>CM029666.1:37630748-38230748 GCA_017311315.1 Dendrocalamus latiflorus | reverse complement strand
AGTGGAGCAACCACTCCGAGCGAGAAGCAACCTGGGAGCGAGAGGATCAACTTAGGGCCGACTTTCCCTTTCTTTTCCAAGAATAGCAGAATCTCGGGGTCGAGATTCATTTTAAGGGGAGTGGGATCTGTAACACCCCATTTTCAAAGCCTGGCTTATTCCCAGTTGGTTATTCCTTTTTGCTTCCAAATATATATATATATATATATATATATATATATATATATATATATATATATATATATATATATATATATATATATATATATATATATATATATATATATATATATATATATATATATATATATATATATATATATATATATACACACACACACATATCGATATAATCTAGGAAATGCAAAAATAATTTAAAATGAAGGCCTTGTTTTATTTCCAAAGGAGTAAATCAAATTAACCTTTTAAAATCTGGAATTTGAAATATACTTCAAGGATTAAAGGATTCAGGAGGCTAAGAATGTGAAGAAAAGATATATGCATGCATATATGTATATATATACCCGTATACATATATGCGTATGTATGTATGCTAATCGGTAGGATTTTTCCTCCCCAAGCCTTCCCAGTCAGCTCTTCATTTCTCCTTCTGTGGCAATGCACCTCCATCCCTCCTACGTCCGCGATAGTGAGCGGCGGCGGGGGCGATGGGCGGGGTAGAAGGGTGGTGGCAGCGGCGACTGTGGCAGTTAGTTCGGGCGGGACAGAGGGGAGGGATCGGGAGGCTGCGTGGCAAGACGGCGACGCCGCCGCCGGCCGCGGGTGGTGGTGGAGGGGGTGGAGGGAGGCGGAGGAGTGCAGAGCTAGGCTGACACTAGAGAAAAAGGTGAGGAGGGTGGCACTGAGAAGAGAGGAAGAGGAGGGAAGCAATGGAGAAGAAGGCGGAGGAGGAGCGGCGCTGGTTGAATGCTATACCGTTTGGATAGATCCGAACAGTATAGCGTGTGTAGTAGCGCTCAACATTTATATAGATCCAAATAGTATAGCGTGTGTAGTAGCGCTCACCATTTATATACTGCTCCGTTTGCTAGAAGTGCTACGGGCTTCAAGCTTCTTGTAGCTAAGAACATGGATAAAAGTGGTAAGCACTCTTCTTTTGTAGGAACATAGGGGTGTTTGCCAAATGCTTGGAAATGCATGTCCAAAGGATTATATATATTTTTATGTTGTGCAAGAAGAAAAGAACAAACCAATAGCCTGGGATAAAAAGTGTCTGAAAAGATTGTACTAGGCGTTCCGCTTGCTCTTCTTGCAGCTGGAAAATCCTCCTACCCTCCTGATAGTTGCTACCAAATGCTGTTCTCGAAATGACATCTCCAGCAAGATTCTGTAACTCAGGCCAGACATCCAACTCAAATATCCCTTCGGAGGACATTGAATTCTCCCATCTAGTAATCATTTCGATGCAACAGGTCGAAAAAACTGGAAGCATCCGCTGTGAATAAAGCAGAATTATTACTTTAATTAGCGAGTGCATTATTGAGTGTTTGACATGCTGCAATTTAAAATGAGAAAAATGAAAGTCAATAAAAAATCCATTGAACAATTACCTTTATTTTCTCATGGTGGAAGGCGGGATTGAGAATTCTCCGGTGCTTTGCCCATTTCTCGCCTTCAAGACTGACAACCCCTTGGGCTAGCAATTTTCCAATACGGCTACTCTTTGGTTTTCCATAGTGGCCAAACTTATTCGACAAAATCTCTTTTACTAGTTCCGGGTCTGGAATCATAACCCTTGGCGTTGGGCCAAACCAGGTGAATGACAATTTCCCTGCATTTGAGTTCTCGATCAAATGAGAGAGCAGAGTATAAGAATAAAAGCAAAACATCTTTTTGATGGTTTCCTATTGCGTAGTGTCAACGCCATTAAACCGCTAAACTAGCATCTGACCCGTGCCCGCTAAACCCGTGGCCCAATCCTAGATAGTTGGGCCAAGCCTGTGGCCCACCCGACATAGCAACAACTTTATAAACGGTTGTGAGCATACTCCCTAAAAGACTAGCCAGATAGGTGGTAACACCTTCAAGCTTAGAAATTATACTCTGCCTCCTCCCACAAACGACGATGTGGGACTATCCCTGCATTCCCGTCTATAAGAATACAAGTAGAACATCTTTTAGATGGTTCCCGCATGATATCTAAAAGACTAAATCAATCCTTTTGTTACGATGTAACATGGCAATCAAAAACCTGTCTTATTTTCAGAACATATCATGTATCAGAAGTTCAGAAACACACTGTGAACTGTAAGTGTGTAATCCAAGTAAACCTCCAATCTAACGCATGACCAGAACTTCCGAGCGACCCCTTTATATGTGTGTCCCACAAGGATTGCAGCGAGTGATGTTGGCTCAATACCAGAAGTATCCGTTTTCGACATATTGGAAAACGAAAGGAAGAATTTTTGGACGGGGGAAATGAGTCGCAAGTAGATGATATATTACCGTCACTACACCATGACCCACTTTTCCCTACAATTATGTGTTGGTAAATCAAGGGTTTTAACTACACATTGTGTGTTGGCAATTGTATAACTTTTTAGTGTCAAATAAACTGTCGCCAATAATACTGTAAGGCTACACGTTATGTGTCGGCGTTTCTCCTTTTGACAGAAAAAGTGTCGGCGAAAGTTGCTAGACAAAACAAGTGTCGTTGTAGCCTAAACAAGCCACTATCTAAGTGTCGTTAAAGGAGCACACCCAGCACCAAAATAGACGCCAAGTACTGTACATGTGCGCGGGAGACAGAAGGACCAAAATAGAACAGGTGGGAGCTAAATTTGGGCCCACTAAAACACTGCCTCTGTGAAACCTCAACCCTAATTCCTCAACTCGCACAACCGCCGCCACCCATTCAACTCTTCACTCCCCCAGTCGCTCGGTCCTCAGCTCTCCTCCGCTCCGCCGCCGCCCCCCGCGCCGCCCCCACCGGCCGCCCCCCACCCCCCGCCGCCCCCCCCCCCTGGGCGCCCCCACCTGCGTCGTCCTCCGATCTGCCGCCTCCCCCATTCACCGAGCCGCTGCCCCCACCCACCACCATCTTCGGATCTGCCGGCGCCCGCACCCGCCGAGCCGCCGCCCGCACCCGCCGCCCCCACCTGCCGAGCCACTGCCCCCACTCACCGAGTCGCCGCCCCCACTCGCCACCGTCTTCGGATCTGCCGCCGCCCGCACCCGCCGCCCCCACCTGCCGAGCCGGCACCCCCACTCACTGAGCCGCTGCCCCCACCCGCCACCGTCTTCGGATCTGCCGCCGCCCGCACCCGCCGAGCCGCCGCCCCCACCCACCGCCCCCACCCGCCGCCATCCTCCGATCTGCCGCCGCCCCCACCCGCCGAGCCGCCGCTGGTGATTTTCTGGTAATTTCTCAATTGACCCTTCTACTCATTTTCTGGTAATTTCTCAATTGACCCGCCGCCGTCTTCCGGTCTAGAGCCATGCTCCACCCAATTTTCTTCCACGTTTGTGCTGTTTCTACAGGAGTCTTGATGCCCTATGCATGTTTGTTTTTATGCCTAGAAGGCCAGGGAGAGGCATGTACATCTATTGTAAATAAACTCATCCTTTTTATGATCCAGTGGAAATTTATTAAGATGCAATTTATTTCTTCACTATGAAATATTGATATTGCTTCGCTGCAATGTTGTAGATCTAAAGCTATTGTAAGTTGTCACTACTCATTCCATGTATATACATGCAACAACTAGTTTCTTATGCTACTTTCTACTTCTGTTTGTTATGGAGTAAGATGATCAGGCTTCTCTGTAAATTAGACAGTGTAGGGTTGGTGGCATCTGCCGATAGCAACACATAAATGGGACTTACTGAAAACTGTGAAGCAAAGCAATTGCATACTCATATAGAGATAAGCTCTAGTAGCATAACAATTTTTAGGACGTTTCATGAATTAGTATATTCATCAGAAAAATAAAGATATATAATGTGAAAAATAATATTCAGCATTATGTCCAAGCTGCATGAGCTTTCAAGTTCATACATAAATGACAATTTTATTATGCCAATATTGCAATGAGTACTAAGCTTGTCGTACTAGGATCTTCCATGGCAAGACAAATAGATTAATTGACAGTTATTCTTCCTTCCTAGAGCTCATAATCAGGCTTCTTGAGTTATTCATATTTAAATGCACAGTATTTGTTTTTTTCACCACTCCTTGTAGAGGGAAAATGAAGACATTTTTTTAAGACCATGCAATTCAAGGTATGCAATGACGTCTCAACAGTTGCTTCCTCACATATAGAAAATCTGAAACCTCTGCATGCTTGGGAGGGCATCCTTCAACATTTTCTCACTAAAGCTCAAGGGTGTTGCTTGGGAAGCTTCTCTTACCGATTTTGTGCTTCCTTTGAAGTAGGCTCAGCTCCATTATGTATTGTTGCTGGGGAACATGCATAGTTCAAAAGAAGTTTATAGTCTCTAGTAGGTAGTATAGAGCAGTCGTGGCATAAGAGTAACTAATGGCTTGCGTGCTTAGAATTATTGTCGCTCCAAAAGTTAACTATGCTAATATAGAACTTGTATGAATACTTGTGCTAAAGTTTTCGACTTATTTGTATTGCCTTGTGTGATTAATTAGCGTTGGCAATATTCTCTACAGGGAGCTCGAGCAAGTTGACCTTCTAGTCTTCATCAGCTTTTCTACTATCATTGCTTGATTGGTATGCTTTCCTTTTCTTGTGAATGCTGTCTCTGCATTTGCCATAAAATTGCAGGTTGTGTGTGATCTATGATGTGATGATTTTGAATTCTTAAAACTGGAATATTAAACATTTATCAAATTTTCCCTATAGTTCCTGTTGATGACTTGTGCTGAGATGATTTTTTTAACGTCAAGTGTGGTGAAATTGATTTGGACAATTGTTTGGCGAGATCTTTATTTTTTTTGTTGAACCATTCAATCTGAACTGAATGATTTCTTTCTTTTAGGAGATATGAGAACATATGTGAGGTTAGGTGTTTTTTCTTTGTATATATTTCACTATTTTGACACTGCATTTTGTAAAAGGTGCGACATGGATAAAACATGGATGGATCAGCCTAGGTACATTATAAACCTATGACCATATACTAGAATCTGCATACATACGGTATTTGGTCTAATATGTTGATAATTATATGTAGGCAAACCCTTGAGTATAGAGAAGGAGTGGATATGTTTTTAGAGTTTGCCTTTAGTAATTCAGCAAAAGGAAATCAGATTTTGTGTCCCTGCAAGGCATGTAAAAACTCTTGTTGGAGGGTCCGTAGTGCTGTACGTGAGCACTTGATATGTGAGGGATTTACGGAAGGATATATAACATGGGTGAATCATGGTGAACCCAGTTCCAGTTTTTTCACAAATAGTAGACAATCTGAAAGGGAAGAAGTAGGGAACCCAAATGAAGAGGATGATATTTCTGGTTTACTTCAAGACGTAGCAGGGGGTTTAGATGTCATGGGGGACTTAGAAGTGAACGAGGGGCAGCACAATGAGGATATGGAAGCTTTTTACAAGATGGTAGAAGATGCTGGCAAGGAACTATATCCAGGTTACAAGTACTCGAAGCTACGTTTCATTGTAAGATTACTCCATATCAAATTCGTTGGGCGATGGAGTAACAAAAGCTTCGACATGCTACTAGAGTTACTTAAGGATGTCTTACCTGAAGGGTCATCATTTCCTAAAAACTTCAATGCAGCTAAAAAATAGTAAAAGGCGTAGGTCTTGGGTACATGAAAATTCATGCATGTGAGAATGACTGCATACTGTTTTGGAAAGACCATGCAAAGAAAAAAGTTTGTCCAACATGTAACACTTCAAGATGGAAATCAGAAAAGAGTAGTCCTAATGGAAAACGTGTGCATAGGGTTCCTAAGAAAGTTCTACGTTACTTTCCTATAAAGAAAAGGCTGCAGAGGTATTTTATGTGCTAAAAAACAGCAAGTGACACAAGGTGGCATGATGAAGGACGCACGAAGGAGGGTTTGCTGAGGCATCCAGCTGATGCTCCTTTCTGGAAAGATTTTGACTCTAAGCATCCACAATTTGCCTCAGAGAGTCGAAATCTTAGACTAGCTGTAGCTAGCGATGGCTTTAATCCTTTTAGGACCATGAAATCAACTTATAGCATTTGGCCTGTTATTCTGATCCCATATAACCTTCCACCTTGGAAGTGTATGAAGCAATCAAATTTCATCCTCTCCTTGTTGATCCCTGGACCTAAGGCACCTTGTGGTGATATGGATGTCTATCTTGAGCCGCTGGTGGATGATATGGTAGATATGTTTGTTGATGGTGTAAGAACATATGATGCTTCTAAGTGTGAATCCTTCCAACTGCGTGCTGCCATAGTTTGCACCATATCTGATTTTCCAGGTCTAGGTTATTTGGTGGCATGTGTTACTTCTGGCAAAGTTGCTTGTCCTGAATGCCACTTAGATACATGTTCTTTCCAATTGAAACAGGGAGGCAAGTGTGTCTACATGGGCCATCGCAGATTCTTAGATGCCAAACACAGATTTAGGTTTGATGCAGATTCATTTGATGGTACTACAGAACATAGGCCAGCACCTAGACCACTTAGTGGAGAGGAAATATTGGAGCTAACAGCCAATATATGCACAACCTTGGAAAGGACCCAATAACCAAGAAGCCAGCGAAGCGTCCATGCAATCCAGCTACAGAGGAGCCATCCAAGCGACCACGCAAGAGAGATAATGAGCCACCAACTGTTTGGAAAAGAAAATCCATTTGGTTTAAGTTGCCATATTGGAAAGACCTACTGCTACGGCATTATTTTGATGTTATGCACATAGGAAAGAACGTGTGTGAGAATATTATTGACACACTTTTGGACACTGATGGAAAATCCAAGGATAACTTAAATGCTCGCATGGACCTACAGCAACTTGGCATTAGAAGTGATCTTCATCCTGTTAGTGTAGGAGATAGGTTCTAGTTACCTCCAGCACAGTATACAATGAGTCCTGATGATAGGAAATTGTTTTGCCAAATATTGAAGGAAGTGAAGTTCCCAGATGGTTATGCATCTGATATACGCCGTAATGTGCATGTTAAGGAGAAGAAGATAATTGGATTAAAGAGCCATGACAACCATATATTGTTGCAACACTTACTTCCCCTCGCTGTTCGTAATATATTGCCAAAAAGAGTCAGTGCGGCAATAATTCGTGTGAGCAATTTCTTCAAGAAGATCTACTCACCCACTATTCGTATTAGTGATATGCAAAAATTAGAGGCTGAAATAGCTGAGACACTAAGTGTCCTTGAGACTATATTTCTGCCATCTTTTTTTGATATCATGGTACATTTGATGGTGCATCTGCCTGCTCAAGCAAGACTTGCTGGTCCTGTACACTATCGTAGCATGTGGGCAGTAGAGAGGTACTAAACTATTTTCAATAGCTATTTCCAACGTATTTGTAGTTAGATTCCACACTAAAACTGTTACTTCATAGGTATTTGATGAAGTGCAAGGGCTCTGTTCGTACTAGAAGTCATCCAGAGGGATCAATTTGTGAGGCCTACAAATTTGATGAGAGTCTTACCTTCTGCTCCAAATTTTTAAAAGGCTGTGAGACTGGGCAAGTAGGAAATGGTGAAAGTATGGACTATGAAATGTCTACTACGCCATTCTTCCAAAGCACAGGGCAAGCTTTGAGTGGCAAGTGCACCGTATCCTTAGACTACAAGACTTGGGTTCAAGCTCATAGATATATATTGTTCAACTATGATAATATAGAACCATACTTGAGGTAAGCAATCCGCACTATTTTACATATTGCATTTCTCTTGTTATCTATATATTGCTCAATGGGTAACACACCTTTGCAGCAAACATATTGAGTACCTTTCCTCGATTGGTCGCAGCAATCAGCGAGAAATCAATTGTATCCATCATGAAACGTTTCATGATTGGTTTAGAAAGCATGTAAGTAAAGGCATGATTAACATGCTCTGTTCAGATCTAATACACTTAAATTAACCAGAAGTAATGTGATATTTCCAGGTGGAAGGGTTAGTTGAAAGTGGTGTACAAGTACCAGAAGAGATACACATTTTGGCAAATGAACCTTTCATGATTGCAACAATGTACAGTAGCTATGCCATTAATGGATTTAAATTCCATACGTCCTCCTATGATGAGGGTAGACCAGTTCAAGGCAGTGGAGTAGCTTTGGTTGCCCAGACCTATTGCTTTGAAAAAGGAAACAATGTGACCCCAGTAATGAGAAAAAAGATATACTATGGCATCATCAAAGAAATCATTAAGTTAAACTATCGCAACAAAGGAAATGTAGTTCTGTTTAAATGTGATTGGGTGGACAACCGCATACAAGATAAATGGGTAAAAAAAGATCAATTTGGGGTTACAACTGTTAATTTAAAGCATTTATTTAATACTGGAGAAAAAAATGTTAGATGAACCTTTTATCTTGGCATCACAAGTCGTACAGGTTTACTATGTTAAAGAAGCTGTTAAAACAGATTGGTATGCTGTTGTCCAGTCAAAACCACGTGATCTTTACGATATGGAGCATGAGAATGAAATATGTAACCCGATGCCTGATTTGGATACAAATGTTGATCTCAGTGGTCTTTTTGGAGATGTTGTACATGTAAGGTCTGATATAGATGGAATCATTGTTGCTGAAAGAAAGAGGAAGTAAGTCTCAAAAGCCTTCAATTGTTGCTGGTGTTGTGCAGTTTTTTCTTTGACATAATTGCTTTGTTGGTGTGAACTAATTGTTGATTGCTTACATACTAATTCATTTTTATTTTTTTCAGGAGAAAAGATGTCAAATGCAGGGAGGAAAAGAAAAGCCGTGGAGCCTAGTGAGTATGAAAATGAAAGGAATGAACACATCATGAGAAATATGCAGAGAATGGAAGAACTGAATATTCGGTCCATTGCACAAGAAGTTAACTCATTGCAGCAAGCAAAGAGAAAGGTATGTATTCCTATATGAATCTGTATATAAATATGAACACATCTGTAATGTTCTCCTATATAGTGTTTTCTCTATGAAATGTCTATATAAATTTAAAATAATTGTTGTCCCCAAATGAAGACACCTAGCCATACTCCTGTTGAGGGAACCGCAGCTGCAATTAGACGTAACTTACGATCCAGCTCCAGAATAAGTGCCCCACATGTTGATATGCAGGCTGTGAATGAACATCCTGAACATCAGCCTAATGAAGGTATTTTCCTCTATGTTGTGGCAGCTCATAATGCAATGCATCATACATGCTTATGTTGGGTGTACTATGCTGTATTTGTTTTCCAGATGCTCCTGAACAGCCCAAAAAAAATGTTCGAGGACCTACTAAAAAGGCTGATATCTATGCAAGGCAAAATAAGCCTAAACTCCAAATGGATGTCAATGAACATGGTCAACCTTGTGGACCATCAGACACTAGATTTGCTAACTTCATTGGGACACTTGTGAGAACAAAGGGTTTCCCAATTGCACATGATGATTGGAGGAAGGTCTGTCCGCGCCAAAAGTATAAGCTTTGGACAGATGCACAGGTACTGAGTATAAGCTTTGCAAATGTACCTACTGTAGTCATGTGATTGAGTTCTAACTTCATTTTTGTGTGCTGTACAGCTATATTGGCAAATAGACAACCGTGTCTTCAATTGGTTTATGAAGACAGCAGCTACAAAATGGAAGGAGTTTAAATCAGAATTGAAAATGGTGTATGATGATGACAAGGAAGATGATGAACTGCTTGCTATGTGCGATGACAGAGTTCATGAGGATGACTGGAAGTGGCTAATTGATCATTGGAGGTCTCCGGAGGCAGCTGTAAGCTACAAATTGCTTTCTCATTTTTAAAATGTATGTGCCACTGAATTATAAACATGAAATAATTTATTAGGCCCGTTCTTTGAGGGGGAAAGCAAATCGTTCAAAGCTGACCCAAAACCATACAACTGGGAGCAAGAGTCATGCACGTGTTGGTAATGAACTGGTATGCAACGTATCTTGTTAGCTTGTTTTCCCTTTCTTCATATCATGTAACTACAATAACATTAATGGTTTAGGGTGAGGAGCTAGGGCGTCCCCCTCGTAGAGATGAATTGTTTATCAAAACTCACACAGACAACAATGGAGTACCTCATAAAGGAGCTGCAAGAACAATTGTAAGTGTGATAAACACAACACTTTCTTATGCCATCGCTAACATGCAGTTGAAACTTGAAACAAAGAAAAAATCATACATTTGAGTATTGAGAAACACAGTAACCTAAATGCATTTCTTTCAGTGACTGACTAATCCTAAAAGCAATATGATGAAAACATCCATTTGGAAAAAAATTTCCTGCTATTTTTTCTTGCATATTTGGGTGATGTCTCTGTTAGCATGTAGCAGAGAAATTCGATCTTGGGCTTGTTTGTGAAGTGGGGGAAGTGTAGATTTGTTTGTCTGGTTGTATTTGTTGGAAAAATTGATGCCTGTGGGGGTAAAACAAGAACAACTTTAGCAGGTTCATGTGGGGAGGATTCATCTGTAGTGTGCTTTTAGTGGTAATTAGTATTCATCTGTAGTATTAGTTTGAGCAAAGGTTTTAGATTTTTGCTGGTGCTGGTAGTGAAGCTGCAAAAGATTGATCTTTTGGGTGTTTAGCGCAGCCCCAGTCATCACATTCTAGGATTCCCCTCCGCTGGAAGTTTGGTTAAATGTTAATTATGTAACAGAATGAGTGTTAAAAAATGTGATTTTTATATGGTAACCACGAGGAATTGGAGATTTGATTGGTTCTTGTATTGAAAATTAGCATTTAGTTTGTTTTGTAACGTGTGGGCTTTTATTGCGTCTCCTGATATTTGATTTTTTTTCCAGTATTGGAAATTTGAACTTGGTTGTTGCTCTGCTCAATGTGACCAACTGACCATTAGTGAAGTTAAAATTTTGGTCCTTGGTTGTTATCATGGACCTGTGGTTGTGCTTACTAGCCATTTATGTTTTGTTGGTCCAAAAAATAAAATATCTTGAGTGGTTCAATACTGTGTTGTGGTTATTATTTGATATTGGTTCTCCACCCCCCCCCCCCCAAGTTGCTTAGTTGTTTGGTATGCTAAAATTTTGTTTTTGCGATATCTGCTGCAGTGTGATGTTGTATGAAAAAATAAAGGGCCCCAACAGTGCTGTTTTTTGGCAATCTGATACTGTGAACTGGCACCTGATAAAAACATGTTTAAGACTACTAAGCATAAACAATCTACTACCAAAAATTAAAAGTGTCCAGCAAAATAAGCTCATCTTTGGTGGCATGATGATATGTAACTTTCAATGTTTTCAATGCTTGTAATTCTGGAAGTGGTATGTCCAATACCATGCACGCTGTTGAAACCATGAGTGAGCGAACAGATCAAAAATAAGTAACTGCATGGTTAATAGATTTTAGAGTGCTGAATAACTCACTACTTTTTATTACATATAGACTCATCATATTTTGCTAAAATTTTTATTTGCACCAGAATGCACTTGAAGATGCAATTAGAGATAATCCTGCATTGAAAGACAAGAGTATCCAGGAAGGTGATGCTTATTCCCATGTTTGTGGGCCAGAGAAGAATGGATATGTTCGTGTTGTGGGTTTGGGGTAGGGCTGTAAAAAAAGCTCGAGGCTCGCGAGCTGCTCGAGCTTGGCTCGCTCTAGACTCGATTCGAGCTTGGCTCGAGCTCCAAATGAGCCGAATTCGAGCTTCATCCTAAGCTCGCGAGCTTTAACGAACCGAGCTCGAATAGCTCACGAGCTTAGGATTTTTTACCCCCTCCCCAATTCCCCCTGGCCCCACCCCTCCCTCCCGCCTCTCCTCTCAAACTCACCCCCTGGCCCCTGCCCCCCCCCCCCCCGCCACACGCCCACGCCTCTCCGGCTCTCCCCCACCCGCGGGCCTCCGCCCTGCCCTTACCCGCGGCCCCGCCGGCCGCCGCCCCTCGTCGCCCCCGCCGCCGCCCCTCCCCCCCCCAACCCCTTCCTCTCCCCCGCCGCCGCCCCTCCCCTCCCGTCCCCCTCCTCGCCCCCCCCCCCCCCCCCCGGCCGCCGCCGCCGTCGCCCCTCCTCTCCGTCGCCGCCACCGCCCCCTCCTCCCCCCGTTCCCCTCCTCGCCTCTCGCCCCGCCGCCGCCACCCTCTCCCGCCGGCCGCCACCTCCCTCTCCCGCCGGCCGCCGCCTCCCTCTCCCCCGCTGCCGCCCCCCCCCCCCCCCGGTCCCCCTCCTCGCCCCCGCCGGCTGTCGCCTCTCCTCGCCCCCCGCCGCCGCCCCTCGTCCCACCGGCGCCCCTCCTCAACCCGGCCCGCCGCCGCCCCTCCTCTCCCCCGCCGCCGACGCCTCTCCTCCCCCGGCGCCCCTCCTCGGCCCGGCCGGCGCCGCCCCTCCTCTCCCCCGCCGTCGACGCCTCTCCTCCCCCCGTCGCCCCTCCTCGACCCGGCCCGCCGCCGCCCCTCCTCTCCCCCGCCGCCGACGCCTCTCCTCCCCCCGACGCCCCTCCTCCCCCGCCGGCGCTGCCCCTCCTCAACCGGGATCTGGCCACGCAGGTACGCACCGAGCCTACACGAGCCGAGCTCGAGCGAGCTCGGTAGAAACTCGAGCCGAGCTCGAGCCCAGCTTAAAGTTCGAAGTTGATCTTAGGCTCGCTCAAGCTCGGCTCGAGTTTCTACCGAGCTCGAGCTTGCTAGGTCAAGCTCGTTCGAGCTCGGCTCGTTTACAGCCCTAGTTTGGGGCCATGTCTAGCTGATTTGGAAATGCCTGGAGCTAGAAAATACACATCAACAAGGCTTCAAATGGAGATAGAAGCTCGTCGGCAATCTGATAAGAAAGTAGAAGATCTAACAAATCGTCTAGACAAACTTCAAGAAACAATGGATAGGTGGATACAGCGACAATTATCCTTTCAAAATGCTAGTAGCACTCCCAATGGATCTAATAATACACCACATGTGATAACTGCTAACCTTTATCTCTTATGTTTTTTTCTATGTTAGTGCAATAACTGTTCAATGGTTTTGCTTTGATGTAGAACTTAAGGGCTACACCAACTCATCATGATGAAGAAGTACATGAAGAAGAAGAAGAAGAACAAGAACAAGATGCTAGATCATATGCAGGGGATGATATGCATGATATGCACTTATATGGTGATGATGACATGATTCTGAATAGGCGAGTGGTCCTTCCAGAGGAGCAGCATAATGAGGTAATTGCCAAAATCATGGACAAAGTTTATTTTCTAAGTGCAAATTTATTCCAAACTGCTTGACTTGAGTGGCTATGCTGTCAACTATGGAGGTGCTAATAGATATGTACGTTGTTCTAAAATATATTTTATGCTTTAGGGTGGAAGAGATGTGATACTATATAATGTAGTAAGGCCCTACGATGTCCCTGTGGCAAAGGCTACCATTCAAACAAAGAACCCAAGGGCTATTGTGGGGGGTACTCCTCTTGGCGTGCAGTTCTGTGAAGTGGTTGTTAATCATGTGTTTATGAGGAACGCTGTACTGCCTCGTCCATTTGAAGGGGTCACCACCATTGTAGAGGCTCGTGGGAGATGCATTGCATGGCCACATGACAGAGTAATGGTCTAACCTCTCTATATTCTTGAAAAAATGATTATTATATTTTACTAATTAGTAATATATTTGTTTTCTACTAGATGAAGGATGACAAGAAGTCACTGCAGCATTCAAAAGGTGGTGGCACAGTAAGGCCTTCATAGCTCAAAGGTATTTTACTTGAGTTCGACTTATATGTGATCCAAACTGTTTGAATTGTATAGAACAAATTTAAAGCATAGAGCACATTGCACTGACAGTTCACTCTTTTTTTCATGTTAGGTACTTAAGCTATATGGTGTTGCAAGTATTTTGGGTTGGCAACCTTTTGTGGAACGACCAAATAGCTGTTACATGTTCTCTGGAGTGGCAGCAACCATCTGTGCACCAAGCTGGTGTTCAAGTATTTTGGAGTGGCACCAAGCTATATGTCTGCTAGTAGCTCATCTATATCCTGGACCTGTATATGCATGGCTCTATGTACTGTGATCATCACTTGACTTGCTATATATCCAATTGATGTATGTATGGAAGATCTAATATATTATTTCTATGAAATCATGTGGATTTGCTCAATGTGATGTCTTCTCTATAAACAAAAGTGGATTTGTGAAATTATCCAAATTGTATTGATATATATATCTGTTATATAGTTTTGCCAACAGTTTATTTGCTGATGAGGGCATGTTTCATAAAATGCCTTGGAAACGGTTTCGCCAACATACAAACTGTCGGGAAAGGTAGTAACTGTCGGTGTAGGTATTAACTGTCAGCGTAGATTTAACTGTCGGCAAAGGTTTGAACTGTCGGCGTAGGTCTACCATTTGGCTACACTGTAACTGTCGACGATTGATTTAACTGTCGGCAAAACTTTCGCCGACTGCTTGTACCGCGACATTTTCTAAACTGTCGGCAAAACATTTGGTGGGAGGTTATCTGTCGGTAAAGGTACACTTTCCCCACTTTAGAAAGTGTCGGCAAAGATTGGTCGTGTTATAGTGCGTGCTCCTGTATGGCGTTGCAGAACATGGGCAGCACGCGCGGGATGATGTCGTGGCAGTCGAGCGGCAGGGGCTTCGACCGGGCCTCCCGGTTGAGCCGGGCGTTCTCCGCCACGTCGCCGGTGAAGAGGCGGTACCGCGTGCCCCTGAGGCACTGGCCCGCAGGGCCCGGCCCAACCGCCGCAGCGTCCACCAGGCCCACTACAGCGTCCAGGCGGCCAGCCACAGCAGCGCCACGGCCGCCGCCGCACCGGCCAGGCTCCACGGGGAGGCCTCTCCCAGCATCTGCAGAGCTCGCTCGGGTCGCAGTGGATGAGAGGAAAGCAGCGTCCGGAGGGACACGATACGATTGTACGGGTATCGCAGATTCGCAGGACGGGCCGTGCGTGGAGTTAAATATAGGACGGCTGGGTCGACACGTATGCGGCTTGGCCGCTGCTCGTCTTCTGCTTCGAGGTTCAACTCGTCTTCTGCCCACCCCCATCCCCGACGGCACATGTGGGTAAATAATAATTGTTAGAAGTAGGTAATATTTATCAAATTTTGTCTATCATTCGTATTTTATGGAAAAAACGACAGACAATGTTGGATGATTCATTTGTGATTTTCATATATTATGAATGTCACAAAATCCATTTGTGATTTTCGTATATTATGAATGGCATGGTTTTACAAGCAGCACGCACTTGTATTCACGATGCCAACAACCTTTCACAAAGCCCTTCCATGTAGCAGTGCGCATCAATACTCTCAACTCTCATCTAATATACGTGGGAGACCGGCTCCAAAGCCCTTGTATGATGACGCTGCACACCTCAGGGTCAAATGAGGAGTTGCGGGTGAGCCAGTACATCACACCTGCAATTTAAGCATTCTTGCCGTTTGAGTGTGCCAGAGTGGCTTGCGTAAAACTACTCAAGTCAACACCGTTCGGACCTTCACGAACGGTCCCAACACCGTAATGCACTTTCAATATAGTGGGTATCAGCATTTCTGATGTCTGCCTGCAAACATTTTCAATGTTGTTACTGATCAAATCACATCACATAATATGGAACTACTGCTATACTATAATTTACATTTTTATAATCATTCGCCTATCATGAACTACTACAGTACCCTCTAGCATAATCCCTTCTCATTCGCATGGCCACCGCTCTCTATCCTTCGCCCCAATACACATCAACTCTCTATCTACTCCCAGGCACACTGATGCCGCTGCTCTGTCACTGTTCGAACTCTCTCATACTGTAAATTATTCCTAACAGGTTTCTACAATTTACATGACATAATGATTTAAATGCCAATATGCTAGTTCCAACGGTACACATGCATTTTCAATGTACTAATGACATTACATTCGTTTGTAATAAATCGTAAATGTTATCTAATAATGCTTTGCATTAAGCGAATTATTTACTTCATACAAAAATATTGATTAAATTTTCTACGACTAAAAATTTGTATGGATGCTAATTTTGTATACAATATTGACAAATTTTTCTACATCTAGAATTTTCTACGGATGCTAAACCCTATAATTATAATTTTCTACAGATGCTAAATTTCTATAACTATATTGACTAAAATTTTAACAACTATAATATTTACTAAAGTTTCTACAATTATAATTTTCTACAGATGCTAATTTTACATCACTATGTTGACTAATTTTTTTTACAACTATTTACTTCGTAGCAAAGTTCTGTAACTATAATTTTCTATGGATTCTAATTTTACACTAAACAAAATATTTACTTTATACAAAAATATTGACTAAAACATAAAAAATAATTACCTTGCAAAAGTAGCAAAACCTCTCCTCTCCTCTCTTCTTGTTTCTTTCTCTTCTCTCCTCACGCACACATACACTAGAATCTACAACTCGGCCGGGGGCTCGGCCGAGCGGCCGAATATATAGCATTCAGTCACTGAACCATTGGGCGATTGGACTCTGTAGTCGCCCAACGGTTAGGCGACTAGAGCCTATTCCTGTAAAAATTTTGCACAGGTATATTACTATAATTTTGAATAAAAAATAGATTATTTAAAAAATTCTAAAACATTCTCCCTTAGAAAAGAGAGGATTTTTTATACTATAAAACATAAACAAAGGGAGATTTCTCTCTCTAAAATCAGTCAGATTGTAAGTCATTGGAAATAGATCAAACCACCTACATCATCTCTATGTACTATATATTGGGTGGTTCTTACGGCCGATGATTTTTGGTTCTAGTACAAGCGTTTGTGCGAATGAACGAAATGCCAATATACCAATAAGCCACTTTAAAAACACTATCCTAGTAAGCCATTTAAAAAAGATGACAAAAAAACCGTTCCATTTGTTTGTTCAGAAAAAGCTCGAAAAGATCCCACCATTATATAGACGGCCGAAAAAATGTGTAGCATTTACAAATAACATAACTACAAATATGCCAATTAATCAAAGTGACAATGATAAACAACTTGTTAACCTTCTTGTCAATCTTTGTCACAATTTTGTCGTTCATTTACCCATCCACAAGGTCTCTGGCTTGCAAACACCTCGTATCGTTACTTTCATATCAACTAAGCTGAATTAACTGTACAATTGCGTGGCTAGCTCTCCTTTGTTTTGTTAGCAGTAAGAGTGTGTGTGTGTATATATATATAGAGGAAAAATATTTTTTACTCCTGGGTGTAATTACACCCAACTCTAATATACCACCTAAACAAATTTGAAATACTCCTTTATCACTTTAGATATACTCATATACTAATTATAAGATACTCCAATGTGAACCACACGAAAAAATTGCAAGAGAGTCTATAGTTTTTAGCGTATTTTATAAATACCTTTATATACGGACATAAAAAGGAGTGTATATATATATATAGAAAAGATGCTTCCTATATATATATATATATATATATATATATATATATATATATATATATATATATATATATATATATATATATATATATAAACTCCCCTGGATGAATGCGTTTGCCTGGAGCCCTGGCGGCTGAGATCGCCGCCGGCCGAAGAGACCCTCTCGTGGCCAGCTTCATTGAGCTATTCCCGACCCAAACCAGTACCATCATAGCAATCTTGAAGCTTGCCAGATGGTTAAAATCCTCTCAAATTGGTCGAAGAAACTTTAGAAAACCATAACGTCGCCGTGAAGGCCGTCGCCTTTCTGGCCGCCGCTAGCCACCGCCTTCCGTCCACTCACCTCCCAAAGACCCAAAATGGAGTCCTAAGCTTGAGCTGCTCCCCTCTGTACAACCATTTTTCCCTAGAGAGTCTTGATGGCACCAATTCATCAGCGCCACTGCTCCTCTGTCTTGTGCGGAAGAAAGCAGCGAGAGGTAGACGATGACTGTCGTGGCCTCATCTCGACCGTCCGCGCCACCGTTGCCATATAACTTAAGCCATCCACTGAGGTTGCATCGTGACTATTAACCATGTTCAAATCACCCAATCCTAGCTGGCCGTGACTTTCAAGAAATCCAATCCGGCCGTTTGAGTAGATCTCCTATGAACCGTCCGATCCCCATCGCACTGCTGTCGATCGCCTGCGCACACGCATGGACCACGGCCATGCGAGCGCGAAAAAAGACCACCGGCCGCATAGTGCGGTTGGGCCGAGCCCAACACTGTTCATCCAAGCCGGTCTGTTACTGTTCATAGGTTTTAAAAATCCAGAAAAATTACTTAAAATCCCAAAAAAAATCCAGAAAATCCCAAAAATACATTATGTTGATCATCTTGACACCTTGAATTAAAATTTGACCTCCTTTCCACCAAATTCATCTCCAATAAATTCAAATTGCTCCATTTGAAATTTTATGCATTTTACTCCTTTTTAATTAGATTATTTTTCCTAGCTTGATTAGAATCAAGTATGGACTTATGTGTTATTTTATGTGTCTACGCTAGCTTCCGACTTCGCCGAGGTTGCAGTTCAAGACCCAGAAGCGATCGCTCAAGTGTATGAGATCGTTGAAATTCCTGAGTAGCAAGGCAAGTTGCAAGTTTTTGATCATATTGAAGCCCATAATTTTTTTACAGTATCTAATTAATATATTTCCATTATTGATAATTGTGAAATGTTAATTGCTTAAAATAAATGTTTCGAATGGTATGCTACTTAGATAAATCCTACCACTGATAAATGCCCTGTTTAATTTGTGGCCACATTCACCTTGACAGCCTTAGTAACAATTAAGATATTGTATAAATATTTATGGATCATCTCATTCAACATTTTGTATTACTAAGTGATTTTGGCCGTTGGCTGGTAGAATTTGAAAACTGGTAATGGGAGTAAGGGTGCGCTGTGGAAAATCACGATGTGATCTTCGTCCACGACCTTACCCTAGGGTGGAGGCTGGTTTGGAATGGTGGCGATGGTGTTTTTGAGCACAGTGGAAGTTGTGGTTGGTGCCTCGGGTGAAAAATATAAGGACAAGAACCTTATGCTAAGTAAAAGACACAGTGGACGCTCAACCACAGGAGTTGACTTGTCAACACTGGTTAGTATCTGCTCAACTCGATTGAAACTCTACAGGATGTGAGATGACAGGATGCCGAGGAGTTAGGTATGCCGTGGGTACCTAACAACGGTAGAGGTCACTCAAAGCAGCAAGGGGAGTTCAGGTTTAGCTTTGGCCGTGTCTGAGTGATCTTATCGGGTAGAGTCTACATAAAGAATTGAGCAGTGAAACGACCTGACTTTCTTAACTCTGTCGCGAGAGTTAAGGAATCGTGTGGGTAAAGTTGAGCAACTCTGCAAAGTGAAACTAATGGTATTCGAATACGCCGTGCTTCCGGTTAATAAAACTGTGTTAATTGGGTGATTCCAACAACAAGGCATAAGTAGAGTTTATGATGTTGTTAAATTTGGTAATTAAGAATTTTTTCTGATAATAGAAAACCCCCTAATCTTAAGGAGAAATGTTTTAACTTTAATTGTTTGCAAATAAAACTGCATCCACCCAATGTAATAAAACCAATATACTCCCACCTTTGAGTATTCTTGCAAATAGTAAATTAGGGTTTACCCTTGTAACTTGTTGGGTACAGATGTACTCATGACTTGCTCAAATAACAACAGAAGGCCAGTGGAGCCAAGAAGAGCCAGCTGAGGAAGAAGCTCCTTAAGAACCTGTCTTCCCTGAGGAAGATTGGTCTTAGGTCCTAGCCTCGCTCAGGCCGCTTGGGATCTTTTGTAATGTATTGTGGTTTGTGGGCTTGCACGCCCGCTAACAAAACTGGTTGATAAACCTTATATTGTAATAAAAGTTGAATCTTTTGTTGTAAGCTTGTGCTGTTGTGATGAACGCTCATGTTCAGAACGTCATAACTGTTCATTTTTGTACGGTTACGGGGTTTTGTAATGTCTCCAGAAATGGGGGCATTACAGAGTGGTATCAGAGTAGGCTTGCTTGACTGTAGGTTGAGACCTAAGGAAAAATAGGAGAACTGTTTTATAGCAAAACCTAAGTTAAAAAGGTAAAAAAAAATTTACATAAAATATAAGTATTATTGTTGTCTTTTCCTTCCTTAATGCTGCCTTACCTGTCTTAGTTTAATTCCTGCTTAAGTTTTGTTTTTGCAAATGATTATGTCAAATCTTGTCCAAATCAAAATTTCTGTTGTTAAGCAGATGGGGCACTTCGTCCATTCAAAGCCAGAAAGTATGGTAGGATGGCCATGCCAACTATGGGAAATGCAACAATCCTTGGAGCGGACAACTAGCACAAGCCTGTGTTTCATGCTATGACTTTTGGCAGGCTTTGATGCAGCAGTCAGACTTTGATGCAGGCTTTGATGCAGCAGTCAGGCTTTGATGCAGCAGTCAGACTTTTGGTGCTGCAGCTGAGATAGCTTAGTAGCGGTAGTATAGTTGGACCCAGTGGTAGACTTTTGTTTGTAAAACAAGTTGTAAGAGGAACACTAAGTAGTTTACCTTCAGCTTGTAAATTAATTAAAGTATATTTAATTATGTCCTTTAATTTGTTTGTCAATAGTATCTATATCTTCCTGTCTTTGAAGCGTTCTCCTTGTTCATTCTAGTTCTTATCCCGTTCGCTCTAAACTTGCCTCAATATTCAACCTCTTACTTATCTGTCTGAAGTTCTTAAAAACCACTGTGAAGCTAACTCCAAGTTCTACAACGCAGAAACACAATGGCCGGAATGGAGCAAAACACCAGCAACGAACCAGCAAATCAAGACAATGTCACAGCAAATCAGAATACTCTTGCCAATATTTTAGCCATGATGGAACAGAATAGACATCAGGCAGAAATGAACCAAGCGAGATTAATGGAACAACACTCAAAATTGCTGGAACAAATTGCAATGCGAACCACTCCTCCATGTAGTTCAGCGGGAATAGCTACAGGAGGAACACAAGTTACATCAAAATGGGTTGATTTTCAAAACCAGGCCTCATGTGTTTTCTACCTCACCAGATCCTATAGCAGCACAGTTGAGGGATGTTGAAAGAAAATTAAAGACAGTACAATGTGACAAAAAAGAAAAAGTACTATATGCATCACATCAACTTCAAGGGCAAGTCGCCACTTGGTGGATAAATTTTCAAACCATGCATGCCAACCGTGAGATATCTTCGAAGGAATTTGAAGAGTCCTTTCGACAAGCACATGTTCCTGACGGTATTATCCAGGCAAAATGCCAGAAATTTTTAGCACTCAAACAAGAAGGAAGAACTGTCATGGAATATTTACACCAATTCAATCAACTAACAAGATATGCTCCTGACGATGTCAGGAATGAAGACAAAAAGATGGAAAGGTTCAGGGAGGGCTTGCAAAAGTCCTTAAAATATTATATTTCAGCTATGGATTTCAAGGATCCGAAGAAGCCAGAGGTGAAATGGAGGAGTCACAAAAAAGAAAAGCCATGCAAAGGCCAACCACATCATCATCCAGCGCTCAAAGGGGAAGAACATTAGCACCCCCACAAAATAGACAACAAACAACTGTCAAGTAATGCTTATAACAAGACAACAATATAATGTCCCTCAACAAGGTGTTAGACCTAAGCAGCAGATGGTTCGGTGCTATACCTGTGGAGGGAATCATTATCAAAACAACTATCCCCGGAAAACAAACGCATGTTTCCATTGTGGCCAAACAGGACATTTTAGAGATCAGTGTCCTAAGAAGAACCTGCCTCCTGAAGTAGCAAAACTTCAGACTGGAGCACAACAACAAGATGTGAAACCAATTATATTGCAAACAAGACCTTCAGCACCAAAACCAATAGCACCAACAGGAAATACAATGGTAATGCTTGTGGGGTCCTCTATAGGCATACAGATTGGAAGAGGCAGAGGTGCAACAAATTCAACTTTTCAAGCAAGGGTAAATCACATCTCAGAAGAAAGGTGCAGCTGGGGCGAACGATGTTATTGTAGGTATGTTCCCAGTCAACTCAATACCTGCATTAATTTTGTTTGACCCTGGTGCTACGCATTCCTTTCTATCCATGGAGTTTGTTACAAGAAATCAAATGCTAGTTGTTTCCTTGCAAAAATATTATGCTATCCAAACACCTGGAATTAAAATGGAATCTTGTTTCGGGTGTAGTGATCTCACTATAGAAATTCATGGAACCAAATTTAAAGCAAATTTGCTACTATTAGAAATGAAAGGACTAGATGTTATACTGGGAATGAATTGGCTTACTAAAAATAAAGCCATAGTAAAGTGTGAAACCAAAATGGTGACCTTAATCAGTACTGAAGGTCAAGAGATAATGGTGCACATTGACCATGACCTGATCCGAAATGTGAAGAGATGTGTACATAGTGCACTGACAAGTGAAGGAATAAAAGTACCTGTGGTACTAGAATACCTAGATGCATTTCCTGAAGAATTACCTGGAAGACCACTTGATCGACAAATAGAGCTTGCAATAGAGCTGATTCTAGGGACTCAACCAGTTACAAAACGTCAGCATAGAATGCTAGCAAATGAATTGAAAGAATTAAAAAGACAATTGGATGAACTGAAAGAAAAAGAGTTTATTCGTCCAAGTGTATCACCGTGGTCAGCTCCAGTTTTATTTGCTAAGAAGAAAGATGGAAGTTTAAGAATGTGTGTTGACTATAGAGGGCTGAATGCAGTGACAATCAAGAACAAGTATCCACTGCCAAGAATTGGTGATTTATTTGATCAACTCAAAGGAGCAAAAGTGTTTTCAAAAATTGATCTGCGATCGGGTTATCATCAACTAAAAATCCGAGAGCAAGATCGAGAAAAGACTGCATTCACTACAAGATATGGACTTTATGAATTTATAGTGGTACATTTTGGTCTGACCAATGCACCAGCATATTTCATGAATCTTATGAACCTGGTGTATATGGAACAGTTGGATCATTTTGTGGTAGTATTTGTGGATGATATATTGATTTACTCTAAGAGTGAGGAAGAACATAAAGAACATTTGCACACTGCCTTGACCAAGCTTAGAGAACATCAACTATATGCAAAGTTCAGTAAATGTGACTTTTGGATGAAAGAAGTTGCATTTTTAGGCCATATAATTAATGAAGAAGGAGTCAAGGCAGACCCAGAGAAGATCAAATCTACGATGTTATGGAAGCAACCAACAACTGTGACAGAAGTGAGATGCTTTCTTGGACTGGCTTATTATTATCACCGATTCATAGAAGGATTCCCGAAAATTGCTCACCCACTCACACAATTGCTTAAAAAGGATAAGCCATTTGAGTGGACAGATAATTGTGAGGAAAGTTTCCAACAATTGAAGACAAGGTTGACAACTACGCTAGTTTTGAACTTCCAGATCCAGAAAAAGAATTCCAAATTTATTGTGATGCTTCAAGGCAAGGATTGGGATGTGTTCTGATGCAAGAAGGAAAGGTCGTAGCTTATGCGTCAAGACAATTACGACCTCATGAAGGGAACTACCGCACACAAGATTTGGAACTAGCTGTAGTAGTTCATTCATTGAAGATCTGAAGGCATTATTTACTGGGTAATCATTGTGAGATATTTTTAGACCACAAAAGTCTGAAATATATCTTCACCCAGCCTGAATTGAATCTGAGGCAACAAAGATGGCTGGAATTGATAAAAGATTTTGATATAGAACTTCAATATCACCCCGGCAAATCCAATGTTATGGCAGATGCACTTAGTAGGAAGGCCTATCAGAGCATAGCCAGTGAAGTTGAGCACCCACCGCAGCTAATAACCGAAATGCAGAAGTTAAATCTAATAATAATCAAGCAAGAAATGCTAGCAACACTTGAGATTCAACCACTACTGACAGATCAAATCAAAGCAACTCAATACGAAGATGAAGAAACATAGCAACTCAAGAAAAGTAGTCAAGAGAAGAGTTCAACAGAGTTCACTGAAGACGAGCATGGATTCTAACATTCCGTGGACGATACTACATGCCTAATAAAAAGGAATTGAAGGATTTAATCTTGACAGAAGCTCATTCTTCACAATTCTCAATACATCCTGGAGGCACAAAGATGTATAAAGACCTAAAGAAAAGATTTTGGTGGAACAATATGAAGAAGGAAATAGCTGAATATGTGGCCAAATGTGACATGTGTCAGCAAATAAAAATAAACCATCAAAAGCCTTCTGGTTTATTGCATCCACTACCAATACTGGAGTGGAAATGGGAAAGCATTGGAATGGACTTCATTACAGGATTGCCCAAAACAAAGGAAGGATATGATGCTATTTGGGTTATTGTTGATCGATTAACCAAAGTAGCACATTTTCTTCTTATCAAGCAGACATATGGAAAAGATAAACTGGCAGAGCTATACTTGACAAGAATAGTAGTACTCCATGGAGTTCCAAAGAGGATTATTTCAGATAGAGGTGCTCAATTTACTTCAATGTTTTGGGAGAAATTGCATTATGCAATTGGCACAGGTCTAGCATTCAACACAGCTTACCATCTGCAAACAGGAGGACAGACAGAAAGAACAAATCAAATTCTAGAAGACATGTTGAGAGCATGTGCTATAACATATGGAACAACATGGAATATCTGTTTGCTGTTTGCACAATTTTCATACAATAACAGCTATCAGACTAGTATTCAAATGGCCCCATTTGAAGCATTATATGGCAGAGAATGTAGAACTCCTTTAAATTGGACTGAGGCGGGAGAACGTCAATTTCTCGGACCTCAAATTGTTCAAGATGTTGAAGCTCATGTGAGAATCATCAAAGAGAAGATGAAGATTGCTCAAGATCGACAGAAAAGTTATGCTGACACTCACAGAAAAGATTTAAACTTTGAAGTCGGAGATTTTGTTTGTCTCGAAGTCACTCCATTCAAAATTGTCAAGAAATTTCAGGTAAAAGGGAAATTGGCACCAATATATGTAGGTCCATATCAGATTACCAAGAGAATTGGCGAAGTGGCATATGAAGTACAATTACCACCAAACTTGGTCAGAGCACATAATGTATTTCATGTGTCTCAGCTCAGAAAGTGTTTAAGACAACCTACTGACGAAGTCTCAATGGAAGAGATCAAACTCCAAGAAGATTTGACGTACCTAGAAGAACCTTTGAAAATACTTGAGACAACAGAGCGACGGCTCAGAAACAAGAATATCAGGTTTTGCCGAGTCCAATGGTGGAACCATACGGCTGCTAAGTCTACATGGGAGAAGGAGTTAGATTTACAGCAGGATTTTCCTAACTTACTCCTTGGACCAAGTTAATCTCGGGGTCAAGATTCTTTTAAGGGGGTAGGTTGAAAGAGCCTGAAAATTCAAAATTTTTGAATTTTTCCTGAATTTTACTTGATTTCTCCTTCCTTTCCCAATTTGGCAAAATCACTGGAAATACGCTTTCCTCTTCTGTCACACCCGCCTCCTCCCTGCGTTGGCGCCCGCGCGTGACGCCGTTTCCCCACTACCTTACCCCAGTAGCCATACTCTTTGTATGGAAATTCAACTACTAATTTTCATTTAATTTTTACTCCTAATTTCAATTTTAATTTGGATTTCACATGGAAATCAAAATGTTAATTCAATTTTATTTTTTATTATGAATTTTAGTTTTATGTTTCAATTCGTATACAGATCCAACTACTAATTTTTAATATAATTTTTATTCCAAATTTCAGTTTTAATTTGAAGTTTCTTTCATTTCAATTTTAGGTTTGAATTTGTATACAAATCCAACAACTAATTTCTTTTAATTTTTATTTTGAATTTCAGTTTTACTTTGAAGTTTGTATGGAAATCAAATTGCTATTTTTATTTTATTTTTTTCTAAATTTTAGTTTTAGATTGGAATTCATATACAAATCCAACTAGTAGTTTTTATTTTATTTTTATTCTGAATTTTAGTTTTACTTCAAAGTTCATATGGAAATCGAATTGGTATTTTTTATTCCGAATTTCACTTATTTTTATTGTATTTGACATGAACTCTTTCTTTTAATTTATGCCACTATAACTTGGGTCTACTAGATTGATGACTAGATTTTTTTCTCCTTTTCTTTCGGTTAATATGAGAATTTCTAACTCGTAAGAGTGAACGTGATGGCTTTTTTTGCCTTTGCTTTAATAATATAATAGTGATTTTATTGAAATTGACTAAACGTTGTTCCTCTGCAGTTAAGGTTGAATATGCTATCCTCTAGCTGTGAGATCAAAATCTGGATTCAGATATTATTTACCTAGCATAAAAAAATGTACTCATAGATAACAGCCAGGTGGCTTTGCCGGCTCGGAAGAGTATTTTTTTCATGTGGAGCTTGACAGGATAAGCAATTGAGAGTTGAGACTCAGACCGTAAGGAACATACCGGCGGTGCGCGTTCTAGAAGCAGGTCGCACAAGGAGACAAGAAGGTGCATGTAGGAGCTCTCGTCTCTATCCAAACAATTTATTAAAAGGTGTCGCGCTTGACATGTGCTGCGTCGTTCAGTCGTTTGGCCCAAACACGCGATCGATGCTTATCAGATTTCTTAGGGCATGTGATACGGTGATCTCACGAGAAATAAAAGCTACGACTCCTGTGCCTCGTACTTTCCTCGTCAATCAACATTACAATAACTCAGTTGGTTCTCAATGCAGTCAGGCATTACGTCACGGCACCCGCGGAGCCATTGGAAGCTTCACTCTAGTCTGCCACATGTCCCATCCATGGAGATGAGATGACCCAAGCACTTGCGTTGGAGTTCTTGTCCCGCTCTCGCCGCTTCCTTGGACATCTTGAGCCCGAGAGGGACGTGCGGCACAAAGGGTGAGGTGAACTGCTGCCGTCCAGCGTAGCAGCACGATCAACGGATCGGCTATGCTCAAAATAGCTTCAACTTCTAAGTTTCGGATTATTTTTCACTATTCATAAATTTCGTCTTTTTCTGAACTTTTGACTTTTTGTTGAGCTTTTTTTCCGGTTCTTTTTTCCCGTATTTATTTGTATTATACGTAATGGATTAACATATTTTTTATATTTTTAAATTTAATTATGCTAAATAAGCCTCTGTCAGCTACAGTGTTTTTTCAGCCAGCTACAGTGCTTTTCAGCCATAAGCCACTCAAAAAAAAACCCCAAATGATCACCACCTCAAGCACGCACACCACGACCAAATGTACGGATTTATTTGGTGAGACACACGAGAGTGGCCGATGGTGCGTTTAGGCCTTCCGCTGCTCGTTATTGGGCTTTTTCCATGCTAAGCCTAAGATTGGAGATGTTCTACTTTCGATAGTCGTCAAAATTTGAATTCTCACTTTGAATATTAGGGATGCCTATTTTTTCTACTTTATGTGTCCATTTTCATTTTCTCTCCACGACACAACATGTGGCCGGTTAACGAGAATGGCAATTAATTCCACGAGCGTCTGGCACTAATCAAACTAGTGGACGATCGGTTCGTCATCAACCACCAGACATCTGAGCTCCGCATTGCCTCCTCCCCTCACCCTCATCAGCTGGCCCGCACTCCCACGGGTCTAGCGCAAAGGATGGTGGCCACTATTCCCCACCCAACATCCACTTTTGACAAGAAAGTTCAATTTTTTGACTCAAAGTATCAAATATTTCAACTATAATTCATACTTTCAACATTAAATTACAAAATTTACCTTAAAGAATAAAAACTTTGAACTCTTTTTTTAAGAAAGTCAACTCGAAATCCAGAAGGTTACCCAAAAATCAACCTCCAACCGAAGGACACTAGAAATCTCAATAGAGCTTAGAGATGCCACGACATTGACAAGGCATCGAGAGAGGAGGAAGGTGGCGGTAGAGAATTGTAGGACCCAGATTTTACAATCCAGAATTCTCTGTGATTCCACCGTACTATTCCCTGGATTAGTAGATAATGCTCATAGTTACAGTACTGGTCATCAAAGTACATATCATGCGGAAGCATAAATATAATAATAGACTTACTCATGGGCCGATTGGGCCGAAATCATTAAATTGCAGCAGCGGAAGAACGAAGCACATATGTGGGATCCTCAGGACATGCCCACAGGCAGCCAACTGGAGGTTCGCGACCTAATTTTTGACATCTTCATCTTCTTCCTCCTTATGACCAAGGATTTTCTCATGTGAAAATAGGCAGTTGGATTTGGTGGTGACTGAGGAAACTAAGCACAAGGTATTGCAGTTCAAAAAATGCGAAATGATTTTTTTTGCAAGAAAGATTTTTCTCATGTGAAAATGGACAGTTGGATTTGGTGGTTGCTGAGGAAACTAAGCATAAGGTATTGCAACTCAAAAAAAAAAAGCACAAGGTGTTGAATTGTGCATGCACTTCAAACTGGCAATTTGCGATTATGTAATGTCGTATGTGCTGGATTGATAAACAGTAGAGAATTTTCTGTGCTAACTTTTCTATGTCCTTCCGCCGCAAAAAAAAAAAAACTTTTCCACAGCCTTATGACGAGGAGTTTTCCTTGAATAGTATTTATGAGCTGAAGCAATCGACCGGTTCAACTGAAACTAATATTTTTCATTTAGTAACTTCTGCGTACAAAAACACATGTAAACCAAGTGCTCTGTCTATTCAGTTCATAGTATAGGATCGAATACTGTGATCAGAGGTGGTGAATGATTGCCTCTGTTTTTTGGAATCTCTTAGAGATCATGGTCGAAACCTACCGATCGCCAACAGTGGTTGATCAAAACTTTCACAAACGCAAATTTCAATGTAACCCAAAAGTCAATTATTCATCATCACTGTATTCACAAGCTCCACATGGTCTAACAATCTCCTCCTTTATGAATATATTGACAACACCTCAAAATCTCTCGAATGAGTTGAGTTTTGAAATAAAAGCAAAATTTGCACACAAAAAAGAAAGTTTTAAAGCTGCAGAAAAAGGAATTTAACAAACCATAGTAACAAACATTTGGCAAGAACTTATAAAACTCCCCCTTAACAAAAGAGAGCAATTTTGAGCCATTCTTCTCCCCCTTTGGCAATGAAATCATCAAATACTTTAGAGAAAGAATAATTCTAAGGAGCAATGAGAGTAAAAATTGAGAAGCTTTGTAGATCATATAAAATCATATAGCAAGCCGCTTTGCATTGATTTAATAATTTAACCAAGTCATCTTTTGATTAGAGCTATCTAGATCATATAAAATCATATATCATATAGCAATGTCAAACCAAGTCTTTAGCATGATTAAGCAATTTAGATTAATGATAGGCATCCGAACAGTAACCAAACCAATTTATAAAGAGCACAATGAGATATCACACCAAAAAGTCAAAACCTAAAAGTGAAGCAAAACTTAAATCTAGATGAGCTAGTGGTATCATATAACAATCTATTACTTCATACTCAATTCTTAAGCATGTGGCATGCTTGTAGCATATTTTTTTCATGGTTGAATGCTTGTAGTATACTTCTCTTAAATGGTGGCATACATAAAGTATACTTCTTTTTATTTATGCATTTTTTGTGATGTTTCTTTTTGTTTAACTCTGGCATGCTTCAAGGATACATCTTTTCACCTTTTTTTCAAATTGTTTTAATAACATGCCAAGTTGAGTGATCATAAAAAGATTGCAATATGAAATATATGAGCCTCATAAACAAGATTTAAAATAAATCTCACAATGAAACTAATCCTTTTAAATGAACATCGCAAAGTACTATCTATAATAAATCTAGTCAAAGTATTCCGCCATATCATATTTTAGTTCAAATGTAGCAAATTGATTACAATTAATAATGATCAGCGCTACATAGCATATGAGTAAATATGATAAAAAAAAAGAGCTCTACAACTCATTTTATTTTAATGACTTGGACTTAATGAATTATTTGACAAGTATAATAAGCAAATCTTCTGAAATTTTTAAACACCAAGCTCTCCTTTAAAATAATCTCATAGGATGTAACACACCCAACACACTTCGCAAACAAACAAAATTAGAAATATCAAGTGGTTTTGTGAAAATATTAGCAACTTGAGAATCTGAATCAATGAAATGCAAGACAACATCTCTCTTTTCCACATGGTCTCTAAGAAAATGATAGCGAGTATTAATATGTTTGGTTCTTGAATGTTGCACAAGAGTTTTAGCAATACTAATAGCACTAGTGTTATCATAAAAAAGTGGAATACTATCTAATTTTAAGATAAAATCCTTAAGCATAGCTATCAACCAAAGCAATTGTGAGCAACAAGATGCAACAACTACATATTCAGCCTTAGCAATGAAAAGTGCAACAGACACCTAAGATCAAAGGATGACGAAAATGAAAAGTCACACTTCAACAAATGACCAACTCGAATAATTTTACATACTAGATTACTAGATGAATCTAAAATGCAGCATGAATTCTTTTTAAAGCTCATCTCAAGATTATCATTTATCAACTGCGATTATCTCATCACTAGGGGCACGAGTGAGGGAGGAGAACCATCGTGAGTCTTCGGTCATGTGGCGAGAGTAACCAGAGTCAATGAACTATATGTCCTTCTTTCGCTTGCGATGAGCCTACAGAGCATGAACAATCATCGGTATCTTAGTATTGGGTTAAAGAATAAAGATTTAGGTACACAGTACTGAGATACTCGATGAACAGGAGCAAAAGCATGCACTGATAAAGATCTAAGTGAAGAATTATCCTCTATTTGATTCCGATCAGACAGTGATGAAAGACTGGTCCGACCCCAGGGCGGTCTGGCCAGGTGAACAATGTTGGTCGTAATGCTGGTTCGACCACGGGATGGTCTGATTGCCTCTACAAGGCTGGTCTGACTATCGACCGGTCTGATCTAGTAGAAACCACTGGCGAAACTCTAGTTCGACCATGTTGGTTTGACCACAGGAAAAAGTTGGTTGAGTACCCTTCCTTATCTTGTCATTCTTTTCCTTCTTCATTTTTCGAAAGCAAAATTGAACTAAATGACCATCTCAACTACAATGAGTACATTGATATTTGACTTGATGAATGGTCGTATCACTCGACTTCACAGCACCCATTTTGGTAGATGAATCTTTTATGATGCCAGCATATTTTAAGGCAATTTGTTTTGATTCAGATTTTACTTCAAATTGTTCAGATTCTAGAAGCTTAACAATCTTAGAAGGATTATTCTTGGCATGCTTAATAAAATTAAATCTTAGGCCATGATTTTTCATACTTGTTTTTGACTTGTCTAGAATCATACTCAAATTCTTTTTATCAAAAGAAAACTTCTCTAAAGTGTTCTTAATATACTTATTTTCTTTAGCCAGAGAGGAACAAGGTGTGCAATTAACAAATTCATTTGCAAGATTCTTATAAGCACTAGACTGAAGCAATTTATCTTTTTCAACAAAATCATTAAGTTATCTACTCAAAGCTTCTATTTTAATTTTGAGCTTATAATAGTTAGAGCAAGAAAGAGTCTCATGATAGAGCATTTGTTGAATCAATTTCTGAGATGACTTAATTCTATCTTCTAGTAATTTATATTTAGAGCAAGCTTTAGTTTGAGCATTTGAAATATTTAGTTCTAAACATGTAGAAGAACCAGAATTGAGCTTTTCAATTTTATCATTTGCAGGTCTTAACTTTTCATCACAAGAATCATGTGCCACATTTAATTCATCAAGTTTAGCAGCTACATCACTAAATCAAACCAAATTTGATGCATTATTTGATCTAGCAGTCTCCAACTCATAATCTAAAACTTGACAAGACGCACATGATTTATTATCAGGAATTGCAGGTCTAAGCCTATTAATCTCAGAATTTAAGCTTTCAATAATGAAATTATTCTATTTCAATTTCTTTTTGGTCCATCTTCAAGCTCATCATATGACGGTCTTATCTCATCGGGATCACTGTCAACGTCAACACTTCTTGCCATGAACTACATCCCGTGAAGTCGTCATTCTTCTTTCTGCCTTTAGCATCATCATTATCGTCGTCGTCGTCGCAACTCTCATAATCCACGTCGCTCAAATCAAGATGCTTGATAGCCAATTGGACATTTTTTTAACAAACTTACAATGAAATTTTCCACCCTTAGTGTTGTTATTCTTGGATGGTCGATGATGACAACTCTTGTCTTCCTTGACCACTCTGACTTTTAGTTTGGGGGCAATCCATCTTAATATAGTCTGGTTCGCCACACTCATAGCATCTAATTGTACTCAAAATGTCACCTCACTTTCTCATCCTTACGTTGTTGAGTACCTTGTACGCTCGTGAGTAGATCAACACTAAGTCTTCTTCAGGTAGCTACTCAAACTGTTCCTCTAAAAAAAGTCAAAGCAGACAAAGAAACACAAGACAATACACTTGACGAAGCAGCCTGCATGGGGTTAGTTATGAGTGCTAAAGATGAAGATTTATCAATCTTAGATGGCAAAAATTTCATCTTATAGGTTTTCAATCTATAATGAAGATCAATAGTTTCATTAATAGTCGTGACAACCATCAACCACTCAGAACCTAAAGATCTCAAAATTTTAGTTGCATTATCTTCATCAGCAGAAATAACACTAACACCGCGCAAATTACTCAATATCTTCTCAAACCGAGCAAAAAAGATTACCAATTGATTCACCAGGCTTCAAAGCAAAATTAGAATATTCTTTTTGATAAAGATTTTTATGCATTTTCTTAATTTTGATGGTTCCTTCTTGATAATCGTAAAGAGTTTTCCATAATAAGTGGGTAGAATTAATATGCGCAACATGATTAAATTATTTGCGAGAAATCTCTTAAAACAACAAGTTACAAGTTTGAGCATTCAAATCAACACCTGTTTTATTTAGATTAGTGATAGTAGCAGGAACCTCATATGGTCTAGAAACTTTATTCCAAACATCACTACCATGAGCCTCAATGTAAGTTTGCATACGACACTTCCAAAAAGTAAAATTAGTACCATCTAGCATGGGGACGGTTAACATACCTCTTTGATGCTGTAGCTAACTTGCTCTGATACCCCTTGTAGGATCGAATACCATAATCAGAGGGGGTGAATGATTACCTTCGCTTTTTAGAATCTCTTAGTGCTTGGTGAAGGTTTCGAAGGCTCGGTGCTCAACTGCTTGGTTGATCGCTTAATGTTCAACTGCTCGTTCAATCGTTCAGTTTTGATCTTCAACCAGTATGTACGTACTTGAAATCTTTTAACATTGGGAGCAGAACCTCTAGATCACTTGTGCCTTCAAGAAATTAGCACCTTCGAATATTTGTATTTTTTCTATTTTCTTAGTAGCGATTCGACACCTTTACACGTCGTCGTAAGCTTCAATCCAACTACAATCACCATCACTTTTCGAGCTAATCAAGAACCAAATTGATTCAAGATGATGTTTATTGTTGCATTTTTATGGATTTACGAAGTGCCCTCACAAGCACCTCTAAAAGCTTAGCCAAAACTAAATCCTCTTCAATCTACTCTTCCAAAAACCACAGTTAACTTCTTAACCTTCCCATCTATTTGTATGCTAGGGCCTAAAGCCGTATCCTCATCAAACTGGACACACAATCCTAACTGTCTCCGAAATCAAGGGACTCATAACACTTCTAAACACGGCCTTTCCTTTGTCTCTAATCCTTCTAGTATGGACACTCTAAAAATCAATGGACCCAAAACTCTTTCAAACACGGGTTTTTCTTTATCTCTAATCCTGTTAGTTATGGACACCTTCCATAACTTCTTCTAACTCATCACGTGTTGAAGCTTCTAGGATTGCACCTCCCATAGCTTCTTCATGCATCAACCACTTTTGATCTCTATGTGCTCCAGCGTAAGCCCGACCACCTCGTGACCTTCTCGACTGCCTGGACCTCAGATTTTCTCCTCCTAGTCCTGCTCCTCCTCGTCACCGATCATGATTGTCTCCACGCTCAACCTACATATGCAAAGATCAAAGAACTTTTCCCAGCACAAGTTCTCTCTAACTTGACCAACATCAGTCTACACACGCAAAACACACCCTTAACTGTAAATAACCATGAACCAAATCACCCACGACCTTAGTGTCCACGCTCTCCAAAAATCAACTTCAGACCTCTTAGAAAAGCCAGTTTGACCGCTAGACATAGGTCGGTTTGACCGCTAGACATAGGTCAGTCTGACCGCTAGCTGATTAGACATGAGTACTCGAGGTATTCGAAGATTATCAGAATTGAAGCACTAGAAGCCTACGAGTACCGATCGTGAAGCCTACAGCAACCGATCACAAAGTCTACGACTATCGATCACAAAGTCGTATACAACACATCACGAAGCCTATGACTATGACAACAGATCGCGAAATCTAAGTCTACCGACCACAAAGTATACAGCTACCGATCACCGACTAAACACAGTAGCTACAGACAATCGACTACCGAGTACTGACCAGGTATTGTAACATCGACTACCTAGTACCGACTAGGTACTGTAGCACCGACTACCAATCGGCTACTCTAGCTATCGACTATCAACCCGGTACTGTAGCTACGACCACCAACTACCGACTAGCTCACTGTCGCTTACAACCGGTTCACTGTAACTCACGACCAGTTCCCTGTAGCTTCCAACCAGTACACTGTGCTTACGACTAGTTCCCTGTAGCTCAGATCATGATTCTACCGTGGTCGTTCGCCCGTAGTCGTTCTGCTGGGTTTGACTTGTTGTAGTCCGTTATCGATTTACCATGGTCGACCTGTCGCGGTCGATTTGCCATGGTCGTAAACTTTCAACACAAGACAGTTCGGACCGCTGACTACCGATCGTGGTCGAAACTTGCCGATCGCCAACAGTGGTCGATCGAAACTTTTATAAACGCAAATTTCAATGCAACCTAAAAATCAATTATTCATTATCACTGTATTCATAATCTCCACATGGTCTAACACATAGCTCAAACTTTAAACTACACACAACATGTAAATTCACTATAGTGATGGTAGCCACGACGAGCAGCATGGTCATATTTTCTTCAGCTTAATTTGAGCACCGTGCTGCGGATGGAGAGTTAGCACTGTGTACGGCGCGTGGGTGTAGGACGGCGAGAGCTCGAATGAGAAGCGCTGAAGGACGGTGCTGAGAGCCATCTTGGCTTCCAGCAACGCAAAGTTCTGGCCGATGCAGATCCGAGGACCCCCTCCAAATGGAAAGAACGCGGACTGATACTTCGTCGCATTGGAGACGCCCTCAGCAAACCTTTCCGGATTGAATTCACTTGCATCTTTTCCCCATATATTGGGATCATGATGAATGAAGATAAGGGGCAGAATAAGGTTCACTCCTGCCGGATATTTGATGCCACCAAGCTCCATTTCCTTGTACGTTCTTCTGGTAAGGAAGGCTACTGGCGGGTACAACCTAAGAACCTCATATAGAATCATTGTTACCTGCAAAGCAAAGAAGAATATCAAGATCATTGCTCCAATTATTCTGGACTTAAATAATCAAATCCTCCTGTTCTGCTCCAAATAAATCCTTTTTTACACAATTTCCTTCAATCACATAAATATTCGGTCAATTCTTAACTAAGTTTATTGGTGATAACTGATAAAACTTTAGCATTGTTAAGACTTGAGCTCATACAGTTTGAAGGTACAACAATAGTTTTCCATAGGAATTGCCTGTTGAAGATTTAGCTAGCGTTTCAACTGAATGCAAAAGAAAGCTAGTTATTTGCAAAATAATTAGCATGCTCGTGACGACACATAATAAGCATGTTTGAGAACAACTTGTTTTGATGGCATGCAAATCTGATATGTCATATTCTTGGTTACTTTTTGTCTCATTTTGCTGAAGTAGACACAATTACTTTTATGTGTAATAGTCTGAACTTTGTGCATTTGGTAATAACAGAGAACATGGATTTCACACTTACAATCTTCAGGCGACTTAAGTTATCAAAATCTGGTGTGGTCCTACCAAAGTGGTGCAGCACTTCCTCTCTTGCCCGCTCTTGCCACTCCGGGTGCATGCTTAGCAGAATTAACGTCCATGTGAGCAGGGCTGATGTTGTCTCCATACCAGCAAAGTAAAATAACTTGCATTCCTCAATCATATCTTCAGTACTCATTCCTAGATCCGTTTTCCCATTTGATTCCCTCGTATTTGACTCCAGCAATAAGCCCAGCAAATCATCGTTGCTGGCTTCACCATTTGTAATAGCCCTGTCTCTTTTTGCCAATAATTCTCGCAGAATTGTGCGGACCTCCTGATCAATTTCTCTCATCCTTCTGTTGTTTCTAGTTGGTAAGAACCTGTGAATTTTCAAATATGTCATGACAGAACAAATTCTGGATTACTACTATTTAAGTTTAACATCGAAAAGAGAACAATTGCAGATTTCTTTTGTCTACTATTTTCTTTCCCGAATCCATTTGAGCAATGTTTTTGAGCACCTCTACATGGAGTTAAAATGCATGTGCTTAACATACCCATTTTCTCTTCCAAAAGCACATATCATTTATATACTACTACGTTTGCTAGAAGTGCTACCGGCTTTAATCTTCTTATAGCTAAGAGCATGGATAAAAGTGGTAAGCACTCTTATGTAGAAACATAGGGGTGTTTGCCAAATGCTTGGCAATGCACGTCCAAAGGATTATATATATTTTTATGTTGTGCAAGAAGAAAAAAAACAAACCAATAGCCTGGGATAAAAACTGTCTGGAAAGATTGTATTAGGCGTTCCGCTTGCTCTTCTTGCAGGTGGAAAATCCTCCTACCCTCCTGATAGTTGCTACCAAATGCTGTTCTCGAAATGACATCTCCAGTAAGATCCTGTAACTCAGGCCAAACGTCCAACTCAGATAACCCTTCGGAGGACATTGAGTTCTCCCATCTAGCAATCATTTCGATGCAACAGGTCGAAAAAACTGGAAGCATCCGCTGTGAATAAAACGGAATTATTACTTTATTTAGCGAGTGTATGACATGCTGCAATTTAAAATGAGAAAAATGAAAGCCAATAAAAAAAATCCTTTGAACAATTACCTTTATTTTCTCATGGTGGAAGGCAGGATTGAGAATTCTCCGGTGCTTTGCCCATTTCTCACCTTCAAGACTAAAAACCCCTTGGGCTAGCAATTTTCCAAAACGGGTCTTCTTTGGTTTTCCATAGTGGCCAAACTTGTTCGACAAAATCTCTTTTACTAGTTCCGGGTCTGGAATCATAACCCTTGGCGTTGGGCCAAACCAGGTGAATGACAATTTCCCTACATTTGAGTTTTCGATCTCATGAGAGGGGAGACTATAAGAATACAAGCAGAACATCTTTTAGAAAAGAGAAGTACTACGGCACGGTATACTATCAGGACACCTCTTGACAGCATACCTCCCTTGCGCCGCCCCTCCCCTCCATCTCTCTTCTCTCGAAGTGCCGCTGCACCGCTCCGCTCCCCTCCCCCTCTCTTCTTCTGTTTCGGAGCAACTCCACACACCTCCTCCGCTGCCCCCTCCACCACCACCTGCGACCAGCGGTGCCCTCGCCATCTCGCCACGCCGCCCCGAAACCCAACCTGCCGCTCCGCCCCGACCAACCTAACTGCCATAGCCGCCGCTACCACCGCCCTCCGACTCCGCCCACCACCCTCCTACCCTGCCCATCGCCCCGCCACCGCTCACCACCTGGCCACCACCTCCCCCTGACCTCCTTCTATGTCCGGAGGGAAGGGTGAACCTGTAGGAGAAGCCGGATCCGGTGGTGGAGGAAAATGAGGGGATGACAGCGGCGAAGGGGGAGGGAGTGGTAGATAGGAGTGAGAGGGAGCATGAGAGAGAGGGAGCGGCGGGAGAGGTAGGGAGCAGCGGCGCTTCGAGAGGGAGAAGGAGCATGAGAGAGGGGGATGGCATACCGTTTGATAGTTTTTCTCTTTAGAAAAGTGGTTCTTGTTGTGCAGCGTCGACACCATCGGACCCTAAACCACCTCGTGCCACTAAACATGCGGCCCGGCCCTAGATAGTTGAGCCGCTATACCCACAATCCCACCCGGCAAAGCAACAACCTTATAAACGGTCTTGAGCCAACTCCTCCTAAAAGACTAGTCTGTACTTTGTCTCCTTCCACAAATGATATGGGACTATCCCAACATTCCCATCTATAAGAATTCAAGCAGAACATCTTTTAGATGGTTCCCGCGTGATATCTAAAAGACAAAGTCAATCCTTTTGTTACACTGTGACATGGCAATCAAAAACTTGTGTTATTTTCAGAACATATTATGTATCAGAAGTTCAGAAACACACTGTGAACTGTAAGTGTGTAATCCAAGTAAACCTCCAATCTAACGCATGACCAGAACTTCCGAGCGACCCCTTTATATGTGTGTCCCACAAGGATTGCAGCGAGTGATGTTGGCTCAATACCAGAAGTATCCGTTTTCGACATATTGGAAAACGAAAGGAAGAATTTTTGGACGGGGGAATGAGTCGCAAGTAGATGATATATTACCGTGCTCCTTAATGGCGTTGCAGAACATGGGCAGCGCGCGCGGGATGATGTCGTGGCAGCCGAGCGGTAGGGGCTTCGACCGGGCCTCCCGGTTGAGCCGGGCGTTCTCCGCCATGTCGCCGGTGAAGAGGCGGTACCGCGTGCCCCTGAGGCCCTGGGCTCGCAGGGCCTGGTCCAGCCGCCGTGGCGTCCACCAGGCCCACTCCAGCGTCCAGGAGGCCAGCCACAGCAGCGCCACGGCCGCCGCCGCGCCGGCCAGGCTCCACGGGGAGGCCTCTCCCAGCATCTGCAGATCTCGCTCGGGTCGCAGTGGATGAGACGAGGGACACGACCCGATCGTATGGGTATCGCAGATTCGCAGGACGGGCCGTGCGTGGAGTTAAATATAGGATGGCTGGGTCTCGTCTTCTGCTTCGAGGTTTAACTCGCAAGACACACACGCTCTCTATTTCTTTCTTGATGGAGGACAACGCAGCGTGGCTCAAAAGTCCAAATTGCCTCGTCCCTAAGTAAGGTCACGTGTCTTTTACTTCTTACTTATGTTTCGAAAAGATAAAAGTAAATATAAATATTTAATTTTTTATAGCGGTTTCTCTACTCATGACGCTATCGTCTCGCATTAGAATAATACAGAGGGTGACTGGTGCAACATACACACCACTCCTCTAGCTCCAGTCGCGCTAATTCATCTCTCTCTCAATGAAAGTCGCTTTCGGCAATTACTATTTATTTTCGGTTAAATCCATAAACTGCAGTAAAAAATTATCAGCAAAAACCAATATTATTATATTGTATATGACACAGTGTTTTTCTTATAGTTTTAGGTTGGAATTGTATACAAATTCAACTGGTATTTTTCATCTCGGTGTTATCCCAAATTTAAGGTATTTGGGCATTTTACTTTATTGTTCAATCGAAATCAAATTGCTTATTTTCTTTTATTTGTTATGTCAAATCTTAGTTTTAAGTTGGGATTCGTATACAAATTCAACTACTAATTTTTATTTAATTTTTACTACTAATATCAGTTTTACTTTGAAGTTCTTTGGAGTTTATAGGAAATCATATTGTTAATTTAATTTAATTTTTTATTCCAAATTTCAATTTTATGTTAAATTTTATTTCCAAATTTGAGTTTTATTTTGAAGTTTCTTCATTTCAATTTTAAGTTTGAATTCATATACAAATCCAACTACCAATTTTTTTCTACATTTCAGTTTTACTTTGAAATTTGTATGAAAATCAAATTTCTATTTTTTATTTTATTTTTTATTCTGAATTTCAGTTTTAGGTTGGAATTCATATGCAAATTCAACTAGTAATTGTCATTTTATTTTTATTCTGATTTTCAGTTTTACTTCGAAGTTGTACGGAAATCGAATTGGTAATTTTCTTTTATTTTTTATTGTGAATTTCACTTTTTTATTGTACTTAACATGGACTTTTTTTAAATCTTTACCACTATAACTTGTATCCGCTAGATAGACAGTTAGATCTTTTCTTTTTTTCCGATTAATGTAGGAATTTCTAGCTCTTAGAAGCGAACGTGATGTTTTTTGTCTTTGCTTTAATAATATAATATATACTTTAATGAAATTGGCTAAACGTTGTTCCTCTGCAATTAAGGTGGAATATGCTCCTCTAGCCGTGAGATCAAAATCTTTATGGTTCAGAGTATTTACCTAGCATAAAAAAAAGGGTACTCATCGCTAGCAGCTAGGTGGCTTTGCCGTCCGTCTCTGAAGGGTACTTTTGATGTGGAGCCTGACAGGATAAGCAAGTGAGAGTTGAGACTCAGGCCGTATGGAATAGATCGGCGGTGCGCGTTCTAGATTCAGATTCAAGGTAGTGCTATTTAGATTTAAACTTATATTTTTAAAAAACTATTTGAGATTATTTCACTATAATTATTGTAAGTTTTTTCGACGTAATTAAAAATAAAAATAGGCTCTCATCACCAACAATACAAAGAAATACGAGACAAAAAAACTAAAAAGCAGAAAAAATTTAAAAATGAACAGCTTAATCCCAAATGAGTAGGCCCGTAACGTGCCTCGAGCGCTCCTCACCGATCAACATTGGAAAAACTAGCTACGTAAGCGCGGTGTGACGCCGCGCTAGCCACCGTATGGACCGAAGTAAAAGAGACAATAATTCGTGAGGCATTTCTTTAAAAAAAAATCGAGGACGCATGCGTAATTTCGGAAAACCAAAGGGCCTTTTCGCAAAAAACCAAGGACCTGCAAGGACATGTGCGTAACTAAACAAGGACCTATACATAATTTTAGAAACCGCGGGTTGCTATCGGTGAAGTGGAGGGTGCTTTCCGGAAAAAAAAACCTGGCAAGGACCTGTTTGCGAGAAGCAGAGACCTGTTTGCGAGAACGGAGGACCTCTACGCGATTTCGCAAAACAAAGGGGCTTTCTCACAAAAAAGTGACGTGGCATAGCTCCCTGGCCGAGGAGTCCCCCAACTTTAATATACGAAGTATTCAGTTGGTTCTCATGCAGTCAACCATTATGTCACGGCACGCGCGGAGCCAATGGAAGCTTCACTCTAGTCTGCCACTTGTCCCATCCAGGGAGATGAGAATTTTTTTTAAGTAAAATAATAATATTTTTATTTTATTAATCTGATAAAAATAATTATGGTTGAGTAAATGAAAATTTTTGTAGGTAATACATTTAGCAATTCTTGTTTGTAGGTTATTATTTGTTTGAAATAAAAGGGCAGATAATGTCGGTTGGTCCGTTTGTGATTTTCGCAGATTCTGAATGGTACGAAATATGTTGTTGTAACATTTCGTACCATTCAGAATCTGCGAAAATCACAATATGATCACAAAATTTTTCAGAAATTTATCGCACTACAATAACATTTTGTGATCATCGTATGTTGTTGTAGTGCGATAAATTTCTGAAAAATTTTACGAGGACGATTGAGTTAGCAATGATTCATAAGTAGGAAGGCAAGTGATATTGCGATGCTACAGGGAATTCATACATGGAGAACTTCAGATAAATAGCGTAACTATAATAACATGACAATTTATCCGACAAGGGGGTTACATGATATGCAGGCTAACGAACCAAAGATGGTACACGTATGCCTACAAGGAATTAGAAATAAATGGGACATATAGACAAAGAGGGCTAAACTACTGTGTGGAATGTGGCATTCTGCCCTTCCTCTCGAGGTAGGCGTTGTAGTCCTCATCGACCGCCCAGGTCTTGGCCGCCAACCACGCTTTCTATCATGCTCCTCCTCACGAGCCTCGGCTCCCTGCACCTGCACGCCTTCAGATGAGCTTACGTCTCCCGCTGGATACGCTCACTTCGATCTTCGCTGCACTGTCACTCCTCCATCCTCTCGTGTGCCGTCTAGGCGTCCCACTCCTTGCGGTCCAGAGTGCACTGGTCGTGCAGGTGGATCTCCCGGTCAATCCATTTGAGGTACGTGCATAACGGATCCGAAAACTACGGGAATAGGGGATAGCTTGTTAGTGCATGTCATACAAGAGAATTGGTAGGAAAATGTATTGCAACCCGTTCTTACCAGCTACTGGTAACGGGTCGTATCCCAACGCTAGTTGGGATAGTCCCTAGCGTAGTTACCGCAACCCTAGTATTGCATACCCAAGCTCAAGCGCTTCTTGGACTTGAAGAACTTGCATGCATCCCTTCACCAGCAGAGGGGGCGTCTCCCCCACGGGTGGGTCTTATGGTGAATGCTCGGTGGGAACGTTGAGGTGTGGGTTGGAGTTGGAGGTACAGGGTGTTTCGCTTCAGGGAGGTGACCTTCTAGCACGCTCCACTTGTTCGTCCTGGGCTGTAGTAGCCCTTGCGAGTCGGGTGATCTCCTCCCATTGCTTCTCCATACTAGCGATGTAGCATTGCAGTCGTAGTGCAGAAAAAAAGCTGCGAAAGGGGTAGTACTAATAGACTAAGCCGACGCGGCGTACACTTGACAAGTCCAATTTGGTTTGGGCAAATTCACGTCCGCGAGGCAGCGACATGCTGGCACGTCGTTTGGTTTTGTCACTGCGCAAGACTGTCTCGATTTGTCTTGTCACTGCGCAAGACTATCTCATTTGGTCTTGTCACTGCGTAAACCTGTCTCGTTTGGTCGGGTCAGGACACCATGGAAAAGTTGTCTTGTTTGGTTGGAGACTATGCAAAAGCTTCAACTATCTATAGTCACTCGTACTGACAATTATGTGTTTTCCATTAGGGATCTGAAAAGACTGTTTTGCCCTCACAAAATACATGCTTGCTAGTGCCATTATGCATTGTTAATGACAACGGATTGACACTACAAATGAAGTTAAATTTTGTAAATAAAGTTACAACATGATAGCATTTTTAATCTTAAGACTACTATGCACATAACAAGAAGTGGTACTGCACTTCATGCCAGTGTTCCTACTCATTGGCAACTACCTTACATCTTCTCACGGCGTGGCCTTCCTGGCCACAGTGACCGCAATGTCTACCCGTCGCTCCAGCTTCCTCTTCATTCATATCGTTCCAAATGTGACGACTCTGCCGATGGCCCTTCCCACCCTTCAAAAGGTCAAGATATGGAATCCAAGTCCTCTGTGCAATATCCGACGTGGCAAAGTTACCCACAACTCTGAAACCTCTTTGTTCGCCGCACCACGTTTGCAGCACCCTCTCCTTCATGAAGTACTTTGACATAAAGTTTGATGGGTCCATGTTGATAGTCCCATATGCGGCGAGGATATAAAAGCATGGCTTGTGAAGGAACTTTAGCTTGCTGCATGTGTAGCTGGGTTCATTCACATGATCTCTAAGCCACACCTCGTGGGTAATAAGAGATCGAGCAGTACCAAACCTAACCCTGTCTCGAAGAAGCATGTCGAAACGATGCTCCGTATTGCCCATCACAAAGACTATGTGCGACTGGCACTTCTCAGTCTTGGCCTACATGTACGCTGTAATCTTCGAGCAATACGGTGTATGTGGGTTGTCTGCATGAAGTACCACATTTGCATGGCTTTTCCTGAAATATCAACGAGTTTTCTTTATCTTCCTCTCTAATCTAATGATCTCCTCTCCTCTTCTTCTCTCCTCTCGATCTCCTTCTCGCGACTTGGTCACATGTCGTCCAACAGTTGGCGATAATTCCATATCGCCCAACCATTGAGCGACAGAGGGTTATTTCTGTAAAATAAAAAATATAGGTATATTACTATAATTTGAAATAAAAATAGATCATTTGAAAAAATTCATAGAGATGAGATGACCCAAGCACTTGCGTAAGAGTTCTTGACCTGGTCTCACCACTTCCTTGGACATATTGAGCCTGAAAGGTACGTGCAACACAGAGTGAACTGCTGCCATCTAGCGTAGCAGTACGACTACGCTCAACGGATCAAGGCTTCAAGCACATACACCACGACCACATGTACGGATTGATTTGGTGAGACACATGAGAGAGGCCGATGGTGCATTTTAGAGTGGAGGAATCATAGCGCGCGACAAAGCAGTTTTTCGCTCCTCGTTACTGGGCTTTTTCTCTGCTGGGCCTAAGATTTGGAGATGTTCTGCTTCTGATAGTTGTCTAAATTTGAATTCTCACTTTGAACATTGGGGATGCCTATTTTTTCTACTTTATGTGTCCATTTCCATTTTCTCTTCATGACACAATATCTGGCCGGTTAACGAGAATGGCAATTAATTCCATGAGCGTCTGGCACTAATCAGTGGATGATTGGTTTATCGTCAACCACCAGACATAATGAGCTCCACATTACCTCCTTCCCTCACCCTCATCAGCTGGCCTACATTCCCACGGGGTATGGCGCAAAGGATGATGAGCTCCCCACCATTACCCGCTCAACATCCACTTTTGATAAGGAAGTTCAAACTTTGGACTCGAAGTATCGTATCTTTCAACTAAATAATTCATATTTTTAACATGAAACTACACAATTTACCATAAAGAATAAAAACATATAACTCTTTTTTTAAGAAAGTCAACTCGAAATCCAAAATGTTACCCAGAATTAACCTCCAACAGAAGGATACTGAAAATCTTAATAGAGCTTAGGGATGCCACGACGCTAACGAGGCATCAAGACAGGAGGAAGGTAGCGGTAGAGGCTCCACTCTCCTCGCATCTTGGCGATGAGTGTGGTAGCTCTAAATGCAACTGTGGCCAGCGCTACCGCAGACTACGAGAAACGGGGGAAAATCGAGAGGGTAGCGGACACTCACTGTGTGACTCAGATGCGTGCAACAAATTTGCCTACGCAGGCGTCTGGGTCTCCTCTCAAGTCACTGGTGATGAGATTGTTTGCCTAGGGATTATAATTTTGGGCTAAATTTCCCGAAATTCAGTTTTCTCTGGCATCCTAAAAAAAGCCCAATCCAATTAAAAAATTCAGCCTATTTGAAATTTTCAGCCTAACCACCCGTTCCCATCCATAAACAATGCCATCCAATTTGGCCCAAGCCCCAAAGCCACCAGTTTCTGAACCCACCACTGAGTCCCTATTGCGAGAAGAGGTGGCAGTGCCGGTAAGGGATGGGGAGCGGCGCCGGCAAGAGAGAGGGGGAGGCAGCTATGGCGTGGAGGCGTCGCCGGGATCGGTAATTTCTTAGATTCAAATTGCATTTATTTTGGCTGATTTTTTCTGAAAATTTCCATAATGTTTGAAATTTTCGAAATTCATTTTTTTTTGGAAAGGTCTAAAAAATTTTCTAAATCAAAATTGTAATCAGCCCTGCACGTGCGTCCAGGTCTCCCCTCGCACGTGCATCCGCACCACGCTAATGACAAAGAGATGATGCGGAGGGGCAACGTAGGGTTCTCAATCTCTTGTCGATCTAGATGATAAAAGCTGTTGACTAGAGATGCCTGTGAGGCGGCTGTGACACTGCGAGCTAGCTCTGGTCAATGGTCATCCCCGTGGAACTTTTTGTGCAGAGTGGAGCGTGGACCGCGTGGTGCTAGCTGGACAAAGCTCACTAACTGCAGCCAGTCCTGTTCACGATTGACTGTTCCATTGCTCGACCAAGATAGGCGGCGCATGGATATGTAGCTGCCGGCCGGACATACGAAATCGGTGTGATACTGAGATTGGCCGGCCGGAGGTAGCACGGAACCGGTTTGCCTTGAGTCAGGATTACTTATTGTCTTTAGGATTTAGAAATATGTACTATAAAAAAATTTAGATAAATTCTATTAGAATGTGGACTCTTACAGTCTGTCTATGTCTTTTCGATAAGATAAATTACTTGGTGATTAAGGAGAATTTGCTGAAAAAATTATGAAAAGATTTAGAAGAATTTCAGATAGCGAAATCACCGACAAACTGGTAGGTACTGAAGCGACAACTGTGCAGGTTACGCATGGAGGAAGGTACACACAGTTCGTTGACTATCTCCATGTCTTCAACAAACTTATTATACAACTGACTAGTGTGAATGAAAAAATTGAGGAGAACGACATGGTCGTCATATTAGCATCATCTCTATCACCATCATAGGAGTAATTGGTGTTGAATATTCTAGTCGAAAAAATCACTCTCAATTTCAATGAGTAGTTGTATATCTATTGAAGGCAAAGTCCTTGAAAAATCCATCTAAATTTTGAGAATTTGATTATGGATCGAACTGATTTGTCCTAGGTCAGTGCTTTCATGTTGCATAAAACATGTTTGAGTTAATGTAAGTCAAGTTATGGTGAACTTATACCCGAAAATAATTTTTTGGTCTTTCGATGTGTAAGGAAGTTTAGAGTCAATTATGATCAACAGTTAGGATCGAGATTATACTCATGAGGAGTCGAGGTCCAGAACGGTCAAGGATATTGGGTGAGATGGTTGAGCTCAAGCGTGGTACAAGAAATACAAGAAATGTTGAAGGAAACATTTGAGCGACAAGTTGCACAAAGTGATTTGAATGGTCTAAGTGAGGCATGGTCGGTGGAAATCAGAGTAAGGAGACTTGCCAATGTGTGGCAAGCTATGGGTGCACATACATGTTGCAAGCATGGCGATTACTTGCAAGGGAAGGAGAAGACTAGATCAAGGCAATGATGTTTTGGTAGTTGGAAAAATATTAGAAATTTTGTTGTATTAAAACTGTGATGCTTGAGCAGTGCTTAGGAAAGCGGTTTAAGTCAGGGAGATACTGAGAAGATCAAGTGAATCAAAAGCTAATGACAGCGGGTTCGAACTCGTATGCTTTAAAAAGTGTGCATTAATTAAGTGTGAATGTAAAATCCGTGTTGTGTGGAGTTAATGAATTTCTCCCTTTGTGCTAATTGATAGTATCTATTAGGGAAGATGTTAGCAGGTTACCCATATCTATTTAGAAGTTTGCAAGCTAATCATCCCAACCATTTCGATCTTGAGTTCTATGATTAGGGTTAGAGAGAAAAGAGTGGCTATTGTAATGTGCGCTCTTGTCCTCCATATAGAGTGGCTATGAAACCGTTATCTTCAAGTAACAATGGATTAATTTTGTTCATTTCTTATGGAGTGTTCTTGGCTCAGTTGATTTACTCTTGTTCTTATTCATTCTTCGCCTTTTCTCTGCTTTTCTTGGTCTTGCTGTGTGAAAGGACGTGTAAGTGATGGAGATGTCTCATGTAGATCAAAATATATCCATTTAGGCATTATGGTTTGCAAGATTGCAAACATGCTCGGTTCTTATTTGGTTGAGTTTTTCTTGAGAAATCTTGATCCGAGAGTTTTGATTTTAATTCTTTAGGTGGTGTTGCTTGCTATGATATGTGAGAATTTATCTAGAGGCATCTTGGCTATTGTTAACCCCCGAGCAAGTTGTATCTCAATTTTGGGAGAATTACTCAATTTTGGTGCATCCTTGTGTGTTTTGAGGAAATATTGTACCTTTGCCCAAGATCTATATGATTCTCGGATGGAATGGATTTCTAAGACCTTCAACAAGGTGTGTACAAAATTTCAAATTATTTGAACGTGGATTTTGCATTTTGCATCAAATTTGATTTTGACTCAGGCTGATTTTTTCTATTCTAGGAATAGAAGAGCGATCAGAATTGACTGCTCCTAGAACCGATTAGACCAACCACTAGTCAAACTGATGGGTTGTGGCCGGTCAGATCCACCACTAGTCAAACCGCACCTCTAGTAGTGGTTAGATCGATTAGACGTTGATTCTATGAAACTTTGCTATTTTGGGTTGTCGCTTGGATTTAGACTTTCAAATCTAATCTTTTTAGCTTTTTAGCTATTGGAGTAAAAGATCTCTGAATGCTTAGGAGAGGATTTTTAGGAGACACTATTTATCCTTTTTATTGCATTACCAGTCCTACAACATGTGTAGTTGCATAGAGCCTAGAGCTAAGTTGATTGGCTTCTTTTCAGCCCATGTTGCTGGCTTTCTCTATTGGGGTGTTCGTATTGACTACGGCTGATAGTTTTTAGTTATGGTTGATGGTTTTTGGCTGAAAATGAATAGCAGTAGTTGAAAAAAATAGCTTTTAAAAGAAGAGGTCAAGCAATGGGAAATATGAGGGACAGATGTATACGCAAAATGAGAGTGGAGTGAAATACGTGATATGTCTATGACCGTCTTATCTTGAAACGAGTAAAATATATAAACTGTTTTAAAAAAACTAGATGTTTATACAGAAACATACCTGATAAGCCGAAGGGAGAGCGAAACATCCGGTTCTGAATACGGATCACACGAAATAGATGTTTTCCTGGAGTTTTAGAAACAGTTTACGATGCCGTTCACAGTTCCTCCTTCTATTCTTTTTTTCCTTAATATTTTTTACTTTTCACGAGATACGACTTTAATCATTACTTTTTATAATTAATATATACTAAAAAAATTATAATATTATGATAATATTTTTAACGATAAATTTAACGATATAACTTTTATATAGCTAATCTAGATAATTTTGACTCTATTAACAGTAAAATATTTGACGATACTGATTCTGAAAATCACTAAAAAAGAACGGAGAAGTAGTTCATGAACGGCTGCCTGCGAGTAATCCTCCTCTGTTTTTTCTCTGGAAGCATTACTGTTATACATGAGCGCATTTCACGTGGACGCTCGTTTTGCTGGGCATGCGCCCGGACCAGCGAGCTAGAGCACGGGAGGGGGTTCTCGGTGTGTTTGGAGAAGATAAGCCCGATTCCGACGGATTGAGCCGTCTAAAGACGGCAAGTGCTATTCCATGTTTGACACTTCCTACTCTTCCGAACAAATAGTTGATATTTCCTCGTCACCGATTGGCCAATGCAATTGCGCAACCGATCTGTATGAGTACTTCTTTTCGCTTTTTGTAAGGCGTTAATTAATCGCGAGTTCATTTCCAGGTGACGAGGATACTACCCGAGGTCCTAAGGCTGTATCCAGCGACGGCGGCTCTTTACCGTATGACATCCAAGGAAGCAGAGGCCGGCTCGTATTTCCCGAAGGGGCCATGCTCGAGCTGCAGCTGATCCAGCTCCACCACAGCCCTGACGTATGGAGGGAGGACGTGCTGGAGTTCAACCCGTCGAGGTTCGCTGACGGCGTCACGGCGGCGACCAAGGGCAAGACGGCAGCCTACTTCCCATTCGGCCACGGGCGGCGGCCCTGCATCGGCCAGAATAAGCGTTCCTCGAAACAAAGGTTGCGCTGAGCATGATCCTGCAGTGCCTCTCGTTCGAGCTGTACCCGTCGTACAAGCACGCGCTGGTCTGTGCCCGGTGCCCCTGTGATTTATCCTCAGCACGGTGCGCAGATGCTGCTCAAGAGGATCTGAACAATACGTCAACTCATCGCCATCATCACGGTGTAGACGAGAAATACACGTGGCTTGGCCAAGATGTCCAAATAAGAAGGAAGATGAAGGGTCAAGATTAATAGTTGTGCAGATTGTTACAAATAATCTTGACTTAGAGTTCAAGACGTAGTAGAATCCATCTCCGTATGTAACTCAAGTTGAAGTTGAGTCCAACTTGAAATCCGAATCGGAATAGGAGTAGGAGAGTATTATCCTATATATTAGGGGAGCTTGTACCCAGTTTGGTATGTAAGAAAGAAGAAAAAGCAAGAGAAAATCAAGAAAGAGAGAGAGCAAATAAGATAATAAAGAAATTCAGAAATTTCTTCCGTGTTCTCTCAGATTATTTGCGATGTGTGCGTTTTCTCCTGGGATCAAAGTTGTAACAAGTGGTATCAGAACCTAGGAGAGAACCGAGTCGCTGAAAAAAATCGTCTCGGCGATTCCGTTTTGCGCTCGTCTCACGCGGCGCTCCTGGCACAAGGCGCTCAGTCCGATGGAAAGTCACGAGCAAGCGCGCGGAGGAAAAAATCCAGAGCAGATTGAAGTTTCAGCGATGATGAACCAACACTGCTCTAATGAAGGTTGGAGTCAGAGATGTCAAGAAGATGTGTGCCGTCCAAACTCAAGTAAAGTGAAAAAGAATTGGAACATTGAGGAGATGTGTCACCGTTCTGCGTCAAGTATGAGTTTAGTAAGTCGTAATTGAGACCGGTTGCCTCAATGTTTTAGAATCTTTGCGTCTGGTGGATCCGTACCAGTTGAGTTGAGTTCCTACATGCAGTTTACATGTAGAACGCTTTATGTAGAGGCGTGGCTGGTAGTTCATAATACATTGAGACTAAAACTAGTTATGTCAAGTCAAGATTAAGGGGGAGATTGTTACAAATAATCTTGACTTAGAGTTCAAGACGTAGTAGAGTCCGTCTCCGTATGTAACTCAAGTTGAAGTTGAGTCCAACTTGAAGACCGAATCGGAATAGGAGTAGGAAAGTATTATCCTATATATTAGGGGGGTTTGTACCCAGTTTGGTATGTAAGAAAGAAGAAAAAGCAAGAGAAAATCAAGAAAGAGAGGGAGCAAATAAGAGAATAAAGAAATTCAGAAATTTTTTTCGTGTTCTCTCAGATTATTTGCGATGTTTGTGTTTTCTTGTAAGATCAAAGTTGTAACACAGATACATATGTACGGTTCAACTTTGTGATCTGAAGGCCCTGATAAGCGTTAATTTCAGGCTTCGTGATGTCTACGGTGTGTATGCTTGTTAAAGTTTGTATTACAAGGTAAAATTTTTGCTTTTTAGCCTAAAATTTGAAAGTTTTTTACATATGAACCCCTGAAGAAAAGATTTGCAAAAATGGACCCTTTACTCGGCGCCAAAGCATATGGCGCCCAGGGTACATGGCACGGCGCCATATGCTTTGGCGCCGTGAATTGACACGTCGGAGCCAGGGTGGCATAGTACGACGCCAAGGCCCACGGCGCCGTGATATGCACATATGGCGCTAAAGGCCGTGGCGCCGTGCGTCGGGACTTAAGCCCGAGCGCGTCCCCCGGCCCCCAGCTCCCCCTCACTGCTCCTCTGTTCTAACAGTAAACCGCCGCCGCCCCCCTCTATTCCCCCTCCAAATCCTCTCAAATCCACCGATTAATCTCGCGATTTTGCTTCCAAATCGGGCAAGCAAGGTAAACTCTCTCCCCTCCCTTGATTTTTTGCAATAGATATGGATTATTTGAGGTACATTTCGTAGGGCAAGATTTGAATCTCTAGATGAAATTAGTTCAATTATGAGCGATTTTAGGTTACGTTTGCAATGGATATGCGTAATGTAAGAGAAGTACTGTGTATTTGGATAGGTTTTAGGGTTTGATTATTATTTATACATGGTTGTGTTCGGTTTTAGGTTTTTAGGGTTTCATATACCAAATAGGATGATTTCATGTCAACATGGGCAAGATTGTATGTCCACCTAACCCTTAGTAGCTTTGATTATTGTTTATATTTACAAAATTATATTTTTACCACCACCCCTAATTTAGATTTGCATTCTAATTCAAGTGGCAAAGACAACTTATTGTCAATTACACCAAGTTATATATATATATATATATATATATATATATATATATATATATATATATATATATATATATATATATATATATATATATCAATAATGTCTTTGATAAATATATCTCGGTATTTACAGTTAATATTAGTGACCTAATACTTAAATTATTTACCTTAATCATATAATCACTATTTGAAAAGGGGCCCCATGGATTTTGAGATATGTAAATAATATTTATTATTATCATAAGGTTTATTCTTACACTAATTATTCTTATACCATAATTAACTTACTAATCTTTGTTGACATGTATTTAACCAAGGGTAAATCAATTTGATTCCAATTATTATTCATGTTGATTCCAATTTCATAATTCAATTTGATTATTATTTTTATTTATAAATCATGTTTTTATAAATTTCTTATTTGAATATTTCTTAACCATTGAATTCTAAAATTTATTACAGGATGGCGAGATACCGGCTGATAGACGAGTTCTACGAGAGGGAGCACCGCGGCAGGCTCACGGAGGACGGCCAGGTACGTGTGTGGTCGAAATGTACATGTGTTCAACTTGATGGTCACGCAGCTAACTTTTATAGCAATTTTCAGGAGATACCCATACTTCGTCCTCGAACCCATGATGGGTTCCAGTTGATGCGCTACGACGACCGCTATACCCCACTGCTGCGCCGTGCTGGGCTTCACACGGTCGCTAACCTATTACGGCGGGGCATGCCGGTCTTCAACCCCGCAGCTTTGACCGCACTTGTCGACAGGTGCATTTTCTCTATCGGGTCTATTTGTTTTCGCTTCTATATTCTTACGTACGTAACTAATTCTTTTCTCCTTGTACTACTAACAGGTGGAGCCCAGAGACACACACGTTCCACCTTCCCTGTGGGGAGATGACCATCACGCCGCAGGACGTGGCGATGATACTTGAACTTCCCATCAAGGGACAGCCGGTGGTCGGCCCGGCGGTGTCTGAGGGCTGGAGGGCTCGTGTGGAGGCCTTTCTGGGCACGGCATTGCCTCCTGTCCCAGATAATGCCAGGCGAGGCCGCGTCTCGGGGGTCCACATTACATGGTTGCGGAATACATTTGGTGAATGCCCTGCGGCCGCGGACAACGCCATGGTGACCTACTACTGCCGCGCTTGGGTCCTCCACATGTTCGGGGCCGTGCTTTTCCCGGACGCCACAGGGGACACCGCTTCGTGGATGTACATCCACTGCCTCTAGGACTGGGGCGACGCTGGACCGCTCAGCTGGGGCTCGGCGGTCCTCGCGTTCCTCTACCGCCAGCTTTGCGAGGCCTGCAGACGCAAGGTGCCCACGTCGACGCTCGGTGGCTGCGTCTTCCTTCTGCAGGTGTGGTAATGCATTTATTTTTCCTACAGTTCTTTGTTTTTGTGCATGGCTAATCGTGTGTCTGCCCGTATGTTCGCTTGCTAGGTGTGGATGTGGACACGCATCCCAGTGGGGCGCCCTCGAGTGTTTCAGGCGCAGCCTTGGCATCCACTGGGTGTGGATGACCTCGGCCCCACTGTTGCGTACCTGTGGGATACAGTGTCAGTCCCGTTCGCGACTACTCAGCGGGCGTACGTGGATTTCAGCAACGAGTTTGACACTTTGTCTCCCACGATGGTAAGAAATTGGTACTGCATTTATTTATTCTACAGTTCTTGATTTTTGTACATGGCTAATCGTGTGTTCGCTTACTAGGTGTCCTGGGAGCCTTACTCCGAGCCACAGGTTCTAGCGCTACCGCTCAGCACCATGTGCCGCAGGGACTCCCATATTTGGAGGATGAGGTGTCCGCTGATCTGCTTCTATGCCGTGGAGATTCACCTCCCCCACAGAGTTGCGCGGCAGTTCGGCCTCGTGCAGTTCTTCCCCCCCAGAGGGGATGTCGACTTCTGTTGAGTTGCACAAGTAAGTAACAATTTAAAATTCTTTTGGTTCGTACTAACAACTATTGTTGACATCTGCTATATGTACAGGTTCGACAGGGTCCGCCAACGAAAGGTGACGGACTTCGCTCATCACCACCGACAGTACGTGCAGTGGTGGAGGAAGATGGAGGACAACTACGAGCCGGACAGTACCCCCCACAGTAACGCCAGCTTCCGGGATTACTTGTCCTAGTACCACACTGCCACGCGCTACAGGCTGAGGCAGCAGTGGACCGATGTCGATTACGTGGACCTCGCTTCATCCGAGGACGAGGACACAGCGTATGACAGGCATGCGAGGGAGGGCACAGTGGTCGAGGCCGCTCCGATTCTCGATCGAGTGGTACGGAATGCATGATATTTGCACTTACTTTGGTTCAATACGTTTATCTCGCACTTACTTGTATTTCCTTATTTCTTTAGGGGACTTCTCTCCAAACCTCGATGCGGGACATCGACGAGGCTCTCAGCCACCCAGTTGGCGACCTGAACAGCGAGAGCCGCCTGAGGGACCTCCTGCAGGTACGAAGATAATTTGTTAAGTTAGGTCCATTCAGCATGTATACAATTGTGACATATCATTACTTGCAGAGACTTCGACGTCGCCTCAGTCGGGCGGCAGGTCGGTGTGGTTGCTGCGCACGCTCAGACGTGATCGTACCACCGGCCTCCCAGCGCTCGGGTGCCTCAGCCGCTGCAGCGTCGTCATCACACGTCGGCAGGCGCCAGTCCACGAGGAGCTCGTCACGCACTCTGACTTTTAGTCAGAGCGATGACGACGACGACGAGGTGGAGCAGGGTGACGACGTCGAGGAGGAGCACGAGGACGAGGAGGCATCTACCCACGACGAGATTGGGATGTCGCAGATGCCTGACGCACCGTCTACTCAGGCTTCGCAGCAGCCTCGTCGTTCGGCTCATCCCTCGAGCACGTATACTCCAGGGAGTGATGCTCTAACCAAGGGCAAGGGGAAGGCCAAGAGGCAGTGATGTTTTGAGACTTTTTTTATAGACATGTGATATTTTCAGACTTATGTGATATTTTGAGACTTTTGTATAGTTATGTGGTATTTTGAGACTTATTGATAGTTATACGATGTTGTTATTTAGGTTTTCAGATGTTTCATGTGTGAATGTATGTGTATGTCTGTATGTGCATATGTTTTACAGAAAAGTTTGTTGTTTTGCTGTTTTTTTTGTCAGCTGTAGCTATCACGGCGCCATAACCTTTGGCGTCGAGATGTGTATATACGGCGCCAGACTGTTTGGCGCCAAAAAAGGCGCCAAATACCCTGGCGCCGTATATACACATCTCGACGCCAAAGGGTATGGCGCCGCTCTAGCTATGTACAGCGCCCGCATGTTTGGCGCCGAGATAGGTGGACTTAAGGCACGGCGACCCGTTTGACTGGCTAAGTCAGAACACGGCGCCACGGCCTTTAGCGCCGTATGTACACATCACGGTGCCGTGGGCCTTGGCGTCGTGCTATGCCACCCTGGCTCCGACGTGTCAATTCACGGCGCCAAAGCATATGGCGCCGTGACATGTACCCTGGGCGCCATATGCTTTGGCGCCGAGTGAAGGGTCCATTTTTGTAAATCTTTTCTTCAGGGTCTATATGTAAAAAACTTTCAAATTTTAGACTAAAAAGCAAAAATTTTACTATTACAAGTCCATGTACCAAAATATTCGAACCGAGTCTGGGAGGCGTCAACAACGGCCTCAATTGGATGGCCATGACGCCAACCACACGCTTTGCCAAATGCCGTGGGCCCACGCATCACACTAGTGACACCATGCGAACATTATACAATAGGTCCAGTTCTTTTAGTTTACGTCTTATGACTTTTAACTCTAATAAAATACACATATAAATAAATTAAAAGTCGATAAACTATTTTTAAAAAATTATTCTGATAAACCGTTTCGAAACAATAATGAAGAAGCCATCCCATTATTTATTAAATAAAAGTCATAAATTATAAGCTGCAAAGATCAAAGCCAGTTGCTGACTAAGGTGTAATCTACAAACAGGAGCCCAAAGCCCGTCGGAATTTCACTGCCAACATCCATAGCTAATCAAAGCCTTATTACATTTTGTGATAATTTAAAAGTAGTGAATGATAAGTACTATGGCGGTGTTATGATCAGATTCCCCTGATCTTAATCTGCGCCCCATGCACCGGACGCAACCTTCCTCCGGTATCCAGCGCATGAGTATACGACGGTGCGAGCTCGAACTCGAATCGCTGGAGGATCATGCACAGCGCCATCTTGGCCTCAAGCAGCGCGAAGTTCTGACCGATGCAGATCCGCGGCCCCCAGCCGAACGGGAGGAACGCACCCGGATCCTTGGACGCCTTGGAGATCCCCTCGGCGAACCTCTCCGGCCTGAACTCGTGCACGTCGCCTCCCCAGATGTCGGGGTCGTGGTGGATGAGCAGCACGGGCAGCTCGATGATCACACCGGCAGGGTACGTGACGCCTCCGATCTCCATCTCCTTGTACGTTTTCCGGCTGAACGCAGTGGCCGGCGGGTACAACCGGAGAACCTCGTAAAGGATCATGGTCACCTGCACCACAGGTCAGCAAGATTTTATTCCTCCCGTTGCATAGTCGTTGTTGCAACGAAATCAGGTAATTAGTTTAGTATGTACTCACGGTTTTGACGCGATTGAGGCCTTCGTATTCAGGTTTGTTTTCCCCGAATAGGCCTAGGACCTCCTCCCTTGCACGGTCCTGCCACTCCGGGTGCATGCTTAGTACGACCATTGTCCATGTGAGCAGTGTTGATGTCGTCTCCATTCCTGCAAAATAGAACAACTTGCACTCCTCGACGACGTCTTCCATTGTCATCCCCAGGCTGGATTGGCCATTCTCGTCTGCAAGCCTCATGTTTGACTCTAGCAATAAGCCGAGTAAGTCATCTTTGGTGCTTTCGCCTTCTTTCATTGCTTGAATTCTTTTTCCAATTAGACCTCGTAGAATCGATTCGATCTCGTTATTAATTTGATGCATCCTTCGGTTGTTTTTGGTAGGCAAGGACCTGAAAAACAGAAAATGGCGTACCCCTTTTCATTTCCAGTAGTACAAACGAACTAAGAGTACTAGAAGGTATTTTTCGATCACGAAATAACCGATCGACTTCACCATAATGGTCCTCAATGTCAAATTAGTAGTGCTAATGAAGTTTAACTGGTACTAAGTACTCAAAGTTAAATAGTACCACTTTTACTCACAGGTAACCGGGAATGACAATCTTCTGCACGCTTGCCATGATGCGCTCAACTTGCTCGGACTGAAGCTGGAAAATCCTTATTCCTTCAAGGTAGCTGCTGCCGAATGCGGTGCGAGAAATGACATCTCCGGTGAGGCTCCGGAGCTCCGCCCAGACATCCACCTCGCACGTACCATCAGAACCAAGGGATTGCGTCCATCTGCCGACAAGGTCTTCGCAGCACGCAGAAAACGCCGGCAGCATGAGCTGCAAATCAAGCCATACACTCCAATAATCAATCACGCACTCAATCACAGTAAACAATTCACAAACCTGTAAAAAGGATTAAAAGTAGTACTGTGAACATGAAACAACTGTATGTACCTTGAGCTTCTCGAGATGGAATGCAGGGTTGAGGATCCTCCTGTGCTTGACCCATTTCTCGCCCTCGTAGATCGCTACTCCTCCGGCGATCAGCTTGGTCAGCGCCGGGAAATTGGGCTTCTCGAAGTGCCCGAACTTGTTGGACATCACGTCCCTGGTCAGGTCAGGGTCGGTGATGGTCACCTTGGGGATGGGGCCGAACCAAGAGATGCACGTCTTGCCGTGCTCCCGGACGGTGTTGTAGAGGAACGGCACGACACGAGGGGCGATGTCGTGGCACCGCAGCGGTAAGGGCCTCGACCACGCCTCCCTGTTGAGACGGCCGTAGTCCTTGAGGTCGCCGACGAGGAAGCGGTAGGACGTGCCGCGGAGGCCCTGCGCGCGCAGCGCCCGCTCGAGCCGCCGCGGCCGCCACCACAGCCGGTCCAGCAGCCGGGCGACCTGCCACAGAAGCACGAAGCCCAGTAGACCGCAGGCCAGGAAGCTCCATGGCACTGAGGCTGGACTCATCAACGCTCCAAGAACCATTGCTCTCGAGAGAAGTGGGAGAGGAAGATAGGGCGAGTGAACTTTGACTGGATGGGTACGAAGGTACAACATTTGGCGTCTGGATTTATAGAAGTGTCGCTGGGACAGTTAGTCTCTTGTGCCCCATTTGTTTAAGGTTCTTTTCTTGTGCAGTACAATTAAGATCCTATTAGTATTATCTTTTCAAAGCTGTATTTTAATGGTAAATAATTTTTCTATATTACTTAACTTTTAAATAAATTATCTTTTTAAAATAAGATCTACAAGTTGATTGTAGTATATATTTCAGTGACATCATTTTAATCATCTAAAATCATACATAAATATCTCTCTATAAACTATTATTATTTATCAACCAAAACTAAAATAAATGCGCTAAGCCTATGTGACCTTGGAGCATTTCGGTCAACCATGCAACGGTCCTTGCCTTGCTCGTAAGGAACTTGGTGGTGAAGAAACACGGACGGGGTCGGATTGGCCAAATCCAGGGTGGTGACGCGCGCGCGGGATGGCCACCCACCATGTGGCGGCTGTTTCGTGGCAGCTTCGTGTTGTTTGTCTGAGCTCAGAATAAACTGCTTGGCCTCCTTCGGGAAGACGGCAACTGGGCAGAGTTAGTCCGCTGCATAAACGACATCAAAACTGCAGTGTACCGCATGGCCAATGACCAGGCTTTTCTAAATTCTATTCGATAGATCAAGGGTGTTGCGTCAGTGTTAGCAAGTCCTGTGGTAGCATTGGACACGTATGTGCAGTTCAACTTTGTGAGCGGAAGACACCAACAAGTAACAACGTCGAGTTTGCTGTAAACGGACTCCTATTTCGACCCATATTAAATTTAATTACGTCTAATAAACCACTATCATATATAATGTAACTACAGTCAACTATAGTATAATTTTAACTATAAATCAATTTATTTTAGCCGAACTGAGCAGCCTAGTCTTGATTTGCCTACGTAAAGCATTGTATTCCTTGAGAGAAACAATTTAACAGAGTTGCATACACTATTCTCTCACATGTCTCCCCAAATATTGTGTGCATTATGTGATTGTTATGGATTTGATCTAACTCTGTGAACACCGCGATGACTACTTGATCTACAACATACTTCAGTTTGTTTCATCTACCGTGTGTTGCTTATCGAAGTATCTAGTTCGACTGCTCCTCTAATAGAGGCGGCCCCACACTCTGAGTCCATTAATCTCACAACGTAAGATCCAGGGCTCACGTTGTCACGTATTAGCAACTCAAGAGTCCTTTGCTCAATTGCGTGTACTCAAGGTCAACAGTCAACATTTACAGGCTTCACGGGTTAACGGGTGTCTGGGCAAAACTGTTACAAGAATAGTCCGGACTAAATTGGGCCCAAATGAACCCAGCGATTTGCTGTATGCCATAGCTAGTGTACGTATCTGCAGACATCAACTGACGATACCCTTCAGTTCCCCCCGCTTTATTGACTACATAGAAATTGAACTAACATGTACAGATTTACAGCAACTGTATGCGAGTACAGAGTATATAGGACCAGATAGATAATAGAGAGGGTAAATAATGCTTAAAATTTTTTCCACAAGTATTCACTTATTCCTTTTCTTCGATAGCTACAAATCTATAAAGAATAGGGTAGGAATCTCACTTGAAAGCCGAAGAAACATATTTGAACACAACTAGTCAGCAAGAAAAATAACGTGGTCGAAATCTGACAACGTGGTCGAAATCTGACTACCAGTCGGAAGTTCAACGTGGTTGGGAATCAACTATCGGACGGAATTTACCGTGGTTGGAGATCGACTCCCAGTCAGAATTCGACTGCCTGTCGGGATCACAGACTACGTCGACCACGAAGTCGCGACCACGAGGTGGTTGTAGAATGCCTCACGACTACGTCAATCCTGGCATTGTTGTGGGCGTCGATGAGATCATGACCACAAGGTGGTCAGACGAACATCGACAATGTAACGACCACGAGGTGATCCGAAGTCATGACCACGAGGTGGTCGGATATGCGTTGTTGAAGTCACGACCATGAGGTGGTCGAGTGTCGATGAGGTCTCAACCTCGAGGCGGCTAGACGAGTGTTGACATAGTCTTGATCATGAGTAGTGATCACGAGGTGGTTGAGAGTCGACAGAGTAGTGACCACGAGGTGGTCGAGTGTCGACGAAGTCGTAACCACGAGGTGGTCTAGCGTCAATGTAGTAACGACCATGAGGTGGTTGGAAGTCATGACCGTGAGGCGGTTAGATGAGTATCGATGAATTTGGTGGTGGGACGAAGGTTTGATGTGCGTCCGCTTCGTCCCCTACCCTTTGGATGAGCGTCGGTGAAGTCAGCGGTGGGATGAAAACTTTGAAGCACGCGCGCTTCATCCCTTACCCTTCCAACGAGCGCTGATGTAGTCGGTATCGACGAAGTAACGACCACGAGGTGGTCAAGCATAGACGAAGTCTGTGTCGACGAAGTTGTGACCGCAAGGTGGTTGAGCATCGACGAAGTCTCAACACCGAGGTAGTCGGACGAGTGTCGATGAAGTCGGCAGTGGGATGAAGTTTTGATGCATGCACGCTCTGTCCCCCACACTTCGGACGAGCGTTGACGAAATCAGTGGTGCGACAAAGACTTTGATGTGCGCGTGCTCCGTCGCCCACCCTTTGGACGACCGTTGACATAGTCGGCATCGATGAAGTAGTGACCACGAGGTAGTCGAGCGTTGGCAAAGTCGTGACCACAAAGTGGTCGAGTGTCGACGAAGTCTCAACCCCAAGGCTGTTGGACGAGTGTCAATGGAGACATGACCACGAGGTGGTCGAGCGTCAACGAAGTAATGACCACGAAGTGGTCAAGCATTGATAAAGTATTTATTAATGAACTCACGACCATGAGATGGTCGAACGTCGATGATGTAACAACCACGAGGTGGTCGGAAGTCACGATTGTGAGGTGGTCGAATGAGTATCGACGAAGTCAGCGGTGGGATGAAGGTTTGATGCCCACACGCTTTGTCCCCCACCCTTCAGATGAGCGTCAATGGTGGGACGAAGATAAAATTTACATAATTCACGGGGGATTGAGTGCAGTCGCCCAATGAGTGGGCGATTGCACATCAAGTCGTCCAATAGAGGGGTGACTGGACTTCTGTCGCCCCTCTGTTGGGCGATTGGCTCCTGTCGCTCTTTTATTGGGCGACTAGAGCCTATTTATATAAAAAAATATTACCGCGGGTATATTTCTATAATTTCAAATAAAAAATAGATTATTCATACAAAAAATTCAGGATTTGACGTGCAACAACCGCATGAATTTTGTTATCGCTTTGCCCAGAGTAAATTACTGACCAACCAATTAACGGATCATAAATAATGTGATGACAGCCTCCACTTTCGTGGAAAATGTAAAGGTGCAGTATTTAAGGCTGATGTATGCCTATACAGAAAAAACATATGCTCAATAGAACCTCTTTTTTTTTCAAACAAAGTGTAAAAAGAAAAGGGAAATAACAATCACAGGACTACGGTGATGTTTAATTTAACGATAGCTTATAATTGTTTTTACTGTAGTTGGCTTATTTTTTTACTGTAGCTGATGGTTGTATTTAGCATAATTAAATTTTAAAATTTCTAAAAATAGAAAAAAACTGGTTAGCATATCATGGACAGTACCAAGGAATATAGAGAAAAAAGTAAAGACAAAAAAAGCTAAAAAACAAAATTGAAAATCAGAAGTCATCATCAAAAACGAGCCAGGTTCTTGTGCATCTTGTGCAGTTGACTGACTGCATCTGCCAGCCAGGTTTCCAAAGAAGCAACAACCAACATAACGAAGCTGCAACGGAACGGCCCCGGGAGTGGACCAATCGGATCCCCGTCGGAATTTCTTCACCACCAAGTTCCTTACGGGCGAGGCAGCATGGCTGACCGAAACGCCCACTAGTCTTACAGACCCAATAAACCTTAAACAAATGGGCACCGGAGATTAATGCGACCCAGTGTCACCTCTATTTAACCTGGCCCCAAACACCGTACCATATCCATCTCCAGTCAAAAGTCCACTTGCATCAGCTTCTAACCACTCTTTCTTCTCCCAGTTCTCGTCTTAAGACTTCAGAGCAATGGTTCTTGGAGTGTTGTTTGCAACTGCGGCCTCGGTGCCACGGAGCTTCCTGGTGTACGGTCTCCTGGGCCTTGTGCTCCTGTGGCAGGCCGGCCGGCTGCTGGACCGGCTGTGGTGGCGGCCGCGGCGGCTCGAGCGGGCGCTGCGCGCGCAGGGCCTCCGCGGCACGTCCTACCGCTTCCTCACCGGCGACCTCAAGGACTACGGCCGTCTCAACAGGGAGGCCTGGTCGAGGCCCTTGCCGCTGCGGTGCCACGATATCGCCCCCCGTGTCGCGCCGTTCCTCTACAACACCGTCCGGGAGCACGGCAAGGCGTGCATCACTTGGTTTGGCCCGATCCCAAAGGTGACCATCACCGACCCTGATCTAACCAGGGACGTGATGTCCAACAAGTTCGGGCACTTCGAGAAGCCCAAGTTCCCGGCGCTGTCGAAGCTGCTCGCCGACGGCGTCGCCAACCACGAGGGCGAGAAGTGGGTCAAGCACAGGAGGATCCTTAACCCTGCATTCCATCTCGAGAAGCTCAAGCTCATGCTGCCGGCGTTTTCTGCGTGCGGCGAGGAGCTGGTCGGCAGATGGATGGAGTCCCTTGGTTCTGACGGTTCATGCGAGGTGGATGTCTGGCCGGAGCTCCAGAACCTGACCGGAGATGTCATTTCTCGCACAGCATTCAGCAGCAGCTACCTTGAAGGAAGAAGGATTTTCCAGCTACAGGCCGAGCAAGCTGAGCGCCTCATGACATGCATTCAGAAGATTGTCATTCCCGGTTACATGTGAGTTGGTACTTAACTACTGCTAATTAGACTTCACTAGCACTAACCAATTTAACAATGAGGACCATTTTGCAAACAGTAAACTATCTAAAGTGCTGAGCTATCACGTAAACTATTTGTTCGATCGTCTATACTAAAATTGCAACTGGATTTGCCCTTTTCAGGTCCTTGCCAACCAAAAACAACCGAAGGATGCATCAAATCAACAAGGAGATTGAATCAATTCTACGAGGTCTGATTGGGAAAAGAATTCAAGCAATGAAAGAAGGCGAAAGCACCAAAGATGACTTGCTCGGCTTATTGCTAGAGTCAAACATGAGGCACAGAGACGAGAATGGCCAATCCAGCCTGGGGTTGACAATGGAAGAAGTCATCGAGGAGTGCAAGTTGTTCTATTTTGCAGGAATGGAGACGACATCAGTACTGCTCACATGGACAATGGTCGTACTAAGCATGCACCCCGAGTGGCAGGACCGTGCAAGGGAGGAGGTCCTAGGCCTATTTGGGAAAAACAAACCTGAATACGAAGGCCTGAGCCGCCTCAAAACGGTGAGTACTTGTTTCATTTCATTTTTTGTTGAGGCTTCAACGGTAATCATGCAGCTAGAGGTATAAATAATTCTTGCTCTGCCTTTGCATTTGCAGGTGACCATGATCCTGTACGAGGTTCTCCGGTTGTACCCGCCGGGCATCGCGTTCAGCCGGAAAACGTACAAGGAGATGGAGATTGGAGGCGTCACTTACCCCGCCGGCGTGGTCGTGGAGCTGCCCGTGCTGTTCATCCACCACGACCCCGACATCTGGGGAAGCGACGTGCACGAGTTCAGGCCGGAGAGGTTCGCCGAGGGAATCTCCAAGGCGTCCAAGGATCCGGGTGCGTTCCTCCCGTTCGGCTGGGGGCCGCGGATCTGCATCGGTCAGAACTTCGCGCTGCTTGAGGCCAAGATGGCGCTGTGCATGATCCTCCAGCGATTCGAGTTCGAGCTCGCGCCGTCGTATACTCATGCGCCTCATACTGTGATAACGCTGCATCCGATGCATGGTGCACAGATTAAGCTTAAAGCTATCTGAATGTCGCAGAGTCATGTATGGAGTGATCGACATATGTTTGAGGTGGTGGTTTAATAATTCATAGACGTGTTGATTGTGAGTTATGAGATTTGTGAGGGTATATGAATAAAAATGTCAGTGTGTGTTTATGTAGCAGCCTTTATATGCTTACTGCTTACGTATGTACATACTCCCCTTAGTCAAGTAAATGACATATATATTGTATGTTCTTTTCAACTGCAGCTGATAGCTTATTGTTATACCTGATACTTTTTGATTCTATCACAAACGTTTATGTAAATTAACTAAATATCGATAAACCGCTTTGAAAAGACTATCTCGATAAACCGTTTTGAAAAGACTATTTCGATAAACTACCATCGTGGCAGAGAAATCTTTCTTTTTTTTTATCTGGAAAAAGTCTTAAACTGAAAAGGAGTGTGTGAGTCGAACTACTATAGTTTCAAAATCACTAATTTACAGCGGTCTCACCGTGCGTTTCATGCAGACATGGCCCGTGTGTGGCAGTGGCACTGGAGAAAGGATGAAGCGTCCCAGGCTGTTTTGTTGACTCGACTGTGACCAACACATGGAGGGGAGGGGGAGCTCGCTGAGATGCTGTTTGGGGTCGGTTCCGAGGCATTCCCCATCCTCTTTCGAAATTTTTGTACGGATAACCCATTTTTTATTCAAAAATACAGAAATATACCTGCGATAAAATTTTTTACACAAATAGGCTCGAGTCGCCAAACCATTGGGCGATTTATGCTTGTCGCCCCACCAAAAAGCGACTTATAAAGAATCCGGTAACCGTTGGGCGATTAAATGCAATCGCCTCCCCGTTAAGCGATTCAATTGAATCGCCCCCCCGTTCGGCGACATAAAGAAGAGTCACCCAACGGGGGGGGGGGGGGGGGGCGACTGCATGTGAATACAGCCCGACGCCCACGCCCCTTTTCTTCCCCACGCTTGCTCGCCGTTCACTCTCCGCCGCGCGAGGAAGACAGAAGCAGAAGAGAGGAAGGAAGAGGAGGAGAGGGGAAGAAGAGAAGGAGAGGGAGAGGAGAGGGGAAGAAGAGAAGGAGAGGGAGAGGAGAGGGAAGAAGAGAAGGAGAGGGGGAGGAGAGGGAAGAAGAGAAGGAGAGAGAGAGGAGGAGGAGAAGCCGCGGGATTTGCAGGTATTTTCCTAATTTTAGAAAATTTATTTTAGAAAATTTGTTTAGATAAATTTAGTTTAGAAAATCTAGTGTAGATATTTAGTTGAGATATTTAGTTTAGAAAATTAGTTTAGATATTTAGTTTAGAAAATCTAGTTTAGAACATTAAATTTAGAAATGTAGATGCAGTTTAAAAATTTAGATGTACAAATTTAAATGTAGAAAAATATAGTTTTTTGTATAATATTTGTAATGCATTATTGTGGAGAATGTACTTTAGAAAATTTGTTTAGATAAATTTAGTTTAGAAAATGTAGTGTAGATATTTAGTTTACAAATTTAGTTTAGATATTTAGTTGAGATATTTAGTTTAGAAAATTAGCTTAGATATTTAGTTGAGATATTTAGTTTATAACATCTAGTTTAGAACATTAAATTTAGAAATGTAGATGCAGTTTACAAATTTAGATGTACAAATTTAAATGTAGAAAAATATAGTTTTTTGTATAATATTTGTAATGTATTATTGTGGAAAATTTACTTTAGAAATTTATTGTAGATCATTCAATGTACAAATGTAGATGCAGTTTGCAAAATTGAAATGAAGAAAATTTAAATGTAGAAAATTGTTGTGTCGAAATTTTGTATACTATTTTTCATGTATTATTGTAGAAAATGTAGTGTACAAATTTACATTTAGATAATTTTGCAGTTATGGCGGATGACTGGCGGTATCCGCTGTTGGACGAGCACTTGGACCGCGTGCACCGCGCTTCCCGTCGTGCGCCGCCACCGGGGAGCACGGACGAGTCGACTGAGCTGGGAGTGGTCCGAGTGGCGCGATGACCTGCTTGGCAGATTCCAGGGGGTCCTTCCACCGGCCGATCACCACCACATCTTCGACGAGAGGCAGAAGCATGGACCGACGCTGAGGTGGCTGGCACAATACCGGGTACGTGGTGTTTCAAGTCGATCGCGTCTTCGAAACTCTTATTTATGCAATTACATACTAATAAAACTTGTTCGAATTCAGGTTGAGCGCATGGTTGCAGATGCTGACGATTTCTAGGTCGCGCGCCACCTGGAGGCTTACGTGCTGTGGCTGTTTGGTTGGGTGCTCTTCACCACCAGCCACGGCAACACCGTTGACGCGCGCCTTATCGCTTATGCGAGGGCGATTGCCGACGGCGAGGCTGTCCAGATCAGCTGGGGATCGGCCGCACTTGCCGCGACGTACCGCGGCCTGTGCGATGCGTGCACGAGGATTAAGGCGAACTCGATCCTCACGGGATGTCCCCTGCTGCTGCAGTTGTGGTCGTTCGAGCGCTTCAGTCTCGGACGACCTGTACTAGACGACATGGGTCCCTACGGGGCCGAGATGTACCCGGGGGGAGACATCGACCGGCCGACGATGGGTTCTATTTGGTGTCGTCGACGAGTGAGTTTTATTTTATTGTAGTCAACTTATTAACGATCGTCGTACTAAACAATTTGCCTTTCTTGCAGGTACAGTTCGCGCACGTGCAGGTCACGCGGGCGTACCACCCCTTCGTGGAGCAGTTGGACCGCCTCGCAGACTCCTGACGGGCTGTCTGCACTGTGCTGGCGTGACCAGGCTTTCTGGCTAACCCGCCGGAAGCTCGTGTACGGCATCTACGTGGAGGACTACGCACCGCAGCGAGTCATGCGGCAGTTTGGGCTGCGGCAGGCACTTCCTGTACCAGTCGGGCCGCCGATTCCGCCGCGCGTGCACGCGTGAGTGATCGCTTCTAATATTTTTGTACGTACTTACTAGAAGTGATCGCCAGTACTTACATTACGTAATGGTTCCATAAACAGGCACAACACGAAGGGCGTCAAGAAAGGCACGGACTGGTCCAGGAGGATGCAGCCCTGGATTGCGCAGTGGGAGGGTGCGCTGGATGACCGCGTGGAGGAGGACCGGCCATACGACATAGCCGACTACGCGAAGTACCTCATCTGGTACCAGGGGCGGACTCGTACCAGGTTGGTACATGTCGTTGACCCACCTGCCCCACACGTCGCCGCACCGACAGACGCGTACCCTGCGCACTTCGCACGCGACGCTCACATCGCGGTACGTAACTTGTAATTTCAAAAATTCTCAAATCGCAATATCGTTTCGATGATGGACCATTCTATGTCTTTTTGTCCAGGCTGACGTCGGTGCCGCGCTGTGGTCGGAGTCCTCCGCACTAGTGCAGAGGTGGGGCACAGGTGGGGAGTTGACCCGCGAGGAGGCCGTCAGCTTTGCGCGACGGATGGAGGCCGGGTGTAGATGTATCGTCAGCCTACTGTCCTGCACGAGGCTACCGGCGGTCTCCACACCTACGCCTAGTGCACACCGACCACCAGTGCCACCCCGACCACCAGTGCCACCCCAACCAGCGTGGCACTACTCCGGAGGTAGTACGTGGACACGTCCACCTGCCCCGGAGCAGCCAGGGAGTTCTACGTGGACACGTCCACCTGCCCCGGAGCAGCCAGGGATTTCTACGTGGACACGTCCACCTCCCCCGGACCAGCCAGGGAGTTCTTCTTGGTCACAGCCTCATACACCTCCTACGTACATCCCCGGCTTCCACACGGATGATTTCATGGCGCCATGTACGGGTACGCATCGTCCTATCTTGTTTTTATCCTAAGACGACATGCAACGAACTAACGATATTACTATTGCAGGTCCTTACCAGCAGCAGGGACGCTTCTCCCCGGGCCACATCGAGGTGGACCAGTTTTTTGCGGACTGGCCTGGGCCGTCCTCCGACGCAGCACCGGAGGTTCTCTCCGGCAGTGGCCTCCCTGGTGCACCGGAGGCCACACAGCCAGAGGTGCAGCTGACTCCACCGGCGCAGCCGCGGGTGCGAAACCCACCTGATCGTTTTACTTTTTCGGACCCTCGTCACCCGCCTCGTAATCCGTTGCACCGGAGGACGGCCAAGCGGGGCCGTATGGCAGGACGCGGGCGCGGTGACGGAGCACCTTAGGGTGGGGAGTGAGGGGTGTATGTCATGCATGTAATGGATAAATACGCGGCATGTTACTGCGTTATATTATAAAGTTCATTTAAATTCAAACAATACTATTATCTCTTCTTTTCGTATAGAAAATTATTTCTATATCAAGTAATGTGACAAATGGGGAAGAAAAGAGGGCTTGGCTGTCGGGCTGTACTCACATGCAATCGCCCCCCCCCGTTGGGCGACTCTTCTTTACGTCGCCGAACGGGGAGGCGATTCAATTGAATCGCTTAACGGGGAGGCGATTGCATTTAATCGCCCAACGGTTACCGGATTCTTTATAAGTCGCTTTTTGGTGGGGCGACAAGCGTAAATCGCCCAATGGTTTGGCGACTTAAGCCTATTTGTGTAAAAAAATTTGTCGCGGGTATATTTCTGTATTTTCGAATAAAAAATGGGTTATCCGTACAAAAATTTCATCCTCTTTCCTTCTTTTTTTCTTGTCATTCCCTTTCGCACATGTGATTGCTCAGTCACCGCCCGCCACCTCGGTCGCTACGGCACGCTGCTGGAGTAGCCTGGGGTCGCAAACCTGGTCAGAGCAGCCTGGGGTCACCGCCGTCTGTAGAAGCAGCCTAGGGTCACCGCTCTTGCTCGTCGTGCAAAACCTTGACCTCGGCGTCTGTGGTTGAAAGTGCATGGCCCTGAGGTGAAAGTGTTTCATTTGAAAGTATTTCTCGATCAGTTTTGAATGTTTTCAATTTGAAAGCTGTAAATGTCCTGATTTGAAATATTTTGTGTTGAAATTTTTTGGCTTGAATTTGTATCAAAATTATATGACCGACAATGACAACAGAATAGGATAAATGATACATTCTCAAAATATTACCCCTAATATCTAGAAATATTTCACTCCGGAGCTAGACATCTATGAGGATCAGATTTGATAGTGTAAATCCAAATAACAATTCAAAACAACGAGGATTTTGGTTGATATCACTTTTAGCATTTGAATCATTTCCAGGATTTTGCATTCCAATTTAGTCTTCAAAGGCTAGCTGAAAAACTGACTTACAAAAGTTTAATAAATCTGAGATAATTTGTTAATATAGATTAATATATGTGGATTAAAAGTTATAACTGTAACCACCTCAGATTATGAGCACATTAATAGGTATGAAAACACAAATCTGCTTAAAACCATGTGAAGCTCTGAATTTTAGCATTTTGATAAAGAGAGAAAAGTACACAAGTTTCTAAAAACAATTTGGAATTTTCTAAAAAGCCCAAGCAGTCTGGTCATCATACTCCATTTGATGCACTATGTACTCCATGTAGTCCCCTTCATCGGATTGTCCTATTCCCTCACCATGGTGTAACCATTCTCCCTCTCCTCGATGTACCGCATCGGCCTCGTCACAAATATCTTCCTTCTCTTTGCCAACATGCGGGCCACTCGAGCTGCTCACACCTACCAGATGATGGTCATCCACACGACCTTACACTACTTCTACTGGGTATAGTTGCACAAGCATCACGCACTCGTATCCACGGCGTTGGCACCCTTGCACAAACACCTTCCACGCAATAGTGCGCATCAATGTTATCAACTCCCATCTGATGTCCATGGGAGACCGGCTCCAAAGCCCTTGTATGACGATATTGCACACCTCAGGGTCCAATGAAAAATAGTGAGTAAGCCAATGTATCACATTTGCGATTCGAGCATTCTCGCCGTCCGGGTGTACCAGAGTGGATTGCACAAAACCGCTCAAATCCACACCATTCGGACCTGCACGAACGGTTCCAACACCGAAATGCACTCTCAATGCAGTGGGTATCGGCATTACTAATGTCTGCCTGCATATATTTTCAATTTTGCAACTAGTCAAATCACAGGTACACTACGAAAGTACTGATGTACTGTAATTCACATTTCACCGATCTTTTGCCTGTCATAACCAATTACACTAACCTCATAGCATTAACTTCGTATCAGCAGACTGCGCATCGATGCCGCTGTTTTCTCGCTACTCGAGCTGTCCTCTACTGCAAATAATTCCTAATGGTTTCAATAATTTACATGGCATATCGATTTAAATGCCTATATACCAGTTACAATGGTACACATATTTTTCCAACGTACTAACAACATTACATTTATTCGTATTTAATCATAAATATTACATATTATTGTTTTTTACAAAGCAAATTACAAAATTCTTACATAAATATTGACTGAATTTTGCAATACCTATAGCCAGTGCTACGGACGATTAATTTGTACGTAACATTGACTGAATTTTCTACAACTATAATTTTGTATGCATGTCAATTTGCTAACGATGCTAATTTTGTATAACTACGTTCACTAAATTATACACAACTACAGGCTACTACGGCTGCTAATTTTCTAAAACTATATTGACTAAATTTTTTATATAAAAAGTGAACTATTTTTGTCTACATCTACAATTTTCTACTCAGACTAACACTAAATAAAATATCTACTGCATATACAAAATTTAAAATACAAGAAAAAAATTACCTCATAAGGGTCGCTTCTTCCTCTCCTCCTCCCTCTCCTTTCTCTCTCCTCTCTTTTCTTTCCTCCTCTCCTCCACCGTCTCTTTTTCTCTTCTGCCCTTTCTTCTGTCGCTTCTGTTCACCACGCGGTTGAGCGGCCTCAGCCTCTCAGCCGCGCTGTCCTTTTATCTGCGCTTCCAGTAGCCCAACTCTTCAGCAACTGAAAGCGCAGTCACCCAACCGATAGGCGACAGCAATTACAGTCGCCCGACCGTTCGGCTGCAATAATTCGTCCAACGACCAGCGGATTGCTTGCATGTCGCTTGGCTGTTGGGTGATAGGCTCTAATCGCCCGACGGTTAGGCGACTGAAGCCTATTTTTATAAAAAAATATTCACATGGATATATTTCCGTTATTTATAATAAAAAATAGATTATTCATAGAAAAATTTCGTAGAAGAGCCCACATGCAGCATGCTGGGCCTCCGGATTTACAAATACGGGAATAAAAAAAATGCCTGTATCCGACGAATAGTAGTTGCTTCCAATTTGACCCTAGATCTAGATTTATCTATCCGTCTCCGTTCCCTGATCCGGCCGGATAGTTAAGGAGCTTCCCGAATCCGGTCCAACTACCAAGTAGGACCATCGTCAAGACTAAATTAACAAGCAAAAATTGAGTGTAACTAAATATAATGGAACCTCTTGTTTTGACTAAATCAAAGGGATAGTTATTGAGCAAGCAACACTCTTGACCGACCGATTAGAAAAGGCCTGGTCACGGCTTATTGTATTTGCGCTTTGGTTGGGCTGGTGTGTCTCGTGCACCAATTAGAAATGGGGAGAAGAGACTAATCCAACGAAGTGATCGGCACCTCCATCCTCTAATCCTCTTCTACATAACGTGACGCTAAATACCGTACCGTACTCATCCAGTCAAAGTTACACTCGCACCAGCAGCTTTCTGCCACTTCCCTTGAGAAAAATGGTTCTTGGATTTGCAGCCGCTGGCTCAGTGCCGTGGAGCCTCCTCGTGTCCGGACTCCTGGGCCCTGAAATTGAAACTTGTACATATCGAAATATTTTGAGTTCAAAATTTCCAGTTTGAAATTTTCTAAGTTGAATTTGTATCAAAATCGAGTTGATTTGTTTTTCAAAATCATGTTAGAACTGTGAGCTATAAGGGTGGAGTGGTGGAGGACATCCGTGAGGAACTCACGGATGCTCTCAAATTACAGGTTTCTTTTATTTTGCCCACTGTATCTCTACAAATATTTAGATTCACTATATGAAATAATATAAATAGATTTGTTTCCAGAATTATGACCAAAACATTGTAATTTTATTTGGTTTTACAAATATGTTACTCCTATACATTATCTGTCTAGTCATAGATAAATGATATTTTGGACATTAACATGGTCCATACATCATTGCATGCTACATTGCCACACCTAGCACTATAGTAAAATGCTACATTGCTCTCTAGGACTAAATCTCCTATTCTCTATTTTGCTTGCACACACATCGAACAGATAATGGTACTGCAAAACTGGCCAGATCTAAGAGGAAAAGCAAAAAGTTCATTTCTGGGAATTGAAAGGATAGAGCAAAAGATCAGGGGAAGAACCAAGAAAAGGGGTAAGGAAGGAGCGATAAACACCAGGCTGAAGGTGATAGACACCAAATATGTTTTTAAAAAACCCACCGCAAAACCAAATTAATATTGAGATTGATAGTGTTTGCCATCCCTGACTCGTATTTGGTTATACTACACCACTGGCAGCTAGAGGTGAAACGGATCAGATACGGATGGATATTGTTCATCCAGTATTCTAACTCATATTTTTTCTCTGGATTTAGAGTTGGATGCGAATTCGGGATACATGTACATGGCGGATTCAAATCGAAAACGAATGAAACATACAGATAGTACGTATGTATAGAAAATGAATATATATTGCACACATACCATCATTGCTTTGATACGAGTACATGGCATAAGTTCATAGGTTGAGACAAGAATAATGTTAAACCCTGAAAGTTTAAGGTGCAAAGGAATGTCAATAATATTTCCTAATTATTTCAAAGTAATAATCATTTCCATAATACATTAATTCGAAAGAAATAAAGAAAAGAGGCAAGTTAGACTAGGCCATCATGGACGTTCCACTACTTGCTTATTGATTGATTATTCCTTTTATATACTTAATTCGTTTTTTCACTTGACTTTTTTTTTATTTTTTACAATCTCTGAGATATGATATTGATCTTTTTATAATTTTATATGTAACATCCCAAATTTGAAAATCGTGGGAAAAAATCATTCTAATTCATTTCAGTGTTATTCAAAATTCACTACAAGAAATTTGAGCATCGGTGATGATACGTATTTGTCACAAAATCATGGATTTTTGTCATAAAATCATAATAGTGACGATTTTTGTGCGTCACGCGTATCGTCACAGATTCTGCGTCATAGAATGTTAGTAGTGACGATAATTGGGAAATCGTCATAAAATAGTACACATTTATGACGAATAAGATATCGTCATACAATAATATTTATGACGATTTACTAAGCGTCATAAAATATTTTCTATGACAATCGCTTTCGTCATGACATGTGGTCCAGGACGTGTAATTTATGTGGTCCAGGACGTGTAATTTATGACGAAATTATTCATCATGAATATATTTGCAACGTCACAAAATTTAATCCAGAATCCAGACATACATGAATGACAAAAAAACATCATGAACAGTAGCATAATTCTCCAGATAATCCCCATAGAATTGTTCCATCAAAGCATATAGTCACAGTTCCATTACAATACTATATTAGCATAGTCCCAGTTCCATTACAATACCATATTAGCATATAGTCCCCATAGAATTATCCAATACATGCCATTACAACCATTGGTTCAACACAAAAGTGATCACCATACTTCAAAATAAGTCTAGCAACTACACACTGTGACTACAAAGATGATCAAACTATTGATGATTGGCCCAGAAGACGCAAAACAAGGGAATCAGTTTTTTCTTGCATTTCCTTGAAAATGACCATTTGGTCTTCAATACTCTTGTTTGACTCTTTTGCTTCTTCAACTTGCCTCTTCAAAGCCATGATTTCTCCCTGCTGAGAGCTAACAGTAGCACGCAACTCTTGCTCATTTCGACTAGCATTCTCGATCTGCAATGTTTGTCCTTGAACCATTTCTTCAAGTTCTCTTATGCGTGCAGTAGAAGTGTGAGTGGTAGATTGGCTTGAAGAGGCTGAAACACCCATATTCACCAAAAACTTGCTTGATTGACTGAACTCGGATAGAACTCCACCCACAACATCATCTATAGATTTGGGTTCTTCACCTTCCTGTGGAGTTTCTTCCATTGCGGTTTCCATGGCATCCTAGCATTGAATAGAGACAATATAAACATGCAAGATAATGCTATGCTCCATTTGTAACATAAACAGATTGGATAATGCTTATCTTTGAATGTTGAAGACACAGCAAAGAAAAATTTTTGTATACACCTATAATATGTATTCAGCTCATTCTTTAATAAGTAATAACAGAACATTGTGTTGCATGGTTGTAGAAAATGAAAAAAATGAATATGACATACTTAAACAACAATTCAGTTTAGTTTTCCTTTACAAAAACACCTTAGTGTACAGATCAACATAGCATTCAAATATATGTGTCACACACGCACATTTCAATATTTGGCAATTAATATACTTACAATTGCTTCCTGTGTAATATCACTATAACCCTTTTTCCTGCTAAAATGGCTTGCCTTGAAAAGATCCATTGAATTAGGTTCTTCCCCATTATCTTGGACTTTCTACATTAATGATACAAACATTTCAGAATAGCTAGCTATGCAGTGTAATGAATTAGTCAACAATTTAGCTTACCATAGAGTATCTCTTAGCAACATAAGATTGAGAACCTGTGGTTTGGTGCAGCCTAACCTTTTCTCTATTTTGTTTATTCTTTTCACATGTTTCCTACAAATAGTAAGCCCATGTAATAAACTGTCAATCCTATGTATATTACTAACTTTTCCAAAAAAAGCTACATATATATCTATAATACCTTGTGCTTAGGATCACTCCACTTCTGCACAAGACTTGCCCAATCTTCTTGAGAAACATCTGGTGGTTTTCTTGAGAGTACTTCATTCTCAGGAACACCATCAAAATATTTTCGTTTCAGCTTATAGCGCTGTTGGCGTACCCCATCCTTGAGGAGAGCAGAACAAACTTTTTTGGTTGAATTATCAGATACATCCATATCAAAGCGAATCTGTTTAAGTTAGATAATAGTGTAAGATCAATGCACTTAAAATGGCACAAATTATCAGATTATTCTGCTCATAACAAGTTACTATGTACTGGTCTTGTGCACTCAATACTCATACGAAGTATTTTTTCTATAAATAAAATAGTGCAGCAAGAATAAAAAGACAGAAGCATGAGCAATTGTTCCTAACAAAGGTGGCTGAGGGTTGCACAAGCAATTCAGTATTAATCAAGCTGACATTTTGAGATATAATTTCAATATCTAGCACAAGCATGCAATTTTATCAAGCTGTTCTACATAATTTGCACTTTCAATCCAGGCGATTTTCAGTTCCAACAAGATGTCAATATTTCAGTAACAAAATTGACAGAACTACATCTACAAAACTAGCAATTTTGCATAGGATCAAATATGTATACAACAATCAAACAATAAAATTGCATTCCTCAACTGCATAGCATCAATAATCTACATATACACACATGCCTCCTGCCAGCCTTTTCATTGTGCACAGGAATCATACATATTTGAGGTGGCGCTGGCTTGGGGGAGACGGTGAGGCGGCGGCGACCTTGCTGGGGACGCAAGGAGTGGCGGTTCGCCTTGTCGGCGCGGGGAAGTAGGCCGGCGGGCCGTCCGGGGAAGATGGGAGCAGAGCCGGCGGCGGAGAGGCGAGGAGGAGGAGGAGCCGCCGGCTCGTGGGAGGTGATGAGGCGGCGGCGACCTACCCGGGGGGCAAGGGGGCGAATGCGCGATGTCCTTGACTGCGCGGGAGGCGGCTGCCGTTGGGTCATGGCTAGTACTTCACAATGGCCCCATTCGCCCGAACTTTTTTTTGACAAAACTGTTTTCGTCATCCAATAAATCGTCACAGATAATAATGTATTTTATGACGAATATAAACAATCATCATGGTTTTCTATATATTCTGTGACAAATAATTTTTTCGTCACAAAACTAGGCGTCGAAGGTACTGTCCCGCATATTAATGACGAAATCACTTGAATCGTCACGGAATGGTAGCTAATCTATGACATGTTCGTTTCTCATCATAACTATATTCGTCACTGATACTCAAATTTCTTGTAGTGATTTTGACATTTACCTGAGAATTCTTGATTTGGGAATTGACAAAAGCATGAAAAATTTAAAGCCTTTTATTGATTTTTAGTGTTACTCGATTTTAACTAGTTTGTTGATTTGGTTTCCTTCCAAAAAAATTCAATGGCAAGAATAAAAATCAAGGATCAAAGCAAATAGGAATGTAAAAATTGGAGAGAGTTTTTAAATCTTTTCATTCTTCTTTCGGTGTTATTTAAAATTTCCTAGATCTTTACTTTTGCTTTGCCGAATAAAAGTTATGAGGCAAGAGCCAAACAAAATCTAATTTAAGTTGATCATATTTTATACTTGAAATTCAAACTGAAAACCCATATTTGAAAATCTAATGAAATAAAATAAAATTTAAAGAGCAAAACAATAATTAAAATTCATATTCAATGTTTGTGCCAAGAACTTGAATTTGAATATAAATTCAAATGTAAACCTTGAAATTTCAAATACAAAAAAAATCTGAAACTAATTCCAAATTCCACTTCCATGTGGGCTCCACCCTCTTCTTTCTTTCTTCCTTCCCGCCTTTCCTCCCTCTCTTCCCCTCTTTGCTGATAGCCCAAGCCATCGCTTCCTGGCTTTCTCATCGCACCACGTGAATCCTGCAACCCGCTTCATGCCTCATCACATCCCCGTCGTGAATCCTGCTGATCACGCCCATGCGCTAGCGACGCCGCCGTTGCCAAGCCAACCCACGTGCCAGCATACAGAGAAACCAAGGCTGCACAAGCCCTTTGTTTTGGACATCCTGCCCATCGGTTAGATGCCATGCCCACCGATTCCCCACTCCACCTGCACCGTGCTGACGTGGCTCAGCCCCGCATCTCTCCTTTGCTCCGCGCGCATGCTCGCCTCCGCCTACCTGCATGCACCCATACCCTACATCCCGTGAATCCCTATTGGAAATCTCTCAAGATTTCTCTCTCTCACACACACGTGTATTTTCTATCCCTCTCAAGATACAAATACACATCCACGGGAGACAAACAACTCACTGCAAATGGCTCATTTATTTCATTCAATTGAAGTGCTTAAATAGCTATAACTAACTCCATGTGAGTAACTATCTCTGCCCACTTCCCTTTGTGTCGTGCGTTCTTGGAATTTCTCCATGATCCACATGACTTGCTATGTGATCTGGTTTTACCGGCCTCATCATCCACAACCTACGCACACTATGCTAGCTGAAGACTACATGCTCCTACAACCACATGCACTGACGACCACACACAGTCTTACGACCACCCATAGACCTGACCAAGCTTACAACCACACAAAATGACGGCCACACATAGTCTTACGACCACACTCAGATTTGACCAAGTTTACCACCACACACACAACTCCTTCTATGACCGCTACAGTAACCGGCGCTTCTGACTATGACCGCTACAGTAACCGGCTGAGTACGACCGCCACAAGTACTTGAACACACACTGCGATTGGGGGTAAATAATATCTTACATTACAAAAGCTGAAGCAAAAAGTGAAAGGTGAGGCCACATCTTGCGACAAACGAGCAATTGGGGGTAAATAATGGCTTACTACTTTTTAAAAGTTTGGGTAATAGATATGCACACAATCACCATCAATATCTGCCTATCTATGGTAAGGACTAAACCACTAGAGAACATCCTAATTTCCACCATCTTCTTCTCCATCTGGTCCTGGAGCAACAAATTAAGCATAGTGATCTTGATCCATAGGTTCTGAGTTAATTTAGTGAGCGAGGATGAGCATAAACAACTGTGCTCCACGAACCAACACACATAATGCAATATTATAAATGCATGGCTTAACAAAGTAAGGCCCAGGTTATTTTATTTGCTAACTGCTATAGTTGAAATTTACAATAACTAAAAGTTCCCGAGACATAGCATTTTTTAACTAAAACCAGCTTTTCTTAAAGAATATGAAAGTATGCAGTAATATTAGTAGTACATGTTTCATTCACCTTTTACATAGTTCTATCCACCATATGCTAGCTTTATGATTATGGCTACATCCTCCCATTATCATCACTAGGTTACATCCATCTAGGGGAAATTATCTCAGGGTTACATTCACCCATTGTGATTTTCATCCCACTCACAAGGTTTTATAAATAGACACTAACTCCAGTAAATTTCTATTCCCACCCATGATCATGGGTGCGACTGTTCAAATATTTTTCACTCTACAGAGGTTACATACTTTAGCCATAAGAGATAATAAACTTGTTATATCATCCAAGGGATAGCCTGGGCTATTGGATTGACTACTTCTTCTTGATTCTTGGAGTTTTCTTCTTCTTTCTCTTCAGCCTCTTCTTCCTCCTCAGAGTCTTCCTTGGCTACGGGGCTTTCTCCTTCTCGGGCGGCTAGGTAGTTCTCTCACCAAGCAGCTAATGTTCTCTTGAGCTAGTGTGTGGTAAAGACTACCTTGTCCTCTCCGCAAAGCGGGCGAGTCAGAGCTCCTTTTTTGTGTCACGAAGCTAGTCTTTGGCTTTGAGAGGTTAGTCGGCTGACAAGAAGATTAATGGCCAAGTCCTTCGAATGTTAGTTGGAGTTACTACTAGCAGCCCAGCTTGTTGCCCGGTGAAGATGTCCTATAAGATTTGCATTTGTTAGGACATCACTTGCGCCATGGGGGTTGACTAGTGGTGGAGGGAGGTTAGGCTTACATCCACAACCTCTCCCTTGGCCTACAAGACTTGCTTCTTGGTGATTGGCGTTGTTGTGCCCTTGAGTTTCTCTCTTTGGGGCTATCTGTGGAGGACATTCTTATTCATCACTAAAATCCAAGCAAGGAGTCAATAGTACCTCAAGAACCAAGTGAATAAGACAAACATGAAATAAACACAAGGCCTAGATGGCCACATAACATTCATAATAATTGGAACAAGTTACACATGGTAGCTAGTACATGGCACTTAGGCTATGCTCAGTCATGAGGATACAATACATTACATATTGCAATGTTTACTGCTTAATACAAGTGCTAGTGCTTGTAATCCAAAAACCTACTCCAAACAACCAATCCTATCTAACCTAGCTCTCATGTCAATCTACTCCATGAAGCTATCACAACCACAAGTACCACAATTGCCTAGTGAGTAGGAGCAACTGCGGTCATGGCTGGTGTCTCCAATGTTGATGATGATCGGCAGGTTGGGATGTCACACGCTTGTGCACATGGTGATCCTCTGGCGTAGTCTTCCGGTGAGGGGCTAGGTTGAAGCGGGTTGGTGGGGATGATGGTAGGCTTGGCAGACACTAGAGCATGGACTACTTCTACCACTACAGTCTACTCAAGCTCGATGACTATGATGGCCCTCTCATGCTCCATTGCGCCCAAGGCCTCCTTGCATTTAGCGAGCTAAGTGCGAAGGGTCTCAGCATGACTATAGCTGGTGATGATGAGCTGGCGAAGGTTCGAGATCTGCAGTGCCTCATTTAGGTGGCCCCATAGCTCGAGTAAGTTCGACCTGGTGTGTCAGGAGCAGGTCGTCCTCAGAGGCAGTGATGAATGTCCCACCGTAGCATTCTCCCTCCTAGAGGGACGGATGATAGCAAAACAGGAAAGTCAGCATAGTAGCCTCATGGATCTCGCATAGGTGAGCAAAAGCCAGGCGAGCGGTGTCCTAAAGGGCATCGGTGGAAGTGTTCCTCAAGTGCTCGGTCCTGAAGGTGCGGGAGGTGTACTTGCCTTCCCTCACATAGAGGAAGACCTCATCATCCAGGTCTCTCTGTCTCCTTCCTAGGTCTTTTGATTCTTGAAGATGAGATAGTGGCAACAACCCAGGTACTACATTAGTTTGCGTAGTATGTCGACAAAATCTCCTTCATCTTCTCTATAGGTGAAGTAGTCTCACGTGCCAAAGTTAGCTGATCTAACTATCTACAGTTTGAACAAGAGGGTGTAAGTAACATTTTTAAAGATATACAGGAAGAGGGTAAATCAAGAACTAAGAGTGATACGTGGAGGCAGTAGCACGCTACATTTTTGGTAAAGCTTTTTTTTTTTGAAAATAAGACCCAAGTCCTTAGATAATAGCCATTCTAACTAAGCCTTTTTACCCTATAGTCGAATGCTCTAATACCAGCGCTGTTGGACCCCAAATTTGCCATCCGGAATTCTCTGTGATTCCACCTCACTATTTTCAAGATTAGTAGATAGTGCTCATAGATACATTGCTGAATCAACTCATGCATCGTGTAATTCATACCAACATTAATATTACACAACCAAGTTTAATAACCCATAATGGGTAGAATTTACATAACAGGCTGATCAAGACAGATATGTACATTACAAAAGCGAAAGCGAAAAGTGAAAGGTAAGGCCTTACTATGGCAAGTTACTAGGGGTAAAGGATGCCTTACTACTTTCTAAGAGTTTGGATAATAGATGTGCACACAATCACTATCAAAGTTTGTCTATCTAACGTAAAGACTAAACCACTAGAGAGCATCCTAATCTCCACCATCTTCTTCTCCGTCTGGTCCTGGAGCGGTGTAGTGTGCGTAGTGGTCTGGATTCACAGGTTCTGAGTTAATTTCGTGAGCGAGGGTGAGCACAAAAAACAGTGCTTCATAAACTAACACATAGAACATAATATTATAGATACATGGCATAACAAAGGAAGGCCCAATTCTTTTTATTTGCTAACTGCCATAGTTAAAATTTACAATAAGTAAAAGTTCCTGAGACTTAGCATTTTCAACTAAAACCAAGTTTTCTTAAAGAATGTGAAAGTATGCAGTAATATTAGTAAGGGTTTTTTGGCTTCTCGCCATTACAATTTTCCAACTTTTGAAAAACACCATTATAATTCAGCTTATTGGAAATCTGCCATTACAATTCTCATTCTTCCGCGCCCATGCCCTGTTCTACGTCTGGCGCGTAGCTAGGCCCACTTGCAGTCGCCGTATTCCCGTATCTCCCCGTATTGCCCCTTGTTCAGTCGGATCAGGCAGCGGCGCGTCCCCGGCACCGGCAACATGCAAGCACCTCTGTGCCCGGTGCCTTGCAATTTAGGCGACATCTTGTGCATCCAAGAACGTCCGATAACACGAATGACTAGCCAAATTAAGTCGAGACATCCAAGCACGACGGCCTCCACCACGTACATCACGCGGAACGCGACGGCGTCGAGCAGCGCCGACGCCCAGCTGCTCCTCAGGCTCACCGAGAGCCGCAACAGCCACTTCCACTGCAGCGACTGCGACAGGCCGGCCAGCCTCGACGCGCCGCCCCCGCCGCCCAGAATCTTCCACCGCCGCCGCTGCGCGTACTCCTGCGGTATCAGCCGCCGCAGCCACCTGCGCTGCGGCTTCTCTGTGCCCTCGTCGACAGCAGCCATAGGGGACATCGGCGCCATCTCGGTTGCCCTTCCCGGCGCCGTGCCCTGCTCGACGCCCACGGGCGAGTAGTACCCCCGCGGCATCTTCCGCCGGAGCCACCCCCTGCGCTGCCGGGTGCCAGTGGCCGCGCCGACTTGAGTGGAGATGGCCACCGTTGCCGGCGCTATGTCGGGCTCGATGGCCATGGCCATGGGAGGAGGCCGAGGACCTAGGTGAAGAAGAAGATTCTTGGTGGGAGTACGGGACGGAGACGTGGGAGGCGACGTGCGGATGGTGGCCTGGATTCGCAGGGAGAGGAATGGGGAGGACAGCCGCTGCCTGATCCGACTGAACAAGGGGCAATACGGGGAGATACGGGAATACGGCGACTGCAAGTGAGCCCAGCTACGCGCCAGACGTAGAACAGGGCATGGGCGCGGGAGAATGAGAATTGTAATGACAGATTTCCAATAAGCTGAATTGTAATGGCGTTTTTCTAAAGTTGGAAAATTGTAATGGCGAGAAGCCAAAAAACCCTATTAGTAATGCAGTAACCACCTTTTACATGGTTCTATCTATCATATGCTAGTTTTGTTATTAGGGTTACATCCACCCATTATCATCTCTGGGTTACATCCATCCGGGGGAAATCAACTGAGGGTTACATCCACCCATCATATTTTTCATCCTACCCACAAGGTTTTAGAAATATACACTAACTTGAGTAAGTTTCCATGCTCGCCCATGACCATGGAAATGGCTGTTCAAATAGTTTTCACTTTGCAGATGTCACATACTTTACCCATAAGAAATAATAAACTTGTTATATTCAACATGTTTTCTTGGATATGCAGATAAAAAAGATCACCAAAAGGCCTTTACAATGCATCTTCTCAACAGGGCCACACCTGCTAAGTTTTCCACCCCTGAGGGATTATGTCCACCCGGTTCAAAGGCCTCCTCTTGCACCACATGGTGACTTACATCCAATGACATGACCTGTGTTCATCCAAATGGTGCAACCCACATTGAGTCTATGCAAATTAATTAGCCAGTCATACCCATGGTTGCATTGTTTTACATTAGGAAGGGGTTATAAGATTATGTCCTTGGGGTTATCTGGGCTGTTCTAACACAAACCACACTCTCGTGCTACATCCGCAAGAACCCATCTTACCATCCGCTCAAATATTTAAGTAAGTTTAGAGTTTTGGAATTCCAAAGTATCATTTCTAATTCAAATATTAGCCACTTCCATCCAATGGCTGCTCAAATACAAGTTGCATATTTAAAATGATGTCAAGGCAATTTAATGCCTATAAGCAAGGCTAAGCATAGTGCTTAGATACAGACTTATCGCTAGTATGTTTACTATTACTTCTAGAGTGATAGGGTTTAATGTTCAAAATCAAGGAGTGAGGTGTCATAGCACAATTGTAATTAGGACCTAGCTATGAACTTGACATGAATACAATTTGACTAATAAATTAAAGCATGCAAATTTAATAATTTAAACCAAAATAACTTGCATAAAAAATGTAGGTGCAAAATTATCAAAGTTTTGACTCGCTTTGCTCACAAGGCTGTTGGTCTTGAGGTCCTGATTGGGCTCAAATAGTTGCCCCTCCTTGTCTTCGTAGTCCAAACGAGCGATTATGACAAGAATCAAATAAACTTCCAAGAAGGCAAATAAATCTAAATAAAAATACAAATAAACTTTAAAATTCATGGTTTTACACCGAATAGAAACATCTTGATTTTAGATGAATTTAGAAACAAGTTTTATTTGATTTGGATTTAAAACGAGTGAGAACGAGCCTTCTAAAATTTAAACTCAGGAAATCTAAAAATTAAATAGAGGAGAGAGATATTGTCTCACTGACAGCTGGGCCCCATGGTTTAAATTTATTTTTTGATTTAGTTTCTTATTCAAAAACACATCAGAGGCTGACATGTTGGGTCAGTTGGATTTTTAGTTTTGTTTTTGAATTATTTTCCTTAAGAAAAATGTTATGGTGACTGACAAGTGGATCATAATACTGCAAGAGCCCACATGTCAGTGGATCAAAATTCAAGTATGGTTTTAATTAAATTTCTTAATTATTTGGGCCCACACATTAGTAGCTAATTAGCCATAATTAATGAACATCATTAACACTAACTTAATTATGTCTTAAAACATCATTAATACTAATTATGCAGTTACAATGCTTCTCTCTAACACCCGAACAGGGCACGCCTTGCCGTGCTCATTGCTGGCGTGGGTGGCGGCAATGGTCACCGGCAAGGCCCAAAATGGGTTGTTGGAGTCGCACCGCACCCGTAGGCAATGGAACACTACGGCTGCCATGGTCGGCTACCATGACGACCTTGGTGCCAGCGACGAGGAGAGCAAATGACTGGTGTGATGAGCATCTAGGGGGCAAGGGGAACTCACCAGAGTGAAGGGCAAGGGCAGAGAGGTGGCGTGGAGGTCTGGCGACGGCGGCCTGAGGTGGCACGGTGGTCTTCCATGACACTGGCGAGCTGCAAGCACCGCCTGCTAAAATTGGGTTAGGGATAAGTGAGAGGGAGGTAAGAGGGTGCTCCACGTGCAAGAAATTGGCTAGAGTCTCATTAGAGAGGAAACGATGGCGAAGGAGATGATTTTGGCCGGAGGGGATGGTGATGACTGTGCTAGTGAAATTCGCACAACGGAGAGCTCGATTGGCCCGAGGAGAGTGGAGTGCAAGGTGTGGGGAGGCAATGTGAAGTTCGCGCGGCTTTTATAGACGGGCGGTGAGTTTGGGTGCGAGGCATGGCACGGTGGCTGGTAGGGGGCATGGGCGCTGGTGCGCACGTGACATGGGAGCAGGTGCGACACAGTCGGTGAGGCACTGACGTGATGCAATGGGCAAGGGTACGCGCACCGAGACAGTAGGATAGGGGGAGTAGCTGAGGTAGCAAGCGCTAAGAGGGGCGGAAGCGGTGGGAGCGAGCACAACGTTGACGCCGACACCCTTTTCGTTCGTGGCGCATCGATTGTATAAGCGTCCTGTTCTTCTTTCAATGCAAACGTAAGAAATCATCCAGCGTATTTTTGAAAAAAACAGAAGAAATCATTCCCGCTCATTTCAGCTTCTGACTTATATTTCACTATTCATAAATTTCGACTTTTCCTGAACTTTTGACTTTTTAAGCTTTTTTGCTGGTTCTTTTTTTTCGCGTATTCGTTTGCATTGTCCGTGATGAGCTAGTATATTTTTTCTATTTTTAATTTTTTTAAATTTAATTACGCTAAATAAACCACTTTTAACTACAGTGAAATTTCAGCTGCTACAGTGCACTTTCAGCCATAAACCACAGCTTTTCAGCCAACACTCCAAGCAATCGGCGCGTCACCGCCGTTTGACCGATCTTGGAATTTCTTCTCCACCAAGCTCCGGCGAGCAAGATGTGGACCGCCACATGGCTGACCGAAATGCCCACCACTCTTGCACTCCAAGAAACCCTATAAACAAATGGGGAGAAGAGACTAATCCAACGAAGTGATCGGCACCTCCATCCTCTAATCCTCTTCTATATAACGTGACGCCAAATACCGTACCGTACTCATCCAGTCAAAGGTACACTCGCACCAGCAGCTTTCTGCCACTTCTCTCGAGAAAAATGGTTCTTGGATTTGCAGCCGCTGGCTCAGTGCCGTGGAGCCTCCTCGTGTCCGGACTCCTGGGCCCTGTGCTTCTGTGGCAGGCCGGCCGGCTGCTTGACCGGCTGTGGTGGCGACCGCGGCGGCTGGAGCGGGCGCTGCGCGCGCAGGGCCTCCGCGGCACGTCGTACCGCTTCCTCGTCGGCGACCTCAAGGAGTTCGGCCGGCTCAACGAGGAGGCCTGGTCGAGGCCCTTGCCGCTGCGCTGCCACGACATCGTCCCCCGTGTCACGCCGTTCCTCTACAACAACGTCCAGGAGAACGGCAAGCCGTGCTTCTCCTGGTTCGGCCCGATCCCCAACGTGACCATCACCCAACCTGAGCTTGTCAAGGACTTGCTGTCCAACAAGTTCGGCCACTTCGAGAAGCCCAAGTTCCCCGCGCTGTCGAAGCTCCTCGCCGACGGCCTCACGTCCCACGATGGCGAGAAATGGGTCAAGCACAGGAGGATACTGAACCCTGCATTCCATCTCGAGAAGCTCACACTACCGGAAAGCTCCTATATGCCGAGTGTCCGGAGTTTTGCCGAGTGCAATCCATCGGGCACTCGGTAAACAACGACTTTGCCGAGTGCCTTAATGGGGACACTCGGCGAACATAAAACACTCGGCAAAAATATCTTTGCCGAGTGCTGAATATTAGACACTCGGCAAAATAAGCTTTTTGCCGAGTGCTAACACGAAAACACTCGGCAAAAATAAAACACTCGGCACCAACCGCCGTCCGTTAGATGTTAGCCGCCGCCGTTAGATCTTTGCCGAGTGTCTGGAGCTGACACTCGGCAAAGATATTTTTGCCGAGTGTTTTGTTTGCGCCACTCGGCAAAAAAATAAAAACCTTTTCCTCTCCTACCCTTCAAACTTTTTCTACTCTCCACATACAAAATATGGTACTCCATGTTAAAATTTGGTATATTTTTGTATTTGTTTGGTATATTTAATTAATTAATTGCATTTCAAGCAATTTTTTGAATCAAGTCAAATTTGAACTGCAAGTGATTCAAATAATAAAAAAAAATGAGTAGAAAAATGATATTCATGTTATTCAGCCCGGTTTGAGGCCTTACCTGTTAAATGAAAAGGAATTTCGAACATCTTGTTCAGGAAACACGACCACAAACGTGTGGCCGAATGGTTTTTAAATTTGAAAAAAAGCAAACGAAGTCTGAAAATCATGAGATTTGTCAAGATGTCATGATATTATACGTGGAGGCTGTGGTAAAAAATTGATAAGATTTCGCATAAGTTGTCACGTACGATGCTTACAAACTGAAGCAATTATGATGAAGAAGCCCAGAGTTGAGACGGATCCGGTAAGATTTGGAGTCAAACTGACGGTCGAATTGTGGTTTGACTACAAAACTTTTTGTACAGGCAATAGACAACAGAGATTGTTTCATGTGAAATTTTGGTAATTTTTCGGATCCATTTGACAATTTTAATTTTTAAACTGCAACTGCAATTATAGAATTTATTTGATATAAATTAAATTTGAGCTATAACTGCATGAAATAATGGTCTAATATTCGTAGAAGCATCGAATATGCATTGTTGAGTGAATTTGACAAGGCATTTTCGAAGTACATTCGAACAAATTTGTAAAACACGCTATGGAAAAGATAGAGAGGAAAGGAGTTGTATTAAAAAAAAATATCTTTGCCGAGTGTCTTGTGGGCGACACTCGGCAAAGGAGGATATTTGCCGAGTGCATTGTGGGCGACACTCGGCAAAGGAGGAGGGGTTTGCCGAGTGCCCGATCGGGGGCACTCGGCAAAGAGGAGGGGTTTGCCGAGTGCCCGATCGGGGGCACTCGGCAAACAATACAAACATAAAACTTAATAGTTTCCCCGCGGCCACGCTCACACACGCAACACCCGCGCCCCGCACGCCCGCCGCCGCCCCGCCCCCGCGCGCCCCGCACACCTGCCGCCGCGCCCGTGCCCGCCGCACGCCCGCCGCCGCCCCGTCCCGCCCCCGCGCGCCCCGCACGCCCGCCGCCGCCCCGCCCCCGCGCGCCCCGCACACCCGCCGCCGCGCCCGCGCCCGCCCGCCCCGGACGCCCGCCGCCGCGCCGCACGCCCGCCGCCGCCCCGCCCCGCCTCCCTCCGCCCGTCGCCTCCTGCCGCCTCCGCCTCGCCGGCCGCCTCACGCCCTCACCTTCGCGCGCCACCTCGCCCGCTGCCTCGCCCGCCGCCTCGCCCGTCGCCGTGCCTCGCCTCCGCCCGTCGCCTCCGCCACGCCTCTGGTGGTCTCCTCCGGCCGTCGCCTCCCGCCGCGCCTCCGGTGGTCTCCTCCGCTCGTCGCCTCCGCCGCGCCTTCGGTGTGGTCTCCTCCGGCCGTCGCCTCCGCCGCGCCTCCGGTTGAAGTATATATGTTCTTGAGCAAATATAGATTGAAGTACATATTCTAGCTGTTCACTGTGCTGAAAGTGTCCCACATAGCAAATTTAGATTAAAATCATTAGGGAAATAACTGCCAATGGGACTTAATCACCATTTAGGGCATTTATCTGTTCCCATAGAAGGGGCAGTCAGAAGCTTTAGGGAATCATTGCCGCTATGTCAGTAATATTTCTATTTTTTGTTTGGATTATTAGTGAAAAATGATAGCCTTTGATGTTGTAGAGTGGATCAGTTGTGTATTTGCATTTGTTGGAAGTAGTGAGTTTGTGTTTGTAGTTGATTATAAGGAAAACAAATCCATTGTCGAACGAATGAATATGCAAGCTAGCTCAATTGATGTTATAGTGTAATACTAGTGTAATACTAACCTATCTGATCAGTTCATATATATGTACACACAGACAGTGATTAGCATTCTTATTAAGACAATATACACATTCTTCATTTAATTGCAATTGAAGAATTTGTGTTAATGCGAGTAGACAATTGAAAGCCACACTGTTGTTTGTTTCTTACAGAAAATTGCAAATTAGTTCAGTTATTAAGATAGACAACATTTGATATATATGTTATGCCAGCTAACACCTCGAATAAAGAAAATTATAAATGAGACGATTAAGCCATCAAATGACACGTTTCATTTGAATAGTTTGAACTGCATAGAATTTAAATAGCTGTACGAATGGAACCTACAAGTATATGATATGATGTTGGGGTAGGCAAGGGACAGGAGAGAGAAGAGATAGGCTGTCGTAGACACAGATAAAAGGACTAGAGTGAGGAGGGATAGGCTGCCATCTCGGTGCAGTGAGATGGGGGAGACACGTAACATGTGACATGAATCCACTGTAGAAAAGGGTTGTGTCAGCTAAAAATTAAGGCCATCTGTTGTAAACAAACATAGAAGTAAATAGTTACTATTGAGTAAGGATTGTTGCTAGCTCTGACAGTTAGAATCTATTGGTTTCGTAGAAGTTAAAACTGCATAATGATTTATGAAAGTTCATTTACCTTCATCTTGTTGAATATGTTAATAGGTAGTTAGTTAAGTTGTTTTTTTTTCATATTTATGCAGATTATTCATGTTATAGATTACGAAACCTAGTTAGGCGTCTCCCGTTCGAAAGGGATACGGTTGGAAATATGCAGATCTTTGCATATCTATAACCGTATCTGTTTCGAATTGTCCACGTTTTTTGGACAGCCCGAGGATGCGTAGATGGGGTTAGTTTCCATGGTCTACTCCGATCCGTGACAGAGTTTCGGCAGCATCTCCCTGTTGTTCTCCGGATACACAATCTCCCTGCCAGGACGTGTATTTGGAGAACAGCGGGGAGGTGCTGCCGAAATTCTGTCTCGGATAGGAGTAGAGCATGGAAACTAACCTCATCTACGCATCCTCGGGTGGGATTAGGACCAATCTTCACCTATTAGATAGGAGAAAGATCGTGTAGATGCATTTGATTCTTATATTACTCCCTGATATGTTAGAGGATGGATGACCGTGAGTGGATGTACACGGGCCGCTCAAGTCAGGGTTCGTTGTCCGATGAATGGATTGAGAAGACCGATGCTTTCTTGGAACTAGCATTTGCGAAGGTTAAAGGAGCGCGTGCCACTTGGTGTCCCTGCAGCAGATGTGCAAACACGCGTCGACAAACAAAGGAGGTCATGGGTAAACATCTTTGCAAGTTTGGATTTACGGCAGACTATACCCGGTGGATCTACCACGGTGAATCCGATCGTATGAGAGAGGAGGTCGTGAGACCACGCGTCGAGGATTATGATGCTGATGGCGGGGTAGGAGACATGTTAAATGACTATCATGAAGCACACTTCGCTGAAGGACGTAGGGAGGAGGAGCCAGAGGCAACCGCAAAGGCGTATTACGACATGTTGTCTGCGGCACAGAAACCCCTTCACGGCCAGACGAAGGTTTCTCAACTAGATGGCATTGGACGCGTAATGGCCTTGAAGTCCCAATTTAGCTTGAGTCGAGACGCCTTCGATGCTATGTTGACAGTTTTTGGCAGCATGCTTCCGGAGGGTCACATTCTGCCAAAGAGCATGTACGAGTCAAAGAAACTCCTTCGTGCACTTAAGATGCCATATGAGCAGATACATGCTTGTCCGAAGGGGTGCATCCTATTTAGGAAAGAACACGCGGAAGCAAAGTACTGTGGAAAGTGTGGATCCTCTAGGTTCCTGGAGGTGGACTCTGGTGATGGTCAGAAGAGGCAGCTTGCGATCCCCGTGAAAATCCTACGGTACCTTCCGTTCATACCGAGGATCCAACGGCTATACATGACCGAGGAAACTGCGAAACAGATGACATGGCACAAAAATGGACGTCGATACAATCCTGAGAAGCTGGTACATCCATCCGATGGTGAAGCATGGACCCACTTTGATGTGATTCATCGTGAGAAAGCTCTAGAGGCTCGTAATGTACGTGTTGCGCTGGCAACAGATGGGTTCAATCCTTATGGAATGATGGCCGCCCCATACACTTGTTGGCCCGTGTTCGTTATCCCCCTCAATCTCCCCCCCGGCGTCCTCTTCCAACGACAGAACATATTCTTGTCGTTGATTATTCCTGAACACCCGGGGAATAATATGGGTGTGTTCATGGAGCCTGTGATTGATGAATTGGTCCGTGCTTGGGAGGAAGGGGTATGGACATACGACCGAGCTACAAAGAGAAACTTCAAAATGCATGTTTGGTACCACTACTCCCTGCATGACTTCCCGGCGTATGGGATATTCTGCGGCTGGTGTGTTCACGGGAAGTTCCCATGCCCAGTATGCAAGGCAGCTCTGAAGTTCATTTGGTTGCTGAAGGGTGGCAAGTATTCTTCGTTCGACAAACATCGACAATTCCTCCCTCTTGACCATGCATTCAGACGAGACATCAAGAACTTTACGAAAGGTGTCGTAGTTATAGACCCTGCACCGCAGATGATGACCGGTGCCGCGGTTCGTGCTCAGATAGATGCTCTCGAGGTCAATCAAGAAGAAGGTGGTTTTGTGGGATATGGTGAGCAACATGCGTGGACTCATAAGTCGGGCTTGTTGAGGCTCCCCTATTTTGATGACCTTCTTCTTCCACATAACATTGATGTAATGCACACTGAAAAGAATGTCGCCGAGGCACTTTGGGCAACAATCATGGACATTCCTGATAAGACAAAGGACAACATTAAGGCTAGAGTGGATCTGGCAACGTTATGCGATAGACCAAAGCAAGAAATGAAGCCTCCTAGAGGCGGCAGGACATGGAGAAAGCCTAAGGCCGAATTCGCCTTGACCAGGCCCCAAAGGAGGGAAGTACTACAATGGTTCCAAACGTTAATGTTCCCTGATGGGTATGCAGCGAATCTGAGGAGGGGAGTGAACTTATCTACTATGCGAATCAATGGGCTCAAGAGTCATGACTACCACATATGGCTTGAGCGGCTTCTTCCGGTGATGGTTCGAGGCTATGTTCCTGAGCATGTCTGGCTAGTGCTGGCAGAGTTGAGCAATTTCTTTCGCCAGCTTTGTGCCAAGGAGTTATCTCGGACCGTGATTGCAGACTTGGAAAGAATGGCACCTGTGTTGCTCTGTAAGTTGGAGAAGATCTTTCCACCCGGCTTCTTCAATCCGATGCAGCATTTGATTTTGCACCTCCCGTATGAGGCACGAATGGGGGGGCCCGTGCAGGGCCGTTGGTGCTATCCAATTGAGAGATGTCTAAAGGTTCATCGAACTAAATGTAAAAATAAATGCAAAATTGAGGCTTCCGTTGCAGAGGCATACATTTTGGAGGAGGTGTCAAACTTCACAACAACGTACTATGGTGACAACCTTCCTAGCGTGCACAATCCACCCCCTCGTTACAATGCTGGCGAAAATGAATCGAACCTCAGTATTTTCCGAGGGCAACTCGGAAGTGCAAGTGATGCGACCCCCAAGACCTTGAAACATGAAGAGTGGCGCACTATCATGCTATATGTGTTGAACAACCTTTCCGAAGTGGAGCCGTACATGCGGTAAGTTGTCAACAAACTTGTTCTCGAGTAGTCACTATTCTGCATCCAACCCCCTTGTTTCTCGTTGGTGTAGGGAATTTCATCATCAATTCTGGCGTGAATCAAGGGAACCTACCCCGCAGGAAGCTGAGACCCTTCTTAGCCAGGGTGCGGGAGCTGGAATGCCCGATTTCATTTCTTGGTTCAAACAGAAGGTACTGTCCAATTTAGCTCGTACTTAGTTTGACATTACAAGTTGCTCGTACGGGCGAATAATATAACGAACTATCCTGCTTGAGCTTGCAGGGCCAAACCGATGCGTCTATGAGTGCCGAGTTGAGACAGGTTGCCGATGGCTGTGCCTATAGGGTAAGCTCATTTACCGGTTATGACGTGAATGGATATCGCTTTCACACAACAAGACATGAGCAGAGTCGGCCCAATCGAAGAACCACAAATACCGGAGTTTTTACGCCTGGCCTTGATGGGGTCGAGTATTATGGAATAATTGAAGAAATATACGAACTCACGTTTCATGGTTGCAAACCTCTTAATCCTGTCATATTCAAATGCCATTGGTTTGATCCTGAAGTAACGAGACGGACCCCTAATCTTGGGCTAGTCGAAATTCGACAGTCATCCGTCTTACCAGGAGACGATGTGTATATTGTGGCTCAACAGGCCACGCAAGTTTATTATCTCTCATACCCATGCCAAAAAGATGACCGTCTTAAGGGTTGGGATGTTGTGTACAAGGTATCGCCACACGGTAAACTACCTGTCCCAAACAATGAAGATTACAACTTTGACCCAAACACATATGACGGAGAGTTCTTTCAAGAAGAGGGGCTAGAAGGGAGTTTTGAAATAGACTTAACCGAAGCGATCGGAATGGAAGTAGACAATGAAAGGGTTGTTGACGAGGACGCTGGAGATGAGGTTCAAAATGTGAAGGACTTAGAATTACTTCAGCGATTACATTTAGGCAATGACAGTGATGACAACATTGCTCCTTCGAATAGTGTTGATTATATGGATATGGCTGATACTGATGATGAGACTTATGATCCAGCTAATCCCGATCATGATGATTATTTCTAATACATGTAATACTTTGTTATTTTCTAATTATGTTTTGTTTATTTTGCATCTCTTTCTAAGTACGTCTTGTTTATCTGTGCTTATTGGTTTACTCTTTTTAATTGCAGGTGATTGAACAAAGATGGTGGGCGGTATGAGGAACGTCAGGTCGCTTTACCAAAGACGGCCCGATGCAGCTGAGCAGTCGGGGAGCAGGAGTAGGAGGAGCAGGAGCAGGAGCAGGAGCACTCTTGAGAGGGAGCGGGAGGAGGAGCGGGAGGAGGAGCGGGAGCGGGAGGAGGAGCAGGAGGAGGAGGAGGAGGAGGAGGAGGAGGAGCAGGAGCAGGAGGAGGAGGCGGCAGGGGGTTCCGCTTCCTCTGGTTCGTCGGGTGTCTGGTTGCGAGGTCCCTCGACCCTCCCGAGGCGACCGATACCTCATGAGAGACGCCCGCTGATTCGACCCACTGGGGCTAGGTAAGTAACTTTAGATGTTATCACTACTTTTTCATTTGATATGTTGAAAATCACAATAGAAACTAATAATTTATCTTAATCACTTGGGCAGGGGTTGGACGCTTGTGGCTGCAGGTGATCACAAACGCCATGTCAATGGCATCCTGGGTCTTTTGTGCAGGCTACACTTCCCTGGCCTGGTTGCGTTTGGCGGAGGGCAGGAGCCGGCCTACACGTGGGACCACTACGTCGCCTTCCCCGATTTACCAGATCGGGATGGCAGGGTATTCGCCAACAAGGCGCAGCGGGTGACGGCCGAGCTGTGGGTAAGTCTTCCTCGCACTACATTGCTCAATACATCGCATTCATTGGACATTCTTGAAATAATGACTGGATACATCGTGTCTATATGCAGGATTTCTTCAGATGCCAGGATGGATATGAGGCCAAGGCGGCTAGTGTGGCTCACAAAGCCTGTTCTAAACTCGTGAAGGACATGCATTACGAGGCGCGCGTCCAGGCCATCGTAACATACAACGCTACCTACCTTGGAGCGAAGATCAACAAAACTCAAGCAAGAAACATGAGGCTGACCCGGGAAGAATACATGCAGGTAAATATAGAACATTAATACTGATTTTTTCTAAGATTAAGTACGCTTAATTTGATCTTCTCATATGTCATATACTTGATGACGTGTAGGTGCCTCCGTGGTGGTGCGCCCAGCATCTCCAGTGCTGGGCACAGATGGTGGACAAGTGGTGCGCCGCCGAGTGGGAGGAGACGCACAACGCTTGCCGAGAGCGGCGTTTGATGATGCCAGGTGCACCACACCATCAAGGCAACCGTAGCCTCGACGAATTCGCGGCTACATGGGTACGCGAATTCATTTCTTTATTATAACGCTCAATTCTGCATAATTTCTAATCATCTTGCTGTTTTTTCCGCAGTCGTCGTCACATGGTGGCCAGCCTTGCTCCCAGTTCAAGGCATGGGCTTTGGCCCACAAGGGCAAGGCGACGTCCGACGTCGACTACAACCCGGAGGACCCGCCCTCGGTGTACAGCAATGCGACCGTCCACAGCCGCCTCAGTGAGTACACATCGATGGCAAGGGCGGTCCATGGGCCAGAGTACGATCCGAGCACCCAGGACCTTGATGGAGAAGTCGTCATGAGGGTGGGAGGAGGCAAGAAGTATGGGCGGTACTGGATTGGCGACAGCACACTCGACACGGCCACTACTCCCACTCTCTCCCAGATTCGAGCGAGGAGCACGAGCTCAAGCCCGGCCATACGCCCACGGCCGGACACTGCACAGTCCCGGATGGAGGCACTCCAGGTTATTTCTGTTTTATTCGTCGTTCATTAATTTTTACATACCTTTGCTTTGCATTGTAACATTGGGGTGAAATATTGTAGGCCCAGCTGGAAGAAGAGAAGAGGCTACGGGAGGAGATGGCGGCGAGGATGGAGGCCGATCGGCAGAGGAATGAGGCCGAGCGGCAGAGGATGGAGCAGATGTTTCAGTGGATGCAAAGTCTTGGCGAGAGGATGGGTCAACCTCTGCCACCGGAGCTATTCCCTCCACCTCCTCCTGCAGCTACTCCTGTGAGTTTTTCTAGTGGAGTATGAATGTTTAAGTTTGTATGTTCCTAATTTAAATCTTGTCTCACACATGCAATCTCTTCTCCTTTGTGCAGAATCAATCGGCGGCTTCGAATAATGTGCCTCATGACCCACCACATCAGTCGGGGTGATGTTTATTGTGGTTGTGATGTTTATTGTGAATATTGTGGTTGATACTTGGTGAATGATACTTGGATTTGCATTATATGTGATATATTATGGTTGCACTTGATAAATGGTTGTGAATGACACTTGTGGTGATTACTTTGTGATATATTGTTGATATATCTGTGATATATTGTGATTTGTTTGAGTGGGGTGCAATAAACAATTAAAATTGGCAGTTTTTGACCACTTTGCCGAGTGTTACACTCGGCAAAGGGAGGCTTTGCCGAGTGTCATGGTAAAAACACTCGGCAAAGTAACGTTCCTGGGCATTCTGGGAACGTACTATGCCGAGTGTTGTGATTTTGCCGAGTGTCATGGTAAAAACACTCGGCAAAGTAACGTTCCTGGGCATTCTGGGAACGTACTATGCCGAGTGTTGTTATTTTGCCGAGTGTCATGGTAAAAACACTCGGCAAAGTTTTAAACTTTGCCGAGTGTCTTTACCATGACACTCGGCAAAGTTTAAATCTTTGCCGAGTGTCTTCACCATGACACTCGGCAAAGTTTAAATCTTTGCCGAGTGCCATTCCGTCCTGGCACTCGGCAAACGACGCCGTCACCGTGTTCTCGCCGTCCACTGTCCCTTTTTTGCCGAGGGTTTGTTTCGGCACTCGGCAAAGGCTTTGCCGAGTGCTCGATGAAAAGCTCTCGGCAAAGAGCTCTTTGCCGTCAGAAACTATGACGTGTGAGCTATGCCGTGGGTGGCACTCGGCAAAGACTTTGCCGAGTGTTTTTCGGGCTTTGCCGAGTGCCACCGGCACTCGGCAAAGCTGCTGAACCCGGTAGTGTCAAGGTACATAAAGTTGTTTCATATCTACAGTACCTGTTTCTATTTTTTTTACAGGCTTGTGAATTACTTACTGTGATTGAGTGCGTGATTGATTCTTGGAGTGTATGACTTAATTTGTAGCTCATGCTGCCGGCGTTTTCTGCGTGCTGCGAAGAGCTTGTTAGTAGATGGACACAGTCCCTTGGTTCTGACGGTACGTGCGAGGTGGATGCCTGGCGGGAGCTCCAGAACCTCACCGGAGATGTCATTTCTCGCACCGCATTCGGCAGCAGCTACCTTGAAGGAAGAAGGATTTTCCAGCTGCAGTCCGAGCAAGCTGAGCTCTTCATAGCTGCCATTCAGAAGATTGTCATTCCGGGTTACCTGTGAGTTATTATTCTACAGTCCCTTGCGCATACTCTGCTGTAACTGCACTTATTTGGTGAGCATTCTCTTCCTCTTTACTTGCAATGTTTTTAATGTTATGGGACGTACATGGCGTATTTTCTGCAGGTACTTGCCTACGAAAAAGAACAGAAGGATGCGCAAAATCAATAATGAAGTCGAATCGATTTTACGAGGTCTAATTGGGAAAAGAATCCAAGGTATGCAAGAAGGTCAAAGCACCAACGATGACCTACTAGGTCTATTGCTAGAGTCCAATGCGAGACACACACACGAGAATGGCCAATCCAGCCTCGGGATGACTACTGAGGAGGTCATCGAGGAGTGCAAGCTCTTCTACTTTGCAGGAATGGAGACAACGTCAGTACTGCTCACATGGACAATGGTCGTTCTAAGCATGCACCCGGAGTGGCAGGAACGTGCACGAGAGGAGGTCCTAGGTCTATTCGGGGAAAACAAACCAGACTACGAAGGCCTGAGCCGACTGAAAACCGTAAGTTCATATTGGAATTACCACATTTGATTTCGTTTCATGACGCTAAGGCTTCAACGGCAACTCTGAGAACTGGCGTACATATCCTTGCTCTGTCTTTGCGTTGCAGGTGACCATGATCCTTTACGAGGTTCTCCGGTTGTACCCGCCGGCCATTACGTTCAGCCGGAAAACGTACAAGGAGATGGACATCGGAGGCGTCACGATCCCTGCCGGCGTGATCATCGAGCTGCCCGTGCTGTTCATCCACCACGACCCCGACATCTGGGGAAGCGACGTGCACGAGTTCAGGCCGGAGAGGTTCGCCGAGGGGATCTCCAAGGCGTCCAAGGATCCGGGTGCGTTCCTCCCGTTCGGCTGGGGGCCGCGGATCTGCATCGGTCAGAACTTCGCGCTGCTTGAGGCCAAGATGGCGCTGTGCATGATCCTCCAGCGATTCGAGTTCGAGCTCGCACCGTCGTATACTCATGCGCCGCATACCGTGATAACCATGCATCCGATGCACGGAGCGCAGATTAAGATCAAAGCTCTCTGATTTCTTCAGTCTTGAACGGTTCAGTAGACATGGTTAATTGTGACTTCAGACATTATGAGAGTGTAAGAATAAAAAATTGAAGTGTAAGAATAAAAAACTGAAGTACTTTTGTACGCTTGCATGGTACCTACAGCTATAACAAATTGTACGAACTGTCTGCGTGCTTCTCACTTTCAATGAGGTTTTCATCCACACGTAGATTTATGTGTTATTACAATTTGCGTTTATTGTAGATCTGTGCGGTGAAGATTTGATCTTGGCCGCATCCAACGGGCCTTAATGCAGTCCACGACTTGACGAGCTAAAGGGCCTCTGGTCTGCTCATTTTTTTTGCAACGACTAGTAAGTGTGCAAGGACAACGCGTACGCCCACACGCGCCTAGGAATGTTTTCTGGCTCGTCGCCGACGGCAGGAAGAGCCCACCAGCTCTACACTGGTCAGCTCGCCGCTCGGTCGGTGCCCTTTAGCTACGTCTGGCAATACGCGTACTTGCGTGGGCTGAGCTGGTGCTGGTCCCTCACGCAGTCAGCTCTACATTCTACACTGTGGTCCTGGCCTGAGGATTTATAGTTTTTTTACTATAGTTGATTTATTTTATAGTGATAGTTTTTTATGTAATTAAATTTGTAAAAAAAATAAAAATAAAAATGATTATCTTATCATAGAAAATACAAAAACATGGGAAAACGAAAAAGTAAAAAGCACAACAAAAAGCAAAAAACAAAATTAAAAAATAATGATCTAGAAATTAAAAATCAGAAACGGAAACAAAAAGAACCCTCAACGCGGTGGCGCGCACGGCGGTGCATACAGCACAACCGAAGGCAGCCATCTCCTCCGCAAGTGCCAAACCAATCAACTATTCTTTATCCTGCGCTTTAGTACAATAGAAATGCCTTGGCCCATTCAACCCAGTGATCTAGTGTGATATATAAAGGTGCATAATAATGTGCCATCCGACAGTAATAAAATTCAAATTGAATAGGAATAAGTTTATATAGTACACTAAACTTTGTTTAAAAGTTTGTTCCGTATCTCGAATTATGAAACTAGACAATTAACCTCTCGAACTTTACAATCCAGCTTAAATAACAATATGACCCAGTTTCGCATGATGGTATTACATGCGTGGTGCGATGAGTAGGCAGGGAATGACACGCTAGCCAAGTTAGATCAGTGACATGTAGGGTCCACAAAAGCTTCCCCCACCAAGCTCTCAGTCGTGCTTCTAGGGCCACCGCCCCCTGTAGTTCCCTCCCTTTCTGTTCCAATTTGGGAAGGAAGGCCCTGTGGACCCTACTTGTCATTCATCTAAATTTAACCAGCGTGTCATCCTAAGTAGTAAGATCGTTCATTCATCGCACCACGCAGGCAATAACACAATTCAAAACTGGGTCAGAATGTTATTTGAACTAAATTGCAAAGTTTGGATGGTCAAATATTCGATTTTATAGTTTAGAGTGCTGGACGGAGTTTTAAGCAAAATTTGGGTTTATTATACAGACTTTTTCCAATTGAATATCCGTGTTTCGTCTCCAACCAATTTCAGTAATATCAAATAGAGAATGTTGTGTATGGCTCATATATGGCATGATAAAAGGATCCATCCATGTAGAAATATCACTAGCAGATTAGACGTACCTAGAGATGGCAATGGGTACCCGAAACCCGATACCCGGTGGGTTTTTACTTTATTAGGGCATGGGTCTAAGTCAATTTCCTAACCCATGGGTCTCTTAATGGGCAAAAAGCCCAACCCATCGGGTCTGCCAGGTTCGGGTACGTTCCTATAGTACCCAAACCCGTAAACCCATGGGTAATATAAACCCGATCTATAGGAGTTATAAACCCAGGCTCCCAGCCTCCCAGGCAAACCAGCCTAGCCCATAGCCCATTAGCCATTTAGCCCCAAGCCCCCAAATCCAATGCGGCAATGCCCCATTACCCATACGGCTAACCCTAGCTAGCACTTGCCACGGTCACTACTCACTCCTCCCCAGTCCCCACCCCGATTCAATAGCCGCCGCAGAGGCGGCGCATTTGGCGCTCCGCGCTCGGTCTCCGACAGTCTCCACACTCGCCCTCCCGTCCCGCAGCTCCCGTTCCTGCTCCCACCACTCTCGCCACACACTCGTCCTCCCGCACACCCTCGCCGTCGCCTCGCCTTCCAGTTCAGCCCGCCGCCCCCACGCCGCAGCCAACACGCATCACAGCAGTAGACCCTTGGCCATGGCGCTGCCCTCCGGCTCCAACGAAGATGGTCGGTGAATTTCTTCCTCCTCTCCATTAACCATTGTTGCAGCTCGCATTACTGACCCGACGGGCGACCCATGGGTACCCGTTAACCCAGTGGGCATGGGTCTGGGCAAATATTTGCACCCGTCACGGGCATGAGTTTTTTAGCGGGCACGTCCAACTTTCATGGGGCACGGGTTTGGGATAGCAAAACCCAGCGGGTTTATGCCCGTTGCCATCTCTAGACGTACCTAAGGTGCGAAGTTTTACTGCAATCTGGATAGTGTGTACTACTGTAAAGATTCCTGATTTGTTGTAATCCAAAAAATCCAAAATTATCACTTTTTAATATAATTTCTTTCATATTATGCCACATATATTCACTGTTAGGAAATTGAGGTAGATGTGATAGGAATAGTAAGATATCAAAAAGGAAATATTAAGAACATGGTAATTTTTTTAGGTTCCTGCAATAAATTTTGTTTAGGTGCTGTTGTGGGGTGGTCCAGCCCTAAACGACTGGCCTTGCAGTAGGCTTAATAGTGTATGGCTACTAGTATAAAGGAATGTACTAGTGTAGCCATACTTTTTGTAATTATCAAATGGTAGGATGAGAATTTTCCATCCTACTCCACTGATGTATGTAAGCCCCAAGAGGAGTATGAGGAGGCCAAGTCCACTCATTCTTGCCACTAGCTCTCTCTCGTTTTCTTGGTGCTACGTCTCCTATAGAGAAGGCCTGTACCCCCTGTTGTAGCCATGCTACAACAGTTGGCGTCGTCCGTGGCGACCGCACAAGAAGTTGCGCAAGGGAGGGCACTAGAGAAGGCTACCGTAAGAGGGATCTTCCTATGCTGAATAGTTGCTCGCATCGTGAGCACCTCAGATAAGTTCCTCTTGACATTTATGGCTTCATAATGATATACAAATGCTGTTATACCGGGAGCTGCTTCCAGCGACTGCCCCCTCTTACCTGCAGAGGTGGAGCGGTGTCATACTTAGCAACCTCATCTGGGGTGTTCTGCTACACCTGCTCGAACCTCAGTGGTATCTGTAGCACATCCTTCATCGTCGACCATGCGGATGACTAAGCATCGGTGCATGCGACGCTGAGCTTGAACACGATCAACCCTGACATCATCACCGTCGTAACTACATAGGGTTCGGATGTAACAAGTCAGACATGCGAGCTGCTCATCATTATTGAGTGCCATCGTAGTTGCCACTGCCTTCCGTATCGGTCACCTACATGTCGAGCCCTCGCGCCATTATCTTGCCATTAGGGTGTCGGCCTCCGCGCATGGCAAAGACAGGCTCTAGCCTCCGTGTGCCCTCCAAGCGAGATCTCCATATGCATGAGTATGGTCGTTAGCCATAGTGCACTGATCAATACACATGCGTGCGCTGCACCGAGCCTTCATGAGTCTCCGCGTCAGGCCTTCGGGGCAAACAATGCTGGTAAACGTCGAGCCTCACTGCCCACGTCTTCAGTGAGGATTCCGCATTGCCTTCACCGGCTTTCGTGCCCTCTGGCCTTCGTCGGCCTCGGCGCCACGCCTTAGACCTTGTCAGCCTCAGCTCTGTGACTTTATCTGACCACCTCATGGTCGTGGACGTTCGTCGACCACCTCGTGGTCGTAGATGTTTGTCCGACTACCTCGTGGTGGGGGATAGGGCGCGTGCTTCAAGGCTTCGTCTCGCCACCACGTTCATCGACGCTAAGACCGAAAGGAGGGGGACGGGGAGTGCATGCAACATCTACGACACATCATGGTCAACTCTTCGCCGACAGCTACAACCACCTTGTGGTCAATATTTTGTCGAGACAATGTCATCCGACCACCCGAGGTCAAAGCTTCGTCAACACCCATGACCTGTCATGGTTGAGAACTTCGTCGACATCTATGACAGCCTCCTAGTCCGAACTTCACCAACGCTTATTTGACCGCCTCGCGGTTGTGACTTCGTCGTTGCCTGACTGGTCACCATGCGGTCATTACTTCATCGACGCTCATCCAACCACTTCGTGGTCATGACCTCGACGACATCTATGACCACGTCATGGTCAAGTCTTCACCGACAGCTACGAACTCCTTGTGGTCGAGACTTCATTGACACTAGTCTGCAGTGGAGCCCGTGTTGCAAAGCCTTTGTCCTATTGCCAACATCGTCGACACCTATCGCACCTTCAACGATGTCATCCAAACCCTCGAGGTTGAAGCTTTGTTGACACCCACGACCATGTCATGGTTAAGACTTAATCGACGTCTACGACTGCCTCCTGGTCCGGACTTTGTCGACACTTGTTCGACTGCCTCATGGTCATGACTTCGTCGACGCTTGACTGGTGTAACAGCCCAGCTGTTTATTTTCAAATTTTTAGAGTAAAAAAATTAATTAAATTAAATTAAATTAATTTGGTTTAAAATAAAAACATGTGTTTTGGTGCCTAAATTTTAATTTTGGTTTTGCCTTGAATTTCTGTTTTTGAAAAAGCTGGATTTGAAAAGTATTTTAAGAAAAACCTAAAAATATTATTAAATAAAGTGATATTTTGATTTTCTATAAAAAATTATATGTCAAATTAATTATTTGGATTTGTTTGGCTTTTATTTGGTTTTCTGGAGTTTAAATCTATTTTGAAAATAAAAAGTATTTTAGGTATGAAAATATAATACCAACATTAGTTGCAAATATCTTTATTAAGTCCAAAATGCTCCAGGAACTCCATTGACATTGAATTTCCCTGTTAATTCCTCCATTGACATTGAATTTCCCTTATTCCTTGTCACCCTAGATTAAAACTCTAGTTGGTACAATAGTATGACTAGAGATTTTATGGATAGCAATGCTTAGTTTTGCTTATAAACAGTTATGGGTTGGGATACCTTTTCACATAAAATGATGAACTTTTCACGTAAAATGATAAGCTTTTCAAATGTACTCTTGACTTTGATGAGTCAAGGAGATTTATGAAATATTTTGAAAACAAAATATAAAAATTGGTTTAGACTTAGGCAATTGGTTAGTTGGTGGGTGCAGGCATGCTCTGTTGGTTGTAGCCGCAGGGTTGATTGTCGGGCACGAGGGTATGTGGTTGGGCCTAAGTCAATTAAGGACCGGTCTGTGAGCCACTGTTGCAAAGCCCTATCGTACTTCCACATGGCTGGTATGGGACAGCCCTGGCTGAATAATTTGCGAAGTCCCAACCTGAGTCAAGTCGTAGGTTGAAAGTGAGCGTGGTTGGTGCCATGAGAAGTCTCACTTGAGGGAGCGTGGTTAAGCCATGTGAAGTCTCTCTCAGGCTCAAGAGGGGTCCCGGTCTGGTGGATTCCTTATTGAGGTGAAACCTTAGAGTTGGCTTGGCCAGGTTGGAAGCTTTGCATTGTGAAGGCCTTGTCATGACTCCCCACCGCACACCTAAGGAAGTGTGTAATCTAGTGGTAAAAAGGGATGATCGTGTCTTGTGGGTAAAGCTGTACTACCTCTACAGAGTGTATAATCTATCCTGGATAGCCGTGCCCATGGTCATGGGCATGCTGAGTAAAAGTTTTTCATGGATTAGACTTTGTTTTTCAAAATGATTTTTGAAAACCTTGTGGATGGATGGAATCCACGAGAGATGAAAACCTTGCGGATGGATGGAATCCGTTAGAGATTGAAACCTGGTGGATGGATGGAATTCATCAGAGTTGCGCAGTGAAAGCGTGTGGATGGATGGAATCCATACGTGGTCTTTTGAAAAAGATGGTCCAGGTGGGATGCCCGAGAATAGTTTGGTGTTTGGTTGGAGCCTGCACTGACGATATTATTTTCAATTACAAGTTCTACTTTTACTTATTGTATTAAATTCAGCAATTTCAATCTATCTACTGTATTTCATTAAATGATGTTTTATGCAAACTAACCCTATAAGCCTTCCATTGAAGCCTTTATCATTATGTTGCATTTCTCCGTGTGATTTGCGGAGTACAAGTTTGTACTCACCTTGCAATCTCCATACTGAGGAAGATGCCTTCGACAACGGTGAAGATCAGGATGAGTATGCCGCGTCTTACTGTCGTTTGCCTGTGGGCAGGCTTGGGCTTCGCTTTTATCAGTTTGCTTCCGCAGTTATTTGCTTTATTTATCTTTGCCAATGGGCGTTGATGTAAGACATAGCCATAAGGCCATACTCTTTATTTAATGAAGTTAGTCATTTGTGCTTGGTGTTTATCTTTGTTGTTACTGTGTGCACTAGCTGATCCTTGACTAGTGCATTACACAGGATCCAGGAGTCGTTACTCCGGGTTCCGACAAAGGTGGTATCAGAGCCATGACACCTCTAAGACGTGACCGTAGGTAGAATAGAATGGACAGACGCTAAGGACTTATTTTTTATAAACAATATTTTCAAAAATATAAATATGTATGTATATAAATGTATACATATGTATGCTTATTCTTACCCCTCAATCTTTTCTTCCTCTCATCCCTCAACTCTTCCTCTTCCTTAATGTTATCATTCAAAAACACGTTTCTGACTTCTCTCTCCCTTCAAACAATTGTAGATGAACACTTTCGATGTTGCACCAAGTGATGGATGGAGTAGGGGCCTTCATCAACTGCTTCGTCATTTGGGTTTCCGACGCCGAGCCTTCTACATGCATAAAGAAGATCGCCACGGAGACCGGACGATGGGACATCACCTCACTCCACTCATCACCAAGCGAACTGGACAAGGAAATCTGCGTCTCTGCTTCAAGGGAAATGGATACTCGTTTGAGAGAGCCAAACAAGAAGCCTCTCGTAAAGCAGTTCTTTGCCTCTGCCGCCTTTTCAGCATCCGTATCGAGGGATCACGAGTTGTATCTCGAGAGCCATGCAGGATGACTCCAAGACGACCCTTACCCCTTTAGGATGAGTTGTTAGGCTAGCTAATAAAACGCTATTATGAGCTGTCAAGCTTTCTCTTTTGTCGGCAGCCGTAACAATTACTTATTATGAGATTAATAAAGATTTTGTTAAAGTTGAAATTTTGTTTTGGGTTGCACAAAATATCCCCTATTCCTCCTTTGCCTTGAGTCTCCTCTCTCCTAATTCTTAAAAGCAACAAGCAGATGGTGAACACAAGGAACAACGGCAACGGCAGCCTCAATGGAGTACAAGGAAGTCAGTCTGTTCCCACTTCTCCTCGAGCAAATGAACCTGACTGGGCTCCAATTATGTCAAACCAGAACCAGCTCATTCAACTTCTCACGCAGACCATTAACAACTCTGCACAACCAGCCCCGCTAGTGCCAGCTCAAGCTGCACAATCAAGATTATCGGAGTTTATGAGGTTGCATCCCCCGACCTTATCCAACAGCATTGAACCCATGGACGCAGATGATTGGCTCAGAGCCATCGGAAAGAAGCAAGACATCATCCAATGCAGTGATCGGGAAAGAGTGTTATTCACTTCGCATCAGCTGCACGGACCAGCATCAGAATGGTATGACACCTACACTGCTGTCCATGCCAATGTTCAAGCTATCACTTGGAATGAGTTCGTGCGAAACTTCCGCAAAGCTCATGTTCCCACTGGCACTGTCACTCTCAAGAAAAGGGAATTTTGAGCACTGCGCCATGGAAGCCGCACTGTGAATGAGTACTTACAGAAGTTCAACCAGTTGGCACGCTATGCACCTGAAGACGTCGCCACCGATGAAGCCAAACAGGAAAGGTTCCTAGAAGGACTCAGTGATGACATATCGGTTCAACTTCTCTCCAGTGATTACGCTGATTTCCACCAGCTTGTCAGCAAGACGATTCGCCAGTAGTCCAAGCATCAAGAGATGGAGAGTCGTAAGAGACGGATGCATGCTCAGCATGTGAACACCGAAAGCTTCTCCAAGGCCAGAAGAGCTCCCCCTCAGGCCAACAGATTCCAGCCGTCGTCATCAACAGGAGAGCTAGTCCCCATGGACCCCTTCCCCAACACTGAAGACAACAAAGCCTTGAAGGACTCAAACCCTGCAGTAGGAGTTACTTGTTTCAATTGCCATGAGACAGGGTATTACGCCAACAGCTGCCCTAAGAAGTAACAAGTAGTGAAGAATGGTACCCCAGGAGCATCGACTGCCAACAACCTGCAGGCAGCGAATAGAGGGCCGAAGAAGTTCATGAAAGGACGTCTGAATCAGATATCAGATCAAGCCATGCAGAGTAAGATCCAAACCCATTTCTTTGCTAGCCAAACCGAATCTCGGGGACGAGATTCTTTTTTAGGGGGTAGTTTGTAACAGCCAGCTGTTTATTTTCAAATTTTTGGAGTAACAAAATTAATTAAATTAAATTAATTTGGTTTAAAATAAAAACATGTGTTTTGGTGCCTAAATTTTAATTTTGGTTTTGCCCTGAATTTCTGTTTTTGAAAAAGCTGGATTTGAAAAGTATTTTAAGAAAAACCTAAAAATATTATTAAATAAAGTGATATTTTGATTTTCTATAAAAATCATATGTCAAATTAATTATTTGGATTTATTTGGCTTTTATTTGGTTTTCCGGAGTTTAAAATCTATTTTCAAAATAAAAAGTATTTTAGGTATGAAAATATAATACTAACATTAGTTGCAAATATTTTTATTAAGTCCAAATGTCTCCAGGAACTTCTATGAGTTTTTCTGGATTTTGGGAGTTAATTTCATATTTTTCTGAGGCTTAAGAAATTTTCTAGGGTTTTCTGAAAATCAAAAACTAAAATCAGAAAATAATTTCCCCTCCCCTCCCTTCCGGCCGCCACGTGGACGGCCAGATTGCGCCCACGACGCCGCCATTCGGCTGTCGCCTCCTTCCGCCTTCCTTCCCTCCCCGCTCGCCACGTGTGCGCTCGGGATTGCGCCACGCCACGCCGCTCGCTCCCATCTCCCCTTCCGTTCCTCCTCTCCCCTCGGCTGCCCGATTTCCCTCCCCACCACGCAGCTCAATCACCGCCGCCCGCGCCCTCCCTCTCTCCTCTCTCTCTGACCGCCCGGGCCCACATGTCGGACCCGTCTTCCTCCCTACGCATCTTCTCTCTCCCGCACCTGCTGCTGCAATCGCCGTCTCCGTCCTTCCCGCACCCCACATCGCCCATCCTCTCTCTTCTCCCCACTCCGCGTGCACGACTCCCCCTTCTCCGCGCCCATTTTCCCCCACTTTCCTCACCTCCCCACTCCCCCTCTCTCTCCGCAACCGCCGCCGCCCCCGTGCCCACTCTGGCGAGCAATTCACGCCACCCCCGCACCCCTCCACCCCTATAAAAGCCTCACCCGGCTCCGCCTCACCTCGCTCCATCTCCATCTCCCCCTCCGCTCCCCTTCCACTCCCGAGCGCCACATCGCCGCCGCACCGAAGCCCGAGCCCTGCCGTCTCTGCCTCCTCGCCGCCGGCCGCCTCCCGCGCTCGCCGTGCGCCGCGCCAGGTACCCCCGGACTCCTCGTGTGCCCCTCTCCCACCTGCGCCACCCGCCGCCGCCCGCCGAAGCGCCGGCGAGCCCCGAAACCGAGCGCCTCCCTCGCCGGCCGGCCACGTCCACGCGCCGTGCCTGCGTGGTAGCAGACGTGGCGCCACGCCAACGCCACCTCGGCGCCGTTCTGCACCCGTCAGTGCCACGCAAGTGCCCGTGCCACCTCAGCGCCCCATTTGGTCCATGGACCCGGTCTTTGGACCATGGCCCACTGTCAGCGGGTCCACCCCAGGGATGACGCAAGCGTGACGTCGTAGTTCCCTTTTCCCATAGAAAATTTATTTGGCTGGAAAATAAATCCCTGCTGACGTCATAATCCAAGATTTTCCTTTAGAAAAATAATTCCTAAAATCAGCCTTTTCCATTTTCTCTCCTTTTAAACTTCCCGGAGCCCGTTTTTTTTCATCCTAACTCCGATTGAGCCCATTTAAATTTCTAAATTCATCAAAAATTCACATCTATCCATTTCTAGCCTCAATTCAAACATTTGATGTTATTTTGAATTTTATTTTGAATTTATTTGAATTCGGTGGGTTATTTTCACATGTAGACTTCGGCGATTCGGGAGAATTCAAAGACAAAGATTTGAACCAATTTGAAGAGCAAGGCAAGTCACACACCTTGATCATATTGATCTCAGTTTTCAAAATAAAACTATGTTGTTTTAAATTATTCTGCATGCATATTTTTATTCAACGTTTTTCAATTCAGTTTTAAATTTAGTTAATTCCTACTTGTTAATTCCTCCATTGACATTGAATAGCAAATGCTTAGTTTTGCTTATAAACAGTTATGTGTTGGGATACCTTTTCACATAAAATGACGAACTTTTCACGTAAAATGATAAGCTTTTCAAATGTACTCTTGACTTTGATGAGTCAAGGAGGTTTATGAAATATTTTGAAAATACAATATAAAAATTGGTTTAGACTTAGGCAATTGGTTAGTTGGTGGGTGCAGACATGCTCTGTTGGTTGTAGCCGCAGGGTTGATTGTCGGGCACGAGGGTATGTGGTTGTGATGAGGACATCACTCTTTCGGATGCAACCGCTGATCCTCCAACCGTTATGCAAGGTCCAATGACCCGAGCTCGCATGCGACAATTAAATCTAGAGGTGAGCTCGTTCTTAAGCGATCATTTTCATAGTTTTGAGAATAGATTGCTACCTAATGATGTTATCTTGCTTAGGAACATTGGAGAGGGTCATGAAGTACATCGAGAGAGGTGTGGAGGCGGAGAAGAGCAGCAAGGACATCCAAGTCAAGCCGGAGGCCCAGTCCAACTCGAGTTCGAGTCTGCCTCGGCCTTCAGGACCAGCCTGCAGTAAAACGGACGCCCAGGACGCATACGGACTCCGTTTTCGATGACCCACATATGCATGGAAAGATAATTTCATAGGCTAACAAATGGCTTTGGTTTGAGGTCCAAATTCCACCGGAGTCAACGGGAATCGTCGAAACAAGTCAGCATCCAGAATCTGCCAGGGTGTTGCGTCACCGTCTTTTGGTCCGTTGGGCCGTGTATCGTCTTAGAGCCCGTTAGGGGGCACGCCCAGGGGGTGTGACGACCCTTAGACCTTATATCCAGCCGCCACCCCCACCATTAGGGTTTGGGTTTTGCTTGAGATCAATCTGTCATTGAACAGCCGCTGTTTTCGATCGTGAAACCCCACTTTCGTGATCTTAATCATACATCTGCAGATTGTCACCTCTTTGAGCTGCGTTCTTTCGAGTTCTTGCTTGTGTTCTTCGTTTCGCAGGCAAGGATTAGCCTTCTTGGCGAGGTCAACCGGATTAGTGACACGGTTGATAACCAGAGGAGTCGTGGTGCTAAGGTTGCAGGGTTCGGGTCTTTTGGATCTGAAGCCGGATCGGTGTGTCGCGTTCCACCAAAACGAGAGTTATCATCACCTGACGGAAGATTGGGAACCCCGTCCCCTTCATGTGGTATCAGAGCTTCGGGTTTACCGTCAGGTTCGCATCTATCCCCTAGTTCGAGTGTTTCGCCTTCATCCCATAGTCCACTGCCATACTCAATTTTTCTCTTTCCTGTCCTAGAACCTTCCGCGCCATAGCCTTTGCATAATTCAGTCTCAGAGTCCGTCGTGTTGAATTTGTGTCCTAGGTCGAAGTCTTGTTGCTGGTTAGTTTGTGTTTGAGTCCAGTTCGTGTGTTTTCTCCCACCGTTTCCATCAAACCCTAGCCGCCTCCGCCAATTTTCCGCACTTTCTTCCCGTTTTGTCCTCTAACTCGGAGGCTCTTCTTCAAACGGCCATAACTTTCTCATACGGACTCGAAATCAGGCGATTTTGTTTTTGAAATTGGGTGAAATTAAATTTTGCATCCAAAACTCCCCACTTCGTCGGGTTTGGCGAATTTATTTTGCCCAAATCCGGCCTGGAAAGTTGAGTACTCGAGCTCCAAAAGTTCATCACCGAATTTACAACACCTTCATTATTTTCTGTAGACCACACCTTACATCAGATTGAGGTGAAACTTTGTGTGGTTCCTATTTTTGTACTCTGCTCTGTAAAAAAAATATCAAAAAAATAAAAAGAAAAAGTCGAAGTTTCCCAAAAAACAACAACAGCCCAAAAAATAGAAAAAAGAGAAGGGCAAAAGAGGAACAATATCTAGAGGAGCACATAGAGAAGGGAAAAGTGAGCTGTGTTAGCGTGTGCTATCTTGGTCCTTGTTTCAGATACTCTTGCTGTCCATCATCCTTGTTTCACCACCTTGTTTGTCACACACCTGGTACTTGGAACACCTTAGGCCAGCAACGAGAATAGGTATTTGGGACTATAATTCAGCATTGCTATCTGTTACTGACTTGTGTGCCACATATAAATATTTTTCTCTTTGTGTGCCTTCCAAGCTCCACATATTCTTCAGATCAATACAGAAAAAGACACTTGCAATCTTGGTGCCACTTCCTCACAGGTATCACGAACCAGCCACCGGTTGTACCATTCACTGCTTGCATTGGTAAGAACTTGGTAAGACGTGTGTGAGGGTGTGATTCCACCAACCCATAAATAGTTGATAGGGCTTTTATTTGATAACTAATCATGCCAAATGACGAGCCTGCTTTGAAAAGTGACTTGCAGGACCTGAAGGAGCAGATGCTAGCAGAGGTGGCCAAGCTAACGAATGAAGTTAAAAACGCTATGAAGAATGTCGGCTATTCGCTTGAGAGTATGGACAGGCGCATGTCCACACTGACCGGGAAGGTTCAGCAGCTTGAGACCAACCTTCCAAAGACCAGCGACGTCAACAGAGAAGAGGAAGACGACGAGATCCACGACGACGATGTTGTCTCCGGGGGAGATGGTAAGGTTGATGAGAGGGCGACACGCGAGAACACCCTGCGTCGACGCCTTCAACGCAACCGTACAGGTATGAGCGGTAATGGAAATCAGCGCAATCGTGGTAATGTTAATAATGATGATCCTTATGCTAAAATTAAATTCACCATACCACCTTTTTATGGAAAATATGATGCTGAGGAATATCTTGATTGGGAGATGACAGTAGAACAAAAATTTGCTTCCCACCTTGTACCTGATCATCATAAGGTTAGACAAGCTACTAGTGAATTTAAAGATTTTGCTATAATCTGGTGGCAAGAATTAGCTAATTTGCATCTACAACCTGAGTCATCGGATAGACTAAAAGAAGCAATGCGTGATCGTTTTATTCCTCCTTCTTATAAATGTGATTTGCATAAGAAATTGCAACGCTTAGAGCAAGATAATATGTCTGTCCAAGAATATTATGCAGAGCTTCAAATGGGCATGATTCATTGTGGGGTAGTAGAGGATCCAGAGGATAAAGTGTGTCGTTTCTATGGTGGATTGAGGCGTGAAATTCAGGATATTGTTGATTATAAAGAATTTACTACTACCAACCGTTTGTTCTAGCTTGCTATGCTTGCACAAAAAGAATTGCAGGGACGACAGCCGCCAAGGAGCAGGAGCAACTTTAGCAGCTCCTTCACACCCAAGACGACGACACCGCCAACGAAGCCGTTCCCTTCGTCAAGTGCTCGTTCTCCAGCTCCACCAGCGAGCACACGTTCGTTAGCTCCTTCACCTTCGGCCGCACGCACCATGGAATCTGGTAAGACTCGTTTGCAGGAACCGGCCAAGAGTGCATCATCTGTGGCTTCCACCGGGCGTTCTTCTTCCATTCAGTGCCACCGCTGCCATGGACTTGGTCACATGCAGAAGGATTGTCCTAGCAAGCGGGCATACATTGCTACAGAAAATGGAGGCTACATTAGCACTTCTGATGTAGAGGAAGACATTGTTGATGAAGCTGCCTCGGACGATGATCATGATGAAGATGATCTTTCTTTGGGCATAGACGACGCAGGCAACTATCGAGCCATCATTGTACAGCGAGTGCTCAGTACACAGATGGAGAAAGCAGAGAAGCTGCAACGCCATAACTTGTTTCAGATTTTCTTCATCATTAAAAATCGGCGTGCACGAGTCATCATTGACGGAGGAAGCTGCAACAACTTGGTGAGTTCTGATTTGGTTAAGAAGCTTGAATTGACCACGCGACCACATCCACATCAGTGGCTCAACGACTCGGGTAAGGCAAAGGTAACACAAACAGCCCGGGTGCATTTTTCCCTTGGTACATATTCTGATTTTGTAGATTGTGATGTGGTACCGATGCAAGCTTGTTCTCTTTTATTGGGTCGTCCATGGGAATTTGATAATGATGCTACACACCATGGTAGAAGTAATAAATATACACTTATGCACAAGGGACAAAAAATTACTTTGCTACCTATGACCCCTGCACAAATTGTACAAGCTGATAGAGAGAGAGAGAGTTGCTAGCAAAACTAAACAAGTTGATGCTAAAACTGAAAAACAGCAAGGAATTAAATTGAAAAAATCCTGTTATGCTTACTACTAAATCTGATCTTGCAGAGATTAATGATGTGTGCTATGCTTGGATATGCAAAGATGCTTTATTTTCCACTGATGATATAGCTAGCACTTTGCCACCTTCTGTCACTAACCTTTTGCAGGAATATAGTGACGTGTTTCCCACCGAGATACCTCCAGGACTTCCACCCATTCGAGGGATTGAGCACCAGATTGACTTGATTCCTGGAGCGAGCTTGCCAAATCGAGCTGCCTATAGAACCAACCCCGAGGAGACTAAGGAGATTCAGCGCCAAGTCCAAGACCTTTTGGACCGCGGGTATGTAAGTGAGAGCCTTAGTCCTTGTGCTGTTCCAGTTATTTTGGTTGCAAAAAAAGATGGCAGTTGGCGCATGTGTGTAGATTGTAGAGCCATTAACAACATCACAATAAGGTACCGTCATCCTATTCCCAGGCTAGATGACATGCTTGATGAGTTAAGTGGTTCTATAATTTTTTCTAAAGTAGACTTGAGAAGCAGATACCACCAAATAAGAATGAAATTAGGAGATGAATGGAAAACTGCTTTTAAAACCAAGTTCGGCTTATATGAGTGGTTAGTAATGCCTTTTGGTTTAACTAATGCACCTAGCACTTTCATGCGTTTAATGAACGAGGTTTTACGTCCTTTCATTGGAAAATTTGTGGTGGTTTATTTTGATAATATATTGATATACAACAAGTCTTTAACTGAACATCTTAATCATCTACGTGCTGTTTTTGATGCTTTGCGTGCTGCACGTTTATTTGGTAACCTCGAGGAAAGCACTTTTTGCACCGAACGAGTATCGTTTCTTGGCTATGTTGTGACCTCGCAGGGAATTGAGGTCGATGAAGCCAAGGTGCACACTATACAGAGCTGGCCAACGCCCACAACCGTGACACAAGTGCGGAGCTTTCATGGACTTGCAAGATTTTACCGCCGCTTTGTGAAGGATTTTAGCACCATTGCAGCCCCATTGAATGAGTTGACAAAGAAGGGCGTTGCGTTTCATTGGGGAGAAGAACAAGAGGCGTCCTTTGCTCTTTTGAAGGACAAGCTTACTAACGCGCCATTGCTGCAACTTCCTGATTTTGGTAAGACTTTTGAGCTTGAATGTGATGCTAGTGGAGTTGGCATTGGTGGCGTTTTGATGCAAGAAGGTAAACCCATTGCTTACTTTAGTGAGAAATTGAATGGACTTGTTTTTAATTATTCCACGTATGACAAAGAATTGTATGCTCTTATTCGATCATTAGAGACGTGGCAACATTATTTATGGCCTAAAGAATTTGTTATTCACTCTGATCATGAATCACTAAAACATATTCGAAATCAAAACAAACTGAATTGTAGACATGCTAAGTGGGTTGAATGTATTGAATCTTTTCCTTATGTCATCAAACACAAGAAAGGGAAGGATAATATTATTGCTGATGCTTTGTCTAGACGATATACGGTGCTGTCCCAACTTGATTGTCCCATATTTGGGCTTGAAACAATTAAAGAACAATATGTTAATGATGATGAATTTAAAGATGTGATGGAAAATTGTAAAGAGGGACGTACATGGAACAAATATGTGATACATGATGGGTTTTTGTTTAGAGCTAACCGCCTATGCATTCCAGTTGGTTCCGTTCGTCTTTTGTTGTTGCAGGAGGCACATGGAGGAGGATTGATGGGACATTTTGGTGCCAAGAAGACGGAGGAGATGCTGGCCACATATTTCTTTTGGCCAAAGATGAGACGAGATGTAGAGCGGTTCGTGGCTCGGTGCGCCACATGTCAAAAAGCTAAGTCGCGGTTGAACCCACATGGTTTGTATATGCCTCTTCCCGTTCCTTCTATTCCTTGGGCTGATATATCTATGGACTTTGTTTTGGGATTGCCAAGGACTAAAAGTGAGAGGGATAGTATTTTTGTGGTGGTTGATCGTTTTTCTAAGATGGCACATTTTATTCCTTGTCATAAAAGCGACGGTGCTGTTCATATTGCTGACCTTTTCTTTCAAGAAATCGTTCGCTTGCATGGTATGCCTTCTACTATTGTTTCAGATCGCGATGCAAAATTCTTGAGTCACTTTTGGCGCACTTTGTGGAATAAATTGGGGACAAAGCTGCTGTTTTCTACAACTTGTCATCCCCAAACTGATGGACAAACAGAGGTAGTGAATCGAACATTGTCCACCATGTTGAGAGCGATCTTGAAGCGCAATTTGAAGATGTGGGAAGAGTGTTTGCCGCATGTGGAGTTTGCATATAATAGGGCGGAACACTCCACCACCAAGGTAAGTCCCTTCCAGGTAGTGTATGGATTTAACTATCGTGCTCCTATTGATCTTTTGCCTTTACCTACCACTGAGAGAACACATAATGATGCTAAAGAGCGTGCTGAATTTATTCTTAAATTGCATGAAACCACTAAGGCAAATATTGAAAAGATGAATGAAAAGTATAGAATTGCTGGTAGTGAAGGTAGAAGGGAAGTTAAACTTGTACCGGGTGATTTGGTTTGGTTGCACTTGAGAAAAGATATATTTCCAGAGTTGCGTAAGTCTAAATTAATGCCAAGAGCTGCTGGTCCTTTTAAAATAATTGAGAAAATAAATGATAATGCATATAAACTTGAGTTGCCACCCGAGTTCGGGGTTAGTCCCACATTAAACATTGCAGATTTGAAGCCATACTTGGGAGAAGAAGATGAGCTTGAGTCGAGGACGACTCCACTTCAAGAGGGGGAGGATGATGAGGACATCACTCCTTCGGATGCAACCGCTGATCCTCCAACCGTTATGCAAGGTCCAATGACCCGAGCTTGCATGCGACAATTAAATCTAGATGTAAGCTCGTTCTTAAGCGATCATTTTCATAGTTTTGAGAATAGATTGCTACCTAATGATATTATCTTGCTTAGGAACATTGGAGAGGGTCATGAAGTACATCGAGAGAGGTGTGGAGGCGGAGAAGACCAGCAAGGACGTCCAAGTCAAGCCGGAGGCCCAGTCCAACTCGAGTTCGAGTCTGCCTCGGCCTTCAGGACCAGCCTGCAGTAAAACGGACGCCCAGGACGCATACGGACTCCATTTTCGATGACCCACATATGCATGGAAAGATAATTTCATAGGCTAACAAATGGCTTTGGTTTGAGGTCCAAATTCCACCGGAGTAAACGGGAATCGTCGAAACAAGTCAGCATCCAGAATCTGCCAGGGTGTTGCGTCACCGTCTTTTGGCCCGTTGGGCCGTGTATCGTCTTAGAGCCTGTTAGGGGGCGTGCCCAGGGGGTGTGACAACCCTTAGACATTATATCCAGCCGCCACCCCCACCATTAGGGTTTGGGTTTTGCTTGAGATCAATCTGTCATTGAACAGCCGCCGTTTTCGGTCGTGAAACCCCACTTTCGTGATCTTAATCATACATCTGCAGATTGTCACTTCTTTCAGCTGCGTTCTTTGGAGTTCTTGCTTGTGTTCTTCGTTTCACAGGAAGGGATTAGCCTTCTTGGCGAGGTCAACTGGATTAGTGACACGGTTGATAACCAGAGGAGTCGTGGTGCTAAGGTTGCAGGGTTCGGGTCTTTTGGATCTGAAGCCGGATCGGTGTGTCGCGTTCCACCAAAACGAGAGTTATCATCACCTGACGGAAGATCGGGAACCCCGTCCCCTTCAGGTTGGGCCTAAGTCAATTAAGGACCGGTTTGTGAGCTACTGTTGCAAAGCCCTATCGTACTTCCACATGGCTGGTATGGGACAACCCTGGCTGAATAATTTGCGAAGTCCCAACTTGAGTCAAGTCGTAGGTTGAAAGTGAGCGTGGTTGGTGCCATGAGAAGTCTCACTTGAGGGAGCGTGGTTAAGCCATGTGAAGTCTCTCTCAGGCTCAAGAGGGGGTCCCGATCTGGTGGATTCCTTACTGGGATGAAACCTTAGAGTTGGCTTGGCTAGGTTGGAGGCTTTGTATTGTAAAGGTCTTGTCACGACTCCCCACCGCAGACCTAAGGAAGTGTGTAGTCTAGTGGTAAAAAGGGATGATCGTGTCTTGTGGGTAAAGCTGTACAACCTCTGCAGAGTGTATAATCTATCCTGGATAGCCATGCCCACGGTCATGCATGGGCTTGCTGAGTAAAAGTTTTTCATGGATTAGACTTTGTTTTTCAAAATTATTTTTGAAAACCTTGTGGATGGATGGAATCCACGAGAGATGAAAACCTTGCTTCTGCATGGGCTTCACTTTTATCAGTTTGCTTCTGCAGTTATTTGCTTTATTTATCTTTGCCAATGGGCGTTGATGCAAGACTTGGCCATAAGGCCGTACTCTTTATTTAATGAAGTTAGTCATTTGTGCTTGGTGGTTATCTTTGTTGTTACTGTGTGCACTAGCTGATCCTGGACTAGTGCAATTTACACAGAGGATCCAGGCGTCATTACTCCGGGTTCCGACAACTGGTCACCTTACGGTCATCACTTCATCGGCGCTCATCCGACCACTTCATGGTCATGACTCCATTGACATCTACCACCATGTCATGGTCAAGTCTTCGTCAAAAGCCATGACCTCCTTGTGGTTGAGACTTCGTTGATGCCAGTCTGAAGTGTTGGGATGGAGCACACGCTCTAAAGTCTTTGTCCCGTCGCCAACTTTGTCGACACCTATTGCACCTCGGGAGATGCCGTCCGACCCCTCGGGGTCGGAGCATCGTCGACACCCATGACCACGTCATGGTTGAGACTTCGTTGACATCTACGACAGCCTCCTGGTTTGGATTCTGCCGACACTTGTCCGACGCATTGTGGCCAAGACTTCATTGATGCTTGATTTCTTACCTCGCGGTCATCACTTTGTTGACACCTATGACCATGCTGTGGTCAAGTATTCACCAACAACTATGACCACCTAGTGGTCGATACCTCAATGGTGCCAGTCTGAATAGTGGGCAATGGAACACTCACTTCGCCAAGTCAAAACAGTGGGGGAGTCCCTGACTTTGACAACCTCGCCTCCGCCAGCCTTCGCATCGCCGACCTCCACCGGACTTCACACAGCCTTCGCTTCATCTGACCTCTGCTGGACTTCATGTGACCTCCGCTGGACTCCTCCGGCGTTGGCCATTGTGTGTCGTGGCATCGTGTACACTACGCGCATCGCATGATCATAACCTTTTATACGAACACAATAGTTTTGTGACCCTTGCCACGACCACTTCGTGATCATAGACACCTCCTACGAACATGCTATGGTCGGTTGCCTCAACATGACCACTGCATGATCATAGTCTTTCCTACGAACATGATAGGATCATGAGTCTTGCCACAACCACTTCGTGCTTGTAGGCACCTCCTAAGAACATGTTATGGTCAGTTGCATCGGCATGACCGCTACATGATCGTAATCTTCCTTACAACCACAATAGGGTCGTTAGCCTTGCCACGACCACTTGATGACTGTAGGCCCTTCTACAACATGCTATGGTCGTCGGCCTTACCATGACTACTGCATGATCATAAGCTTTTCTACGAGCAGGATCTGGTCACAACTCTTACCACGACCACTTCACGATCATAGGCCCTCTTTGCGACCATGATGCGGTCATGTGCCTTGCCATGACCACTTCATCATCGTAGCCCATCTCTCGACCATCTCCTGGTCATCTGAGCCTAGACTCGGGAACTTAGCTGTCTCGAGCGACTCTACGGAGTGTATATATATATATATATATATATATATATATATATATATATAAAATCACACGGTGGTCTCGCATCCCAGCGTACTCTACAAAGTATAAAGTGCCGAGACCTTAGCCATCACGGGCAACTCTATAGAGTAAGAAATCACATGGTGGCCTCGCGCCCCGATGTACACTACGGAGTATAAAGAGCCAGGAACTTAGCTATCTCAGACAGCTCTGCAGAGTATAAGAAATCGCACAGTGGCCTCGCACCCCAGCATACTCTGCGGAGTATAAAGCACCGGGACCTTAGCCCTCCTAGGTAACTCTACGGAGTAAGAAATCGCACGGTGGCCTTGCACCCCGATGTACTCTGCGGAGTATAAAGAGCTGGGAACTTAGCTATCCCAAACACCTCTACTAAGTATAAGAAATCGCATAGTGGCCTCACACCCTGGCGTACTCTGCGGAATACAAAGCGCCAGAACCTTAGCCGTCCTAGGCAACTCTATAGAGTATAACAAATCGCACAGTGGCCTTTGCACCTCGGCGTACTTTATAGAGTATAAAGAGTCATAAACTTAGTCATCTCAGACAGCCCAATGTATATATAAGAGAAGAAGTAACGACTTCGTCGATGCCCACGACCATGTCATGATGAACATAGTCGTGAGGCATTCTATGACCACAACATGGTCGCTAAATACCCACGCGGAGTCCATAGCCTCCTCATGAACTCTAAGGGGTATAAATAAATCGTGCGGTGCGAGCACTAGTGGAGGTGCCCCATACTTTGTGAATCTCGCCAGGGAGTCCCCTGCACTAGCGTTGTCCCCAGCAAGCCTTGCGCGCTTCACGTGTCTCACTAGGGAGTTTTCCATGCTAAACAATGTCGAACAATAGTTAGGCCCCTAAGCAAAAATTGCGTCCAACCTTGTGGTCGTGACTTCGTCGACACTTTGTCAGTGCATGACCACCACATGGTCGAGACTTTGTTAACACTTCATTGACATTCATCTGACTGCTTCGAGGTCGAGACTTCATTGACACTTCGTTGGCACATAACCACCTCGTGGTCGAGACTTTGTCAATACTTTATCGATACTTTGCCCGACCGCTTCGGGGTTGAGACTTCATCGACAATCATCCAACCACCTCATGGTCGAGAACTTCGTTGACACTTTGTTCGACCGTGTCGGGGTCGATACTTCGTTGATAATCGTCTGACCGCTTTAGGATCAAGACTTCATCAACGCACGACCACCTCATGGTCGCAACTTCGTCGACATTCGTCTAACTGTGTTGTGGTCGAGACTTCATCGACAATCCTCCGACCACCTCACGGTCGAGAACTTTATTAACAATCGTCTGACTACTTTGAGGTCGAGACATCATCAACGCACAACCACCTCCCGGTCATAGACATTCATCCGACCACCTCGTGGTCGTAGACTTTGTTCGACCACCTCGTGGTTGTAGACTCCACCCGACCACCTCTTAGTTGTAGATGCTCATTCGACCACCGCGTGGTCGTACACAAGACTCCGTCTGTTGCATTCGTCAACACCAAGTCTGAACGATGGGGGACAAAGCGTGTGCTTCTAGGCTTCATCTCGTCGTTGCCTTTGTCAAAGCCAAGTCTGAACGGGGGACAGAGCATGCGTTTCAAGGCTTCGCCCCACTGCTGCCTTCGTCAACACCAAGTTCGAACGGGGGGATGGAGCGCGTGCATCAAAGCTTCATCTTGCCACCGCCTTCATCACCACCAAGTCCAAATGGTGGGAAATGGAGCACAAACTTGAAGACATCGTCCGACCATCTCGCAGTCGTAGACGCTCATCCGACCACCTCACAGTCATAGACGTCGCTCAACCACCTCCCAGTCATAGGCTCCGTCCGACCATTTCCTGGTCATAGATGCTCATCCGACCACTTCACGGTCAAAGATGCCTGTCCAACCACCGCGTAGTCATACACAAGACTCTATCCACCGCCTTTGTTGATGCCAAGTCCGAATGGGGGACGGAGCATGTGCTTCAAGGCTTCATCCTACCGCCGCCTTCTTCGACGCCAAGTTCGAATGGGGGATGGAGCGTGCACTTTAAGGCTTTATCCCGCTGCCACCTTCGTCGACGCCCAATCCGGATGGTGGGGGACAGAGCGCACATTTCATGGCTTCATCCTACCGCCACCTTTGTCGATGCCAGGTCTGAATGTAGGGGCAGGGGATAGAGTGCACACATCAACGCTTCATCGCGCTGTCGCCTTCATTGACACCACGTCCTAATGGCGGGGGATGGAGCACACGCGTCATGGCTTTTTCCCGCCGTCACCTTCATCGACGCTAGTTCTGAACGGGGGAATGGAGCGCACGCATCAAAGCTTCGTCTTGCTACCACCTTTATCGACACCACATCCAAACAGTGGGGATGGAACACGCACGGCAAGGCTTCATCCTGCCGTTGATTTCATTGATGCCTGTTCAAACAGTGGGGGACAGAGCGTGCATGTCAAAGCTTTGTCTCGCCGCTTTCTTTGTCGATGCCAAGTCCGAACGGTGGGAGATGGAGCACGCGTGTCAAGACTTTGTCCGACCACCTCCTGGTCATAGACGCTCGTTTGACCACCTCGTGGTTGTAGACGCTCGTCCGACCACCTCGCGGTCGTACATCCCGGTCGTAGATGCTCTTTCAACCACCTCGTGGTTGTAGACTCTGTCTAACCACCTCACGGTCGTAGGCTCCGACCAACCACCTCGCAATCGTGGATGCCCGTCCGAAAACCACGTGGTCGTACACAAGACTACATTCATCGCCTTCATCGACATCAAGTCTGAACGGTGGGGGATGGAGAACGCTTCCAGGCTTCGTCCTGCTGTCGCCTTCATCGTCGCCAAGTTTGAACACTGCTGGATAGAGCACGCATTTCAAGGCTTCATCCTGTCGCCACCTTTGTTGACGCTAAGTCTGAACGGGTGGTGACAGAACATGTGTGTCCAAGTTTTGTCTCGCCACCGCCTTCGTCGACGCCAAGTCTGAACAATGGGAGATGGAGTGCATGCTTCAAGACTTCGTCCGACCAGACGCTCGTCCAACCACCTTGTGATCGTAGACTTTGTCCAACCACCTTGCGGTCGTAGATACTCATCCGACCACCTCGCGGTTGTATACTCCATTCGATCACCGACCACTTCATGGCCATAGTCTCTATCTGACCACCTCCAAATCGTAGACGCTCGTTCGACAACCTTATGGTCATAAACTCCGTCCGACCACCTTGTGGTTGTAGACGCCTGTGTGACCACCGCGTGGTCATACACAAGACTATGTCCATCGTCTTTGTCAATGCCATGTCTGAACAGGGGGATGGAGTGCACTTCAAGGCTTCGTCCTGTCACCACCTTCATTGATGCCAAGTCTGAACGAGGAAGGGATAGAGCACACACTTCAAGGCTTCATCCTGCTGCTGCCTTCATTGATGCTAGGTTCGAATGGGGGAGGGACAGAGCGTGCGCTTCAAGGCTTTGTCCCTCCACCGCCTTCATTGACGAACGCGGGGAGGGGGCAGGGGTGGATGCATGTGTCAAAACTTCATCTCACCACCGCCTTCATCGACACCAAGTCCAAACGGTGGGGGATGGAGCACGCGCTTCAAGGCTTCGTCCCTCCGCTGCCTTCGTTGATGAACGTGGGGAGGGGAGAGGAGGGGCGGAGCGCGCACGTCAAAGCTTCATCTCGCCGTCGCCTTCGTCGATGCCAAGTCTGAACAGTGGGGCACAGAGCATGCATGTCAAGCTTCGCCCTGTCGCCACCTTCATTGATTCTAGGCTTGAACGGGGAGGGGGACGGAGTGTGCGTGTCAACGCTTTGTCGCGCAGCCACCTTCATCGATGCCAAGTCCGGACGGTGGGGGACAGGGTGTGTGCATCAAGGCTTTGTCTAGATACCAAATTCATCGACGCCTGTCCGAACGGTGGGGGACAGAGTGTGCGCGTCAAGGCTTCATCCGACCACCAACTTCATCGACGCCAGTCCAAAGGGGGGCGGAGCGCACGCATCAAGGCTTCATCTAGCCGCTGACTTCATCGACACCTATCCGAATGGTGAGGGATAGAGCGCACGCATCAAGGCTTCGTTCGGCTGCCGACTTCATCAATGCCAGTCCGACGGGGGGATGGAGTGCACACGTCAAGGCTTCGTCCAGCTGCCGACTTTGTCGGTGCCAATCCAAAGGGTGGGGGACAGAGCGTGTGTTTTGAGCCTTCGTCCCTCCATCGACTTCACCTGACCACATCATGGTCATATACTCGTCAGACCACCTCGTGGTCGTGACTTTGTCTGACCATCTCGTGGTTTGGACTACGTCCCACCACCTCGTAGTCGTAGACTCCGTCTGACCACCTCCCAGTCATAGACGCTCGTTCGACCACCTCGTGGTTGTTGACTCCATCCAACCACCTCGCGGTCATTGACTTCATCTGACCACCTCATGGTCGTATACTTCGTTCAACCACCTCACGGTCATAGAATTCGTCTGACTACCTCATGGCCGTAGACTCGTCGGACCATCTCGTGACTCCGTCCGACTAATTTGGGGTCGTAGACGTCCTCATGGTTGGGATGGAGCGTGTGTTCAAAGCCTTCGTCCCGCCGCTAACTTCATCGACACCTACAACCACCTTGTGGTTGCACCTTCGGCGATGTCGTCCAACCCCTCAGGTCGAAACTTCGTCGACAGCCCTCATGCCACCGCTGACTTCGTTGTCGTGCACGACCATGTCATGAGTGACGTAGTTATGAGGCTTTCTCCAACCACCTCGTGACCAAATCATGGTCATCTGATTGGGCTCATCATAGTACTAATTGGGCTCATCACTAGAGGTCTCCTTACCACCCTCACGAGAGGCGGGAGAGTATGATCGGCGGGGAGCATCCTCAGGCCTTCCTCTGAGAGGGTGATGAGGATCTACAGGTAGGGAAAAGACCTCCTATATAGAATCTCCACTTCTGGGGGAGGTCCCTTCGTCTGATGAATCGTCGAGCAAGATTGCCTCGTGGCCTGGAGTAAACCCCACCAGGTAGGGGAATTCTGGGTTATAACTGTCCCTGGTCTGAACTATTCCATGTGAAAATACGGGCGAATGTGAAGAGTGCCCACCTATTCTCTTTGCAGATTCAACCAGAGAGTCACCACCACCAGTTGGCGATGGATTCCCAGATTAGCAAATTCCAGGGCTCGCTGAAACTGCCCGGGGTGTCGCCGCGGGACTCGAACGCTTGGGGGATGGGCCCATTGTCGCATCGCGAGTACTCATCATGGTCGTGTTGACCCTTGCCACTTAGGGGAAATGAGTCCTGTGTTGGGCGTACTGCTGTGGGGGATTTGGATCCCTCATCAGCCTTTCCTGTGGTGCGATCTCCGAGATTCCATGACGGATTTCCAAGGAGACTCTTACCGTCGGAGGATTGTATCGTCTGCTCAAAGTCATAGTAGTCTTCCATGTTGAGGTCTGCATATTCGGTCAAGTCAAACTAGTTCTCCTCGTTCCACTCCCTTGCCATGAGGACATCAGGAGAAAGAGAACTTCCAGGCAGAAAATTACCAGGATCTTGGATGTAGACGATCCCCATAGACAGCACCAACTATCGGTGTTTTAATACCGATCTTACGTACGATTTGTTCAGATTCGGGGGGTAACTCTTATCAGTAAGATCTGGTAATGCAGAAGGAAACCACGAGAATTTTTTATACAGGTTCGGGCCTTCTCCTAGGAGAATAATAACTCTATGTCCTATGTTGCTATTGCTTAGAGAGTAAAATTATAGATTGTGTAATTAGAAATGCCTAGCACTATCTCTTGCTTGGGTCTGCCTCCCCACTTGTCTTCTCCAACGTAATCCTTTATATAGTTGACAAATGACGGAAGTTGTCTTGCGCCAAAAGACATCTCATCGATTCGGGAGATTACCACTCAATGGAAGTTATTATCAGAGAGACGTGGAGGTGGTTCACCATGCAACGGTTATTGTCAGAGGAAGATCATGTGTGGTTCTTAGAGATAAGTGCATGTTCTAACCGTCTTATCAAGCGACTCTATAAGGCACTAGATAGGTTATTCGTAGGAAAGTCTATGACTAGGTCGTAGGACATCTTACGAGTACATGGTCATAGAGAGACTTACGACCAAGAAGTAGTCACAGTAAGACCTACGACTATGTGGTCATAGAGAGACTTAATTACGATTAAGAAGTAGTCGTAGTAAAACCTACAACTATGTAGTCGTAAGTCGTGGGGTCGTAGATAGACTTACGACCAAGAAGTAGTCGTAGTAAGACCTACGACTATATGGTCGTAGATAGACATACGATCAAGGAGGAGTCACAGTAAAACTTACGACTATGTGATCCTATAGCGACTTATGACCAAGTAGTAGTCGCAGTAAGACCTACGACTATGTGGTCGTAGAGAGAATTATGACCAAGAAGTAGTCACAGTAAGACCTACGACTATGTGGTCGTAGAGAAACTTACAATCAAGAAGTAGCCGCAGTAAGACCTACGACTATGTGGTTGTAGAGAGATTTACAACTAAGCAGTAGTCGCAGTAAGACCTATAACTATGTGGTCGTAGAAAGACTTACAATCAAGATGTAATCACAGTAAAACTTATGACTAATAATTAGATGATTATTATACCTTCATCAAACTGTATGCTTGTAACAAGACGTAACTTCCCAACAACGGAAATGTACGGCTCCTGATCTCCTGTACAATGTTGGGTGAATAGTCGAAGCCCCGTATGTGTGATGACTAGAAAGAATAATTCAAATATGGTAAGATAAAGCACTTAGCTAGCGGGTAACATAGAATAGACTGGCACCCGCGTGCCTGTATCCGCGCAACCGAGTCTAAACTCTCAACAATAGAAAGGTACGACACACATACGTTGTTGGGTGAAACGTTGGAAGGTGCTTGTTCCTAGACATGTGATTGAACGTGGAATTGGCATTACTTAATCGATAACAGTGACGAGGAGAATAGTGATGCGATAATATGATATTTGAGAATCGACACAGAAATGGTATAAACGTGCAATTGGCATTACTTAATCGATAACATTTTGTCCACGATTTCAGCTAGCTACCTGAGGTCAACTTTGCGCCCCTGTCCTTGGCATCACAAGGGGCATGAGGAGGACGCTGATAGGAACAAAAGCATCCAAGAAACGTACTCCTTCGGTCACAAATACAGGTTATTTTTTATTTTTTCCAATCTCAAATATAAGATTAAATTTTTTTTGACAAAAATAGAAAGTGAAAACTTAAAATACGAATACGGGGCTAAATATGGCCAATTTTGAGGGTCTTAGAGGGCGTCTAGTGCAACAGGATTGTTTTTTTTTTTTGAATCGGACTCGTCGTTAGCTTTTCAACAAGTACAAGAATATCGAAAACGGACACCGTATACAAAAGTTATGCATGTTTTACTAAAAGTATCTCAAAACTGAATTTTACTCAGACTCAGGCGGGAAATTATGAAATTTTGGGGCATTACGAGGCAAGAAACATATCACAGACGGTTTAAATAAAAAACCGTCTATGATGTATGCCATTATCATAGATGGTTCTTATCAAGAATCACCTATGAAAACTCACAGACCGTTCTTGATAAGAACCATCTGTGATGTCTTTTATTATCACAAACGGTTCGTATAAATAACTGTCTGTGAAAATATCACAGACGGTTATTCATATAAACCGTCTATGATACTTGCAGCACAGACAGTTTCTACGAACTGTCTATGATGTAAACGTCCAGTTTAACCTCTTTTGTAGTAGTGTATGATCGTAGAGAGGCTTACGACTAAGAAGTAGTCGTAGTAAGACCTACGACTATGTAGTCATAAATAGACTTACAACAAAGCAGTAGTCGCAGTATGACCTACGACTATGTAGTCGTAGAGAGACTTACGATCAAGGAGTAGTCGCAGTAAGGCCTACGATTATATGGTCGTAGATAGACTTACGACCAAGAAGTAGTCACAGTAAAACCTACGACTATGTGGTCGTAGATAGACTTACGACTAAGAAGTAGTCACAGTAAGATGTACGACTATATGGTCGTATAGAGACTTATGACCAAGTAGTAGTCACAGTAAGACTTATGAATAAGGAGTAACCGCAGTAAGACCTACGACTATGTGGTCATAGAGAGACTTACGATCAAGAAATAGCCGCAGTAAGACCTACGACTATGTGACGTAGAGAGATTTACAGCTAAGGAGTAGTCGCAGTAAGATCTACGACTATATGGTCGTAGAGAGACTTACGATCAAGATGTAATCACAGTAAAACTTACGGCTAATAATTAGAGGATTGTTATACCTTCATCAAACTGTGTGCTTGTAACAGGACCAACAACAGAAATGTACGGCTCCTGACCACGTAGTCGAAGCCCTGTATGTGTGATGACTAGAAAGAATAATTCAAATATGGTAAGATAAAGCACTTAGCTAGCGGGTAACATAGAATAGACTGGCACCCGCGTGCCTGTATCCGCGCAACCGAGTCTAAACTCTCAACAATAGAAAGGTACGACACACATACGTTGTTGGGTGAAACCTTGGAAGGTGCTTGTTCCTAGACATGTGATTGAACGTGGAATTGGCATTACTTAATCGATAACAGTGATGAGGAGAATAGTGATGCGATAATATGATATTTGAGAATCGACACAGAAATGGTATGAACGTGATCTGGCAATTTCGTATTAGGCCTTTAATCATCCAGTGCTCATGAAAGGCCAAGCCCAAACACGAATGTGACACATTGTTTTTCTTTTACGACCTGTCTCCATAGACTGCGGATTAGTCCGCGTTGTACTGCTTGTAAATCCTGCTGACACGTCAACGCCATGTGCGCTATACTTAAGAAAATATCCGAAAGGTGAGCAAATCTTATCCCCTATATTATAAAATATTAGAGGCATCCAAACAATAAGGACACACGCATGTGCGCAATTTGAGGGTAAAGATTGCGTAGGGAGCTCCCCACGGTAGAAAGTATGGGAAAAGGTGACAGGCGGCTCAGATCAACACGAAAGTAACTGAGTTAATATGATTCCACATGTTCATCGCAAATCCAACGCCTTGGAAGACAATCCTACGCTCCCAACCGTCGGAAGCTACCTGTCGACATCTTGTCCACAATTTCAGCCAGCTCCCTGAGGTCAACTTTGCGCCCCTGTCCTCGGCATCACAAGGGGCTTGAGACGGACGTCGATAGGAACAAAGCATCCAAGAAACGTACTCCTTCGGTCACAAATACAGGCTATTTTTTATTTTTTTTTCTGATCTCAAATATAAGATTTTGATTATAATTTATTATCATAATATACAAATAAAAATAATAAAAATACACATATTAAGAAAGAATTTTGCAAGATAAATCTAATAATATTATTTTTATGTAGTAAATCTATATACTTAACATATATTAATAATCAAAGTTTGGAAAATTTGATCATATGAAACTCATGACAATCTACATTTGTGGACAGAGGAAGTAACACATTAGTCACCCATCAACCCCATTGGTTTTTCCCTGTTCACCATCAATTTGATTATTGACTAATTACAAAAGACCACGTGCGTTCACGACTTCATGTTGTCGAACGATACTTGATAAGCCTTGACTTTTGCCCCCTTTGAGCTTTGGCAATCCTCACAAACGGATAACGATTCTTTTTTTTTTTTGCCCCTATAAAGGATGATAATGTTCCTTTAGAGGATCAGAAAAATAGTGAAACTGTTTTGCATGTTACTAGTGAAACTGTTTTGCATGTAACTATTGAAATTTGTAGGAAAAAACTAAACAAACCTAGCTAGATTAGGATAAACTAATCGAATTGCTCAACCTATTGTAATTCAACGGTTGAATCGGACCATGTCGCATTGAACCAGAGCACCATGGCACGTGTTCTACCAATACATATTTTCCAAAATGTACTCGGCTAATGAAATGTGTTTCATGCTTCTTATTTGTTTCTGGAATCCCACGTTCAGTTTTGTCCAAGAGTTTGTAATAAAGTTGCTCATGAACTTACGAGTCATGGATCTTCTACGGCGCATGGCGCTACTATGGTGTGGATGGACCATGGTCTAGACTTCGTTCCAACCAAAAAAAAAGCATTCGGCTAATGAGTCTAAAAAAATTGTACTGGGGTAATCGTTTATTCATATGTAGGCCAGTCGTCCCATTCACAGGTCTGCATCTGTACCAAAAACTGTATTCCACATGGCCCTCGATGGGAATTAAAAACTGGCCACCACATGGCCCTCTGCTCCTGTGCTCCCCCTTCCGGCCAACAGCATAATCCCAACAAATGCAACAGGCGTCGTTCTCATGCACCTAATGGCAGAGTTGCAACGAAAAGACGAAGGCGCACGATAAGATTAGGTATGGCCATATATGTTATTCGGCCATTTCGTGCACGTGTAGTTTTCAGTGGTTGCACAAAGCATTTTCCTTCGTTTGAAACGGGCGATCACAGACGTGCCTTTCGGTCCATTACATAACCAGCCCACCGCGCCTCTGTTCGGCGTGCGATTTGTACCGTGAGAAGACCGGTACCAAAATGCTGTTTTCCAATAAGAGCTCGGTCTTCCATTTGCAGACTCCAATGGTTTCTAACACCGATTCCGTTGATGTTAGTAGTGGTGGAAACGGATCGGATATGTTCGAATTGTCTCAAATACGAATACGAATCATATTTTTAAAACGAATACAAATACAAATTCAAATATTCTCAAATACAGATATGAATATTCTTGAATACAAATATGAATATTTTCGAATACGGATTTTCTCGGATATGAATATCGGATAAAACGGATTCCTAGCGGGTTTGCCGATTTTTCACCGATTTTCGACTGGTTACCGGTTTTAAACCGCATAAATTCAAATTTTGAATCACAAAATTCGTACGGATTTTTCATGGATTCTAGAAACGGATCGAATATGAATCAAACAGTCTCGAATACGAATATGGATACAAATATTCTCGAATACGAATATTCTCAAATACATATATGAATATTCTCGAATACGAATATTTTCGAATACGGATTTTGCTTACCATATTCGCGTTTTCTCGGATACGAATATCAGATCGTTTTCCACCCCGAGACGTTAAACATGGGAAAGAAATCTTTCCTCGCCAGATAGTACAGTTCTTCACAGAGAAAAAAGCTTGGAAATAGCTAAGGGAATAGTACGATCGCATACCGGCCGCTTGGTACGACCCAGCCTTGTCCGGCTCGGTGACGAGCTCGCATAAACGATCCATGCACTCACCTAAGCCAGGCCGCACCGTGACGTGCTGTCGTGCTCCGTCTCTACGTTTTTCCTCGTCGGACCCCCGATTTTGTCCAAATTTCCTGGCGCTGCTTTTTCACATGAAAAAGGCCACCTGCCGTTGACTGTAGAACCATCACGGAAATAGCGTGCGGGCAAGAAAGAACGGTACCAGAATGGCAGAAAAAGTATAGGGAACAACCGAACAAAGCACAAGCGCTTTTATATATAACAGTGGGATGGCGAGCGGCTACCACTCGTACTCCCACTTGATCAATTCTGGACAGCATTCCGTTCCCCTTCCGCCGCACACTTCTGCTCCGGTTCCCCAAAACAACGCCGTACGCATGGTGGCGACTAGCGGGGTAGGGTCACTCGGGGTGGAGGCTCATGCTCCTTTCCGATGGGAGCATGCGCAGCTGCTGCTGTACGCGCTCGCCGGCGCGGCCCTCTCGTGGTGCGCCGTGCGGGGCCTGGAGTGGGCGTGGTGGAGGCCGCGGCGCCTGGAGCGGGCGCTGCGGGCGCAGGGCCTCCGTGGCACGGCGTACCGCTCCGTGGCCGGCGACGCGCCGCTGAGCGAGCAGCTCAACAGGGAGGCCAGGTCCCGGACCATGCCGCTGCGCTGCCACGACGTCGTGCCGCGGGCGATGCCGCTGTTCCATCGGACCATGAAGGAGCACGGTACATATATGCCTGTCCTCTTGATTTCTCTCGATCAGTTCTTGGAATTTACTCGATGGCATATGAAGGGCCAACGAGTTGGAAAATAAACCGGTATCTCGCTGGCTCAAGTTGCTGGCCAAGAAATGATGTTTTTTTTTCAGTGTTATTGAGCTACTTTTCCTGTTCGTCGAAAAAGAAGCTTAATCTCATCTGGATTGCAATGGATCTATAGCAACAGGAGATATAGGTTTACAGAAAAAAAAATACATGAATAAGTCCATTTGACATCCTAAACTTTTCAAAAAGACTATCTAACACCATCAACAATAAAACTGAGTATTTAGCTTCTAAACTTACAAATACCGAATCAATTTACACCTTAAGGCGGTTTTGGAAAGCAGTTTTGCTGACAGTGATCTAACTGAGGAAGAGTTTTGCTATGATTAGCCATGTTATTGGGTTTTGGTTATGCAGATCCAAGTGAGAGGAGATGATAACGAGAAGAAAAAAAAGAACGTATATAGAGAGAAAAGGAGTGAGAAAGAAGTCAACGGTGTGAATATCAACAACCTTTAATTAGATCCTCATTACTAAAACTCAATGATGTAGCTGCGAATATGACGAAAACCACTTTGAGTGGCATCCACATCATCAAAACCGTCACCGAAAACCGTTTTAGATGTAAATCGACCCGGTTTTTTAAGTTTGGAGGGCTAAACATCCGGTTTTGTAGTTTAGGGTGTTAAATTGATTTTTTTGGAAAGTTCGTATATGTAAAATAGATTTACTCCTTTTTCTATGAATCTTATTGCAAATTCAAAGTTGCTCCGGCCCATAGAAAATGGAGACGTTATCCATTTAAAGAAAGAGAATCACTATACAATATTCGCATGTTTTTTGGGCTCAAATCTGTTAGATTTTGGGACGTTAGATCTCTATCCAACGGATTTCTCCATACCGCCCTAAGAATAATGAGTGCCCCGAATCTGAGGCATTGAATCTCCATTCAACAGATCTTAGCATATCCCCTTATAAAAAAAATGAGCGGTCTGAATCTGGAACATTAGATCAAAGATCCAATGCTCCAAAATCTGACAGATTTAAGCCCAAAAAACATACAAACTGCTAACAAGCATAACCGTGATTGGGACAATCGGTTGACAGGTAAAATGTCGATCACCTGGTTTGGGCCACTGCCTAGGGTGACCATCACCAAGCCCGAGCTGGTGCGAGAAGTTTTGTCCAACAAGTTCGGCCACTTTGAGAAGGTCAAGTTTGGCCGTCTTCAGAGGTTGCTGCACAACGGTGTGGGTAGCCACGAGGGCGAAAAATGGGCCAAGCACAGGAGGATCATCAACCCTGCCTTCCATCTGGAGAAGCTCAAGGTGATATTTCTTGCATGCTCAACCCCTATAGTTCAGGCTGTAACAAAATTTGACCTGAATTTTCAGCGCATGTTGCCCGCTTTCGCCGCATGTTGCTCGGAATTGGTCAACAGATGGGAAGGATTAGCCACAGGTGATGAGCCATGCGAGGTAGATGTTTGGCCTGAGCTTCAGAAGCTGACAGGGGATGTCATCTCCCGCGCCGCATTCGGCAGCAGCTACCTTGAAGGCAGGAGGGTTTTCCAGCTGCAGGGGGAGCAGCTTGAGCTCATCGTGCAGGCCATGAATAAGATATATATCCCTGGTTATTTGTGAGTTCTTTGTTACTCTACTTTTGCATTTACTGAGGCTCAGCAATTTGCTTTTCCCCTACGGTACTGATGCATTCTGTTCAGGTTCTTGCCTACCAGATCCAACCGAAGGATGAACCAGATTGCTGCAGAGATCGAGGGGATCCTAAAAGGCATCATCGCGAAAAGAGAGAACGCCTTGAAAGCCGGGGAAACAGGCAGCGACGATCTTCTCGGCCTGCTGCTGGAGTCGAACATGGAACATTGCAGGGGAAACGGCAACTCGAAGGCCGGCATCACGACCGACGACGTGATCGGAGAGTGCAAGCTGTTCTACTTCGCCGGCATGGAGACCACTTCGGTGCTGCTCACGTGGACGATGATCGTGCTCTGCATGCACCCGGAGTGGCAGGACCGCGCGAGGGAGGAGGTCCTGCACGTCTTCGGCACCAGCACGCCGGATTACGACGGCTTAAGTCGCCTAGGAATCGTAAGTAGTACAAGTTTTATCTGTAGATCCTGAACGATCAATTGAAGATCAATCGAAAATTGCATTGCAGGTGACCCTGGTGCTGTACGAGGTGCTGCGGCTGTACCCGCCGCTGACGGCGCTCCAACGCAAAACGTACAAGCCGATGGAGCTCGGCGGCATCAGGTACCCGGCGGGCGTGGTGCTCATGCTGCCGCTGCTGTGCATCCACCACGACAGGGACATCTGGGGGCCGGACGCCGACGAGTTCAGGCCGGAGAGGTTCGCGGAGGGGATCTCCAAGGCTTCCGGGGACGTGCCGGCGTTCTTTCCGTTCGGTTGGGGCCCGCGGATCTGCATCGGCCAGAACTTCGCGCTGCTCGAGGCCAAGATGGGGCTAACCATGATCCTGCAGCGCTTCTCCTTCGAGCTCTCGCCGGCCTACACGCACGCGCCGTTCCCTGTGGGCCTGCTGCAGCCGGAGCACGGTGCGCAGATCAAGCTTAGGAGGCTTCAATGAGCTGACTAGCTATTATACATCGATGGGTTGATCTGCATGTACAGCTTAATTGGTGTATTCTAAGAACTACGAGGCATGGTTGTGGATTGACCTACATATTTAGACTTCAATCTGCTCATGTGCATGTGTACCAGGGTAAGTGCCCTTGTTTTGTTTGGATGTTGTACAAAAGCTTATGTTGTAAGAACTGTAATATGTTGTAAGAACTATATATAATAAGTGCTCTCATGAGGCATGATGTATGAGAAAATGATGGGCACCTCCTATGTAGTGAACTTCTGGAATCGTTGCTTTTTTTTTTTTTTGGATCATTTTGGTATGAAATCGATTCCTTGAGAAGATATACACATTAACACATGAATTTGGGCCCAGCCTGCAGTGGTTGGGGTCATGAGTTCAAGCCACATCTTGTACCTAAATTCAAAGGCTCATAGTTCCTCGTGTGATCTCTCCATTTTAATCTTTATCGTATCATAAGCACATGTCAGTTTTATAATCACATTAGGTTTTATTACTGTGAAATCATGTGGAGATCCATATGAATTTCTTGTTGACGATGAGTAATTGACTCCTTTGATTGAGTTTGGTACGTATTTGAATTGGCTTGAAGTTTGAGTTTGAAAAGAGTTGAAAAGAATGGAGTGCCTTTTGTTTTGTTTGTTTCGGATGATTTGAAGTTATTGGGCAAGCAAATGGACGATTGGGACAGAAGGTCATGATTTTTGCAAGGGCTGAAACTTGGATGTTTCGGATGATCCGGATACAATGGATCATACCTATGTGCGGATGATCCGAAGATAACGGACAAGCAAAAGGATGATTGGGATAGAAGGTGTGGAGTAGATGTTTGTACGTAAAGGATCATCCGTTTCTATCAGACAAGCAATCAGATCATTGCTCCAGAGAGTATGTTTTTAAGGATTAGGGGAGTTTGAGTCGTTGTTGAGTTGAGCCTTTTGGGGTTAGTGCATATAGGTTGTATATATATTGCATGTTTAGAGTAGCGTGAGTCAAGTTATAATGAACTTATGCACATACATAGTTTCTCGGTCTATTTGTATACAGATAGTTTGAAGTCAACTATGATCAATGGTGAGGAGGATCAGAACTTGATTTAGAAAACCAAGGTCTAGAACAATCATGAATACCGAATGAGATAGTTGGACTCAAACAAGACGCAAGATGGACAAGAACTATGGAAGGCAAGGTGATGCGAGTGGTGCACTAAGTGACTTGGCTGGTGCAAATGGAGAAGGTTCGGTGGATCTAGATGCGTGTGAGACCTGATGACAAGTCGTCGGGTGCCATGGGCTTTGTGTTAAAGCATGCGAAGACACTTCGAGGTGATGGTATGGCTAAAGGTCGGTAGAGGGGCATTTTGATAAAGTGCTCAATACTATAAAAATTATAAGTGCAAAACCATGGTGATGGCCTAATTGGTTTAGATCAATTCGAGGAAGAGTTAAGTAGATTTGGGTATTGGAGCTTCGTGGTGAAGGTCACTTTGAAAAGCATGCATAAGTTTGGCGTGAGTTAGAAACTCATTATATTGTGCATTTTCGGCTTTACCCATAAGCTTAGTGGATATAGGGTCTGTTCTTTTTGGCTGAAGCTTATGCCTTTTGGCTGTGGTTTGTGACTTTTGGGCTATTCGTGCGAAAGATTACAGAGTAACAGAAACTCATGTGTGGTTTTTGCCAAAATAAATGGAGTCGGTACAGTATGTACTATAATTAACTAGTAGACTCTATCTTGAAAAGATACTCCGTTTAAAAGCTAGTTACTGTAGAAAAGCCGAAAAGCAACTTTTAAAAGCTGAAAAGAACAGGCCCATATAGTACCCATTAGGTTTCAGATCTAGGTTTACCAGAGTGTGATAGGTGTGAGCCACCACTGTAAAAGGAGATTGAGAGGTATGCCTCTATCCATCCAAGCAAAGAAACAACCTTATGTAGGTTGAGACTGTGAGATCATGAGTAGGTTGCCATAATGGTTCATATCCTCCATAGGAAGTGGTTGTAAACATTCCTCATCAAGTAGTAATACAATCCTCAAATTCATCCAAGATGTTTATGATCTTGTTCTTAATGATGCTTTCTTGATTTGGTTGTGCTTTTTTCGTCTCCTTCCTGTCATATTAATCTTGTCTTTGTGTAAGGATGTGTAAGAGGTGGTTTTTACTCTAGGTGTCCAAACCCCATCCAACTGGGGACTTTTTTATTGAGTTCTTAAAAGTTACTCCGTTTTGGGTTGAAAAGGGTGAAATCAAGGGTTTATTGCTTCAAGGGTTTTTGTCTTGGTTCTTGCTGTGATTTAGAGTACTAGGACGTGTGGGGAATCATCCTTGACCATATTGGCTTGAATCTTTTCATGAGCTACTTGAAATCAGGGTTTTTGACTAGGGAATCATCCTTGATCACACTACTACAAAAAGGGTAATCCTAAACGCCTCATCACAGACGGTTCAACACAAACCGTCCGTGATAAAGTTATCACAAATGGTTTTACAAGATGGACTGTCTAAATTCACCGCAATGGGAAGAGCCGTCTGTGATGACCTTCTTATTACAGATGGTTTTTATTTTGAACCGTCTATGATATATCATAGAAGGTTCAGAACAAAAACCGTCTATGATGTTTGTACTTATCACAGACAGTTTTTTTGAACCGCCTGTGTGTATCATAGACTGTTCGGAACAAAAACGATCTATGATGACCTACTTATCACATATGGTTCTTTACCAAGAATCATCTGTGATAATATTTCAAATTACCTGCTCTTGCCGAATTTGAATTTCCCGCTCATCTCGCTGGATTTACTCCTTAAAATAGAAAGCTCGGTTGTTCTTCTTCTCATCTCTCTTCTCACTTCTCCTCCACTCCTCTTCTCCACATCTCCTCCTCTCTCTCTTCTCACTTCTCCTTCACTTCTCCTTTCCAAATTTTCCCTTTAAAATAGAAGGCTCGACCAACTCCCTCCCTGAGCTCCTCCGCCTCCAATTGTGATGCACCAGTTTGGTTAAGTTTTGGTCAAGCTTGTGTTATCTGTGTTTTGGATCCTCCATTTCAACCAGATCATCTCGAAGCTAGTTTTTTTCACAATAGTCAGCTTGCTTTGCTCGATTTTTCATGGTATGTATGTATATTTAGGCTCTGATCTTCGTTGCTTCTCAAAGCTTGGGGGGAAGGAGTCTGGAATACTTGGGGTGAAAGTTTTCAGCTCCATTCATCACCTCTCTGATCACTGGCGATTCGACCAAACTCTAGCCATGGTCATAGAAAAATATAGCCCTAAAGCCTCTAGTCATGGCCAAAATGCAGAAGACATCATTTATCTTTGGCTATGTGATCTGTGATCAACACACAAATTAGAGAAGCCATGTGACAGCCTTGACAAGTTCCCCTATTCACAATGGCTTCCTCTCTAATCACAAATATATGTCATTTTGGGATATATGCAGTCAAACTTTTAAAACATTGACTACCATTATCTTTTTAATATTTAAATTGCACACATAAAAATTATATAGGTAGGTTTGTCTCAAAAAGTACTTTTATAATATCTACATTTAGCTGATAAGGTAATATCTACGCCTTACCAATACATGTTCTTTTCACATGTTATATGTGGTGTCTTTCTTTGTTTGTTGATTGGTAGGATGGTCATTCCTCTCAAGATATATTTAGGCATGGAGAAACGAAAATCAGTGGCACCTCTTTTACATCCAATAGCAACCTCTCAACCTATGTATTTTACTACCTACTAATAGCAGGAACATCAAATTAGAATATTAGATTATCTTACCTTCTATATGACTGTATGGGCATGACCAAGTGGAACTCTGTGCTGTGTTATTGCCTGTATAACTCAGTGCTTTATTATCAAAATTGGATGTGCTAAAGTTACCTCAGGTACTATGTGGCATGCTTCCTGCCTGGTTTATGTTCAGGATTCAGGGTTCTTACCTATATGACTACTACTTATAATTTCCCATTCTATTATATTTTATTTGAAATGTTGTGCGGATGCAACATGTGTACCAGCCATTGATGACATATGTTTTGGTTGTCAATTCTAACGGGTTTTGCACCTTCAAACAGACAAATTTATGTGGTGATACATATGAAGTTCTTTAGTTTGTTCTTCGGCCACCCTTCCTGCCTTCTTGGTTAGTCCTCATGCCTTTCTTTCTTCAATTTAGTTAGTTATTTTGCCTGATTTGGTCTATGTGAGCTTTGCAAGCGTATTACAATCCCATCTCTGCCTGGCTTCTATTTGTGGCATGGGGTGGCTAGATGGCAGTTCATTGGAAGCCCAAGCCAAGCAATAGCAGGTCAGTGCATTTTTTAGATAGATATATCAGCACGTATACAAGTACTATCCCAGGAAATATCCGCCTATAGATTGCGGAACACTCCATCCTTTTCTTTGGATGTAATAATTTGCATATCAATGGTGATTAGCTCTGTAGTTACTTTAAAACTTAGTGTGCCATTTATTGCTTAATCAATAGGACATGGTACTACGTGTGTTGATTTTCAATAAAAATGGATCTCTCTAGATAAAGAAAAGCTTAATAAAAATGGATAAGCAGTAATTATTCATAGATACCAAACTGAAATAATTGTCATTAGTAAAATAGCTTCATGCGGCTGTATAAAATAGCTTTTAAGAAATAAATTCTGTGATCAGCTAAATTGACCTAGGAAATCGCACGGGGACACATCAACCTAGCAAGGAACATCTGATGGTTTGCACTCCAGTAATCTTATCAGCCCTTAAGCAAAAATACAACAAATGCTACAAAAAAACTTTGAAATCTAACTAGTGGCTACAAGTATAATAAAAGAAACTAGTGGCTACAAATCATCTACTAATATAATTCCAAAATCTGCTCTTCCTTCAATGCCTTGATTTAAATGACTGATATTCAATTGCACATGCCATATAAACAAGGAGGCTCACAAATAAATGCTGAATTCATGAGTTGTAATCCAGATGGTCTTTAACATACAGTTGTAAATAGGAAGATCAAAGCTTCACACAACTCCGAAAAACAAGACATGTATGTCACCCAAGATGTGATGTTCTCATCAGCAGCAGCACAATCAGCCATGAAAAAAAAATTCATGCAGCAACAGTCATCATGCCAAATTTTGAGCAATCTGCATCAACAGCAATGTTTATTCTGAAACTGACCAATGGCAAATTTGAGCAAGGATGAAGGATGCCAACATCTCTTACTAACTGCAGATCATGTACATAAATGTTCATTTACATGCCAACAAATGAATTGTTTTAGTTTTAGACAAACTAGTAGTGAATAGATGTTGCATTCTGACAATTCTTATGCATTCTGAATTCAGAATTCTTATGCATTCTAAATTAAATAAGTCATTGAATTGCATTATAATATCATGATCCAACTCTTTAAACCACCAGAACTAATCATATCCACAAACAACTGCCATACAACCGAAGACAATGACGTATTTAACATGGTGAAAATACGAGCATGCTGTGTTTAATATGTTATATTTATGATGCTAGTAAAGCTAGTCAATTGCAAGCATCTAGCAGTAATTTCATTGTTCATTGTTTCTTGTTATGTTGTTCATGTAGGAAATCGGTGACAATCTCATCAGTCATATAAGCAATCGTTCATTGTTCATGTAGACACATAGAGAGAGAGAGAGCTATGCATTCATTATTCATGTAGGCACACAGCGAGAGCTAGGCACTGGTTCAGTATTCTTGTAGGCAATCAGTGACAATCTCATTAGCCAAATTTGTGGACAAGCATCAAAAAATTTTGTTGATGAATCATCTACCATGAATCATAATAGCACAAATTCCTATACATATTCGTGGAACAAATATAGAAAATTCCAGATCTATGCAACTCCAAAATAGGACCAAATCTAGCAAATCACAACCAAAATACTTTATAATATCCAAAATAGGATCCAATACTACAAAGCATTTTTCATCGATTCATGAAAAAAAAAGGGGGGCTTGAGCAATTGAGGAGGGAGGCCAAGGGGGAAGGCCGCTGACGATGCTCTAACCTTCACAGTCTCGGACGAGGTCACTGGTGGTCGAGCATCCAGTGTTGGAAATAATCTTGTTGTTGTTGAGTGGTCGTGCCTGTACTGTGGTCGTAACTACTATTCAGTGTTGGTCGATAGTCAAAGTACTCGGTGTGTTCGAGTACTGTGTGGTCGTTATCGTGTCGTCGTGTGTTGAGTACTGTATAGTGGTTGTAGCCAACTATACTCATGTGTCGAGTACTGCACAGTGGTCATAGCCAACTATACTTGTGTGTCGAGTACTGTGCTGTAATCGTAGACATAGTGGTCAAAGCCATTAGTCGATAAGCCGTGGTCGAAGGCGCAGCTGAGAAGCCGTGGTCGAAGGCGCAGCTGAGAAGCTGCGGGGAGAGGTAGAGAGAGAGAGAGTACCAGAAGGGACCTAAAATAGCTTGGCCAAAACTTTGTAAAAGACAAAATAAAAATAACATTTAATTTGAAGATCGCGTAAGAATAAATAGCATGGAGTTTATTTGAAAGTGTAGAAAACAATATGGTTCTGGAAATATGGTGCTCCCATGATCCAATGCCATACACAACAACTACGTTGAACTATCTCTCCAAGTAAAAAGAAAAATAAGTGTGAGATATAAAATACCTCAGCGAATCGCACCCAATAGTACAAGCAACAATTGTGGTAAGATAAATCAAGGGCCATGAGGTAAGTGTGTTCGACGGATGTGATAATCAAAGGCGATAACGTAATACTGAAAAGGATCATGTAGTAAGAGTATTGTTGTGATAATGGTACATGATGGAATAGCAATAATTTGTGAAAGTAAGGATGGTACCAATTTAGAAAGCGAGCCACAGTTGATAGGTTGTAATATGAAATTAGGGCATGGAATGAAATGTTATGGTTGAAAGTAATCATGTAATTGTAAAAGATGGATAGTTACGACGCATATTTTCAATGCATCACATAGCAGGTCATACGAAAATAATTGTTAGGAAACCTGGGCCTGGGTTAGAAGCTTTGGCCCATGGTGGGCACCTCACCAGTAGACTATAAATAGGGAGCCGTATCGGTAATTTTGTACACGCAATCAGAAAGAAAGCAATAAAGAAAGATCAGGAGTTCTCTCTACCTCTCTGTGTTTTCAATCTACTATTTCTGCCTTCTGTGATTGATCTTGTTTTACATTAAGCAGAGGAATCGATCGAACTGGTCGCCAGCGACAGTTTCTCAACACGTTATCAGCACAACTCATGTCACAACTCTATGTTGTAACTAGATGTAACTTCCCAACAACGGAAATGTACGGCCCGCACGATGTTAGGTAAATAGTCGAAGCCCCATATATGTGATAACTAGTAGGGGTGGAAAACGTTAACGGATAATTCGTTTTATCCGATATTCGTATTTGAGAAAACGCGAATGTGGTAAGCAAAATCTGTATTCGAAAATATTCATATCCGTATTCGAGAATATTCGTATTCGTATTTGAGAATATTCATATTCGCATTCATATTCGAGAATATTCGTATCCGTATTCGTATTCGAGACTTTTGATTCGTATTCGATCCGTTTCTAGAACCCATGAAAAATCCGTACGAATTTTGTGATTCAAAATTTAAATTTAGACGGTTTAAAACCGGTAAAACAATCAGCAAAACCTCTAAGAATCCATTTTATCCGATATTCGTATCCGAGAAAATCCGTATTTGAAAATATCCATATTTGTATTCGAGGATATTCTTATCCGTATTTGAGAATATTCGAATTCGTATTCGTATTCGTTTTAAAAATATGGATTCGTATTTGAGACTATTTGATTGTATTCCATCCGTTTCCTCCCTAATAACTAGAAAGGATAATTCAAATATTTTAAGATAAAACACATAGCTAGCAGGTAACACGGAATAGACTAGCACCTGCGTGCCTATATCCCAGCTGCCGACTCAATAGAAGAGTACGATACACATATGGTGTTGGGTGGAACCATGGAAGGTGCTATTTCTCAGGGGATGTGATTGGACGAGGAAAGTGGAAAGTGGAATATTATGTAAAATATGGAATAGGAATTTAGTGAAGACAATTCCATAAAGCAGTGTAACGGTTGCATGATTATTTGGCATTAATTAATAGATAACAGTGATGGGGAGAATAGTAATCCAATAATCTGATATTTGAGAATCGACAAAGAAATGGGTCTTTTTTTTCCAGCATTTGGCTTTAGCTTTTGGTTTTCCTACAGTAACTAACTTTTAAACAGAGTACCTTTTAAAGATGGGGTCTACTAGTCAATTGTAATATATACTGTATCAACTTCATTTATATCAGCAAAAGCCGCACGTGAGTTTCAGTTACTCTGTAATCTCTCACACAAATAGGCAAAAGACACAAGTAGAGATGGCAATGGGTACCCGAAACCCGATACACGGTGGGTTTTTACTCTATTAGGGCATGGGTCTGAGTCAATTTCCTAACCCATGGGTCTCTTAATAGGCAAAAAGCCCAACCCATCGGGTTTGCCGGGTTCGGGTACGTTCCTATAGTACTAAAACCCGTAAACCCATGGGTAATATAAACCCGATCTATAGGAGTTATAAACCCAGACTCCCAGCCTCCCAGGCAAACCAGCCCAGCCCATAGCCCATTAGCCATTTAGCCCCAAGCCCCCAAATCCAATGCGGCAATGCCCTATTACCCATACGGCTACCCTAGCTAGCACTCGGTCACGGTCACGGTCACTACTCACTCCTGCCCAGTCCCCACCCCGATTCAACAGCCGCCGCAGCGGCGGCGCATCTGGCGCTCTGCGCTCGGTCTCCGGCAGTCTCCACGCTCGCCCTCCCGTCCCGCAGCTCCTGCTCCCGCCACTCTCGCCGCACGCCCTCGCCGTCGCCTCGCCTTCCAGTTCAGCCCGCCGCCCCCACGCCGCAGCCAACGCGTATCGCAGCAGTAGGCCCTTGGCCATGGCGCTGCCCTCCGGCTCCAACGAAGATGTCCGGTGAACTTCTTCCTTCTCTCCATTAACCATTGTTGCAGCTCACATTACTGAACCCACGGGCGACCCGTGGGTACCCGTTAACCCAGTGGGCATGGGTCTGGGCAAAAATCTGCACCCGTCATGTGTATGGGTTTTTTAGCGGGCACGTCCAACTTTTATGGGCACGGGTTTGGGATAGCAAAACCCAGCGGGTTTGTGCCCGTTGCCATCTCTAGACACAGGCCGTAATCAAAAGTCATAAGCTGCAGAAAAAAAAGACCCATGTTATGAAGGTGATGTGGCAATTTGGTATTAGGGGTTCGGCCGCAGAGTGATATTTCAATCATCTAGTGCTCATGAAAGGCCAAGCCCAAACACGGATGTGACACATTGTTTTTTGAGAGACCATGTGGTTATGACCCCATGTTGGTGATGAGTAATTGACAAGGTTTTTGGAAAGATTGAGTTTGATTGGTTCGTTTCGTGCCATGACGACATTTGGCTCAATCGGGTTGGTTAGACGGACTTATTGCATATTATTTCTCCCGATTGGTCGTTTGGGCAATTTCGTGCCTGAGTATGATTTATTGATGTTGTTTATGCTTACATGTGTCGAGCGGTGCTATGTGATGTGTTTCCTGTCTATGATGGCTGCAGGACGTCGAGGCGGAGTCGTGGCGATGCACGGAGTGACCTGGACTAGGCGCAGGTGGCGCTGAGGTCAGAACAGTCGTGATGTGCTGAAGACGGCGAGAGCTCGAGGTGGTTGCGAGGCTTGGACGACAAGGAAACGCGGAAGCTTCCTGGAAGGTGCAGGAGGGGCGTTTCGGTAAAAGCGCAAAGCTGCACAGGTGGAAGCAGTTCCGTTCGGGTTTAGCGGGCATAATAGGTTGAAGACCCGTTAGCCGGAGCCTATATAAGGAGGGGATGTCTCCTTATGGCTGCATGGATTCCATGGATGAAAGGGGTTGTTAGGGTTTGCTTTAGTCAAAATAGCCTTTGGGGAGGTTGTTTGGCTTTAGGCTTTAGTTGGTGAGGAGTTGTTGAGAGAGGCAGAGCTCTGTTGGTTCTGTCCCCCAAGTGTATTCCTGTGTACGTGAGTTCTTGGTTGTTCTTGGGAAGCATGTAGCTTATCTCTTTGATTCCAAGCATGTATGGGAAAGTAGAGAGGGTGTGAGTCGATTCTTCTATGTAATCATGTATCTCTCTTCCTCAACATCAATCTGAGATGATTTTGTTTAAGTTTGATCGAGCTCCTGTATCTCTGTTGGTTTTTGCTCTTCGATACTCTCTATGCTTGATTTCTCACTTTTTGTGATTTGAGTGATTTCTTGCTGAGAAGGGCCAAAATGGGTTGCTCTGTGATGGAAATAGGTCCCAAGATCATTTGATCGATTTTTCCTAGAGCAAATCGAATGAATCAGAGTTTTCCATTTCCCAGCCTTCTCTGTTCTTATTTCTCATTTCTAGGATTTTGTTGTGAATCGTGTTTCCCTTCTTGTGTTGGCATAAAACTTGGCATGATAAGTCTTGTGGCTATTAATTAGCTATCCTCAAAGTCTCTTGGCCAAAGGATCAAAGTAGAGATGGCAATTTGAGTCTTTGTGTTCCTCCCTGTAGCTTTTCTTTTCCTGGCCAAAATCTGAAATTTATGAGTTTGGGTTGAAATCTTTTGGTTTCTCTTGCCTAAATACTATTTAGTTTATGGTCTTGTGCTTGTGCTATGAAAAGAATGAATGAATTCCATTGCATTTCCCTTTTTGCCAACATCTGAATTTCATCAGCCTCATCTTGTTTTCGGGCCTCACTCTCTGCCCCTGCTGACAGAGCAACCGGTCAGACCGGTTTGTAGAAGGCGGTCAGACCAGCCAAGGCTGGGTGGTCAGACCGGCCCAGCTCAAGCGGTCAGACCGGCTAAGGTTGGGTGGTCAGACCGGTCCAGTCCGAGCGGTCAGACCGGCCGACTTCTCGTTTGGTGCTGATTTTAGTATCTTTCTTGCTGGGTTCTTCATGGTTGTGTTTCCCAGTTATTTTACGAATGCTTTGTTTGCTTCTTTCTCTGTCCCTCATGTTTTTTTCCAGTAAGAACAAGTCCTTGCTCGTGATCTTGTTTTCTTCGCCCTTAATAGCTTTTGAAAAGTGTTTTGTGAGCTCTCTTCTTTGCTTGGTTGAAATTACCTCGAGTACTTAAAAGCCCTCTTTATAGCTCTGTAGCTACTGGAGAGAAAGCTCTTTCGTGAATCCTTTTTGGGGGTAAGTTTTTAAAAGTCGACATTCACCCCCCCCCCCTCTGTCGCCATTTCGATCCAACATTTTTCTTGATGACCTGTCACCACAGAGAGCGCATTAGTCCGCATTGTAGTTGCTTGTAGATTCTGCTGAGGTGTCAACGGCATGTGCGCCATACTTAAGAAAATGACCCGAAATATTAGACGCATCCAAAGAATAAGGACACACGCATGTGCGCAATTTGAAGTTAAAGATTGCGTAGGGAGCTCCCCACGGTAGAAAGTATGGGAAAAGGTGACAGGCGGCTCAGATCAACACGAGAGTAACTGGGTTAATATGATTCCACATGTTCATTGCAAATCCAACGCTTCCAACCGTCGGAAGCTACCTGTCAACATTTTGTCCACGATTTCAGCCAGCTCCCCGAGGTCAACTTTGCGCCCCTGTCCTTGGCATCACAAGGGGCATGAGAAGGACGCTGATAGGAACAAAAGCATCCCAGAAACGTAACACATTAGTCACCCATCAACCCATTGGTTTTTCACTGTTCACCGTCAATTTGATTATTGACTAATTACAAAAGACCACGTGCGTTCACGACTTCACGTTGTACAACGATACCTGATAAGCCTTGACTTTTGCCCCCTTTGAGCTTTGGCAATCCTCACAAACAGATAACGATTCTTTTTTTGCCCCTATAAAGGATGATAATGTTCCTTTAGAGGATGAGAAAAATAGTGAAACTGTTTTGCATGTAACTAGTGAATTTTGTAGGAAAAATAAACAAACCTAGCTAGATTAGGATAAACTAATCGAATTGCCCAGCCTATTATAATTCAACGGCTGAATCGGACCATGTCGCATTAAACCAGAGCACCATGGCACATGTTCTACCAATACATGCTTTCCAAAATGTACTCGGCTAATGAAATGTGTTTCATGCTTCTTATTTGTTTCTGGAATCCCACGTTCAGTTTTGTCCAAGTGTTTGTAATAAAGTTGCTCACGAACTTACGAGTCATGGAGCTTCTACGGCGCATGGCGCCACTATGGTGTGGATGGACCATGGTCTAGCCTTCGTATATGAACCTGTAGCCGCTGATTCGTTTGCGGCAATGGTTTAATGGAATTCCAGTGTTCCAACAAAAAAAATGCATTCGGCTAATGAGTCTAAAAAAATTGTGTTCGAGCAATCATCTATTGGTATGCAGACCCGTCGTCCCATTCACAGGTCTGCACCTGTACCAAAATTATATTCCTGTAATCTATTGATATGCAGACCCGTCTCCGATCCCGTTCACAGATCTGCACCTCGCGCGACCGTCTTCGCGTCCCTTCGTGAAGCCCATGCCAACCGAAGCGCATCAATCCCGGCTAGTTTTCAACCTAGGTGGTGTCAGCCTACAGCTCCGCAACCCCTCCTCACAGGACTTTCCTGCCAACTTGACACATACAAAGTGAGAGTCCCGTTGGACGGAGCATTTGTTCTACCACAAAATTGAGCACGATAGCAATCTTCGCTTCACTGGGTGCCTCATGGACTTCGTCTAGACACCTCCTATTGTACTGGACCAAGACGACGAATCCCATCTCCGGAGGCTCCGTGTGGTGGCTCTACGACTGAATATGCGGGACTACGCCGAGGAGTTCTGCATGTTCCGCTTGTCCCCTCTGGCTCGCCAATGGGAGGTGCGTTTAGGCTCGCCGCGGTCGAATGGTGTCCGCCCCTCGCTAATGGTGCTGGAGAGGTCCATGGGTCCCAGTGAGTTTTCGCGCTCTCCGGCGATTGCTCATAGGTAAGCGTTATCTTTGAAACGGCTAATTCGATGTGCTTGCAGTTATACCACTGGCGGAGGCAAAGTGTGCCGTGTGTGTGTTCCTAGGGTCGTACATCCTTAAGGAGCACGGCCTTCAGGCTGCAGCTACCACGGGGATCCCCGCATCAACCATGTGTGAGATGCCCTGGGCATCGCTGTGCCCGAATGCCCTGTGTTGGGCTCAAGCGGTGGTCTTGAGCGTGGTGCAGGCGGCCAGGAGGGCGAAGATGCCACTGGCCGCATAGATACGGGCAAGCTGGGGGACTCTTCCTCAGCTACTGTGGTTGTACCTCTCACTCGACTCCCCCTAATCTCGCTGGGTCATAGGCCCACCTAGGTGGACTCGGCGAGTCTGACAACTTCGATGCGGAGGAGGGGGCGGCGAGGCAGAGGAGGGTGGCGACGATAGTCATGATAACGATGATAGTGATGACGAGGATGACGTGCACAGCTCCGCCACAGCGGAGGGCCATGGGGCACCCCCGAGGCGGGGCGTCCTGTAGACTTGGGTGAGGGCCAAGCTTCCGACTTGGCTGACCCGGTGGGTCCTACAGAAGCCGAGGGCACAGGCCCATTGCCAAATCTGGCGATGGCCTTGCCAGCTCCAGTGCCACGTGCTCCGCTGGCTTTGCCAGACCGCCCGATGAAGCGTGCACACGTGAGCTCCCCTCCAGGAGGGCTGGAGGGGTTTCGTTTTGCCTTGTGGGTGCTAGACAGAGATTCTAGCTCAGAGGATGGTACATCATTGCCCCCTCAAGCTGCCACCATGCACCCCAAGTGGTGACACCTGTTGGGGGAGCACAGGTCACACCAAAGGTGAGGCAACTGATGCGAGTGTCAGCTGGCACGCTGGAGGTAAGAGCTCTTTTTTGTTATTAGGACTTTGCGTGGCTGTCCCCACTTTGTTCCCTTACCCTATCCCATTCATTAGTGCCTCTACCTACTTTGGTGGTAGAGCATCGTCTACTTGGCGAGGAGGAGGCTTGTGGACTCGGGAAGGGCCCAAGTGCAAAAGGCGGCTCATGCATAGAGACTGTGTAGGTGATTGGCATGGAGGTGGTGTCCTGTGAAGGTCTGGTTGTAGGCGCTAAGCTGGATCCCAGGAGGTTCTCACTTGATGACTTCGTCCCTCGAACGGACACCCTCTGATCGCCCTACACTACCATGGACTATCTAGACTCTAGCCTCGATCAGAGTGCCCTATTACCCTGTGGCCCTGAGCTGCTTTTTGGGGAGCTGGAGGCAACGGAGGTGAAGGTACGTCTGATTCGCTATTGCTGCTCTTTATTTTCTATGATATATGTATAGAATCGTAGCGCGTTGTGTGTTGTAGGCTATTGCTCTGGCACGGGCGACACGAATGGTAACACTCTAGGAGGCATTGAGCCTGTGGGAGTAGCTGAGCATGTCCCAAGCTGAGGCCGATGCGCTTCCCCAGTCTTTGGAGGAGTGCGAGAACCGTCTTCACTTCCTTTAGGCAGAAGGGGCAAAAGCGTTGGTGGCCGCGAAGGCTGCTACAGCCGAAGCCAATGCCTGCACAGCTGAGGAGAGGCGGAACTTTCTCTAGCAGGTGGCCGCACTATAGGGGGAAGGATCGGCTGTAGTCCAAGGTTGCGGATGGTCACCAGCTTTGTGATTAGTGTTCTGTGGTAGAATGGGAGGCCATACAGAGCCTGGAGGCGACCCTTATGGACATCATGGTTGTCGGACCCCGGAGTAACAACTCCTGGATCCTCTGTGTAAATCACACTAGTCTAGGATCAGTTAGTGCACACAGTGAATAACAAAGATAAATATCAACCATAATGACATTTATTAACTAAATATGGGCATGTTTGCCAAAGTTTACATCCACGGCTAATAGGCCAAATTTTAAATAATAGTAGCGGAAGAAAAATACTGAAGCGGAAGAAACCTGACAAGACTGCCCATAGGCAAACGATAGTAATACGCAGCCTACTCGTCCAGATCTTCACCGTAGTCGAAGTCATCTTCCTCTATGTGAAGATAGCAAGGTGAGTACAAACTTGTACTCCGCAAGTCACATAGAGATATGCAATATATTGATAAAGGTAACAAAGAAAGGCATATAGAGTTATTTGAGCATAAAACAACATTTAAAGAAATACAATAATAGATTAGAAATTGCTGAATTTAATACAATAAGTAAAAAACAGTAATTGTAAATGAAGTTAATACCGTTAGTTCAGGTTCATCCCCCACACTAATCTAAACACAGGCATCCTACCAAGACCATCTTTTCCAAAAGATCTCGTAAGGATTCCATCCATCCACACGCTTCCAATCACTTATGGATTCCATCCATTCACAAGCTTTAAATATCTCATGGATTCCATCCATCCATAAGGTTTTTATAAACCATTTTGAAAAAAACAAAGTCTAATCCATGAAAAATTTTACTCAGCTTGCCCATGACCGTGGGCACGGCTATCCAGGATAAGTTATACACTCTGCAGAGGCTGTACAGCTTTACTCACAAGACATGATCATCTCATATTGCCACGCGATTAACACACTTCCTTTGGTGTGTGGTGAGGAGATCATGACAAGGCCTTTACAATGCAATGCCTTCAACCTGGCCAAGCCAACTCTAAGGTTTCACCCAAGTAAGGAATCCACCAGATCGGGACCCCGTCTTGAGCTGAGTGAGACTTCTCATGGCCTACGCCATGCTCACTTTCAACCTACAACATGACTCAGGTTGGGACCCGCAAATTAATCAGCCAGGACTGTCCCATACCAGCCTTGTGTTAGTATGATAGGGCTTTGCAATAGTAGCTTACAGAATAGTCCTTAATTGACTCAGGCTCAACCACATGCCTCCTGTGCCCGACAATCAACACTGTGTCACCGAACAACCGTGCATGCCTACACCCACCTCCTAACCATTAGCCTAAGCCTAAACCAGATTTTATATTTTATTTCAAAATATTTCATAATCCTTCTTGACTCACCGAAGTCAAGAATACATTTAAAAAGCTCATCATTTTATGTGAAAAGGTATCCCAAGCCTAAAGTTATATCTATACAGGTATAAGCTCTTGCTAAAAAAATTCTCTAGCCATACTAGTGTACTAACTAAAGTTTTAATCTAGGGTGACAAGGTATAATGTTGCACAAGATCAAATATGTCAATAACAATTAGGAGTTAACAAAGTTTAAAACTGAAATTGAAATACTTGAATAAACATATGCATGCAATATAATTTAAACCAACATAATTTTATTTTATAAACTAAAATCAACATGATCAAGGTGTGCGGCTTGCCTTGCTCTTCAGTTGGGTGCAAATCGCCATCAAAGAATTCTTCCAAATCGTCGCAATCTATACGTGAAAATAACCCAATAAATTCAAATAAAACTCAAATAAATTCAAACAAATTCCAAATGAATAAAATGAGGGTAGAAATGGGTGAGTTGGAATTTTTTATGAATTTAGAAATTTAAACGGGCTCAATCGGAGTTAGGATGAAGGAGAACGGGCTCCCGGAAGTTTGAAAAGAGAGAAAAAGAATAAACTAGATTTTTGGAATTATTTTTTAAAGGAAATTGGAATTATGTTGTCAGCAAGAAATTTTATTTTTTGGCTGAATTATTTTTCTACTAGAAAATCATATTTATGACTTCAGCATGACGTCAGCCTTGTTGACTGAGACTGGCCAGTGGGCCCGCCTCACATGGATCGAGTCCATAGACCACATGAATGGCTAAGGTGGTGCTGACATGGCTTCACACGTGGCTATTTTGGCTGACGTGGCTGCCACTAGGTCAGAAGGTCTCGGGTGCTGACGTGTCAGTACACGTGGCTGCCACGTGGGCTTGAATGCTGATGTGGCAGGACACGTGTCTGCCATGTGGGCCAAGGGAGAGGTGTGGCTGCTGACTGGGCTGGCGGTGCTGGGTGGCGTCTGCGTGGCCGAGGTGGCGCTCCACTGGGCGCCATGTGGTGTCCACGCAGCTGCCACACCGGCACTGGCGGTGACATGGTTGCGCCGGCCAGGGCGGCGCTCGGGACCCGAGGGTCGCAGGCGAATAGTGGCACGGCAGCGGCCGGTGAGGGGCGCAACAGAGAGAGGAGAGGGAGGGGATTCCATTTACCCTAGGCTCTGGGCTCAGCGGTGAATGGAGGCGGCTGGCGACGGTGAAGGGCAACGACGACGCTCGATCAACGGCGGGGACGACGCTCCGGTGGCAAATTGGCTCGGCTGAGGAGCTAGACAGATCGGCGGTGGTGTGGTGATCCCATGGGCAGCGTCGGCAGGGCGCAAATGTGATCGAGGCGGCGAGGGGAGCTTGCCAGAGAGGGAGCACGGCGCGAGGGCGATGAGGGACCCGAGAGAGGGAATGGAGGTGGGGGTGGGGTGGTGTAGAGGGAGGGGATGCTGAGGGGGGTTTAAATAGGGCCGGGGAGGGGCAGGTGCGGCGGTATTTCTTGCCGGAGAAGTCGGGGAGGCGGCGGCGGTTGCAAGTGGATAAGGGCAGAGCTGGCGCGAGAGTGGGGAAAGGTGGGCGTGGAAATGGGGGAGGTGGGGCGGTGCACGTGCGGGTGAGAGGCGGCCGAGTAGGGCGGAGGTGGTGCAACGGCCTAGCGGCGGGATGGCACGGAGGAGGCGGCGCGAAGAGGAAGGAGGCAGGCAAGGAGAAGGCGCGGCTGACAGGCGGGGCCCAGTGGTTAGAGAGAGAAGAGACAGGGAGGGAGCAGCGGTAGAGATAGTGACGCGTGGCCAATGGGGAGAAGATTGGGCGGCTGGGAGAGGAGAGAGGGAGAAGGGGTGCGGACGGCGGGATGGGCTGGGGTGCGTGCGCGGTCGATCTGGGCCGTTCACGCATTGGTCTGAGGGGAAGGTGGGGCGGGAACGCGGCGGTGACGTGAATGGATCCTGTTCGTCCACACATTGCGCGGAGGGAAGGCAGGGATTTTATTTCCTTTTTATTTTTAAAAAACACCAGAAAATCCAAAAAGGCTTAGAAAAATACAAAATAAATTCCAAAAATTCCAAATAAAATCACAGAAGTTCCTGGAGATGTTTTGGACTTACTAAAAATGTTTCCATCTTAAGTTGGTATTATATTTCTATGCTTAAAACACTTTTTAGTTTCAAATTAGATTTTAAACTTCAGAAAACCAGGTAAATCCCAAATAACTCCAAATAACTAATTTAAAATAGGATTTTTATAGAGAATCAAAATATCCTCTTGTTAATAATATTTTTAGGTTTTTACCTAAATTACTTTTCAAAATCCAGCCTTTTTTAAAACAGAAAATCAGGGCAAAACAAAATTAAAATTTAGGCAACCAAAACACTTATTTTTATTTTAAACAAAATTATTTTAATTTAATAATTTTTTCACTCAAAAATTAAAATAAACAGCTAGGCTATTACAGTGGTCGAGGTTTCCTTTTACTACTAATTCGTTTGATGACTTGTAATGAAATGCTACCTCCTGTAGGCACTCTAGGCAAGGAGTCAAACGCGGCATAGCTTGGAAGATGAAGATGGGGAGTGGATAGCCTAGTGGGAGGGCGCACTACAAGACTGAGTGGAGGAGGCTTACCCCTACGACAACAGCGTGTATGGCAAGTACCTGAGTCGGTATCAGCCTCGGATACATATCAGGCTGGTACATGTCGTCGACCCACCCCCAGCACACGACGCAACACCGACAGACACGCACCCCACGCACCTCGCATGGGACACTCACGTCCTGGTACGTTACATCAAATTTGTAAATATTCGCTTCTAGCAATCCCACTAATAGGATTTACCTTTTCATGTTTTCCTTGTAGGCTGACGTTAGTGCTGCGATTTAGAGGGACTATCACACCATGGTGGTAGAATTGCCAGTGGTGTAGAGATAACACAGGAGGAGGTGGTGCAGGCTTTTCATCTTATGTAGGACATGGGTGCACGTGTCATCGCCCTATTGTCGTGCACTAGGCTACCGGAGGTCCGCACGCCTGCACTCGGTATACACACGTTGCGTCCATCGGGGCCGCCCCATCCGGCATGGCACCGCACGAGGGGTTCTGCATGGCCACGTCCTACACCACCTCAGCTTGACGAGGCGGGGGGGGGGGGGGGGGGTCAGCCTAGGCATGGCCCCCTACATCGCCAGCGCAACAGTTTGGGCATCCTCCGTACTTCTCCGGCTTCCCCACGTAGGTACGTCCCTTCAGACGACTTTGACCATGCCATGGTGCTAGTCGAGGGTATGCTTTGCCTCTTTTTGGTTTTCTCCCATTCCTTTATCTAATGAACTAACGATATTTGCACTGCAGATCTTATACCCATGGACTAGGGATGTGGGGTCTCCCTGGGCAAGGATGACACAGACCAGTACTTCTCGGACTGGGCCGGCCAGGCGATGGGCTCTATACCTCAGGCCACACTCTTAGAGGTTCTCTCCAGGAGTGTACTCAGCGGTGCACCGGTGGCCACACAGGCGGCACTACAGTCCACTCCTCTAGTTTTGGGACACGTGCGATAGCACTGCTACGAACAGTCCTATCACAGACGGTTCCTGAACCGTCAGTATTTATTTGTCAGTGATAATAGGTGATCACAGACGGCTCCCAAGCCGTCTGTGATAACTCACATTACAGATGGTTTTTTATAAAAAATCGTCTGTGATAGTCTCCTGACCGTCTTACCTTATAGGGGCACCGACACGTGGCGCTCAGGAAGATGCCAAGCGGGGCCATACAGGAGTACGCGAATACGGAGATGGAGGGGGCCAGGGTTGTGACGAAGGGGGGCTGGGGATGCTGTTGCAGGGGGTAGTGCTAGTTGTACATTTGTTGTTCATGTACTACTTACATTTATTATCACTAAGTGATGTTTACAATACTGTTGCAATCTTACTTGTACTTCTCCTTACAATGTTTGTTTGTTCGATCCGTGTCGACACCCGTACCACTCAATTAATGGCAATCGCACTGATGCCCGTACCACTCGAACTGTGTGCTCAATTAATGGCAATCACACCGATGTGCAAACCATTCGATTACATGCTTTACGACATTGAACAATACCGCGGACAACCAGGGAGAGTACTACGGTACAACCTTATATATAGGTGCCTACAGGTAGAATGAACCTCGTGCTACCCACATGGAGTATTGCAGAACGGACCGCCTCGGATGTGGTTGGCCGTCGTTGTAGTGGCAAGCACATATGCAACTAGAGTTCGCGCAACAGCATGTTAAATCATACGAACTTCCTTTGTTGATGACCTCCTCGTTACCCCTCCCACGCTGCATCTGCTAACGGTGGTCATCGTTGTACTCTTCGAGACTTTCAATCCATGCCTTCAAGTCAAGGATTCGCTCTCACAACGTATCCACGTACCTCGCAACATACCATTCATGGGGAGGATCAATCCATCACACGAAGTTGCATTTGGCTATCTGCTAGAAAGGAAGGTTAACATAAAAACTCTATTAGCAGTACTATAAAATAGACGATTGCCTAATTGTACCCCGGAGTGTGGGTATCGGAAGAAACATCGCCTGCCATCCAAATGGCCTTCCGCCACCTACATGACTATGTCCTCCATGTGCCTGCATTTCGGCCACACTGGCTGAGCACACCTGTTTGGCAACAAGCGGTAGTTAACGCCGAAGTCCTCCCTCCTTTCGAGTAGAAGGTCCCCCCTTGGTGACCCATGTTCAATTGTCCCCTTGGTGTCTATCATGGTATCTTACTCTAGGATAGAGAAGATAGTTATTCTTACTATCAATGGCTTGAGCATGCATTTTGTAGCCCGTGGGGTGTCACGGCATGTTTTATGACAAACCGTGTAGTGCAACCCTTGTGCAGTGGCTACACCGGACGAGGTAGCTTTGTGAGGCGACAATACCACACATGGCAGTTTTGTGTAGTGACATGACCATACGGGGCAGCTTTCTGTAGCGACAAGACCACAGGGGCCAGCTTTGTGCAGTGAAAAGACCACATGGAGAAGCTTTTCGCCACAACAAGACCAAAGGGTGCAGCTTTGCGCCACAACAAGACCACACTGGCCAGCTTTGCGCAATGAGAAGACCAGATGGTCTAGCTTTGCACAACGACTACACTAGATGGGATAGCTTTGCATAACGACAAGACCACACGAATCAGCTTTGCGCAGTGATAAGACCAAAGGGTACAACTTTGCGCAATGAGAAGACCTGACTGGCCAGCTTTGCATATCGACAAGACCACACTGGGTAGCTTTGCGCAATGACAGACCACATGGACCAGCTTTGCACAGTATCTACACCAGGCGAGGCAGCTTTATACAATGAGAAGACCACATAGGGCAGCTTCATGCAGCGAGAAGACCACACAAGACCCTATAAAAAGGAGGTGAAAGAGATTTGGAAGAGAACACTATACAAGCAAACTCAACACTACACCGTAGCTTGATTCACCACACCAGGATGGACAAGAGGTAGAAGAAGCAATGGGACAAGATGATGAGCAATGGGAGAAGACCCGCGAACTAGCAAGGTCTGCTGCCGCCCGCAACAAAAAAGCAAGGGCTATTATGGCTCGGGCCGAACAAGCTGAGCGTGCTATGAGGTCAACTCCCCATAATGACGTCACCCGTAGCAACAACCCCATCCTGAACATTCCTGTTGAGCATTCACCGCAACACCCGCCCGAGGGGTAGACGCCGCCCCTATGTTGGTGCCAGGACCCACGCGACTTCTTCAAGTCTAAGCGCTGCCTCAGCCTGGGTATATGTTACTGGGGTTGTACAAACTACTCTAATGATTATCCCGACCGCCGTCGGGACACCACCAGCTATCGGCAGCCGACAAGTACCAATTACACTACGTTCTCCCTACTTTTTCTCCTTTAAAGTACGCACTAACAACCTCTCTCGTCTACCCATAGTCCCTGGAACCCCCATGTGGCTACCGCAAATGGATCGATCTTGAGATCCACCCAGATAACCAGTGGGATCTCGACTTCGAGGAGTGGAACGTCAAAAGGTCCTACGAGATCTAGGAGGAGGAGCACCGCAAGGACAAGCAAACCGAGCATATCCATCAGGAGACAAAAGCTCATCTCGAGGCGTGCACGCGTAGGGAGCGCGAGAAAAAGAGGGAAATGGCTACCAAGACAAAAGAGGTCATCGAGGAGTTCAATGTCGAGCTCGCAAGGAAGGGAAATGGCTCCGGTCCACGGATCGAATATGAATCAAATAGTCTCGAATACAAATATGGATACAAATATTCTCGAATACGAATGCGAATACGAATATTCTCATATACGGATATGAATATTCTCGAATACAAATACGAACATTTTCGAATACGGATTTTGCTTACCACATTCGCGTTTTCTCATATACAAATATCAGATAAAACGAATTATCCGTTATCGTTTTCCACCCCTAGATGTTAAACATGGGAAAGAAATCTTTCCTCGCCAGGTAGTACAGTTCTTCACAGAGAAAAAAGCTTGGAAATAGCTAAGGGAATAGTACGATCGCATACCGGCCGCTTGGTACGACCCAGCCTTGTCCGGCTCGGTGACGAGCTCGCATAAACGATCCATGTACTCACCTAAGCCAGGCCGCACCATGACGTGCTGTCGTGCTCCGTCTCTACGTTTTTCCTCGTCGGACCCCCGATTTTGTCCAAATTTCCTGGCGCTGCTTTTTCACATGAAAAAGGCCACCTGCCGTTGACTGTAGAACCATCGCGGAAATAGCGCGCGGACAAGAAAGAACGGAACCAGAATAGCAGAAAAAGTATAGGGAACAACCGAACAAAGCACAAGCGCTTTTATATATAACAGTGGGATGGCGAGCGGCTACCACTCGTACTCCCACTTGATCAATTCTGGACAGCATTCCGTTCCCCTTCCGCCGCCGCACACTTCTGCTCCGGTTCCCCAAAACAACGCCGTACGCATGGTGGCGACTAGCGGGGTAGGGTCACTCGGGCTGGAGGCTCATGCTCCTTTCCGATGGGAGCATGCGCAGCTGCTGCTGTACGCGCTCGCCGGCGCGGCCCTCGCGTGGTGCGCCGTGCGGGGCCTGGAGTGGGCGTGGTGGAGGCCGCGGCGCCTGGGGCGGGCGCTGCGGGCGCAGGGCCTCCGTGGCACGGCGTACCGGTCCGTGGCCGGCGACTTGCCGCTGAACGAGCGGCTCAACAGGGAGGCCAGGTCCCGGACCATACCGCTGCGCTGCCACGACGTCGTGCCGCGGGTGATGCCGCTGTTCCATCAGACCATGAAGGAGAACGGTACATATATGCCTGTCCTCTTGATTTCTCTCGATCAGTTCTTGGAATTTACTCGATAGCATATGAAGGGCTAACGAGTTGGAAAATAAACCGGTATCTCGCTGGCTCAAGTTGCTGGCCTAGAAATGATGTTTGTTTTCAGTGTTATTGAGCTACTTTTCCTGTTCGTCGAAAAAGAAGCTTAATCTCATCTGGATTGCAATGGATCTATAGCAACAGGAGATATAGGCTTACAGAAAAAATACATGAATAAGTCCATTTGACATCCTAAACTTTTCAAAAAGACTATCTAACACCATCAACTATAAAACTGAGTATTTAACTCCTAAACTTACAATACCGAATCAATATATACCTTAAATCGGTTTTGGAAAGCGGTTTTGCTGACAGTGATCTAACTGAGGAAGAGTTTTGCTATGTTTAGCCATGTTATTGGGTTTTGGTTATGCAGATCCAAGTGAGAGGAGATGATAACAGAGAAGAAGAAAGAGAATCGGATATAGAGAAAAAAGGTGTGAGAAAGAGGTCAATGATGCGGATATCAACACCCTTTAATTAAATCCTCTTACTAAAACTCAATGATGTAGCTGCAAATATAACAAAAACCACTTCGAGTGGCATTCACATCATCAAAACCGCCACCCAAAACCGTTTTAGATGTAAATCGACCCAGTTTTTTAAGTTTGGAGGGCTAAACATCTGGTTTTGTGGTTGAGGATATTAAATTGATTTTTTTTGGAAAGTTCGTATATGTAAAATAGATTTATTCCTTTTTTTCTATGAGTCTTATTGCAAATTCAAAGTTGCCCTGGCCCATAGAAAACGGAGACGTGTATCCATTTAAAGAAAGAGAATCACTATACAATATTCGCATGTTTTTTGGGCTCAAATTTGTTAGATTTTGTGACGTTAGATATCTATCCAACGGATCCCTTTATACCTTCCTAAGAAAAATGAGTGCTCCGAATCTGAGGCATTGGATCTCTATTTAACAGATCTTCCCATATCCTCTTCTAAAAAAATGAGTGGTCCGAATCTAGGACGTCCAATGCTCCAAAATCTGACAGATTTAAGCCCAAAAAAACATACAAACTGCTAACAAGCATAACCGTGATTGTGACAATCGGTTGACAGGTAAAATGTCGATCACCTGGTTTGGGCCAGTGCCTAGGGTGACCATCACCAAGCCCGAGCTGGTGCGAGAAGTTTTGTCCAACAAGTTCGGCCACTTTGAGAAGCTCAAGTTTGGCCGTCTTCAGAGGTTGCTGCACAACGGTGTGGGTAGCCACGAGGGCGAAAAATGGGCCATGCACAGGAGGATCATCAACCCTGCCTTCCATCTGGAGAAGCTCAAGGTGATATTTCTGGCATGCTCAACCCCTATAGTTCAGGCTGTAACAAAATTTGACCTGAATTTTCAGCGCATGTTGCCCGCTTTCGCCGCATGTTGCACGGAGTTGGTCAACAGATGGGAAGGATTAGCCACACGTGATGAGCCATGCGAGGTAGATGTTTGGCCTGAGCTTCAGAAGCTGACAGGGGATGTCATCTCCCGCGCCGCATTCGGCAGCAGCTACCTTGAAGGCAGGAGGGTTTTCCAGCTGCAGGGGGAGCAGCTTGAGCTCGTCGTGCTGGCCATGAATAAGCCATATATCCCTGGTTATTTGTGAGTTCTTTGTTACTCTCCTTTTGCATTTTCTGAGGCTCAGCAATTTGCTTTTCTCCTACTGTACTGATGCATTCTGTTCAGGTTCTTGCCTACCAGAGCCAACCGAAGGATGAACCAGATTGCTGCAGAGATCGAGGGGATCCTAAAAGGCATCATCGCGAAAAGAGAGAACGCCTTCAAAGCCGGGGAAACAGGCAGCGACGATCTTCTCGGCCTGCTGCTGGAGTCGAACATGGAACATTGCAGGGGAAACGGCAACTCGAAGGCCGGCATCACGACCGACGACGTGATCGGAGAGTGCAAGCTGTTCTACGTCGCCGGCATGGAGACCACTTCGGTGCTGCTCACGTGGACGATGATCGTGCTCTGCATGCACCCGGAGTGGCAGGACCGCGCGAGGGAGGAGGTCCTGCACGTCTTCGGCACCAGCACGCCGGATTACGACGGCTTAAGTCGCCTAGGAATCGTAAGTAGTACAAGTTTTATCTGTAGATCCTGAACGATCAATTGAAGATCAATCGAAATATCTAAGGTACCTATTGTTGCATCCTGTAATTGCATTGCAGGTGACCATGGTGCTGTACGAGGTGCTGCGGCTGTACCCGCCGCTGACGGCGGTCCAACGCAAAACGTACAAGCCGATGGAGCTCGGCGGCATCAGGTACCCGGCGGGCGTGGTGCTCATGCTGCCGCTGCTGTGCATCCACCACGACAGGGACATCTGGGGGCCGGACGCCGACGAGTTCAGGCCGGAGAGGTTCGCGGGGGGGATCTCCAAGGCTTCCGGGGACGTGCCGGCGTTCTTCCCGTTCGGCTGGGGTCCGCGGATCTGCATCGGCCAGAACTTCGCGCTGCTCGAGGCCAAGATGGGGCTATCCATGATCCTGCAGCGCTTCTCCTTCGAGCTCTCGCCGGCCTACACGCACGCGCCGTTCCCTGGGGGCCTGCTGCAGCCGGAGCACGGCGCGCAGCTCAAGCTTAGGAGGCTTCAATGAGCTGACTAGCTATTATACATCGATGGGTTGATCTGCATGTATAGCTTAATTGGTGTATTCTAAGAACTACAAGGCATGGTTGTGGATTGACCTACAGATTTAAACTTCAATCTGCTCATGTGCATGTGTAGTAGTGTAAGTGCCCTTGTTTTGTTTGGATGTTGTACAAAAGCTTATGTTGTAAGAACTGTAATATGTTGTAAGAACTATAATAAGTGCTCTCATGAGGCATGATGTATGAGAAAATGATGGGCACCTGCTATCACTACCGGAAAGCTGCTATATGCCGAGTGTCTGGAGTTTTAACGAGTGCAATCTATCGGACACTCGGTAAACAACCACTTTGCCGAGTGCCTCCACGGGGACACTCGGCGAAAATAAAACACTCGGCAAAAAATCTCTTTGCCGAGTGCTGCAGTTTAGACACTCGGCAAAAGAAGCTCTTTGCCGAGTGCTGCCAAGAAAACACTCGGCAAAAATAAAACACTCGGCACCAACCGCCGTCCGTTAGAGGTCAGCCGCCGCTGTTAGAACTTTGCCGAGTGTCTGGAGTGTTTTTTTTTGCGGCACTCGGCAAAGAAATAAAACCTGTTCCTTTCCTACCCTTCAAACTTTTTCTGCTCTCCACATACAACATATGGTACTCCATGTTAAAATTTGGTATATTTTTGTATTTGTTTGCTATATTTAATTAATTAATTGCATTTCAGGCAATTTTTTGAATCAAGTCAAATTTGAACTGCAAGTTATTCAAATAATAGGAAAAAATGAGTAGAAAAATGATATTCATGTTGTTCAGCCCGGTTTGAGGCCTTACGTGTGAAATGAAAAGGAATTTCGAACATCTTGTTCAGGAAACACGACCACGAACGTGTGGCCGAATGGTTTTTAAATTTTAAAAAAAGCAAACGAAGTCTGAAAATCATGAGATTTGTCAAGATGTCATGATATCATACGTGGAGGCTGTGGTAAAAAATTGAGAATATTTCACATAAGTTGTCACGTACGATACTTACAAACCGAAGCATTTCTGAAGAAGAAGCACAGAGTTGAGAAGGATCCGGTAAGATTTGGAGTCAAAGTGACGGTCGAATTGTGGTTTGACTACAAAACTTTTTGTATAGGCAATAGACAACAGAGATTGTTTCATGTGAAAATTTGGTAATTTTTCGGATCCGTTTGATAATTTTAATTTTTAAACTGCAATTATAGAATTTTAATTGATATAAATTGAATTTGAGCTATAACTGCATGAAATAATGATCTAATATTCGTAGAAGCATCGAATATGCATTGTTGAGTGAATTTGACAAGGCATTTTCAAAGTACATTCGAACAAATTTGTAAAACACGTTATGGAAAACAAAAAGAGGAAAGGAAGTTTTATTTTTTAAAAAATCTTTGCCGAGTGCCTTGTGGGCGACACTCGGCAAAGGAGGTGGGCTTTGCCGAGTGCCAGATCGGGGGCACTCGGCAAAGGAGGAGGGCTTTGCCGAGTGCCAGATCGGGGGCACTCGGCAAACAACACAAACAAAACGGGCCGCGCTCACACACGCAACAAACACAGCCCGCCATCCCGCACGCCCGCCGCCGCGCCCGCGCCCGCCCGCTGCCCCAGCCACCGCTTCGACTGCCGCGGCCGGCCCGGCCCCCTCGGCCGCTCGGCGCCGCCCCGGCCACCGCTTCGACTGCCCCGGCCCCCGCCCGCCCGCCACCTCCCCCGCGGCCTCCCGCCTGCCGCCTCCCCCGCGGCCGCCCGCCGCCCGACGCCTCCCCCGACTGCACCCGCCCCCACTGCCGCCCGCCGCCTCTCCCACCCGCCGCCTCCCCCGCGGCCGCCCGCCGCCCGACGCCTCCCCCGACCGCCCCCGCGGCCGCCCGCCGCCCCGGCCACCGCTTCGACTGCCGCGGCCGGCCCGGCCCCCGCGGTCGCCTGGCGCCGCCCCGGCCAACGCTTCGACTGCCCCGGCCCCCGCGGCCGCCCGACGCCTCCCCCGACAGCCCCCGCGGCCGCCCGCCGCCTCCCCCGCCCGCCGCCTCCCCCGCGGCCGCCCGCCGCCCCGGCCACCGCTTCGACTGCCGTGGCCGGCCCGGCCCCCGCGGCCGCCCGGCGCCGCCCCGACCACCGCTTCGACTGCCCCGGCCCTCGCGGCTGCCCGCCGCCTGACGCCTCCCCCGACTGACCCCGCCCCCACGGCCGCCCGCCGCCTCCCCCGCCCGACGGCTCCTGCAGGTTGGTTTGTATATGTGTTTCGGCCGTATATGTGGTTGTTGGCCATCGTGCCGTATATGTGGTTGTCGGCCGTCGTGCCGTTGGTGTGGTTGTCGGCCATCGTGCTATTCGTTTGTTGCAGGTTTTGGAAACCTCACCGTGCAGGGGAGGTGCTGCCGAAATTTTCAATTGACACTATTATGTTCCTTTTTTGCAGGAGAGGCTATTGCACTGTCCACCGCCGCTGTGAGTTACCCTTTTCCTTGCTCGGTTTACAGTTCAGCTATTTATTCATGTTCATAGATTACGTAACCTAGTTAGGCGTCTCCCGTTCGAAAGAGATACGGTTGGAAATATGCAGATCTTTGCATATCTATAACCGTATCTGTTTCGAATTGTCCACATTTTTTGGACAGCCCGAGGATGCGTAGATGGGGTTAGTTTCCATGGTCTACTCCGATCCGTGACAGAGTTTCGGCATCATCTCCCTGTTGTTCTCCGGATACACAATCTCCCTGCCAGGACGTGTATTTGGAGAACAGCGGGGAGGTGCTGCCGAAATTCTGTCTCGGATAGGAGTAGAGCATGGAAACTAACCTCATCTACGCATCCTCGGGTGGGATTAGGACCTATCTTCACCTATTAGATAGGAGAAAGATCGTGTAGATGCATCGCATTCATTGGACATTCTTGAAATAATGACTGGATACATCGCGTCTATATGCAGGATTTCTTCAGATGCCAGGAGGGATATGAGGCCAAGGCGGCTAGTGTGGCTCACAAAGCCTGTTATAAACTCGTAAAGGACATGCATTACGAGGCGCGCATCCAGGCCATCGTAACATACAACGCTACCTACCTTGGAGTGAAGATCAACAAAACTCAAGCAAGAAACATGAGGCTGACCCGGGAAGAATACATGCAGGTAAATATAGAATATTAATACTGATTTTTTCTGAGATTAAGTACGCTTAATTTGATCTTCTTATATGTCATATACTTGATGACGTGTAGGTGCCTCCGTGGTGGTGCGCCCAGCATCTCCAGTGCTGGGCATAGATGGTGGACAAGTGGTGCGCCGCCGAGTGGGAGGAGACGCACAACGCTTGCCGGGAGCGGCGTTTGATGATGCCAGGTGCACCACACCATCAAGGCAACCGTAGCCTCGACGAATTCGCGGCTACATGGGTACGCGAATTCATTTCTTTATTATAACGCTCAATTCTGCATAATTTCTAATCATCTTGCTGTTTTTTTCGCAGTCGTCATCACATGGTGGCCAGCCTTGCTCCCAGTTCAAGGCATGGGCTTTGGCCCACAAGGGCAAGGCGACGTCCGACGTCGACTACAACCCGGAGGACCCGCCCTCGGTGTACAGCAATGCGACCGTCCACAGCCGCCTCAGTGAGTACACATCGATGGCAAGGGCGGTCCATGGGCCAGAGTACGATCCGAGCACCCAGGACCTTGATGGAGAAGTCGTCATGAGGGTGGGAGGAGGCAAGAAGCATGGGCGGTACTGGATTGGCGACAGCACACTCGACACGGCCACTACTCCCACTCTCTCCCAGATTCGAGCAAAGAGCACGAGCTCAAGCCCGGCCATACGCCCACGGCCGGACACTTCACAGTCCCGGATGGAGGCACTCCAGGTTATTTCTGTTTTATTCGTCGTTCATTAATTTTTACATACCTTTGCTTTGCATTGTAACATTGGGGTGAAATATTGTAGGCCCAGCTGGAAGAAGAGAAGAGGCTACGGGAGGAGATGGCGGCGAGGATGGAGGCCGATCGGCAGAGGAATGAGGCCGAGCGGCAGAGGATGGAGCAGATGTTTCAGTGGATGCAAAGTCTTGGCGAGAGGATGGGTCAACCTCTGCCACCGGAGCTATTCCCTCCTCCACCTCCTCCTGCAACTACTCCTGTGAGTTTGCCTTCTCTACCTTGAGCTCTTTACTTACCATGTTTATTGCTTTCGCTTATGCTTTGCTTGTATGAGCTCTACCTTCTTAGATTAGCTATAGGCAAGTTGATAGGATTGTCTCTAAGTTGCAAAACTCTTTTGTGTTGAGGGCAAGTTAGAACACACTACAAAAACTTTAAGTCAATATCTCTTGTGCATTGCGGCCTAACTTCCAAGTCAGCATCAAGTTCCTTTCACCTGAGCTAGTGGAGTATGAATGTTTAAGTTTGTATGTTCCTACCTTAAATCTTGTCTCACACATGCAATCTCTTCTCCTTTGTGCAGAATCAATCGGCGGCTTCGAATAATGTGCCTCATGACGCACCACATCAGTCGGGGGGGGGGGGGGGGGCGCAGCTTGGTGAATGATACTTGTGGTTGTGATGCTTATTGTGAATGGTACTTGGAGATACTTGGATTTGCATTTGTGGTTCACTTGTGGTTGCATTTGGATTATATGTGATATATTGTGGTTGCATTTGGATTATATGTGATATATTGTGGCTGCACTTGGTGAATGGTTGTGAATGGCACTTGTGGTGATTACTTGTGGACTATATGTGATATATTGTTGATATATCTGTGATATATTGTGACTTGTTTGAGTGGGGTGCAATAAACAATTAAAATAGGCAGTTTTTGGCCACTTTACCGTGTGTTACACTCGGCAAAGGGAGGTTTTGCCGAGTGTCATAGTAAAAACACTCGGCAAAGTAACATTTCTGTGCATTCTGGGAACACATTTTGCCGAGTGTTTTGGCTTTGCCGAGTATCATGGTAATGACACTCGGTAAACTTGTAGTCTTTGCCGAGTGTCTTTACCATGACACTCGGCAAAGGTTAAGAGTTTGCCGAGTGTCATTACCACGACACTCGGCAAACTGGAAGGATTTGCCGAGTGCCATTCCGTCCTGGCACTCGGCAAAAGACGCCGTCACCGTGTTCTCACCGTCCACTGACCTTTTTTTGTCGAGGGTCGTTTCGGCACTCGGCAAAGCCTTTGCCGAGTGCTCGATGAAAAGCTCTCAGCAAAGAGCTCTTTGCCGTCAGAAACTTTGCCGTGTGAGCTATGCCGTGGGTGGCACTCGGCAAAGCCTTTGCCGAGTGTTTCTCGTGCTTTGCCGAGTGCCACTGGCACTCGGTAAAGCTGTTGAGCCCGGTAGTGTATGTAGTGAACTTCTGGAATTGTTGCTTTTTTTGGATCTTTTTGGTATGAAATCGATTCTTTGAGAAGATGTACACATTAACACATGAAGTTGGGCCCAGCCAGTAGTGGTTGGGGTCATGAGTTCAAGCCACATCTTGTACCTAAATTCAAAGGCTCATAGGTCCTCGTGTGTGTTCTCCATTTTAATCTTGATCGTATCATAAGCACATGTCAGTTTTATAATCACATTAGGTTTTATTACCGTGAAATCATGTGAAGATCCATATGAATTTCTTGTTGACGATGAGTAATTGACTCCTTTGATTGAGTTTGGTACGTATTTGAATTGGCTTGAAGTTTGAGTTTGAAAGGAGTTGAAAAGAATGGAGTGCCTTTTGTTTTGTTTGTTTCGGATGATTTGAAGTTATTGGGCAAGCAAATGGACGATTGGGACAGAAGGTCATGATTTTTGCAACGGCTGAAACTTGGATGTTTCGGATAATTCGGATACAATGGATCATACCTATGTGCGGATGATCCGAAGATAACGGACAAGCAAAAGGATGATTGGGATAGAAGGTGTGGAGTAGATGTTTGTACGTAAAGGATCATCCGTTTCTATCAGACAAGCAATCAGATCATTGCTCTAGAGAGTATGTTTTTAAGGATTATTGGAGTTTGAGTCGTTGTTGAGTTGAGCCTTTTGGGGTTAGTGCATATAGGTTGTATATTGCATGTTTAGAGTAGCGTGGGTCAAGTTATAAAGAACTTATGCACATACATAGTTTTTCGGTCTATTTGTATACAGATAGTTTGAAGTCAACTATGGTCAATGATGAGGAGGATTGGAACTTGATTTGGAAAACCAAGGTCTGAACAATCATGAATGCCGAATGAGATAGTTGAACTCAAACAAGACGCAAGATGGACAAGAACTATGGAAGGCAAGGTGATGCGAGTGGTGCACTAAGTGACTTGGCTGGTGCAAATGGAGAAGGTTTGGTGGATCTAGATGCGTGTGAGACCTGATGACAAGTCGTCGGGTGCCATGGGCTTTGTGTCAAAGCATGCGAAGACTCTTCAAGGTGAAGGTATGGCTAAAGGTCGGTAGAGGTGCATTTTGATAAAGTGCTCAATACTATAAAAATTATAAGTGCAAAACCATGGTGATGGCCTAATTGGTTTAGATCAATTCAAGGAGGAAGAGTTAAGTAGATTTGGGTATTGGAGCTTCGTGGTGAAGGTCACTTTGAAAAGCATGCATAAGTTTGGCGTGAGTTAGAAACTCATTATATTGTGCGTTTTCGGCTTTACCCCTAAGCTTAGTGGATATAGGGCCTGTTCTTTTTGGCTAAAACTTATGCTTTTTGGCTTCGGCTTGTGACTTTTGGGCTATTCATGTGAAACATTATAGAGTAACAGAAACTCACGTGTGGTTTTTGCCGATATAAATGAAGTTGGTATAGTATGTACTATAATTAACTAGCAGACCCTATCTTGAAAAGATACTCCGTTTAAAAGCAAATTACTGTAGAAAAGCCGAAAAGCAGCTTTTAAAAGCTGGAAAGAGCAGGCCCATATAGTACCCATTAGGTTTTAGATCTAGGGTTACCAGAGAGTGATAGGTGTGAGCCACCACTATAAAAGGAGATTGAGAGGTATGCCTCTATCCATCCAAACTGAGAAACAACCTTATGTAGGTTGAGACAGTGAGATCATGAGTAGGTTGCCATAATGGTTCATATCCTCCATAGGAAGTGGTTGTAAACATTTCTCATCAAGTAGTAATACAATCCTCAAATTCATCCAAGATGTTTATGATCTTGTTCTTAATGATGCTTTCTTGATTTGGTTGTGCTTTTTTCGTCTCCTTCCTCTCATATTAATCTTGTTTTTGTGCAAGGATGTGTAAAGAGGTGGTTTTTACTCTAGGTGTCCAGACCCCATCCAACTGGGGACTTTTTGATTGAGTTCTTGAAAGTTCCTCCGTTTTGGGTTGAAAAGGGTGAAATCAAGGGTTTATTGCTTCAAGGGTTTTTGTCTTGGTTCTTGCTGTGATTTAGAGTACTAGGACATGTGGGGAATCTTCCTTGACCATATTGGCTTGAATCTTTTCATGAGCTACTTCAAATCAGGGTTTTTGTCTAGGGAATCATCCTTGACCACACTACTACGAAAAGGGTAATCCTAAGCACCTCATCACATATGGTTCAACACAAATCGTCAGTGATAAAGTTACCACAGATGGTTTTACAAGATGGACTGTCTAAATTCACCGCAATGGAAAGAGCCGTCTGTGATGACCTTCTTATTATAGATGGTTTTTATTTTGAACCGTCTGTGATATATCATAGAAGGTTCAGAACAAAAACCGTCTATGATGTCTGTACTTATCACAGACAGTTTTTTTGAACTGTCTGTGTGTATCACAGACTGTTCGGAACAAAAACCATCTATGATGACCTACTTATCACATATGGTTCTTTACCAAGAACCGTCTGTGATAATATTTCAACTTACCTGCTCTTGCCGAATTTGAATTTCCCGCTCATCTCGCTGGATTTACTCCTTAAAATAGAAAGCTCGGCTGTTCTTCTCCTCATCTCTCTTCTCTCTTCTCACTTCTCCTCCTCCACTCCTCTTCTCCACATCTCCTCTTCTCACTTCTCCTTCACTTCTCCTTTCCAAATTTTCCCTTAAAAATAGAAGGCTCGATCAACTCCCTCCCTGAGCTCCTCCGCCTCCAGTTGTGATGCACCAGTTTGGTTAAGTTTTGGTCAAGCTTGTGTTATCTGTGTTTTGGATCCTCCATTTCAACCAGATCATGTTGAAGCTAGTTTTTTGCACAATAGTCAGCTTGCTTTGCTCGGTTTTTCATGGTATGTATGTATATTTAGGCTCTGATCTTCGTTGATTCTCAAAACTTGGGGGGATGGAGTCTGGAATACTTGGGGTGAAAGTTTTCAACTCCATTCATCACCTCTCTGATCGCTGGCCATGATCCTACAATTACTCTAGATTCGACCAAACTCTAGTCATGGTCATAGAAAAATATAGCCCTAAAGCCTCTAGTCATGGCCAAAATGCAGAAGACATCATTGATCTTTGGCTATGTGATCTGTGATCAACACACAAATTAGAGAAGCCATGTGACAACCTTGACAAGTTCCCCAGTTCATAATGGCTTCCTCTCTAATCACAAATATATGTCATTTTGGGATATATGCAGTCAAACTTTTAAAACTTTGACTACCATTATCTTTTTAATATTTAAATTGAACACATAAAAATTATATAGGTAGGTTTGTCCCAAAAAGTAATTTTATAATATCTACATTTAGCTGATAAGGTAATATCTACGTCTTACCGATACATGTTCTTTTCACATGTTATATGTGGTGTCTTTCTCTGTTTGTTGATTGGTAGGATGGTCATTCCTCTCAGGATATATTTAGGCAAGCAGAAATGAAAATCGGTGGCGCCTCTTTTACATCCAGCAGCAACCTCTCAACCTATGTATTTTACTACCTACTAATAGCAGGAACATCAAATTAGAATATTAGATTATCTTACCTTCTATATGACTGTATGGGCATGACCAAGTGGAACTCTGTGATGTGTTATTGCCTGTATAACTTAGTGCTTTATTATCAAAATTGGATGTGCTAAAGTTACCTCAGGTACTATGTGGCATGCTTCCTGCCTGGTTTATGTTCAGGATTCAGGGTTCTTACCTATTATGACTCCTACTTATAATTTCCCATTCTATTATATTTTATTTGAAATGTTGTGCGGATGCAACATGTGTACCAGCCATGCTAAAGGATAGGCATATATGTGATTCTATCTTATTTTGCCATTGATTCTCACTAGGATGACCACTTTCATGGGTAATTATTTTGTTCATACATACAAGTGTGTTTAGTTATTTGCTTTGGATTGCTTGGAGATAAGAAGATACCGTCACTTCGTCAGTAAGCCTTTTCAAGCACCTATTTGGTTGTGACATACATATGTTTCCATCTTTTATGAACCTTCTTTGATCATACTTAAAAGTTGATGGTTCCTATGGTGGTTCTGTATCCTTCATGAAACAATATCTGTTGTTCTGTAGGTCATATCTAGCTCCTTTGCACTGCCCTATCCACTGGTCCTACTACCCCCCTTTGGAGGTATGGGTGATCGTAGTACAAGCAAGCATTGATGACATACGTTTTGGTTGTCAATTCTAACGGGTTTTGCACCTTCAAACAGACAAATTTATGTGGTGATACATATGAAGTTCTTTAGTTTGTTCTTCGGCCACCCTTCCTGCCCTCTTGGTTAGTCCTCATGCCTTTCTTTCTTCAATTTAGTTAGTTATTTTGCCTGATTTGGTCTATGTGAGCTTTGCAAGCGTATTACAATCCCATCTCTACCTGGCTTCTATTTGTGGCATGGGGTGGCTAGATGGCAGTTCATTGGAAGCCCAAGCGAAGCAATAGCAGGTCTGTACTATCCTAGGAAATATCCGCCTATAGATTGCAGAACACTCCATCCTTTTCTTTGGATGTAATAATTTGCATATCAATGGTGATTAGCTCTGTAGTTACTTCAAAACTTAGTGTGCCATTTCTTGCTTAATCAATAGGACATGGTACTACATGTGTTGATTTTCAATTAAAATGGATCTCTCTAGATAAAGAAAAGCTTAATAAAAATGGATAAGCAGTAATTATTCATAGATACCAAACTGAAATAATTATCATTTGTAAAATAGCTTCATGCAGCTGTATAAAATAGCTTTTAAGAAATAAATTCTGTGATCAGCTAATTTGACCTAGGGAATCGCACGGGGACACATCAACCTAGCAAGGAACATCTGATGGTTTGCACTCCAGTAATCTTATCAGCCCTTAAGCAAAAATACAACAAATGCTACAAAAAAAAACTTTGAAATCTAACTAGTGGCTACAAGTACAATAAAAGAAACTAGTGGCTACAAAGCATCTACTAATTTAATTCCAAAATCTGCTCTTCCTTCAATGCCTTGATTTAAATGACTAATATTCAATTGCACAGGCCATATAAACAAGGAGGCTCACAAATAAATGCTGAATTCATGAGTTGTAATCCGGATGGTCTTTAACATACCGTTGTAAATAGGAAGATCAAAGCTTCACACAACTCCGAAAAACAAGACATGTATGTCACCCAAGATGTGATGTTCTCATCAGCAGCAGCACAATCAGCCATGAAAAAAAATTCATGCAGCAACAGTCATCATGCCAAATTTTGAGCAATCTGCATCAACGACCATGTTTATTCTGAAACTGACCAATGGCAAATTTGAGCAAGGATGAAGGATGCCAACATCTCTTACTAACTGCAGATCATGTACATAACTGTTCATTTACATGCCAACAAATGAATTGTTTTTGTTTTAGACAAACTAGTAGTGAATAGATGTTGCATTCTGACAATTCTTATGCATTCTGAATTCAGAATTCTTATGCATTCTAAATTAAATAAGTCATTGAATTGCATTATAATATCATGATCCAACTCTTTAAACCGCCAGAACTAATCATATCCACAAACAACTGCCATACAACCGAAGACAATGACATATTTAACATGGTGAAAATACGAGCAGGCTGTGTTTAATATGTTATATTTATGATGCTAGTAAAGCTAGTCAATTGCAAGCATCTAGCAGTAATTTCATTGTTCATTGTTTGTTGTTATGTTGTTCATGTAGGAAATCGGTGACAATCTCATCAGTTATATAAGCAATTGTTCATTGTTCATGTAGACACATAGAGAGAGAGCTATGCATTCATTATTCATGTAGGCACACAGCGAGAGCTAGGCACTGGTTCAGTATTCTTGTAGGCAATCAGTGACAATCTCATTAGCCAAATTTGTGGACAAGCATCGAAAAATTTTGTTGATGAACCATCTACCATGAATCATAATAGCACAAATTCCTATACATATTCGTGGAATAAATATAGAAAATTCCAGATGTATGCAACTCCAAAATAGGACCAAATCTACCAAATCACAACCAAAATACTTTATAATATCCAAAATAGGATCCAATACTACAAAGCATTTTTCATCAATTCATGAAAAATGGGGGGCTTGAGCAATTGAGGAGGGAGGCCAAGGGGGAAGGCCGCTGATGATGCTCTAACCTTCACAGTCTCGGACGAGGTCACTGGTGGTCGAGCATCCAGTGTTGGAAATAATCTTGTTGTTGTTGAGTGGTCGTGCCTGTACTATGGTCGTAGCTACTATTCAGTGTTGGTCCGTAGTCAAAGTACTCGGTGTATTCGAGTACTGTGTGGTCGTTATCGTGTCATCGTGTGTTGAGTACTGTACAGTGGTCGTAGCCAACTATACTCATGTGTCGAGTACTGCACAGTGGTCATAGCCAACTATACTTGTGTGTCGAGTACTGTGCTGTGGTCGTAGCCATAGTGGTTGAAACCAGCAGTCGATAAGCCGTGGTCAAAGGCGCAGCTGAGAAGCCGTGGTTGATGCCATGGTCGAAGGCGTAGTCGACAAGCCGTGATCGATGCCATGATCGAAGGCGCAGTTGACAAGCCATGGTCGATGCCATGGTCGAAGGCGCAGTCGACAAGCCGTGGTCGATGTCGCGGTTGGAGGAGTGGTCAATACTCAGTAGTCGTAGCTACCGCGATCGATGGTTGGTGTCGGAGCTACCATGGTCGATGGTCGGTAATCGAAGCTACCGTGATCGATAGTCGGTAGTCATGGCTATTATGGTCGATAGTTGGTAGTCGTAGCTACCATGATCGATGGTCAGTTATGACCATGTTGTACGTGGTCGGTTACGACCACGTTGTACGTGGTCGTAACGACCAGATTGTTGTGTGCGTGGTCGGTTACAACCACGTTGTGTGTGGTCGTAACGACCAGCGCGTGGCACTTGTGTGAGTAGTCGATTACGACCAGTGTAGTCATAGACGACCACGGTGTGTGTGGTCGGCTACGACCAGGTTGTGCTTGGTCAGTTACGACCGTAGTGTGCGTGGTTGTAACGACCAGTACAATAAGCGCCAGGGTCATGATGATGGAGTCTACAGTGGTCGTAAATGCAACACCGCAATCGAAGCCAACGGTCAGGGAGCAGCTGAGGTCGTGCAGTTAGTCTGTCGAGGAGTCAGCGCTCCAATTGGGCAGCAGTAGCAGTGAGCACTGTAACTGTCGTCAGCGCTCAGCTTGGATTGGGTAGCGGTTGCGGTGAGCACTGTAGTAGTCGTCATGGGCTATCAGTTGTGGTAGTCGTGAGTCAACTGATTAGAGCAACAGAGCGGAGTCAGTGACCTGTGTCGTCAGCAGCTGTAGTAGTCTTTAATCGACTAATCGGAGAGGCGCAGTGGAGTTAGTGACCTATGTCAGTCATGAGTCGACTGATCAGAGCGTCGCAGCGGAGTCGTAGTGTGTGGCTTGTGTGGCCTATTGTCTATATATACCCTGTACTCTTGTGAATTCGAGTGAGTGAGTTTTGGGAAAATCAGTGTGAATACAGAGTGAAGTCATAACTGGCATGTGTTGCCGAACGAGAAACAAATGTCTCCTCTGCTTTTCACTCATTCTTCTCCCTTCTCCCCCCTATGCTTCTTCCCCAATTAGTGTGGCATGGGCAACATCCAGGTCCCTGGGTGTTGCAGGATAGGCAGTGACGATGACGGGATCTGAGGCCAACGATAGGGACTAGACCTAGGGCGGCGGCTAGGGGCTCTATGCTGGTGGTGGGGACAAGCTTGGGGATGGCGAGGATGGTCTCCTGGGAAGGCAGCGGGGACCTCCTGGCAGGCGGGGAGGGAATCCAGGCACGGTGGTGCTAGGTCCTTTGCTGAGGAATCCTTAGCTTCACTCCGACTCCTGATTGGTAGGGCATGGACAATGGTGCATGGGCGTGACAGAGAGGAGAGAGGTGCACTTGGGCTCCCCGTCGGCGGCGAAGGGCACCCAACTGCTGGCGATGCCCCCTGGAGCGACTGCGGCTAGGGCTGGACGAGTGCACATGGACGAGAGAGAGAGAGAGGAGAGAGCTACGGGGAGAGGAGAGGAGAGAGTACCAGAAGGGACCTAAAATAGCTTGGTCAAAACTTTGTTAAAAAACAAAATAAAAATAACATTTAATTTGAAGATCGCGTAAGAATAAATAACATGGAGTTTATTTGAAAGTGTAGAAAACAATATGGTTCTGGAAATATGGTGCTCCCATGATCCAATGCCATACACAACAACTACGTTGAACTATCTCTCCAAGTAAAAAAGAAAAATAAGTGTGAGATATAAAATACCTCAGCGAATCGCACCCAATAGTACAAGCAACAATTGTGGTAAGATAAATCAAGGGCCATGAGGTAAGTGTGTTCGACGGATGTGATAATCAAAGGCGATAACGTAATACTGAAAAGGATCATGTAGTAAGAGTATTGTTGTGATAATGGTACATGATGGAATAGCAATAATTTGTGAAAGTAAGGATGGTACCAATTTAGAAAGCGAGCCACAGTTGATAGGTTGTAATATGAAATTAGGGCATGGAATGAAATGTTATGGTTGAAAGTAATCATGTAATTGTAAAAGATGGATAGTTACGACGCAGATTTTCGGTGCATCACATAGCAGGTCATACGAAAATAATTGTTAGGAAACCTGTGCCTGGGTTGGAAGCCTTGGCCCATGGTGGGCACCTCACCAGTAGACTATAAATAGGGAGCTGTATCGGTAATTTGTACACGCAATCAGAAAGAAAGCAATAAAGAAAGATCAGGAGTTCTCTCTACCTCTCTGTGTTTTCAATCTACTATTTCTGCCTTCTGTGATTGATCTTGTTTTACATTAAGCAGAGGAATCGATCGAACTGGTCGCCAGCGACAGTTTCTCAACATGTTATCAGCACAACTCATGTCACAACTCTATGCTTGTAACTAGATGTAACTTCCCAACAACGGAAATGTACGGCCCATACGATGTTAGGTGAATAGTCGAAGCCCCCATATATGTGATAACTAGTAGGGGTGGAAAACGGTAACGGATAATTCGTTTCATCCGATATTCGTATTTGAGAAAACGCGAATGTGGTAAGCAAAATCTGTATTCGAAAATATTCGTATTCGAGAATATTCGTATTCGCATTCATATTCGAGAATATTCGTATCCGTATTCGTATTCAAGACTATTCGATTCGTATTCGATCCGTTTCTAGAACCCATAAAAAATCCATACGAATTTTGTGATTCAAAATTTGAATTTAGGCGGTTTAAAACCGGTAACCGGTCAAAAACTGGTAAAAAATCAGCAAAACCTCTAGGAATCCGTTTTATCCGATATTCATATCCGAGAAAATCCGTATTTGAAAATATCCATATTCGTATTCGAGGATATTCATAACTAGCTTTTAAACGGAGTGCCTTTTAAAGGTGGGGTCTACTAGTTAATTGTAATACATACTGTATCGACTTTATTTATATTAGCAAAAGCCGGACGTGAGTTTCAGTTACTCTGTAATCTCTCACACGAACAGTCAAAAGACACAAGCCGTAACCAAAAGCCATAAACCGCAGCAAAAAAAAGACCCATGGTATAAAGGTGATGTGCCAATTTGGTATTAGGGGTTCGACCAGAGTGATATTTCAATCATCTAGTGCTCATGAAAGGCCAAGCCCAAACACGGATGTGACACATTGTTTTTCTTGATGACCTGTCACCATAGAGTGCGCATTAGTCCGCGTTGTAGTTGCTTGTAGATTCTGCTGAGGTGTCAACGGCATGTGCGCTATACTTGAGAAAATGACCCGAAATATAAGTAAATCTTGTCTCTACATTATAAAATATTAGACGTATCCAAAGAATAAGGACACACACATGTGCGTAATTTGAAGGTAAAGATTGCGTAGGGAGCTCCCCACGGTAGAAAGTATGGGAAAAGGTGACAGGCGGCTCAGATCAACACGACAGTAACTGGGTTAATATGATTCCACATGTTCATCGCAAATCCAACGCCTTGGAAGACAATCCTACGCTCCCAACCGTCGGAAGCTACCTGTCGACATCTTGTCCACGATTTCAGCCAGCTCCCTGAGGTCAACTTTGCGCCCCTGTACTTGGCATCACAAGGGGCATGAGAAGGACGCTGATAGGAACAAAAGCATCCCAGAAACGTAACACATTAGTCACCCATCAACCCATTGGTTTTTCACCATCAATTTGATTATCGACTAATTACAAAAGACCACGTGCGTTCACGACTTCACGTTGTACAACGATACCTGATAAGCCTTGACTTTTGCCCCCTTTGAGCTTTGGCAATCCTCACAAACAGATAACGATTCTTTTTTTGCCCCTATAAAGGATGATAATGTTCCTTTAGAGGATGAGAAAAATAGTGAAACTGTTTTGCATGTTACTAGTGAAACTGTTTTGCATGTAACTAGTGAATTTTGTAGGAAAAATAAACAAACCTAGCTAGATTAGGATAAACTAATCGAATTGCTCAGCCTATTATAATTCAACGGCTGAATCGGACCATGTCGCATTAAACCAGAGCACCATGGCACGTGTTCTACCAATACATGCTTTCCAAAATGTACTCGGCTAATGAAATGTGTTTTATGCTTCTTATTTGTTTCCGGAATCCCACGTTCAGTTTTGTCCAAGAGTTTGTAATAAAGTTGCTCACGAACTTACGAGTCATGGAGCTTCTACAGCGCATGGCGCCACTATGGTGTGGATGGACCATGGTCTAGCCTTCGTATATGAACCTGTAGCCGCTGATTCGTTTGCGGCAATGGTTTAATGGAATTCCAGTGTTCCAACAAAAAAAAATGCATTCGGCTAATGAGTCTAAAAAAATTGTGTTCGAGCAATCATCTATTGGTATGCAGACCCGTCGTCCCATTCACAGGTCTGCACCTGTACCAAAATTATATTCCAGTAATCTATTGATATGCAGACCCGTCTCCGATCCCATTCACAGATATGCACCTCGTGCGACCGTCTTCGCGTCCCTTCGTGAAGCCCATGCCAACCGAAGCGCATCAATCCCGGCTAGTTTTCAACCTAGGTGGTGTCAGCCTACAGCTCCGCAACCCCTCCTCACAGGACTTTCCTGCCAACTTGACACATACAAAGTGAGAGCATTTGTTCTACCACAAAATTGAGCACGATAGTAATCTTCGCTTCACTGGGTGCCTCATGGACTTCGTCTAGACACCTCCTATTGTACTGGACCGAGACGACGAATCCCATCTCCGGAGGCTCCGTGTGGTGGCTCTACGACTGAATATGCGGGACTACGCCGAGGAGTTCTGCATGTTCCGCTTGTCCCCTCTGGCTCGCCAATGGGAGGTGCATTTAGGCTCGCCGCAGTCGAATGGTGTCCGCCCCTCGCTAATGGTGCTGGAGAGGTCCATGGGTCCCAGTGAGTTTTCGCGCTCTCCAGCGATGCCTCATAGGTAAGCGTTATCTTTGAAACGGCTAATTCGATGTGCTTGCAGTTATACCGCTGGCGGAGGCAAAGTGTGCCGTGTGTGTTCCTAGGGTCGTACATCCTTAAGGAGCACGGCCTTCGGGCTGCAGCTACCACGGGGATCCCCGTATCAACCATGTGTGAGATGCCCCGGGCTTCGCCGTGCCTGAATGCCCTGTGTTGGGCTCAAGCGGTGGTCTTGAGCGCGGTGCAGGCGGCCAGGATGGCGAAGATGCCACTGGCCGCATAGATACGGGCGAGCTGGGGGGCTCTTCCTCAGCTACTGTGGCTGTACCTCTCACTCGACTCCCCCTAATCTCGTTGGGTCATAGGCCCACCTAGGTGGACTCGGCGAGTCTGACAACTTCGATGCGGACGAGGGGGCGGTGAGGCAGAGGAGGGTGGCGACGATAGTCATGATGACGATGATAGTGATGACGAGGATGACGTGCACATCCTCGACGTGCCCAGCTCCGCCACAGCGGAGGGCCATGGGGCACCCCCGAGGCGGGGCGTCCTGTAGACTTGGGTGAGGGCCAAGCTTCCGGCTTGGCTGACCCGGTGGGTCCTACAGAAGCCGAGGGCACAGGCCCATTGCCAAATCTGGTGATGGCCTTGCCAGCTCCAGTGCCACGTGCTCTGCTGGCTTTGCCAGACCGCCCGATGAAGCGTGCACACGTGAGCTCCCCTCCAAGAGGGCTGGAGGGGTTTCGTTTTGCCTTGTGGGTGCTAGACAGAGATTCTAGCTCGGAGGATGGTACATCATTGCCCCCTCAAGCTGCCACCATGCACCCCAAGTGGTGACACCTGTTGGGGGGAGCACAGGTCACACCAAAGGTGAGGCAACTGATGCGAGTGTCAGCTGGCACGCTGGAGGTAAGAGCTCTTTTTTGTTATTAGGACTTTGCGTGGCTGTCCCCACTTTGTTCCCTTACCCTATCCCATTCATTAGTGCCTCTACCTACTTTGGTGGTAGAGCATCGTCTACTTGGCGAGGAGGAGGCTTGTGGACTCGGGAAGGGCCCAAGTGCAAAAGGCGGCTCATGCATAGAGACTGTGTAGGTGATTGGCATGGAGGTGGTGTCCTGTGAAGGTCTGGTTGCAGGCGCTAAGTTGGATCCCAGGAGGTTCTCACTTGACGACTTCGTCCCTCGAGCGGACACCCTCTGATCGCCCTACACTACCGTGGACTATCTAGACTCTAGCCTCGATCAGAGTGCCATATTACCCTGTGGCCCTGAGCTGCTTTTTGGGGAGCTGGAGGCAACAGAGGTGAAGGTACGTCTGATTCGCTATTGCTGCTCTTTATTTTTTGTGATATATGTATAGAATCGCAGCGTGTTGTGTGTTGTAGGCTATTGCTCTGGCGCGGGCGACACGAATGGTAACACTCTAGGAGGCATTGAGCCTGTGGGAGTAGCTGAGCGTGTCCCAAGCTGAGGCCGATGCGCTTCCCCAGTCTTTGGAGGAGCGCAAGAACCATCTTCACTTCCTTGAGGCAGAAGGGGCAAAAGCATTGGTGGCTGCGAAGGCTGCTACAGCTGAAGCCAATGCCTGCATTGCTGAGGAGAAGGGGAACTTTCTTCAGCAGGTGGCCGCACTATAGGGGGAAAGGACCGGCTGTAGTCCAAGGTTGCGGATGGTCACCAGCTTTGTGATCAGTGTTTTGTGGTAGAATGGGAGGCCATGTAGAGCCTGGAGGCGACCCTTACGAACCTCGTGGTTGTCGGACCCCGGAGTAATAACTCCTGGATCCTCTGTGTAAATCGTACTAGTCCAGGATCAGCTAGTGCACACAGTGAACAACAAAGATAAATATCAACCATAATGACATTTATTAACTAAATATGGGCATGTTTGCCAAAGTTTACATCCACGGCCAATAGGCCAAATTTTAAATAATAGTAGCGGAAGAAAAATACTTAAGCGGAAGAAACCTGACAAGCCTACCCATAGGCACACGATAGTAATACGTGGCCTACTCGTCCAGATCTTCACCGTAGTTGAAGTCATCTTTCTCTGTGTGAAGATAACAAGGTGAGTACAAACTTGTACTCCGCATGTCACACAGAGATATGCAATATAATGATAAAGGCAATAAAGGAAGGCATATAGAGTTATTTGAGCATAAAACATCATTTAAAGAAATATAATAAATAGATTAGAAATTGCTAAATTTAATACAATAAGTACAAAAACAGTAATTATAAATGAAGTTAATACCGTTAGTGCAGGTCCATCCCCCACACTAACCTAACCACAGGCATCCTACCTAGACTATCTTTTCCAAAAGATCTCGTATGGATTCCATCCATCTACATGCTTCCAATCACTCATGGATTCCATCCATCCACAAGCTTTAAATCTCTCATGGATTCCATCCATCCATAAGGTTTTCATAAACCGTTTTGAAAAAAACAAAGTCTAATCCATGAAAAATTTTACTCAGCTTGCCCATGACCGTGGGCACGGCTATCCAGGATAGGTTATACAGTCTGTAGAGGTTATACAGCTTGACCCACAAGACATGATCATCTCATATTACCACGCGATTAACACACTTCCTTTGATGTGTAGCGAGAAGATCATGACAAGGCCTTTACAATGCAAAGCCTTCAACCTGGCCAAGCCAACTCTAAGGTTTCACCCAAGTAAGGAATCCACCAGACCGGGACCCCATCTTGAGCCGAGTGAGACTTCTCATAGCCTACACTACGCTCACTTTCAACCTACGACATGACTCAGGTTGGGACCCACAAATTAATCAGCCAAGACTGTCCCATACCAGCCTTGTGGGTACGATAGGGCTTTGCAATAGTAGCTCACAGACCAGTCCTTAATTGACTCAGGCTCAACCACATGCTCCCTGTGCCCGACAATCAACACTGTGTCACCGAACAACGGTGCATGCATGCCTGCACCCACCTCCTAACCATTAGCCTAGTCTAAACCAGATTTTATATTTTATTTCAAAATATTTCATAATCCTTCTTGACTCACCAAAGTCAAGAATACATTTAAAAAGCTCATCATTTTATGGGAAAAGGTATCCCAAGCCTAAAGTTATATCTATACAGGTATAAGCTCTTGCTACAAAAATTCTCTAGCCATACTAGTGTACTAACTAGAGTTTTAATCTAGGGTGACAAGGTATAATGTTGCACAAGATCAAATATGTCAATAACAATTAGGAGTTAACTAAGTTTAAAACTGAAATTGAAATACTTGAATAAACATATGCATGCAATATAATGTAAATCAACATAATTTTATTTTGTAAACTGGATTCAACATGATCAAGGTGTGTGGCTTGCCTTGCTCTTCAGTTGGGTGCAAATCGTCGTTAAAGAATTCTTCCAAATTGTCGCAATCTATACGTGAAAATAACCCAATAAATTCAAATAAAACTCAAATAAATTCAAACAGATTCCAAATGAATAAAATAAGGGTAGAAATGGATAGGTTGGAATTTTTGATGAATTTAGAAATTTGAACAGGCTCAATCATAGTTAGGATGAAGGAGAACGGGCTCATGGAAGTTTGAAAAGAGAGAAAAAGAATAAACTAGATTTTTGGAAATATTTTTTAAAGGAAATTGGAATTATGTCGTCAGCAAGGAATTTTATTTTTTGGCTAAATTATTTTTCTACTGGAAAATCATATTTATGACATCAGCATGACATCAGCCCTGTTGACTGAGACTGACTAGTGGGCCCGCCTCACATGGACTGAGTCCATAGACCACAGGAATGGCTGAGGTGGCAGGGGCGGAGGTGGTGCTGACATGGCTTCACACGTGGCTATTTTGGCTGACGTGCCTGCCACATGGGTCAGAAGGTCTTGGGTGCTGACATGCCTCGTGAGCTTGAGTGCTGATGTGGCAGGACACGTGTCTGCCATGTGGGCCAAGGGAGATGTGTGGCTACTGACTGGGCTGGCGGCGCTGGGTGGCGTCTACGTGGCCGAGGTGGCGCACCACTGGGCGCCATGTGGCGTCCACGCAGCTGCACACCGGCATTGGTGGTGACATGGTTGCACCGGCCGGGGTGGCACTTGGGACCCAAGGGTCGCAGGCGAATGGCGGCACGGCAACGGCCGGTGAGGGGCGCAACAAAGAGAGGAGAGGGAGGGGATTCCATTTACCCTAGGCTCCAAGCTCGGTGGCGAACGGAGGCAGCTAGTGACGGTGAAGGGCAACGACGGCGCTCGGTCAACGGCAGGGACGGCGCTCCGGTGGCAAAGAGGCTCGGCCGAGGAGCGAGACAGATCGGCAGTGGTGTGGTGATCCCATGGGCAGCGTCGGCAGGGTGCAAATGTGATCGAGGCGGCGAGGGGAGCTTGCCAGTGTTGGCGGTGGCACTCGGAGAGAGGGAGCACGGTGCAAGGGCAATGAGGGACCCGAGAGAGGGAGTGGGGTGGGGTGGGGTAGTGTAGAGGGAGGGGATGCTGAAGGGGGTTTAAATATGGCCGGGGAGGGGCAGGTGCGGCGGGATTTCTCGTCGGAGAAGTCGGGGAGGTGGCGCAGTTGCAGGTGGATAAGGGCAGAGCTGGCGCGAGAGTGGGTAAAGGTGGGCATGGAAATGGGGGAGGTGGGGCGGCGCACGTGCGGGTGAGAGGCGGCCGGGTAGGGCGGAAGTGGCGCAACGGCCTAACGGCGGGATGGCATGGAGGAGGCGGCACGAGGAGGAAGAAGGAGGCGGGGAAGGAGAAGGCGCGGCTGACAGGCGGGGCCCGGCGGTTAGAGAGAGAAGAGACAGGGAGTGAGTAGTGGCAGAGATAGTGACGCGTGGCCAAGGGGGAGAAGATCGGGCGGCCGGGAGAGGAGAGAGGGAGAAGGGGTGCGGACGGCGGGATGAGCCGGGGTGCGTGCGCGGCCAATCTGGACCGTTCACACGTCGGTCTGAGGGGAAGGTGGGGCGGGAACGCGGCGGCGACGTGAATGGATCCTGTCCGTCCACGCATCGCGCGGAGGGAAGGCAGGGATTTTATTTCCTTTTTACTTTTAGAAAACACCAGAAAATGCAAAATGGCTTAGAAAAATACAAAATAAATTCCAAGAAAATTCATTGAAATTCACACCAAAAAATCTAAAATGGCCAAAAAAATGTTTCCATCTTAAGTTGGTATTATATTTTTATGCTTAAAATACTTTTTGTTTCAAATTAGATTTTAAACTCTAGAAAAACCAGATAAATTCCAAATAACTAATTTGAAATAGGATTTTTATAGAAAATCAAAATATCCTCTTGTTAATAATATTTTTAGGTTTTTACTTAAATTACTTTTCAAAATCCAGCCTTTTTAAAAAACAGAAAATCAGGGCAAAACAAAATTAAAAGTTAGGCAACCAAAAACTTATTTTTATTTTAAACCAAATTAATTTAATTTAATAATTGTTTCACTCAAAAATTGAAATAAACAACTGGGTTGTTACAGTGGTCAAGGTTTCCTTTTACTACTAATTTGTTTGACGACTTGTAATGAAATGCCCTCCTATAGGCACTCTAGGCAGGGAGTCAAACGCGGCATAGCTTGGAAGATGAAGATGGCGAGTGGATAGCCTAGTGGGAGGGCACACTACAGGACTGAGTGGAGGAGGCTTACCCCTACGACAACAGCGTGTATGGCGAGTACCTGAGCCGGTATCAGCCTCGGATACATACCAGGATGGTATATGTCGTCGACCCACCCCAGCACACGACGCAGCACCGATAAACACGTGCCCCACGCACCTCGCGTGGGACACTCACGTCATGGTACGTTACATCAAATTTGTAAACATTCTCTTCTAGCAATCCCACTAATAGGATTTACCTTTTCATGTTTTCCTTGCAGGCTGACGTCAGTGCTGCGATTTAGAGGGACTATCACACCATGGTGGTAGGATTGCCAGTGGTGTAGAGATAACACAGGAGGAGGTGGTGCATGCTTTTCATCTTGTGTAGGCCATGGGTGCACGTGTCATCGCCCTATTGTCGTGCACTAGGCTACCGGAGGTCGGCATGCCTGCACTCGGTATACACACGGTGCGTCCATCGGGGCCGCCCCGTCCGACATGGCACCACACGAGGGGTTCTGCATGGCCACATCCTACACCACCTCAGCTTGACGAGGCGGGGGGTTATCCTGGGCAGGGCCCCGTACACCGCCAGCACAACAGTTTGGGCATCCTCCGTACTTCTCCGGCTTCCCCACGTAGGTACGTCCCTTCAGACGACTTTGACCGTGCCATGGTGCTAGTCGAGGGTATGCTTTGCCTCTTTTTGGTTTTCTCCCATTCCTTTATCTAACGAACTAACGATATTTGCAATGCAGGTTTTATACCCATGGACTAGGGATGTGGGGTCTTCCTGGGCAAGGATGACATAGACCAGTACTTCTCGGATTGGGCCAGCCAGGCAATGGGCTCTGCATCTCAGGCCACACTCTCGGAGGTTCTCTCCAGGAATGTACTTAGCGGTGCACCGGTGGCCACATAGGCGGCACTACAGTCCACTCCTCTAGTTTTGGGACACGTGCGATAGTCTCCTAACCGTCTTACCTTATCGGGGCACCGACAGCCGGCGCTCAGGAAGATGCCAAGCGGGGACATACGAGAGTACACGAATACGGAGATGGAGGGGGCCAGGGTTGTGACAAAGGGAGGTTGGGGATGTTGTTGCAGGGGGTAGTGCTAATTGTACATTTGTTGTTCATGTACTACTTACATTTATTATTACTAAGTGATGTTTGCAATACTGTTGCAATCTTAGTTGTACTTCTCCTTACAATGTTCGTTTGTTCGATCCGTGTCGACGCCCGTACCACTTAATTAATGGCAATCGCACCGACGCCCGTACCACTCAAACTATGTGCTCAATTAATGGCAACCACACCGACGTGCAAACCATTCGATTACATGCTTTACGACATTGAACAATACCGCGGACAACCGGGGAGAGTACTATGGTACAAACTTATATATAGGTGCCTACAGGTAGAATGAGCCTCGTGCTACCCACATAGAGTATTGCAGAGCGGACCACCTCGGATGTGGCTGGCCGTCGTTGTAGTGGCAAGCACATATGCAACTAGGGTTCATGCAACAGCATGTTAAATCATACGAACTTCCTTTGTTGATGACCTCCTCGTTACCCCTCCCACACTGCATCTGCTGACGGTGGTCATCGTTGTACTCTTCGAGACTTTCAATCCGTGCCTCCAAGTCAAGGATTCACTCCCACAACGTATCCACGTACCTCGCAACATACCGTTCATGGGGAGGATCAATCCATCACACGAAGTTGCATTTGGCTATCTGATAGAAAGGAAGGTTAACATAAAAACTCTATTAGCAGTACTATAAAATAGATGATTGCCTAATTGTACCCTGGAGTGTGGGCATCGGAAGAAACATCGCTCGCCATCCAAATGGCCTTCCGCCACCTACACGACTATGTCCTCCATGTGTCTGCATTTCGGCCACACTGGCTAAGCACACCTGTTTGGCAACAAGCGGTAGTTAACGCTAAAGTCCTCCCTCCTTTCGAGTAGAAGGTCCCCCCTTGGTGACCCATGTTCAATTGGCCCCTTGGTGTCTATCATGGTATCTCACTCTAGGATAGAGAAGATAGTTATTCCTACTATCAATGGCTTGAACATGCATTTTATAGTCCGTGGGGTGTCGCGGCATGTTTTATGACAAACCGTATAGTACAACCTTTGTGTAGTGGCTACACTGGATGAGGTAGCTTTGTGAAGCGATAATACCACACATGACAGTTTTGTGTAGTGACATGACCACACGGGACTGCTTTCTGTAGCGACAAGACCACAGGGGCCAGCTTTGTGCAGTGAGAAGACCACACGGGGAAGCTTTGCGCCGCGACAAGACCAAAGGGTGCAGCTTTGCGCCACGATAAGACCACACTGGCTAGCTTTAGTGAGAAGACCAGATGGTCTAGCTTTGCACAGCGACTACACTAGACAGGACAGCTTTGCATAACGAAAAGACCACATGAACCAACTTTGCGCAGTGATAAGACCAAAGGGTACAACTTTGCGCAGTGAGAAGACCACACTGGGTAGCTTTATGCAATGACAAGACCACATGGACCAGCTTTGTACAATATCTACACCAGGCGGGGTAGCTTTATACAATGAGAAGACCACATAGGGCAGCTTCATGCAGCGAGAAGACCACACAAGACCCAATAAAAGGAGGTGAAAGAGATTTGGGAGAGATCACTATACAAGCAAACTCAACACTACATCGGAGCTTGATTCACCACACCAGGATGGATAAGAGGTAGAAGAAGCAATGGGACAAGATGATGAAACAATGGGAGGAGACTCGCGAACTAGCAAGGTCTGCTGCCGCCCGTGACAAAAAAGCAAGGGCTGTTATGGCCCGGGCCGAACAAGCTGAGCGTGCTATGAGGTCAACTCCCCATAATGACGTCACCCGTAGCAACAACCCCATCTTGAACATTCCTATTGAGCGTTCACCGCAACACCCGCCTGAGGGGTAGACGCTGGCCCTATGTTAGTGCCAGGACCCATGCGACTTCTTCAAGTCTAAGCGCTGCCTCAGCCTGGGTATATGTTACTGGGGTTGTGCAAACAACTCTAATGACAATCTTGACAGCCGTCGGGACACCACCAGCTATCGGCAGCCGGCAAGTACCAATTACATTGTGTTCTCCCTACTTTTTCTCCTTTAAAGTATGCACTAACAACCGCTCTCATCTACCCTTAGTCCTTGGAACCCCCATGTGGCTACCGCAAATGGATCGATCTTGAGATCCACCCAGATGACCAGTGGGCTCTCGACTTCGAGGAGTGGAACGTCAAAAGGTCCTACGAGATCTAGGAGGAGGAGCACCGCAAGGACAAGCAAACCGAGCATATCCATCGGGAGACAAAAGCTCATCTTGAGGCGTGCATACGTAGGGAGCGCGAGAAAAAGAGGGAAATGGCAACCAAGGCAAAAGAGGCCACCGAGGAGTTCAATGTCGAGCTCGCAAGGAAGGGAAATGGCTCCGGTCCACGCAGTAGGTCGGGCTGTCTTGCACTAACTACTCCCTCGAAGGTCGAATTTACTTCCATTCCAAAAAGGCGCATATGTATCGTAGGAGCAATTCGATTTGTTGCATCGTACATGATGCTCTTTGTTATGCATGTAATCAAACCCTACATGTCGTGTTAGTCCCAATTGTACTATGAAGTCTATTTTAATTCTTATGAGTATATTTTCTCGTCTTTTTACATTCAATTATTCGCATAGCAAGTCATCCAACAACATTAACAAACAAGTTCTCCTCCGTGTACAAATTCCCGGTCACATCACAATATCACTTACCTTCATATTTACCGATCGTTGTTATTTCAATCATTCTTAAAAAAATTCACGAAATATCTTGCACTACAACAACATACAACGATCGTAAGCTCTTATTGCGAATCCAACAGATTATCTACCATTCATAATCTACAAAAATAACAAATGGATTAACCCACACTATGGCTTGTTTGTAGTCGTTGCACAGCCGAACGACTGCAATTGTAGTCACCCAGCCGTTGGGCAACAGCTGCAGTTGCCGAATCGTTCGGCAACTGCAGCCGATCGGCCAACAACCAGCGAAAAGCTTGCTTGCCGCGCGGCCGTTGGGCGATAGATTCCAATCACCCAATGGTTCGGCAGTTGGAGCCTATTTCTGTAAAAGTGTTCACGTGGATATATTTCTATTATTTCAAATAAAATATAGGTTGAGATAGTGAGATCATGAGTAGGTTGCCCTAGTGGTTCATATCCTCCATAGGAAGTGGTTGTAAACATTCCTCATTAAGTGGTAATACAATCCTCAAATTCATCCAAGATGCTTTTGGTCTTGTTCTTAATGATGCTTTCTTGATTTGGTTGTGTGTTTTTTCCTCTCCTTCCTCTCTTATTAATCTTGTCCTTGTGCAAGGATGTGTAAGAGGTGGTTTTGACTCTAGGAGTCCATACCCGATCCAACTAGGCACTTTTTGATTGAGTTCTTGAAAGTTGCTCTATTTTGGCTTGAAAAGGGTGAAATCAAGGGTTTATTGCTTCAAGGGTTTTTGTCTTGGTTCTTGCTATGATTCAGAGTACTAGGACGTGTGGGGATTAATCCTTGACCATATTGGCTTCAATATTTCCATGAGCTACTTGAAATCATGGTTTTTGTTTGGGGAATCATCCTTGACCATGTTAGCTTGAATCTTTCCATGAGCTACTTGAAAGCATGGTTTTTGTCTTAAGCCTAATTTTAGTTCTTTATTAGTGTTTGCTAGATTTACTAGCCTTTCTCCATCAAGTTTTGATTTTGATTTGCTTTATTGGGTGCCATGATGGGTGAAGAGCATATGTACTTGGTTCCAAGTTGATAAAACATCTAAGCACGAAGTTTGGTTAAGTTTTGGTCCAGTATGTGTTATCTATGTTTCGGATCCTCTGTTTCAACCAGATCATCTGGAAGCTAGTTTTCTGTAATAGTCAGCTTGTTTTGCTCGGTTGCTCATGGTCTGTATGTATATTTAGGCTCTGATCTTCGTTGCTTCTCAGAGATTGGGGGAAAGGAGTTTGGAATACTTGGGGGAAAGTTTTCAGCTCCATTCATCTCCTCTCCAATCGCCAACCACGATCCTACAATTACTCTATATTTAACCAAACTCTAGCCATGGTCATAGCAAAATATCGCCCTGAAGCCTCTAGTCATGGCCAAAATGCATAAGACATCACTGATCTTTGGCTCTATAATTTGCGATCAGCACACAAACAGTTTAGAGATGCCATGTGACATCCTTGATGAGTTCCCCATACCGCTAGTTCACGATGGCTCCTCTCTAGTCACAAATTATGTTGTTTTGGGTATATGTAGTCAAACTATTAAAACTTTAACTATCGTTATCTTTTTAATATTTAAATTGCACACACAAAAATTATATATGTAAATTGGTCTCAAGAAGTACTTTTATAATATTATAATTTTATTGGTTTTATAAATACATTATAATAGAAAATAGTGGTCAAAGTGCCATTTTGAGGACCATATCAATGCCCAAAATGACATATCATAAAGCTCTTAAAGGTAAAGGAATTCCGGCCTCCTCGCAATTCGTACATCCCTACGCTTTCCCTCCACTTGCTGCATGCCTTATTTGACGCTGTTTGGTTTTGAGCAGTTTGGTCTAGGCTGTCATGGGCTCTATTTAGTCATGGTTTCAATGAAACAGCCTGCGTCACACGTCTGCGAGTCAGGCCACTCCACGTGCCCTATGTTTCCTGTTGCTATGCTGCGGTGCTATTATAGTGATGGGCCCTACATGGTTTGATAGCTCGGCCAGGTCATTGGTCATGCCTGACATGCGTCATTTTTGCATGTATTTAGCCATCATTTTACCATCATATTCTTTGCATTTTAAGACTATTTATCGTCATTTACATACTTTTCCCAGATTTAATTGCTCGAAATAGACTATTTTACATTTTTCTATATTTTTCTACAGGCCGGCGCGATCGAGGCGCATAAACGACAAATCTGGACTTTCGGGACTACTCCGTACAGATGTGCGTGTCGTCACGGATGCGTAGGATCAAATCGCGATGAAATCGGACTTCTAGAGGGCTAGAACGGAAGAAATCAAATGGAGAAAGGACCTATTCGCAATTCGCGAAATCCTGGAGGGCTAAAACGCAAAACTGCCAATTCCCCAATGAACACAAAACCCTAGCCGCAATCCAGATTTCGTTCGAGCCGGCCATTTCTTCTGTCTTCTCCTCCCCATTGCTCTCTCCTCCCCCTTCCTCTTCTCCGGCGCTGGCGAGGGTCGGCCAGACTCGCCGGCGACCAACCACAGCACTCTTCATCCTCCACCACCGCTTCTCCATCTCCAGCCACTGAGCTCGGCTTCTTCTCCCTTCACCCCCCTTTGCTTCTCCTCTCTTCTCCCACCATCCTTCACCGCCTCTGCTCACCATCTGCCCCCTACTGTGCTTCTCCACCCGTGTTGCTGCGCCGACACCAGTTCCCCATTACACCGCCATCGCCATCTCGCCGGCATCTCTCCCTACCAGCAACTCCCTCCACGACGCATCACCTCTCCACCGACGGCGACCTCTTCACTGCTTCCCCTTCAGCGCTGCCGGCCACCACTTCATCGACACCACGGTGCCGCCGACGCTGCTCATCTCAGCTTCTCCTTCTTCAGTTCATCTCCAGATCCTGTCCCTATATCTTTTTGCTGCTCATGATTACTGCTAACATTAATTATTAATTGTGCACTGTTAAACTTTTAATTTGTGATCTGTGATGGTGAATTGTGGATTTTGATCTATTGAACTGTGAATGTTAGGACAGCAACATGATTAGTGTTCTATTATGTGAACTGTGATGTGTGTGTGTGTGATCAAGGCTGCGTAGGCTCTGCTCTGTTCAGTTGTCAATATTTGTGTTTGCGTTGTGCGATTTAGCGAGCCGGCGACCGTTCCCTTCCCCATGCTGTCTCAAATTCCCCCTTGCTTCTAGACTCCCTCTGTTCTTCTTTCCGTGGTATGTCGATAGTTAAGTCGTGCGTGCGTTTGTAGTTCTGTGTTTTATGTTGTCCTGCCGTCGTCGTGTAGTTAGTTGTCGACCGTTTTCTCCCTCATTCTCTCTCGACTCCCTCTGTGCTTCTAGACTCCCTAGTGCTTCTCGACTCCCTCCATCTGTCTCGCGGTCGGTAGTTAGTTAGGTCGTCGGTCGGTAGTTGTGTCATCGTTCTTGTAGTCGTTGTAGTTCATGTGTGTGTCTATTCGTTTAGTCTCATCGTGTAGTTCGTTCAGTCATACGACGTCCATTCGTACGGTCGTTCGTTCCGTCGTCCTTTGATCGTTTAGTTCGTTCGTCGTTTTGATTGTGCGGGTTAGACTTCGTTCATTTGGCTAATTTGGTAGTCGTTTTAGGTTTAGTTTTCTCCCCCGTTTTGATTGACCTAGCTTTAGCTGAGCACTGGTAGCCTCAGTCTAGTCCCTGTGGAGAACACGATGTTAGAAATTGGCCCATTTATTTATGGCCCATTTCCTTAATTCCAAAGCATGCATGGTTTAGTACCATATTGCTAAGGAAAGATGAGGAATACCGATTTATAAGGTGGAGTCCTCACCACTCCTTGAATATGGAAAGAGATGGTATGAGGAGGGTTCTGTCTAGTCGCACACACACGCATGCGCGCGCGTATTCGCGTATTTTCGTGTGAAAATCGTGTGACTTGCGACGCGCGACCGTGCCGTGACGTGGCGTGCCACTTGGCAGACCTAGTCCATCTTTATTTTTGTTGAATTCTGCACCTCACTCTCTCTGTTTGAATGCGATTCAAACGTTTGAATTTGAGGCTTAAATGAGTTTTTGATAACAGGCAGTTATCAGTGGGTAAATCACTGGTTAAATATTTTCAGTTACCAATGAATATTTGAGCAGTTACCAGTGAATTATTTCAGTTCAATGGGGCAGTTACTAGAGAGTAATTTGCACATCTTTATATACCTGTAGACGTCCAAGGTATAGAAGAAAGAGAATCCCTGACTGCCTGCATCTCTGACTTCTGTCTTCTTATGCTGTTGTACTTCGCCGTCTGAACCTCGTTGACCTTTCTTCTCGGCGTGCACCTGGAAGGAGGGAGAGCAGTTATCTCCGAACCTTTGCCGTAGAGAGTACCTGCACGGGGCGGCAATAAGGTTTCTGGGCAGCGCATTTGCGTGAACACTCCTGCACTGCGTCATCTATGTTCTGCACCACGTCAAGCCTGTGTGGCTTCCTGTTCTTCTTCAGGCTAACAAGTAAGTCATTCGCGCGAGTATGTTGAGTAGCCTGCTGTTAGTTGTGAGTTTTGCATCATTAGTTTATTATTTTTGTCTCCTAATAAAACTTGGAATTAAAATATTGCCCACATTTCCAACAATCCAGAAACCTTATTGTGAATCCTGTTGCAATACATCAATGGCTAGTGCTTCTGATGCGATGAAACCTGAGAGGTTTTCTGGTCAGAACTTTCGTAGATGGCAGACTAGAGCCAAGTTTTGGCTCATGTCTTTGGGGCTGTGGTGGGTTATCCACCCGCAGTATCCATTTACGATTGAGCAGTACATGCAGTTTGAAAATGCGAACAATACTGCTCTTGGCTGCATTCTGACTGTTCTGGCAGATTAGCTCTATGATGTGTACATGGACTATAAGTCCACCACAGAGTTGTGGGATGCACTAGAGTACAAATATGCAGAGGTAGAGGCAGGTCGCTGGCTCTACATATGTGAGCAATTTTTTGACTTTAGCATGGATGAGGCTAAGTCCATAGTTGGACAAGCTCATGACCTCCAGCTACTAGTCGGTGAGATTGCGCACCTGGGATGTGTGTTGCCTCCAAAGTTTGTGGCTGCGGGCATTGTTGCTAAACTCCCTGCCTCTTGGTGGGATTTTTCTACTAGCTTGAAACATAAGAGGGAAGAGATTTCTGTTGAGGATCTCATTGCAGCCCTCGATGTGGAAGAAAAAGCCAGAGCAAAAGATGCACATAGCACATCTGGCCAGAACAATGCAAATGTCATACAGAAAAAGATTGTTGCTAAGAAGTACAAATCCAACAAACCGAACAAGACAACTAGGTTTAAGAAGAAAACTAAGAAAAAGGATTTGAAGGACATCACCTGCTTTGTGTGCGGAAAAGACGGTCATATGGCGAAGGACTGTCGTTTCCGCAAGATCAAAGATGGTGAACAGCCTAAGAAGAAGGCTGTTAACGTGACCATAGGCGAGGCCTCGACTTCAGGAGGGTATGGTAATTCACCTGTTGTCTTTTTAGCTTGTCAATCCACTGATTGGTGGGTTGATACTGGAGCTAATGTTCACGTATGTTATGATATTTCCTTGTTTTCTTCTTATCAGGCAGCAGGGGCTTCCTCCGTCCTAATGGGAAACGGGTCGCATGTTTCTGTTCTTGGTGTTGGCATGGTGGATCTAAAGCTTACTTCAGGAAAGATTGTCCACTTGAAGAACGTGCAACATGCTTCTACAATAAAAAAAGAACCTCACTAGTGGCTCTCTCCTATGCAGGGATGGTTATAAGCTTGTTTTTGAGTCAAATAAAGTTGTAATGTGTAAGTTCGGAAAATTTGTTGGTAAAGGCTATGAGAGCGGAGGCTTGTTCTGCCTAAGCATTTTAGAGTCTTGTTATAATATGAATATTGCAACTGGTTTAAATAAATGTGAGGCAAATATTTGGCATTCTCGTTTCTGTCATATTGGTTTTGATAGTATTGCTAGAATGTCCAGATTAGATTTAATTCCAAAATGTGAAATTGTCAAAGGATCAAAGTGCCAGTCATGTGTGCAAGCAAAGTAACCTCGAAAACCCTTTAAGGGATTAGAGGATGAAAAGAACTTGGCACCGTTAGATCTTATTCATTCAGATTTGTGTGAAATGAATGGATTATTGACAAAAGGAGGCAAAAGATATTTTCTAACTTTTATTGATGATGCAACACGCTACTGCTATGTGTATTTGCTAAAAACTAAAGATGAAGCCTTAAACTACTTTAAAACTTATAAGGCCGAGGTTAAGAACCAACTAGAAAAGAAAATAAAAAGATTGAGGTCTGATCGTGGAGGAGAGTATATCTCTCATGAATTCTCCCAATTCTGTTTTGAGCATGGAATAGTCCATGAATTTACACCACCATATTCACCCCAATCAAACGGGGTAGCTGAGAGGAAAAACCGGACACTAATAGACTTGGTTAATGTCATGTTAGAGAGTGCCGGTATGCCTAAGGCATGGTGGGGGGAAGCTATTCTAACAGCAACTTTCGTCCTAAACAAAGTAATCACTAAAAAGAGTGAGATTACTCCGTATGAGGGATGGAAGGGGAGAAAACCTAATATTAATTTTCTGCGAACTTGGGGGTGTTTGGCAAAAGTCAATATACCATTGCAGAAAAAGAGAAAACTTGGACCAAAAACAGTCGATTGTATTTTTCTAGAATATGCTCAAAATAGCACGGCCTATAGATTTTTAGTAGTTAAATCAGAAACTCCTGAGATTATTGCTAATACAATAATGGAGTCTAGAGATGCTTCATTCTTTGAGAATATCTTTCCTATGAGAACAGCAGGCAGTACTTCACGAACAGAAAATGTTCAAACTGATAATATTACGCCACTTGGCAAACCCAGTCCATCTTTATTTTTGCTGAATCCTGCACCTCACTCTCTCTGTTTGAATGAGATTCAAACGTTTGAATTTGAGGCTTAAATGGGTTTTTGATGACAGACAGTTATCAGTGGGTAAATCACTAGTTAAATGTTTTCAGTTACCAGTGAATAATTGAGCAGTTACCAGTGAATTATTTCAGTTCAATGGGGTAGTTACTAGAGAGTAATTTGCACATCTTTATATACCTGGAGACGTCCAAGGTATAGAAGAAAGAGAATCCCTGACTGCTTGCATCTCTGACTTCTGTCTTCTTGTGCTGTTGTACTTCGCCGTCTGAACCTCGTCGACCTTTCTTCTCGACGTGCACCTGGAAGGAGGGAGAGCGGTTATCTCCGAACCTTTGCCGTAGAGAGTACCTGCACGGGGCGGCAATAAGGTTTCTGGGCAGCGCATTTGCGCGACCGCTCCTGCACTGCGTCATCTACGTTCTGCACTGCGTCAAGCCTGCGCGGCTTCCTGTTCTTCTTTAGGCTAACAAGTAAGTCGTTCGCGCGCACGTTCGACTTTGTTACTTTATTCTTTCTAGTATATATTCTGAAGTATGTTGAGTAGCCTGCTGTTAGTTGTGAGTTTTGCATCATTAGTTTATTGTTTTTGTCTCCTAATAAAACTTGAAATTAAAATATTGCCCATATTTCCAATACACGACACTCGCCGCTATTTCAATAGTAACTCGTGCACTTGCACGTATGGTATTTTTGCACGATCCATACCTCACACAGGGGAGATGACTCTTGCACGGCCGTGTTTCTTGGCTTGGAGGGAAGACTAGGTCACATGAGGCCTCCCCATATGACCTGCTACTAGAGGAGACAAACCTACCCTATCTTGATGGCACGGTTGCAGGTGCTCCAGACGTCGGCACCTCAGCTATAGGTCTTGCCAAACCCGTGACCCCACTACCCTCAGGTGCAAATCTCCATGACCCTATTGGCCTCTTCCCATCTCTCATCTCCCCTTCCCATCTCACTGCCTCCACTCTGTCAGCATGTCACTCTTCCCTTGGTGGTTAGCTTGGCCGTCAGTGACGTGGTTGCGCATGGCTTTTGCTACGGCAGCGCTCCAGACGCGTTGACTTTCTTCTCCAATATGCCTCCATTTTTTTTAAAGGTCGCTTGCCTTTTGTTCTTCATTTTCCCCTTTTGTTTGCATGTGTTGGGCAGGATTGTAGCATGACTTCAGCGCCAGCAGCGCTCCGGAGACGGCGACACCTTAGTCTTGTTGTGCCCTTCATTCTTTGCCTCCTCTCTTTGGACAGCGCAAGGCTTCTCCATTACCCCTCTGTCTTCTCCTCCCTTCCATGCCCTTCTCTCTCTTCTTACTGCTTTGTCTCTCTCTCTTCTCTTCTTGTCTAAGGTTTTTGAGTTTTGGTGCGAAATCTTTGCTCTTCGTCCCCCAAGATTGATTTCTACCCTGGGTTTTTCTGCGATTTTAAGGGTATCCTATTCTACAATCTCAGTTTCTGGGAGAGTGTTGGTCATTTGTGGGCAGGATTAGGCCTATGTTCATGCAAAACTTCGGCAGACCTCAGAGCTCAATCGCCTCCTCCATCTCTCCGGCAGCATTGATGAGATCGATATGGAGTCAGGTCTTCCTTCCTTTCGCCTATGTTCAATGCACATGCTTCCCAGTTTTTCCCTATATTCATCTCTACAGGCAACATTCCTTGGTTTTAGGTGAACTTTTCTTACGGCTGGAGCAAAATGCCTACAGAAAATCGCCTAATTGTTTTACTGTAATACAGATCGATGGAATGGTAGTTGCAAGCCTGCAATCATAATCTCATTTGGATGTTCACCCTGCTAGGGTAATTAACGATTGTATCTTGAACTTAGTTCAATTCAGGTAACTGATTTAACCAATTTTATCCATGTTAATCTCAAGAGCTCATTGCGATGCCTTTGTTCATTATGCCTCTTTGAATACGATGTACATTTTCAGGTTGCCTCTAGAGATGGCCCACTGATAATATTGTTTGTTGGTGTGTATGTGAAGACATATTCAGGTGTTATATGGTTTTTCGAATTTGTTTATGTTGTTATGTCTTCCGACATTATTGTTCAAGTGGATGAAAGGATATGAATGATACCTTGATAAAACCGATGGGTGGCCAATATTTTTGGATGGTACAAGTATGAGCTTAAGCTATTGATAGATGGCCACATCCATTTTGGTGTTCATTTCAGAACCCCAGATAGCTCTAATGTGCTATCCACATAAAGGTAAGGATATCGCTTCATCACCCTCTCAATAGTCAATAGTTTTTAGATCCATTCCATTATAATGGTAATTCGTTTGTGATCATAGAATGCGGATGCTAACTAAGTGTTGTTGACTGAAACCGTTGTAGCATGGTCAGGAGGAGCACATGTCTAGGAAACAAGCGAGCCAAAAGATGATGGGATCAAAAGCATAATTTTCTGGTGCCCCAGTAAGCATGTTCCGTTTAGCTGCCATAAAATAGAGGACTAGAGATGCATCATCTGTTTAGCGAATAAGGTGCTATCTATGTTTTACCGATACATGTTCTTTTCACATGTTTGGATGTTAATATGTGGTGGCTTTCTCTGTTTGTTGATTGGCAGGATGTTCATTCCTCTCAGGATATATTTAGGCATGGAGAAATGAAAATCAGTGGCGCCTCTTTTACATCCAGCAGCAACCTCTCAACCTATGTATTTTACTACTTGCTAATAGCAGGAACATCAAATCAGAATATTGGATTATCTTACCTTCTGTATGACTGTATGGGCATCACCAAGTGGAACTCCATGATGTGTTATTGCCTGTATGATTCAGTAGTTTATTATCAAAATTGGATGTGTTGAAGTTACCTTAGGTACCATGTGGTGTGCTTCCTGCTTGGTTTATGTTTAGGATTCGGGGTTTTTACCAATTATGACTCCTACTTGCTTATATGTTTTCCCTTTCTATTGTATTTTATTTCATATGTTGTGTGGATGCCACATGTGTACCAGCTAAAGGACAGGCATACCAGTGATTCTATCTTATTTTGCCATTGATTCTCACTAGGATGACTGCTTTCATGGGTAAGTAATTTGTTCATACATTCAAGTGTTTTTAGTTATTTGCTTTGGATTGTTGGAGATACGAAGATACCGTCACTTCATCAGTAAGCCTTTTCAAGCGCCTATTTGGTTGTGACATACATATGCTTCTATCTTTTATGAACCTTCTTTGATCATACTTAAAAGTTGATGCTTCTTGTGGTTGTTCTGTATCCTTCATGAAACAAGATCTGTTGTGCTGTGGGTCATATCTAGCCCGTCTGCATTGCCCTGTCCACTAGTCCTACTAGCACCTCATTTGGAGGTATGGGCGATCGTAGTACATGGAAGCATTGATGACATACGTTTTGCTTGTCAATTCTAATGGGTTTGGCACCTTCAAATAGACATATTTATGTGGTGATACAGATGAAGTTCTTTTGTTTAACTTGAGCATCGCATTTAAGGAAATACGAAAGAACTTGTTGCAGTCAAAGTGGGGGCTACTATGAGTAAAGCAATACAAGCCTGTGTAGCACTAAATAAACCATGAATTCATGCCTGTCTCTTGGACTGGAGGCTACGAAAACCTACATGTGATCTTTTCTCGAAGTATGAGTGACTAGTAACTTTACAAACTAAAAACCTAACAATTTTGAAACTTAAGAACTTATCTTGAGAATGATGATGAGAAAAGCTATGAATTTTGATCTGATGATGTTGGTCATGAGACTATATAATTGTGATTAATGCTTGCTAAGTACTTTTATACTCACTCATGCTATTATTCCTTCTTGTTAGAGGTGAGTTGGTACGAAAATTTACCCTGGTATGATGAGGTCTACACGGAGGACAGTTATAGAAAGGGAAGTGAGATTGGCTCGGAGTACGACATGTACGAGATGGATGCCCCTTATGAAGGTTGGGATGAGTAGGCAGATGTTCGTCATTTACGTGAACCTGAGTATATTGGTGGGTCGCTATCTTCTAGTCTTCGTACTTGTATAATTATTAGTTGATACCACTTCCACCTCTAGTGTTGTAATATTTGGGAAAAAATTGCTAGGCCCTGTTAAAGACAAAAGCCCGGCGTGGCAATGTTATTATAATAATATCGTACCATCTCTAGCTATTGTTCTGCTGTAACACTCTGATGTGGCTATTATTCGATAAAACAGGAATTTATTCTGTTTTCTGGGTAATAACCATAGACTAATGTCATTACTTAAGACAGTTGAAAGATCAAGCTCCATTTATGTTGGTTTGGTATTAATGACAAATACCATTATAGTGTTTTAGTGATAATAACAAATGGTTATATGAGATTAATATGTTTGTTTTAAGTATATTTATGCTTAGTCTTATTTAAATGAAAAAGTGAAATCATTGAGAAATGCATTCGATATCTCTCTTTTAATCTTGCTGCATTTCTCACATCCAAATATATGATTAAATGATAAATATTTCATGGGACTAATATGTTTGTGCAAGTATACTATAGCTTAAAGGTGAAATCAAAAAGGTATACATTCGAAATCACACTTTCCCATATACTAGTGCATTCCTTAGATCCAAAATATAGATTGAACTCCATAAATAGTCCAAAATGAATATGTGCATATGTCTTTATTATACACACTTGTATGCACATATTTAGAGAAAGCTCTCTCTATGTTTTGATGGTTCATAAGTATTGATCCATGCTTTTTTTATTATGCATATATAGGATCTTAACTTTGAAATACACACATGAGTATACATAGCTTGTGTAGTTTATATATACCCATGTGCAATCGGGTTGTTATCTAACTTCTCCATTATGTGTTAATGGTTGGATAATTAATGACAACTGGATAAGTAAACTTTGTTTAAAGCTTATCTTAGAGTAGACAATTGTTGTGTACAAGTTGTATACTCGTAAATCAATTTTTATCTCATTGTTTGTTGAGATTGTCATGAATTACCAAAAAGGGAAGATTGTTGAATCTAGTCCCTCTATTATGTGTTAATGGTAAAGTTTGGTAATTGATGACAATTGTTTTGTGGACTAACATTTTCTATGAGTTGGATGAATATGTTAGGTTTCACAAATGAGCATGACTCGGGATGACTTCATGTGTTGAAAATCAAGTCAAGATGTGAGAAAAAGATGGCTTCATGTGTTGAAGGCCATCAAGAAGAAGATGATCATGAGTTGATGCATGCCCAGGAGGAGATAATCATTTGTTGATCATCATGTCAAGTGAAGACCATCATGTGTTGATGGAGTTAAAGTGAATGATGCATCTTGTGTAAATGCATGTCAAGACAATGATTCGGACTTGAAGTTGTGATATGTGTCATCAAGCTTCTAGAGGATACTCAAGGCAAAAGTATGACTAGTTAGGGCTAATGATGTGTTCTTAGTCTTTTACCAGTCTTGGTGTTTGGTTGGAAGACTGGATTGCTAGTATAGGTTGTTGTACTATTGAGAGGGGTCATGTCTAGTAGTTTGAGTCTCATCATGTGTTAATGGCCCAACCTTACTTGCTCTAGATCATCTTGACATAAGGCTTATATTTGCGAAAGTGCTTTGCAAATAGTTTAAGCTCATGTGGTGAATTCTTGCAACATGGGACTATACATTGCAAATGTGTTTTGCAAGTGCTTGAAGTTCATGTTTCCATTGTTTGTGACATGAGGCTTATATTTGCAAATGGTTGTAGCTCATATTTAATCTTTGTGTCATGATTTCAAAAGTGTGCAAATGTATTTTGCAACTTGTTGGAAATCATACTTGATCCTTGTGTGCATGATATTATAGTTTGCAAATGTATTTTGCAAAATCTGTTGAGATATCTGCACTTGTCTGAAAAATCAAAACTACCGCTGTGTGCATAGAGGTACTACCAGAAGGTCGGAAGTACCAGCTCAGTGTGAGCGGTACTACTGGATACCGACGTGTGTTGCGTGATACTACCGGATGCGAGTGGTCTGAGCGGCTCGTCCGGTCGTCGGAAGTACTGGCTCTGAGTGAGCGGTACTATCGGAAGGCGGAAGTACCGGCATATGTTGCGCAGTACTACTGGACGTCGGAAGCTCCGGACTCTCCTGCGGAACCTTTTTCCAGAGAGCGCCAACTTCTGGTTTCGGCTCGTGCGCAAGTACCACGCCGACTTTACGGAACTTCTGAAAATCGAAAGTACCGGGTTTTGGCCGTTAGTAGTTTCGTGCCGACTGTGCAACGACTAGTTCAGAAGCTCTAACATAGCCGTTACTGTGGCATCAGACCAGGAGCGGGGAAGAGCTACCGCTAGTGGATTTGAGGTGGACGGCTTAATTCGTGGAGCCAGTCTGATTAGTTCGGGCTTAGTTCAACGTGGACTAGGGAAGATCAGTAAGTCTCCGAACACCACGGTAACATAAAGTTAATTTGATTGCGTGTCAACCTAGGATAACAAACCTTGACATAAGTTAGAATTGTTGGTGCACTTAGGCGAACTTAATTGATTTAGGCTCTATTTGTACTAAACCAATTTGTTTTAAGCTTCTGCATTGTTTACTTGGTTTAGACAAATAGAAAATGTCTTGAATTGATATTAATAATTAGTAGAGATTTTTTAGACCGTCTATTCCCCTCTCTAGTCGGCCTCCTCGATCTTACAAATGGTATTAGAGCTTGGTCTCTCATCTATTAGGTTTAACCATCTAGAGAGTATAAAGGATGGCAACTAGTGGGATAATGTACCTAGATGAACCACCTCTATTTAATGGCTTAAATTATGATAATTGAAAAATCCGCATGATATGCTATTTTAAGGCCATGAGCCCAAAAAATGGCGGATTGTAGATGTGGGCTTTTCTCCTTCTAAGGATCCTCTTGCTTCAACAATTGAGGATGAGAAATGCTCACATCTTGACGCTCAAGCTACTAACGCTTTATTTAGTGCTTTGAGTGTAGAGGTTTTTAAAACAATATGCAATATTGAGAGTGCTCATGATATGTGGACGAAAATTCAAGATAAATATAAAGTGTCCACCTCATCCGATGAGGATTGCAAACAAGAGTATATGTTGGGAGAAGAATGCTCAACTTCTAGCTCCGACGATGAAGAATCCACCATGCCCTCCACAACAACTCGATGCTTTTGGCTAAAGGTAACAAGAAGGTAAATTTTGACGATAATGATGATGCACCTGCTTATGATAAGTTAATGGATATGTAGAAGAATGAACATGCTTCTCTTCAAAATGATTATAATAAGCTAAAATAAGAACATGAAATTCTCCATCTCAAGGAATATTCTAAACCAGATGTGGATATAGAAATTACTTGTAATTTATTAGATCATTTGCCATGTATAGATTCTATTCCTTGCATTTCATCTAAGGTTAATGTATCCACATCTTATGATGACTTGTTAGATTTACCTTGTTGCTCTAAATTAGATGCTTATATTTTTTCTATGCATTGCAACACTAACATTCTAGAGGAGAATAATGAGCTCAAGGCCTAAGCCACAAGTTTGAGAAAAGACTTGGAGAAAAGTTACAAAGCGAATGCCTCTCTTGACAAAATATTAGAAAGTCAAAAAAAGTCAAATAACAAGAGAGATATTGGCTTCATCTCCAAGAAGTAGGAGAATAGTAAAACAAGGCACAATGCAAGATATACGAAGAAAGTCAAGTGCCATGGTTGCAATAAAACGGGTCACTTCGCCTCTAAATGCCCAACAAGGTGGGAAACAAGAAAATCTATCGATGAAGAGGCAAATTGCCAATGAGCAAGGTAAGAAGATAAAGAGAGGTAATAATTGTCAAACTTGCTACAATTGCTGGGAAAAAGGGACATGTAAGTAAGGATTGTCCCAAAAGTATCATTCCTAAGCCATCTCTTTTCAATGAACAATATTTGCTTAGAATAATAGAAATGACAATGTGTTTGCTAAAAATGTTAGTTCATATAAAATTAATGTTAGGACCATTTGGGTACCTAAATCTATTTTGACTAACATTCATAGATCTAACTAAATTTTGAGTACCAAAATATACTTCAATGCTTAATAGGTATTTGGAGAGGTATTAGAGACTTGGTTTATTCATGAAGAGGTGAACTTCATCATATGCAAAATAAAAGCCAAGTTTAAGAATAGTGAGGCCACATCATAAATCAGTGCCGTCGGTAACAAGTATCTCACCCAAGCCATACGTCGTGTCCTCGGAAGTCAAAACTTGGGGGCTATACGTGAAAGACTAGCAGTCCCGGACTAGTGATGACAAACAATCTTCCAGGAGCAAAGCAGGTAGACCACCGAAAGTGGTTCGCCTCCACGATGTGACGCACGGAGAGTGGAGACGGAGCCACGACACCGGTAGCAAGCAAAGAAAATTCAAAGGAGAGAGAGAAAAACGAAAAATCAAAGCCGCCTTACATGTTCTGCCGCCTTATATGTTCTGTCTTACGGTCCGCTCGTCTCTCCAACGTGTCACGGGCCATTTCTTCGGCACAACGAGATCGTTTCAAGCCATGGCGACTATCGATGCGTCACTGATGCCCCCATGGAGCTTGCTCTGCCTCTACGCGCTCGGGGCCCTGGCGGCTCTGTGGTGGGCCTGGCGGGTTCTCGACCGGGCCTGGCTCCGACCGCGGAGGCTAGGCCGGGCCCTGCGTGCCCAGGGCCTCAGCGGCACGGCGTACCGCTTCCCGGCCGGCGACATGAAGGATTTCTTGCGGCTCGGCGCGGCGGCCTGCTCCGAGCCCATGCCGATGTCGTCGCACGCCGTCGCCGCCCGAATGCTCCCGTTCGACCTCGGCGTCATCAAGGAACATGGTACTAGTACTTACTTTGATCAGCTTATGATGCGGTGATCTCGCGCGTGGTTGGTAATTAGTTTCGTGAATTACATGAGAGATCACTGAAAATGGCAGGTAAAGTTGCTTTGACCTGGTTCGGTCCGGAGCCAAGAGTAATCGTGAATGACCCTAAACTGTTTCGAGAGATCTTATCAAACAAGCATGGGCAGTTTGGGAAGCAAAAGTCCATCCTTAGGATCGAGAAGATGTTGGCCGACGGGCTGACGGCTCTCCAAGGCGAGAAATGGGTCGCCCACCGGAGGATAATCAACCATGCCTTCCATCTCGAGAAGCTCAAGGTCACTCCGCTAAGCATAACCCACTGGAATCTTTACATTCTGTCCCGATTCAGAGGTGTTCAAAATTTAAGATCTGGTGTTCACAGTACTGTTGTAATGGCTAATGGATTGCTTTTGCAGAGGATGTTGCCGGCTTTTGCTGCCTGTTCCAATGAACTGATACGTAGATGGGAGAGTTCTGTGGTGTCTGATGGTGTGCAAGAGATCGATGTCTGGCCGGAGTTCCAAAATCTCACGGGCGACGTCATCTCCCGCGCAGCGTTCGGGAGCAGCTTCAGTGAAGGCAGAAGGATCTTCCACTTGCAATCAGAGCAAGCACAAAATGCTGTAAAGATGGCAAACGTCATGTATATCCCAGGTTACAGGTGACCTTATATATTTTCAGCAGTTTTGCTATTGCACAGGCGACTGAAATATTTTTATGTTTCAGTCACCTGAAATTGCACTCTCAATGAACTAAAATTCCAGCCCCCCTAAAAAAAACAGCTGCAACTTTAGGTGATTCAGAGTGCAACTTCAGGTGACCTGAAATTGCACTCTCAATCAACTAAAATTGCAGCCCCCTCCAAAAAAACATGTGCAACTTCAGGTGATTCAAAGTGCAACTTTAGGTGACTGAAAGATAAAAAAATTTCAGACAATGCAACCCGCTTGTACTGTTGTACGTTTCATTAGAACTAGTCGGCAGCCTATCGATTTGCACGGGTTAGTTTCGAATTACAAAACCACCTGTAGCGAATTAAGCAAAAGAAGACTGATGGTACTAGCTAGGTTCTCCTAGAGAACTGTCACATAGCCCACACTGATCGGTAGTTAGTCATGCAAATAAATTATACGCTTAGCACAGTGGCGCTACTAGATAAGTCTAAAATTGAGGAGATTACACGTGATGAGTTCATTTTCTTATGCAGGTTCCTACCCACGAAGCTCAATAGAAGGATGAAAGCAAATGCCCGCGAGGTCGAAACACTTCTGAAAGGCATAATCATGAAGAGGGAGAGGTTAATGAAGGACGGTCATTATGACGATCTACTAGGTGTGCTGATGGAGTCCAACATCAAAGAAAGCCAAGAGAGTGGAAGCTCCAAGCCAGTGATGACCAGAGAGGACATAATTGAGGAGCTGAAGATATTCTACTTCGCAGGAATGGAGACAACCGCGGTGCTGCTCACATGGACAATGGTCGTGCTAAGCATGCATCCTGAGTGGCAGGACCGTGCAAGGGAGGAGGTTCTACGCGTCTTTGGAAAGAACCAGCCAGATTACGAGGGCATAAATCAGCTGAAAGTTGTGAGTACAACAAACCAGGATATGCAATTTCTCATTTAGTTTCAACTCTAATTAGCTCCAGCTTCTCTGTTGCAGGTGACAATGATATTACATGAGGTCCTTAGGCTGTACCCACCTATCGTACTACTTGGCCGGGAGGTGTATATAGAGACAGAGCTCGGAGGTGTCACATATCCACCCGGCGTTACATTTTCGCTGCCAATTGCGAGCATTCACCATGACCCAGATGTATGGGGAGAAGATGCTGACGAGTTCAAGCCAGAGAGGTTCGTGGATGGTATCTCCAACGCGTCCAAGGACTCGCCGGCGTTCTTTCCGTTCGGTTGGGGGCCGAAGAATTGTGTCGGTCAGAACTTTGCATTGCTGGAGGCCAAGATGGGATTGAGCATGATCCTACAGCACTTCTTGTTCGAGCTCTCGCCGTCTTATACGCATGCACCGGGCAGGGCGTCCACTCTGCAGCCACAGCATGGGGCGCAGATTAAGCTCAGGAAGCTTTAAACACTTCGTGAGCATCGTCGCCAACCCATGGACATGGGGGATTAGGGTGGTGATCCTGGAAGATACTGATTGATTATAGTTGTAATTAGATATCCTAAATAAGGGCTTCGATTCAGTACACCACCTTGGTTTGAAAAGTTTACGAATCTCAAAGTTATTAGTTAAGGGTTTGTATGTGCTTGCAATAAATGATCTTAATGCTGTTAACGTAATTGGTTAAGGGTATGAATCTCAAAAGTCATTGCATGCGGCATATGTCATCCTATGAATGATCTCGTGACCATGCCGTGATCTTAATGTTGTTAATGTCATCCTATGAATGATCAATCACAGGTGACCATGGTACTGTACGAGGTTCTCAGGTTGTACCTGCCGGTGGTCATTCAACTTTTACTTAATCCTTACTCCTTTCAAATTTCGGCCATACACATAGCCTGTCCAAGACATATTTAATTCTCAAACTTGACTTTTGGTTGGTTACCTTAGTTCTTTTATGACCTGTCAAGCCATATGTGCGCGGCCTGAAAAACTTGGGGGCTGTTTGTGACAGTCAGACTAAAAGCTAAGTACTCTAACCATCTTCTTCATTTACTGTACATGAACACTAGTATTCCAGGACCTGTGATAGCAATCTTTCAAGAGAAAAGCAGATAGATCACCGGAAAGTCTCTGTGTTCGCCTCCACGATGTGACGGAGCCACGACACCTGCAGCAAGCAAGGAAAAATCAAAGCCGCCTTACAGGTTCTCTTACGGTCTGCTCTGCCTCTTTACCGTGTCACTGGCCATTTCTTCCGCACAGCGAGATCATTACAAGCCATGGGGACTTGATGATGCGTCGCTGATGCGAGCTTGCTCTGCCTCTACGCGCTCGGGGCCCTGACGGCTCTGTGGTGGGTCTGGCGGGTGCTGGAGTGGGCCTGGTTCGGCCCATAGAGGCTGAGCCAGGCCCTGCGTGCCCAGGGCCTCCGCGGCCCGGTCTATTGCTTCCCGGCCGGTGACGTGAAGGACTTCGTGCGGCTCGGCGCGGCGGCCTGCTCCGAGCCCATGCCACTGTCGTCGCACGCCGTTTGTTCAACTACTCAAAAGGCGCTATGAGAAAGAAATTATAAGAGTTATTTTCATCCTATTGTCCTGGGCATGGCACAGTACCCATCCTCCTAAGATACATACATGATCACCACCCTCAAAAGGATGCCACCGTTAGTTCTATTATGACCATCTCGTTCTTCTTATTTCATCATAAAAATCTATGTGATTCCTCTCGATAAATTGTAAATAGCAATAGTATTGTGCCCTCTAACGCTGGCGCAGCTAGCTTGAGGCACTCAACACAACCCGCACATATCCCGTATCTCTTGACATGATCTATACAAGGCAAGAAATCAACCTTTTTGTCGTGTACTTGACTCGATGATTTCACCTTGTTGTTCGGGTGGAGTGAGCTGCTGAGACCACTGGCCCAGCCGGATGCCCCTTGCCATGGAGACGGAGTTGCTCTTCAATAGTTCAACCAAACAAGATACAAAGTGCGGACCACACATCATTTGCCACTGTCAAAGATATGCTATTATAGCATTTCAGGGTTTGTCACTAATATCTCATTGACATATGACTCTAGGACTAATATGTCAGTAAGATATAGAGTGACAAATATTGAAGTGCACATCTTTATAGTGACAAATGATGAAATATCCCAAATAGTAAAGGGAGTATTAAATTGGCATATCCTTCCATACCAAAACTTTTACAGTCCTTTTTAAATATTCAATATCGTCCTGAAGTTCTATATGCCCGATCAAATCAAACCGTATGGTCACTTGGGTCTGGCACAAACTTGGTTCAAATATATGCAAAAGACAATATATAGAAGCTATTCTAGCTCTGTTCTCAGCAATCTACTTCCTCCGTTTTTTCTATTTGGCACTTTTGACTAGTGCACACATATTAAGGTAATTGTATTTTGCATAAAATGTGACCAAAATATTCTCTAATAATATCTCAAGCACATGAAATAAGATAACAAACTGGTGGAGATGGTTATAATAGTATTGATAGGGGGTAATTTGGGATGTCTATCTAGTGAACCAGGAAATGAAAGTATTAATGTGGAAGAAAATTTTGAAAAGAAGTGCCAAGTAAACAAAAACGGAATGCTAACTAAGATAACAAAAGGATGGATGCGATCTGAAACAAACTGATTTTTCGCAAAAATTCAAATTGCATTTTGATTCCGTTTTCCCCTTAATCCTTAGCCAATTCTGCATGAATCTTAACCTAACCCTGTCCCTAATCCTTGCTGGCATCACCTCAACGACCAAGCCTCGCGCCTACACTGTTCCCAGTCCGAAAATATCGCCGCCGCTCTGATTTTTGCCGCCGCCGACCTCTCCGTGCCATCTCACGCTCGCTCGCTGCTGCCAGCTCTACCCCCATCTGTCAGTCGTCGTACACCGTCCTTAATTGCTCCTAGATTGTGTCAGACCACGCCAGCCTGGCAGTCGTCAACGCACCTCTAATATTTGCCACCGCCGGCCCCCTCAACGCCCTCCCACGCCTTCTCACGCCTGCTCACCCCTGCCAGCACTACTCTACCTACTAGCGACCGTAGCCCGTCCTTAAATGCTCCTGCACCGTGTCAGGCCATCTCGGTCACGACTGCCATCGTCGTGCCCCCTGTTTTCCCCCTCTCGGAATCTCACAACTTCTTCGGCCGACCTGACACAGCTTGCCCTTTTGACCACCGGCCGCCCTGACACTCCCCTCTGATAGCCGCGCCACACCTCCCCGAACCCTCCCGACCTTGCCACGCGCCACCGTCTCCATGGCCAGCCCCCTGTGCTGAACCGCCTTCGAGGCCCTATAAATACCCGAAGCCCCTCCATTAGGAGTCATCAAACCCCCAAAGCCAACTGAGCACCCCGAAGCTCCCCTCATCTTCCCCATTGTCGGCAATCGTTAGAAAAACCCTAAGTTAAGCCCTAACTCAATTCTGCCTCTCTAATCAACCATTCTCCAATTAACTTCACCCGTAGCTTCCTCGTGCCCCTAGAAACCCTCCCGAATCATTGCCCTAGCTCCCCGAACTCCCCTCTTCCCCGGCACCGAAACCCACCGCCCAACCGAGCCACCTCGCCGTGGCCAGCCCAACTCCGACCGCCTTAGCTCAAACTGCCACCTCCACAAGACTCCCCTATCCCCATTGGCACTCAAACACCAGCCCTTTTGCCGATTGAGCCTTCATTCGCCCTACCCCATTCAAACCGACCGCAGAGAAGAAGAGCTCGCCGCCGATGATTGTCGACTCCGCCAGCCCTACCGACCCCCAAAATTGGAACCTCTAAGGTCCTAGCAATCTAGCCTTGGCCTCACAATCCATCGCAAGCCACTCTAGCTCTGCCGGCAGCCGCTCTTGTTTCCCTTGTTTCGGCTTCGACCACCGCGTGGAGTCTTTGACCACCATGTGGTCGAAAGAGGTCTCTTCGACCATGTTGTCGCGAGCCACACGCTCGGACGCCGTCCAATGTCCCTAGACCACTCGAACACCGTTAGATCCCCTTGAAGACGCCCAGGCCATCCAAGCCTCGCAGCCACTCGTATGCCATCCGATCGTGCGAGTAACTCATACGTCGTCCGATCTCCGTAGCCCCCGACCAAGTTGTGGCCTCCTGACCACGTTGTGGCCTTCGACCATGGCTTGGATCCCGACCACGTTGTGGTCTTCGACTACGGCTTGGCTCATGACCACGTTGTGGTTTTCGACCACGGCTCAGCTTCCGACCACGTTGTAGCTCCCAACCATAGCCTGGCTCCTGACCACGTTGTGGCTTTCGACCACGCTGTGATCTTCGACTATGGTATAGCTTCCGACCGCGTTGTCATTTCGACCACGCTATGGTCTTCGACCACGGTGTGGCCTGCGACCACCTAAGTACTCGTCGGATCTTCCGAGTACGCACAGTAAAAACCCGCAATGAACAGTACCCGACCCGTTACTATTTGTCCAGAACCCGAAAATACAAAATATACCCATTTCGACCGTTTTGAGCCCACCAACCCATTTCTCAGCCTGTTTCCCCTTTTGGACCTTCCCAAAAGCCCAAAACCCTATTTATTTGGATTTTTTAAAATTTTCTTTCCTTCTTTTATTTCTTTATTCCTAGCTCAACCCTTCGAGCGTGGAACTGAATTATTTTAATTAGCTTTGCGATTAGCCTCCGACGTCGAAGTTCACCCGGAGCAGGAAGGAGAAGGTCAAGCCCAAGTCCAAGAAACCAAAGAATTCGAAATTGTCGAAGTCATAGATCGGCAAGGCAAGTCACATGTTTTTGATCATATTGAACCTACATTCCTTTAATTATTTATTTATTAGTACTTTGATTATGTTATTTACAAGTTGTTATTTCATGTATAATAACTATTTAGAATGACATGATATTAGTTATGTCCTACTACCCGAAAAAGCCTAGTTTAACTTAATAGCCACATTCACCTTGACAAGACATAGTAAGATTAAATATGATAATAATGTAATTATGGTAGTTTAGGAACTCACTAAAATTTTTCCACTGTTAAGAGATTTGGTATTTGTCTAGAGTTTTGAAAAGTGGATCTAGGGTAAGCGAGGATCGCAGAAGGCCATAAACGGGTCGGATCCCAAGACCTTATCCTAGGGTGGAGGCTTGGCTGTGGATTGGTGGCAGTGCCGCAGGCACTGAACATGGGTTTGTGTGTGGGAGATGCCTTAGATAAAAAAAATGTAAGAACTATACCCTTATGCTGAGTAAAGAACATAGTACCCGCCCAACCACAAGCGTTGACTTTGTCAAACCTAGCCTAGTAGCTGCTCAAGTTCGATTAAACCTCTGCAACTGGCGGGGGGAGACAGAGGGTGAGTTCGTATGGGAGGTGGTTAACCATACAATTGTAGGGCTGCGATGAGTCGGATGAGATCCGTGGGGTCATCCGAGCTTGTTGAGATCAAAAATATACTGGGTGGAGACTATATAAAGGATTGAACAGTGAACAATCTTGTTTTATTAACTCTGTCATGGGAGTTAAGGGATCTTGTGGGTAAAGCAGGGCAACTCTGCAGAGTCATGATTAATTGTATTCGAATACGCCGTGCTTCCGGTAAATGAAGTTGTGTTTAATGGGTGAATCCAACAGCGAAGCATAAGTAGATTTGGAAATACTGAAGGCTTGGTAATCAAGTTTTAAAAACCCCAATGTCTAAAGAAGTTATTGTTCTTTTATGTTTAAAGCCTGTTTTGCAACTAAAACTGCATCCACAACTACATTATCAAACCCATATATCCCTATCCTTTGGAAACCCTGACAAGTAGCTATATAGCATTTCCCCATGTAACTTGTTGAATACAGTTGGTTGTACTCAGTCTTGCTTTACTTTCCCCAATGCAGAGATCAAGAGAAGAACAGGATGTTATAAGTTATCGTGCTAGGGTTGCGACCGCACTCAAGCATTCCTGTGGAGTTTTCTTTGGCTCTTTTGATTGTAAATTAAGTTTTGGGCATGGACGCCCTTAAAATTGTTAAAATTGACTGTTAAGTCTTATTTTAATTAAATTAACTCCTTTTAAATGTTCGTGAGCAGGCATGATATTTCTTTTGTCTGTAACTGAATTCCTGGGCTGTTACAGAAGGCAATGACATTCCCGTTCCCAAAAACGGGGGTGTTACACGATCAACAAGCAAATCAAAGTGATCTTGAAAGAACATGCAAAGGGAACAAACAAGCAAACCTACTTGGCTTGCTTGCTTCGCTAGATTCGAGCCTACCCTTGGCTCAGATGGGCGATTGGACGCTCCATTGAAGAAAAATGATGAAGAATAGGTTGTTTGGGAAATGAATTTACGGGCCTTTGTAGAGCCAGAAGGCCACAAGGTCATACTGTGGCCTCATATTCACCCCACGATGTAAGCATTTAGGCCTCATTTTTGAGGTGGAGTGTTTTGATGATTAATGACTCCTAATTAATTAAGACAAACTTTAATTTAAGTGAAAAATACTACTTCCATTCTTCTTTAGATGTAGTTTTAGGATGCGTGCAGTCAACTGTTTTAAAATTTGACCACTAATATAATAAAAGTGTTTGGATTTGTCATGTGAAAATATTATTACTAGATTTATCAACAAAAACACTTTCATCTCATTATATTTTTAACAAATTTTACTGGCATCTAATTAAAAAGGTAATGGTCAAATGTGTATGTTGGAGACCATGTTAATGTCCGAAACAAGAAGTAAAAAAAAGAATAGAGAGAGTAATTTAAGTTAGGCCATAATAGTGGAATTGGGTGTTCTTGGTGTTCATGGATCCCCAAATATTGTGAATGATGGAAAAACATGAAGATTAGGGACTTGGTTCATAGAAATGATCCTAGGAGTTGAGTTGGATCAATGTGGTGATATGTTTCATTTTTGTTTTGACCGTACTATTAAGGAGGGTTCAAAGCTAGTAGCTTGAGCTTAGTGAGATTATAAGGTAACTAGATTTGATACACACAAGATCTCTTTAGCTCTTATCTAGCCAGTGAAAGTCAAAAAAAACCATGTGATGATACAGGATTTGCAATGGTTACACAATTTCAAACTTGGTTGGAAAATTTTGTACTAAGGCGGATCATCTGACTAGATCGGACTATAGGTCAGATCAATTTCCAATCAGCATGCCCCAAGGTTTTTAATGGGAGCCGGATAATCCGAGTGACCTAGAGCGTGGGTCGGATCAATTTTCTAGAGGACATGTTTTTGGAATTCAATGAGGGTCAGATGATCTGGGTGAGTCGTAACAATTTGCCAAAGTGATGCAATTTTGGAGTTCAATGTGACCCAGATATTCCAAGTCAATCAGATTAAGGGTCGATGATTTTTGGCAAAGACTTGGTTTGAGGAAAAATTAAGCTAGCTCGGATGATTCGAGTGGATCAGAGCAAGACCCGAATAAATTTGCCAAAGAAGGTGTTATTGGAGTTTTGAGCTGGCCCGGATAGTTCGAGCCAAGTGGATAATCTGAGTGAGCCAAATTATCCAACTTGAGTTGAACAATATGAGTGGGTGCAATGGCTAGTTTTTTTACCATTGAAGGTAGTTTAAGTCAGGTGATTCGAGTTGGTCGAATAATCGGACTCAAGGCAAGATTTTGAAAATCTTGTGTCTATCTGCTAGTTTCTGAGGAGGGGAGCTATAAATAGACCCTATGGGCGTTCAAGTTAGCGCTCTTGGGACCGTATGTCTACACATCTATCCTATTAAGGAGCTTAAGGGCACTTTGAAGCTTAAATTGAATATCTTGAGTTCACGAGAGTAGATTGAAAGAGTATATTAGGCCTAGTTTGTACATCATTCCTAATTGCTTGACCTAGCTAGGTTCAATGACCTCTTGGGCTTTTTACTCTTTGAGATTGGTGTCTCATAAATGGCTTGAAGGTATTGGCCGGGTGACCTTCCGAAGAAGAACTTGTGGGAGGCACTGTGAGGCTTGCAAAATGCTTAGAGTCCACCTATCCGAAGCAGAGGACTACCATGAGTGGATGACTTGATTCCTTGCACGGCTTCAAGTTGGAGAGATACTCTTGCAAGACTGCTCCAATGGGGATTAGGAGAGATCGTCGAATCTCTGAGACATCAATAAAAAAATTGGTTGTGTCTCTTGCTCTTTAAATTTTTGCAGTTATTTATTTGTTATTAAATTCCTAGAACACTAGAACTGTATAGGTTTTGAACCTAGGTTGTAAGACTCTCCTAAACTTGTGCATGAGTTATTGTAATCACACTAGCAAGCTTAGACACATAGGTTGGGCACATGAAAGATTAGATTTTTAATTTGGTCATTTAGAAAAAAGAATCCCAATTCACCCCCTCCCCCTCTCAGGCATGCAATCCACTTCACATAGCTCGCGCTGCCCTGCATTCCCCAATCCCAACCCAGCGGGCAGCGGGTAATCGATGGAACAGCCACAAGACCAACAGGAGAGAGCTCCTGAGGGCTGAGGAAGAAACCTCGGCAGGCAGCTGGTAGCAGCGCAACACGACAAGGAGGAGGGGAGGTGTTGCCAAGCCAGGGAGGGGGTGCGGACACGCGGTCAAGCAGAGAAGCTAGGGTCCTAGGGTGGCAGCGTGAAAAGTCAAGGAGACATGGCCATGGCATGTGGTAGCAGAGCAACACCACAATGGGGTGGGGTGGCGCCGTGACAAGCTGGAGGGGGTAGGAGGTGACAGAAGAGCCTAGGAGGGGGGCGCATGAGGCTACGCCGGAGCTGCGGGTGCTAGGTGGGTTTCTCTGATTTACCTAGACAACTGGTGCCAGCATGCCATTTGGTATATATAAATTAATAAGTATATTCTTGAATCTTGGTTAGTTTATTTATTTCATTCTTTGCACTTTAACAATTAACATATAACCACATACTCTGGAACACATTGTATAGTTAGTAATATAGTTGTATATTTGTATTTATAGTTAGTAATATAGTGGTATATTTGTATTTATTTGTAGATTTTCAATAATGGAGAAACAAACCTTAGTCTAACTTGAGCATCGCATTTAAAGAAATACGAAAGAACTTGTTGCAGTTAAAGTGGGGGCTGTTATGAGTAAAGTAATACAAGCCTGTGTAGCACTAAATAAACCACGAATTCACGCATGTCTCTTGAACTGGAGGCTACGAAAACCCACATGTGATCTTTTCTCTAAGTATGAGTGACTAGTAACTTTACAAACTAAAAACCTAATAATTTTGAAACTTAAGAACTTATCTTGAGAATGATGATGAGCAGAGCTATGAATTTTGATCTGATGATGTTGGTCATGAGACTATATAATTGTGATTAATGCTTGCTAAGTACTTTTATACCCACTCTTGATATTATTCCTCCTTGTTAAAGGTGAGTTGGTACGAAAATTTACTCTGGTATGACAAGGTCTACATGGAGGACAGCTATAGAAAGGGAAGTGAGATTGGCTCGGAGTATGACATGTACGAGACGGATGCCCCTTATGAAGGTTGGGATGAGTAGGCGGCTGTTCGCCATTTACGTGAACCTGAGTATATTGGTGGGCCGCTATCTCTTAGTCTTCATAATTGTATAATTATTAGTTGATACCACTTGCACCTCTAGTGTTGTAATATTTGGGCAAAAATTGTTAGGCCCTATTAAAGAGTAAAGCCCGGCGTGGCAATGTTATTATAATAATATCATACCATCTCTAGTTATTGTTCTGCTATAACACTTTAATGTGGCTATTATTCGATAAAATAGGAAATTTATTCTGTTTTTCTAGGTAATAACCATAGACTAATGTCATTACTTAAGACAGTTGAAAGATCAAGCACCATTTATGTTGGTTTTGTGTTAATGACAAATATCATTATAATGTTTTGGTGATAATAGCAAATGGTTATATGAGACTAATATGTTTGTTTAAGTATATTTATGCTTAGTCTTATTTAAATCAAAAAGTGAAATCATTGGGAAATACATTCGATATCTCTCTTTTAATGTTGCTGCATTTCTCACTTCCAAATATATGATTAAATGATAAATCTTTCATGGGACTAATATGTTTGTGCAAGTATACTATAGCTTAGTCTCATTTGGATAGAACGGTGAAATAAAAAATGTATACATTCGAAATCACACTTTCCCATATACTAGTACATTTCTTAGATCTAAAATATAGATTGAACTCCATAAATAGTCCAAAATGAATATGTGCATATATCTTTATTATACACACTTGTATGCACACATTTAGGGGGAGCTCTCTCTATGTTTTGATGTTTCATAAGTATTGATCCATGCTTCTTTCATTATGCATATTTAGGATCTTAACATTGAAATACACTCTTGAGTATAGATAGCTTGTGTAGTTTATATATACCCATGTGCAATCGGGTTGTCATCTAACTTCTCCATTATGTTCTATGGTTGGATAATTAAAGACAACTGGATAAGTAAGCTTTGCTTAAAGCTTATCTTAGAGTAGATAATTGTTGTGTACAAGTTGTATACTCACAAATCAATATTTATCTCATTGTTTGTTGAGATTGTCATGAATTACCAAAAAGGAAATATTGTTAAATCTAGTCCCTCCATTATGTGTTAATGGTGAAGTTTAGTAATTGATGACAATTGTTTTGTAGACTAACATTTTCTATGAGTTGGATGAATAGGTTAAATTTCACAAATGAGGATGACTTGGGATGACTTCATATGTTGAAGATCATCAAGTCAAGATGTGAGAAGAAGATGGCTTCATGTGCTGAAGGCCATCAAGAAGAAGATGCATTATGAGTTGATGCATGCCCAAGAGGAGATGATCATGTATTGATCATCAAGTCAAGTGAATACCATCATGTGTTGATGGAGTTGAAGTGAAGGATGCATCTTGTGTAGATGCATGTCAAGACAATGACCTGGACTTGAAGTTGTGATATGTGTCATCAAGCTTCTAGAGGATGCCCAAGACAAAGGTATGACTAGCTAGGGCTAATGATATGTTCCTAGTCTTTTACTGGTCTTAGTGTTTGGTTAGAAGACCGGATTGCTAGTATAGGTTATCGTACTATTGAGAGGGTTCATGTCTAGTAGTTTGAGTCTCATCATGTGTTAATGGCTCAACCTCACTTGCTCTAGCTCATCTTGACATGAGGCTTATATTTGCGAATGCGCTTTGCAAATAGTTGAAGCTCATGTGGTGAATCCTTACAACATGGGACTATGCATTGCAAATGTGTTTTGCAAGTGCTTGAAGTTCATGTTTCCATTCTTTGTGATATGAGGCTTATATTTGCAAATGGCTGTAGCTCATATTTAATCTTTGTGTCATGATTTCAAAAGTGTGCAAATGTGTTTTGCAACTTGTTGGAAATCATGCTTGATCCTTGTGTGCATGATATTATAGTTTGCAAATGTGTTTTGCAAAATCTGTTGAGATATTTGTACTTGTCAAGAAAATCGGAACTACCGCTGTGTGCATAGCGGTACTACCGGAGGTCGGAAGTACCGACTCTGTGTGAGCAGTACTACTGGACATCAAAAGTACCGGCATGTGTTGCGCGATACTACCGGATGCAAGTGGTCTGAGCAGCTATGTGTGAGCGGCTCATCTAGCCGTCGATAGTACTGACATGTGTCATTTTTGCATATATTTAGCCGTCATTTTGCCCTCATATTCTTCGCATTTTAAGACCATTTATTATCATTTACATACTTTTCCCATATTTAATTGCTTAAAATGGACTATTTTACTTTTTTCAATATTTTTCTGCAGGTCGGCACGATCAAGGCGTATGAGCGACAAATTTGGCATTTCGGGACTGCTCTGTACAAATGTACGCATCGTCACGGACGTGTAGGATCTTTTCGCGAAGAAATCAGAGTTTCTGAGGGCCAAAACAGAAGAAAACACTAATGGAGAAGGACCGCCTTGTAAACCCTAGATTCTTCGAGGACTAATCTGCAAAATGCCAGAATTCCCAACTCCTCAAAAGCCGTCGCCTGTGGAAAGACCGGAGCCCGACACTTCTTCTTCCCTGACCCCATTTGCTCCTCTCCCTCCTCTTCAGCCTCCGGCCGCCAGCGAGGCCGGGCCGACTTGCCGGCGCGCCACCAAGCTTCGCCAGCCCATGCCTCTCCCCGCCTTCCTCTTCCTCTCCTCCACCAGATCTGCCGGTGCGCCATCTCCATCCGCTGCCGCATCCTCGTTCTCCACCCGTGCACCGCCGCGCCGCTGCCTTCCCTTCCTCCACTGCTCCCTCGCGCCCTTTCTTGTCCACCGACACAGATCCACCTCCGTGCCACCTTCTTCCGCCCCCAACTCCACTATTCTCCATCCTCCGATCTACCTCCTCTCTTTGCCCCTACTCTCTCTCTTTGCGCCGCCTCTTCATTTCTTCTTCCCTTCACTGTGCTCGGCATTTCTCTTCTTCTTGGCCCCCATCTGCTTCTTCCCCAAATCGACCCCTCCAGATCCATGGCCGCCATCCAAATCCCGTGTGCCGCCGACCTCCATCCACGCCGCCATCCCGATGCCATCCGCGGCGACCGCAACCCCGACTTCTTCCACTTCAACGCCGGTGGCCCCCTCAATTTCCTCGACATCACCGGTGATACAACCACCGTCCTCCGCAGTCTCCGCCTCCACAGCATCGTGACACCGACGGCGACCTCTTCACCAACCCCGACTGCAACCTCATCACGGCGTCACCGACACCTTCCTCTGCTGTATCCACTTCACCGAGACCTCTCCGGCTTCTTCTTCATCTCGGTTGATTCCTTCTCCCAAATCTTCTATTCTTATTTCCTATTGATGTTACTGAGACTATTAGCCTGTTCATTACTGCTTTGTGAACTGTGAATGTTTGGATAGCATTGTGATCTATGTTTGTGAGATGTGAACTCTGATGTATGCACTGTACTATGTGAATGTGATCAGTGGATTTCTTTGGTTAAGTGTAGCTCTGTTGTTCAGTAGTGGGATGTGAAATTGTGATCTGTGGATGTGTTATGCTTTGTTAATTTGTTCTAGAATTGCTTTATGTTCATGTTGCTAGTAGTTTAATTCTAGAAGTTGTGCTTGTGTTAGTGATGTGTTAGTCTAGTATCTGTGTTTGTCTTTGTGTTGTCCTACCCGATTTAGCTAGCCGGCGACCATTTCCTCTCCCTGTGCTGTCTCGACTCCCCCTTGCTTCTAGACTCCCTCTTTTCTCCTTTCTGCGGTCAGTCGATAGTTAAGCCGTGCAGTCGTTCGTAGTTCTGTGCTTGTGTTGTCCTGCTGTCGTCGTCTAGTTAGCTGTCTCTCGACTCCCTCCGTGCTTCTAGACTCCCTCCTTCTGTCTCGCAGTCGGTAGTTAGTTAGGTCATCGGTCGGTAGTCGTGTTCGTTCGTGTAGTCGTCATTGTAGTTCGTTCGGTCGTACGATGTCCATTCGTATGGTCGTTCGTTCTGTCGTCTTTCATTTGTTTAGTTCGTTCGTCATTTTGTCCGTGCGAGTTAGAGTTTGTTCGATAGTTTAGTTTTCTCCCCCGTTTCGTTTGACCTAGCTTTAGCTGAGCATCAGTAGCCTCAGTCTAGTCCCTGTGGAGAACACGACTGTTGTGGCTACAGACCAAACAGAGAGAGAGATGGTAGTGGAGAGTGATGAAGATGAATGTAATGGCCTGCCTCCTCCCCATGGCCGGTCTTCTACATATATATACATGGGGAGTGCTTTTACAATTATGCCCTTACAGCTGATTATCCCCTTCAGGGGTATTTGTGTCATTACACGTGGCCTATTCCGGGCCTTATAACTTCCTACCAGGCCTGCTGGGTTTAGGTGGGGGCCACCCCTACGACAGGAGCCTCTCATGGTGAAGGGCTTCACAGGGCCGAAGCCATGTCGCCGAGTCCTTTGGCCCCCTCCGTCCCAGCGGCCTGTGAACTTCTCCAAACTTGACCCGGGGCTGCGATGTGGCCGAAGCATGTGCTACGCTCCGGCCCTCACCCTTCGAATTGGGCAGCGTGCTGCGGAAGTGGCCACAGCCGAAGCAGACGCTCGCTCTTCCGGCCGTCCACGTGGTGAAGCGTGCTTGGCGCGGTGCGGGCCTTGAGGCGTCGTGACCATCAATGTGACGGCGGACTCCCGACATTAGGACTTCTGAGGCGCGCGCGCTCCGCAGTCGTTGCGACCTTGCCGCCCGGTGGTGTGCTTTTTAATGACGGTTGGCTTGCCAGGGGGCAGGCTGTCGCATCGTGCCGTGCGCCTTCTCGTAAGTGGAGCGTGCGACGGTTTCCGGTGTGCACGCAATGGCGTGCGGACGGTTGCACTTACGCGCCCCTGGTAGCTGAACCGCCTGACACCCCCCGTTTGTGCTTCCGTCGATTGGCATGCCTCCACGCTGGCGACCCTTCGCCTTTGCATGTTCGAGTTGTTGTGGCCGTATGTGCTGTTCTGCGTTCTTCAAGCTTGCTCCGTCCCCTACCCTTCGAATGGGTGGCAGTGGAGGCTGGTGCCTAGTCGAAGTAGACGCGCGCGCTCCGTCTTCTACCCATCGAACGGGTGGCAGCGAAGCTGGCGCCTAGTCGAAGTAGACGCGCGCGCTCTGTCTCCTACCCATCGCATGGGTGGCAGCGAAGCTGGCGCCTAGTCGAAGTAGACGCGAGCGCTCCGTCCCCTACCCTTCGACTCGGATGGCGGCGAAGCTGGCGCCTAGTCGAAGTTGATGCGCGCGCTCCGTCCCCTTCCCATCGAACGGGTGGCAGCGAAGCTGGCGCCTAGTCGAAGTAGACGCGCGCGCTCCGTCCCCTACCCATCGAACGGGTGGCAGCGAAGCTGGCGCCTAGTCGAAGTAGACGCGCGCGCTCCGTCCCCTACCCATCGCATGGGTGGCGGCGAAGCTGGCGCCTAGTCGAAGTAGACGCGCGCGCTCCGTCCCCTACCCATGGCATGGGTGGCGGCGAAGCTGGCGCCTAGTCGAAGTAGACGCGCGCGCTCCGTCCCCTACCCATCGCATGGGTGGCGGCGAAGCTGGCGCCTAGTCGAAGTAGACGCGCGCGCTCCGTCCCCTACCCATCGAAAGGGTGGAACACCGCCATGTGGGCGGTGACTTGGGATCTTGCGATGCGATCTTGCGCTGTAAAGGTTCTTGGAATCACGCCGCCCCTGGTCTGCCAGGGTTAGGTTCCCGTACCGTGTGACCCGACGCGCCCGGGGCACGCGGCGGCCTATGACTGGTGGGCGGCGGGATGTGGACGGTTGCGTGCTTGCGGCCGCTCGCCTCTTCCCTAGGCAAGGGGGACACGGGGGCGGGCAGTGAATGGCGCGGCGCCGGAGCTGTTGTGATCCCCTGGCCCATTGGTGCGCCTATAACAGCGGCTAGGTAACGCCGTGCTGTGACGGTCCTTGGCGCCTGTGGTCGTGACCTTCCAGCGTTGGGTGTGGGGCGTTGCGCTGGACGGGCGCTTGTACGACTGCGGTCGCGCCTCGTACACGGACCTTCGCGACCCTTCGCTTTCAGTTACGGGGAATCATGCGGGGCGGGCCTTTACACCGCTGCGGTTGCATCTGGCATGCGGATCGTTGCGACGCTTCGGTAGCGGCGGTATGGGCGAGGTGGCTTGAAATAGCCCCCCCGTAACAGCGTCCCCGCACCTTTACACCCTCTTTCCTGTCTGCTCCGCCTTCTACACCTTCGTGTTATCTTCACCGCTTCAGTCTCTCCGTGGGAAGCGATGGCCTCCAGTAGCGAGCGCGGCCAGGCGGTTGGTGGCCCTGACATTCGCCGGCGGTCCTCGCTGTTGAAGGTGAAATACGCGCTCCAAGAGCACGACCCGGCGGCGGCGGACCAGGAGCGACTGGTGGCGGAGGAGGAAGGCACGTTCTCCGGCGAGCTAGGCCCCTCGCTCGTGACCGAGAAGACGATCCAAGGGCTCCTGCGTGCGGGGAAGTTGTCCGGGCGCCAGGAGGTACGATTGCCCGCCGCCGACGAGACGGAACCGCATCCCGAGAGGTCGGAGGCGGTCATGTTCGTTGCCTTTTTCGACGCGGGGCTCTGGATCCCAGCGGCGGCTATGGTGGGCGACGTGCTGCAGACCTTCGGGCTGGAGCTGGCGCAACTGACCTCGAACGCCGTGGCCCGGCTCGCGGTGTACAACTGGGCCTTGCGCTCGGGGGCGTGTTGGCCCAGCGCGTCGTTGTTCGCCTATCTTCACGAGGCACAATGCCAGCCCAAGGGCCGGAAGGACGGGACGCTGTCGAGCTTCGGTAGTGTCACTTTTATTCTTCGCCCGTCGTGCAAGAAGCTCTTCCCTGCGAACTCAACTCGCGGGAAGTGGGAGTCTTACTGGATGAAGCGGTGGTTCTACCACCGTGTGGAGAGCGGGAGCGGCCTTGAGTGCACAGGCCGACCGATCGCGTTCAAGCCCTCGCCCGGCCGAACGCTCGATGATGAGGACAAGCGGAGGGTCAAGCGGCTCGTAGGCGTGGCCGCCCGCCTCAACATGCGCGACCTCGCCGAAGAGTACGTGATGTACGGTGTGGCACCGCTTGCCTATGACTGGCGTCTTGCCGCCGAGAGGCGTCGAGACGACAATGTTTCACCATGGGTCTGCTCGCTGCCGGCGCCGCCCGGTCTTTGTAAGCCTCGATCACGTCCCTCCTTTGTTCACGCGAAATGCGTTATATGCTGATGCTATTCTCCTTTGCTTCAGGGATTTCCTTGGAGGAGGCGGAGCAAGCCGCGCGCGTATTCCTTGGGCCGTACACTGCCAGGGAGCACGAGCAGCGCGCGTCTGCTATCGCCGAGGCGGAGCTGGGGCGAATAAACCGTGTGTGCGAGGTCCTGGGCCTTGCCGTGCCGGACCGTGTCGCTCCAGACGACGGTGTAGCGAAGAAGAAGAAGGCCCTGTCTCGGAAGAGGGGCCGCAGCGGGGCGCCTGCCGCACCTGCTGCTAGTGTTTCCGAGGGCGCGGCGGACGCGGAGTCGGACTCGGCGAGGTATGCCGATTCAGGCTTGGGTAACGCAGACGCCGAAGGCGAGGTATCTTCCGCGAGCGTCCCGGACGGCGAGTTCGCCGCGGGCAGCCGGAGGGGGGAAGACTCACCGCCCGCCGGAGTCACCGAGGCGGAACCCGTGCGGACCGGCGATGCCGAGGTGGAGCTTTCAACCGCGGCCGCTGTGGTGCCAGAGGCGCCCCTCACGGGGGCACACGAAGCCGTGCTGCCTTTACCGACAGCAGCCGAAAGCGAGGTGCCCCCTGCGACAACTGCCATCGCGGAACCTTCGCCCCCGGGCGCGGCAGCCGCGGGGTCTCCCCCAACCGCAGCTGCGGGGGCGGCGTCGCTGCTGGCTGCCCCGGCTAAACGGCCGTGTGTGCGGCCAGAGCTCCACCGGACACCGCGAGGATTCGTCGTGGCCACGGGCATCAGAAGCTTGTGGGACTCCAGCGCAAGCGCCGGGGACCCTGCGGCACACGCGCCTTCTGCCCCACTGGCCACGCCTCCCGCCGCACAGGGACAGCCGTCACCCTCCCCGAGGGTACGGTGGCTTAGCTTACCTTGGTGTATGCTTTTGTGCCTTGGGGTGCTCACCTGTATCCCTGTTTGCAGCGTTGCTCATTCCGGAGGGGGAGCCCTTGGCGGAACACGGGGCCTCCGCGCGCGTAAGCCCCGCGGACTTCGTGCCGCCTCCGGAGACGCTGAGGGCGTGGCGCGGGATTGTGAATGACGCGGCCACCAGCGTCGACCCGCAAGTGCTGCAGACCTACGGGGCGGGGTGCCTCGAGGACGCCTTCGAGGTGTCTGGGGTGAGGGTAAGTACTCATGCGACCACGCCTGGGCTAGATGAGCTTGCTAAGTCTTTTCCCTTCTACAGACACTTGTGCTGGGGCAGGCCCTACAAACGGCCTATGCTCCTGGCCGAAAGGCGCTCGAGGATAGGCTACGGGCCGCCGAGGAGGAGCTGCGCGAAGCCTCTGGCGCCCGCTCTGCCCAGGACGCCCGCATCCGCCAGCTGGAAGCGGAATGCGCCGAAGCGAGGGCGCACGCCGAGGAACTTGTTGCGTCGGCGCGGGAGTCGGCCGCGGCAGCTGCTGAACAGAGGTTTGCGGTGGAGCGGGACGGGCTCCTGGAGCAGGTCGCCTCGCTAGAGAAGGAAAAAGGTGAGCTTACCCTGACTCTAGCAGAGCGTAACCAGACGCTTGGCGACGCCTCGGTGGTTGCGTGGGACGCCATGCAAGCGCTGGAGAGCCATCTTCAAGGGCTGGTAACTGAGGTGCCGGACCGCGCCTTCGGCCCGGAGGAGTTGTCTCGGACGCTCCGCTGGGTCGGGGAAGCCTCCAACGTCGTGCGCGACGCGGCGACGTCCTTCGGCACCCACTGCGCATACACGTCGGCATGCTTGGTGTGCACGCTCCTGCAGCACCGCGGTTGTACGCACGTCGCCAGGCTGGATGACCCCCAGCTGGAGATGCCTGGCGGGGCCGGAGTAATGTTCGACGCCGTCCGCTCCGCTCGCCTTGCCCTCGGGCCCTTCTTCGACCGGATCTGGGCTTACGTCGGGCCGGATGCTGCACGGATCGAGCTCCGGAAGTCGCTCTACGGGACGGGGAGCCTCGGCCAATTTCTGGACGGGGTCCCTCGACGTGACGATGGCGGCGCTGGGCCCTCCGAAGGCGCCGGGAACCCGCAGGTCTGACGCCATGGTGCCTAGGTGTAGGCGTGCGTTGTACTGTTCCCTGTTTTTGCGAATAAAGTACACACTTGCTGCATGCATTCTGACTTTCGCCTATATCCCGGGCAGCTTCCTTGCTGGGGCCGGCTTCGTGCGGCCGACCTTTCAACCCGGCGACGCCTTCCACACTGGCGAAGGGCCGAAGAGTCGCTGGACTTTTGGGCGAGCCGGCCGTCTTCGAGCGAGGCCCCAGCTTTAGCGCGTGTTAAGGACGAACCCGCGGGATAGCGGCTTAGAGCGGCAAGGATGTTGCCGGACCTTTGTACTTGTGATTTTTCCGGTATGCAGACTTCCTGGCATTTTAGGATATGTGCTGTGTGTTGATGCCACCGTTGGCGAAGTAGTTGCGCCAGGGTTCCTTAGAACGGACAGCCCGTAGACTGGCGTGTGCGGAGGCGGACCTCCGCACTTTGCCTTGTTATAGTCCGTAGACTGGCGTATGTGGAGGCAGACCTCGGCACTTCGCCTTTCTTTATAGTTCGGAGACTCGCGCGTGCGGAGGCGGACCTCGACGCTACGTCTTATTTAGAGTCCGTGGACTAGTGCGTGCGGAGGCGGACCTCGACGCTATGACTTCCTTTATAGTCCGGAGACTCGCGCGTGCGGAGGCGGACCTCGACGCTACGTCTTATTTAGAGTCCGTGGACTAGTGCGTGCGGAGGCGAACCTCGACGCTACGACTTCCTTTATAGTCCGGAGACTCGCGCGTGCGGAGGCGGACCTCGACGCTACGTCTTATTTAAAGTCCGTAGACTGGTGCGTGCGGAGGCGGACCTCGACGCTACGTCTTATTTAAAGTCCGTAGACTGGTGCGTGCGGAGGCGGACCTCGACGCTACGTCTTATTTAAAGTCTGTAGACTGGTGCGTGCGGAGGCGGACCTCGACGCTACGTCTTATTTAAAGTCCGTAGACTGGTGCGTGCGGAGGCGGACCTCGACGCTACGTCTTATTTAAAGTCCGTAGACTGGTGCGTGCGGAGGCGGACCTCGACGCTACGTCTTATTTAAAGTCCGTAGACTGGTGCGCGCGAGGGCTTCCCCCCGGTGCGTCTTTTGTTTATACTCAGGCCCGTCACCTTTGGCTACGGCGAGTGCACACGCGAACATGCGACTTCGATTTATACTCAGTCCCGTACCCCTGGCTACGGCGAGTGCACACGCGAACGTGCATCTTTGTTTATACTCAGGCCCGTCACCTTTGGCTACGGCGAGTGCACATGCGAACGTGCGACTTCGATTTATACTCAGTCCCGTACCCCTAGCTACGGCGAGTGCACACGCGAACGTGCGTCTTTGTTTATACTCAGGCCCGTCACCTTTGGCTACGGCGAGTGCACACGCGAACGTGCGTCTTTGTTTATACTCAGGCCCGTCACCTTTGGCTACGGCGAGTGCACACGCGAACGTGCGACTTCGATTTATACTCAGTCCCGTACCCCTGGCTACGGCGAGTGCACACGCGAGCGTGCGACTTCGATTTATTCTGCGGGAACGCGCGCGTTGGCTAAGCCTGCGCGCGCCTTCACCGCGATGGAGGTGCAGGTGCGGGTATCGTGATTGCCGCGGCCGTGGACTACGCACCACAGTCCCTGGTGCTGGTCGTCGTAATCTCCACGATCCTTATCGTCGCGGCCCCTGCCACGGCGGCGCCCCCGGCCACGGCGCCCCCGACCGCCTCGGCCCGTGGGAGCACCCTCGTCGGAACCGCCTTCAATGTCGAGGACGTACCGGTTTCGTCTCGACCTCTGCTGGGCGCGCTTGGGCTGATCGGACGACTCCTTATGCGAGGCATCCCTGCGGTCGGGCGCATCCCTGGACGACTCCTGCTTACGTTTTCCCTTCGAAGAACCGCCCTTCGGCGGATCTTCAGCTTTTGCCGAGGCTCCGGCCTGGTTGGTGTCGGAGTCGTCACCTTGCCTTCGCCGCGCGTCTTCTTCCGCCCTGGCATATTCTTCCATTTTGTCGAAGAGCTTCGCCACCGTCTTGATTGGCTTTCGCGCATTGTACTCGGCCATCGGGCCCGGACGAAGGCCCTGTATGGTTGCATTAATGATGGTGGTTTCGTTAACGTCTTTCACTTGGCATCGAATCTTGGCGAAGCGTTTGAAGTAGTCCCGGAGCTTCTCCGAGGGTTTTTGCTTCACAGCAAAGAGTTGGTCCGCGTCGACTCGGTCAACGTAGTTTCCTTGGAAGTTGTTGTGAAGGCGGACGCGAAGCTGCTCCCACGCGTAGATGGAGCCCAGCTCTATGGTAAAGAACCAAGAGAGCGCCACTCCTTGCAGCGCGAGGGGGAGTCCCTTCGCCTTCGTGGTGTCGTCTCCGCCCGCGGCTTCGATCGCGGTTTCGTATACGCGCACGAACTCACGGGGGTCCGTGTCGCCTTTGTACGAGTCGACGGCGCTAGGGAACTTGAAGTCTTCGGGCCATGCCGCCTGCTGTAGCCCCGCCGAAAGCGGGGACTCCGGGTCTACGCGCCACAGCGGCACGCGGCTATACGTAGGGGCTTCGCGACTGTCCGCCCTCTCCGGCGTGGGCTCGGTCGCGATTACTGGCGCGGCCTGCTGGCTCCGAGCCTCTTGCATATCTCGGACGGCTCCGCGAAGGTCCCCTAGCTCCCGCTGGAACACGTTGAGGGCCGCCAGTAGGGCGTTTTCCACCGCCTGTGCGGGCGGGGTCGCCGATACTCCCAACGGGCGGATCGGCGCGGGCACGACCGCGTCGCGAGCTCCCGAGCTGCCAGTCGCTCCGTCGTGGCTACCTCGAACCGCCCGGTCCGCGGTGCCGGCGAGGGTCACGGCGGGGGCGGCGAGGTCGGCTGTCGTTGCGTCGGCGGGGTTGGTTGTCGTTGCGTCGGCGGGGTCGGTTGTCCCCGCACCAGCGTCGACGTCTTCGACTGCCGGGTTTGCCACCGCAACGCCGGCGATGGGGTGGGTCGCCGTGGTGCCGGTGACGGGGTTGGTCGTCGCGGTGCCGGTGACGAGGTTGGTCGTCGCGGTGCCGGTGACGGGGTTGGTCGTCACCGCGCGAACGTCGACGTCCTCGGCCGCCGCGCCTGCGTCGCCACCCGCACTCGCCGCTGCCGGTGCCGAAGCCCTGGTACTCATACGACGCTCCGGCCCGGCCGCCTTCTTTCCCTTCGCCACCGCTGACGAAGCTTTTTTCGGTGCCATCCTTCTTCTTCGGTCTTCAGGCTTGTCCTTGCCCTCCCCACGGACGGCGCCAACTGTTGTGGCTACAGACCAAACAGAGAGAGAGATGGTAGTGGAGAGTGATGAAGATGAATGTAATGGCCTGCCTCCTCCCCATGGCCGGTCTTCTATATATATACATGGGGAGTGCTTTTACAATTATGCCCTTACAGATGATTATCCCCTTCAGGGGTATTTGTGTCATTACACGTGGCCTATTCCGGGCCTTATAACTTCCTACCAGGCCTGCTGGGTTTAGGTGGGCCCACCCCTACGACAACGACATTTGCCGCTATTTCAGTGGCAACCCGTGCACTTGCGGGTGTGCTATTTTTGCATGATCAAGTACCGTCTCTGAGTGAGCGGTACTATCGGAAGGCGGAAGTACCGGCATGTGTTGCATGGTACTACCGAACGTCGGAAGCTTTGGACTATCCTGCGGAACCTTTTTCCAAGAGAACGCCAACTTCTGGTCTCGACTCGTGCAAAAGTACCGTACCGACTTTGCGGAACTTCCGAAGATCGAAAGTACCGGGTTTTGGCCGTTGGTAGTTCCGTGCCGACTGTGCAACAACTAATTCAGAAGCTCTGACATAGCCATTACTATGGCGTCAGACCAGGAGCGGAAGTACCGGCGTTTAGCCGGCGGTACTTCTGCCTGTCCTGATTTTTCAGGAAGTTGACTCCAACGGCTAGTTTTTTTGTGTGGGGTATAAATACCCCCTTGTGGCCGGTTGGAGGTGTGGTTTTGCTTGACTCTTTTCTGTTGTCTTGAGCTAGAGTGAGGCTCTCCACTCAATTGTGCATGTGTTACACTTTGTGAGAAGGGAGAAAGGATCTAGAGTGCATGGGTTGCATCTAGAGGTGGACTTTGTATCCAATTGAGTTGGTGCATTCGTTGCACGTGATGAGAGTCAAGTGAGGGACTTGAGTTATTATTCTTGGAGTTTACCGATTCCTAGACGGCATTGGAGACGTCGTCCTTAGTGATCTTCTCAAAAAAGCTTGTGAAAAGGTTCGGCGTGTGAAGGTTGGAGCTCACCTATTCGGAGCGGGGAAGAGCTACCATTAGTGGATTTGAGGTGGAAGGCTTAATTCATGGAGTCGGTCTAATTAGTTTAGGCTTACCTCAACGTAGACTAGGGGAGACCAGCAAGTCTCCGAACACTATGGTAAAAAGAGATTGTGTCAATTATGGTTTGTTTCCTTGTGCTCAATTTACATTCAAGCAATTTATATACATAGAGTTAATTTGATTGCGTGTCAACCTAGGATATCAAACTTTGACATAGGTTAGAATTGTTGATGCACTTGGCGAACTTAATTGATTTAGGCTCTATTTGTGCTAAACCAATTTGTTTTTACCTTCCGCATTGTTTACTTAGTTTAGATAAATAGAAAAGGTCTTGAATAATGAGCTCAAAGCCCAAGTCACAAGTTTGAGAAAATACTTGGAGAAAAGTTACAAAGGGAGGCCTCTCTTGACAAAATATTAGGAAGTCAAAGAAAGTCAAATAACAAGAGAGATATTAGCTTCATCTCCCAGACAAAAGGAGAATAGTAAAACAAGGCACAATACAAGACACACGAAGAAAGTCAAGTGCCATGATTACAATGAGACGAGTCACTTCGCCTCTAAATGCCCCAACAAGGTGGAAAACAAGAAAATCCATCGATGAAGAGGCAAATCGGTAATGAGTAAGGCAAGAAGATAAAAAGAGGTAATAATTACCAAACTTGCTATAATTGCCAAAAAAGGGACATGCAAGTAAAGATTGTCCCAAAAGTATCATTCCTAAGCCCTTTTTTTCAATGAATAATATTTGATTAGAAATGATAGAAATGGCAATGTATTTGCTATAAATGTTAGTTCACATAAAGTTAATGTTAGGGCCATTTAGGCGTTTAAATCTATTATGACTAACATTTATGGATCCAACCAAGTTTTGGGTACCAAAATACGCTTCATTGCTTAATAGGTACTTGGAGAGGCATTGGAGGCTTGGCTCATTCATGAAGAGGTGAACTCTACTATATGTAAAATAAAAGCCAAGTTTAAGAATAATCTTACCACGTTATAAATCAATGCCGTCTCAGTAACAAGTGTCTCATCCAAGCCATATGTCTGTGTGAAATTTGGACACTGTTGGACCCATAGCCCTCCGGAATTCCATTTTTGGCCCCCCAAAGCAAAAAATTCCAAAAATGGACCCCGTTTGAGCGCGCGTTTACGGGAGGCTGCCACGTGGCCACTGTTCATCCGGTCGTGCGGTCAAGGACCGCACGACCGGCCTGGCGCCGCGCCCGAGCGCGCGATCTCGCGCCCAGCGCGCGACCGCCTCGCCCCACCGCGCGACTGCCCCGCCCACCGCGCGTCTGCCTCGCCCCAGCGCGCGACCGGCCCGCCCAGCGCGCGACCGCCCCGCCCAGCGCGTGTCTTGACGCCCGACCGCGCGAATCTTTGCCATTCGCGTCCCGTCCTTTCGGCCAAAATGAAAAAAAGCAGCAGCACACTGGGAATTTTTCTTGTACCCGGCCGCACACACGTCAGGAGCCCAAAAACGGCCCCCCTCAGGAGCACACGCGCATGCAGACTTAAAAGAGCAAGGAGAGGGAAGAAATGCTTGGCCAGCCAGGAAGCTCAAGCACAGCTGAAACGAAGCCAGAGCGAGAGAGTGAGGAAGCGAAGGAAAGTGACGAGTGAAAACCCGTAGATTTGAGTTGTGTTTGTTCGGAATCTGCGGTTTTTGCAAATACAAAAGTTGTAGATCGTCCCGTGTGCTTCAAGAAGAGGTAAGTCTTGTGCCCCCGAAACTAAAATTTTATGTATGTGATTAGTCCATAATTAGTCGATTAGCACAAACCATCGTTTGGTAATGTTATTTTATGTGAATGTGTGATACGCGATGTCAATATTTGGTACGTTATGTATTTGTAGGTAATCTTTATGTGAACATATGTATTATAAGTCAATGTGTCATACAGTGTGTATGTGTAGGTAAAAATCCACATATGATGCATGCTTTATTGTAGTGTAGATAATGTTGTATTTTATGTTGAAGTTACATATTGTAATGTAGTTAGTTTTTGCTGAAGAAAAGAGAGGAGCGAAAGCCGAAAGAGTTGAATTGTTTTCGTTTGGAATCAGTGGACTTGGCAAGTAGAAAAGTTGTAGATCGTCTCGTGAGCATCAACAAGAGGTAAGTTTTGTGCCCATGCAACTATAATTTTATGTATGTCATTAGGCCTGAATTAACGAAACCATCTTGTGTTACTGTTATTTGATGTCAATATTTTATACGCTATGTATGTATAGCAAATCTTGCATATGTTTAGCATGATGTATTGTAGTGTATATAGGGTTTCATTTTTTTGTGAACATACGTATTGTAAAGTAGTTTCAGTTAGGTGGAAAATATGAAGTTGTAGTGTGTAGACGTTGAGAAAACACATATTTATGTTAGAGCAATTGTAGGTGATAACAATAGTACTAGGATTAAAATAAATTAGAAATAAATTTGGTAGATTAGAAATAATGGAGGGTGAAAGGTACAGAAGTGGTAACTGAGGAAAGTAACAGGTATGGTGTGGGGAGGAGCAGGTGAGGACTGTGCAGTAAGTTTGCAAGTGGGGAAGATCTTGGTCTGCGTGCTAGTGCACTTGTTGGCTGTACTGTATCGTATAGAATCGAGGTGGTGGAAGGAGAAAGAAATCAGAAATGGCATGGCACCCGCCACCACCTCTACTCTACTCTAGGCCAGCATCTTTTCGCTTTGAACTTATCCCAAAATAAAAATAAACGGATACCTTTTGAAGTGAATTTTTCGAATGGTTTACAGACTTCAAATCTATATACGCTGTTTATGTCGTTTGCTGCGTCTCGAAAAATGTTGACCGTAGTTATTTGTAGTGTTTATGTCATTTTCTATCTATATACCACTAGAAATTTACATAGACATTAACTTTTTCAGAAATATTTGCTGCGTCCAAATGTCATTTGCTACATAGAGTGTTTATGTCCATAGTTAGAAAAGATTGTAGTTTAAATAATGTGTATGTGTTGAAAAAGTAAATATTTATGTTGGAGCATTTGTAGGTGGTAAATTTGTAGTAGTTAGATTAGAGACAATTTGTATACTTAGTATGCTTAGTGAATTACCGTAGTATGAAGGTCATTTGATGGAAAAAAAATGATAAGTATATTTAATTTGATGTATGGTACAATTAGAAAGTGAAATAGTTACAAATAAATCGTAGATTTAGAAATACAAAACATATAATAATCGAAACTGTTAATTACATGATACGATTGTTACATGCTGTGTACTAAAATGGTTGATTATGCACTTATGTTAGGTACGCAATGGCTGGCATTGAACAATTGATGGTGTTTTATGGGAGTGGTCTCGTACGTGATGGGCCGTATGGGGCGGACCTGTCAAATTGCGAGCGGACCGTGATCCGGGCACCCGGTCTGAGCGCCATGAGCTTGTCTGAGCTACGGAGGTGTGTCCGTTCAGCGTTCGATCGACAGACCGCAAGGAAGAAGTTACGGATCGAGGTAGTCTATGCCTCAATGGTGGACGACGGAAGGGGGAGCATATGGCAACTTCTGAAGGTGACCAATGACGCCTCATGGGCGAACTACATGGAGGTCGTGCGCAACCCTGATGCTGCGATATATGGGAGGCCAATGGTGTATGTCGAGTTCGTGGAGAGGGCAGAATCATCAGGCATGGTTGGTTCAGATGCCGCTAGTGGAGATGAAGTGGCCGGCGGTCATGAAGACCCTTCTGCGGGAGAACATGTGGGCGAGGAAGTGGGTGATGAAGACGACAGGAGGCGTGCGCAGAATTTCCAGCCCAACGAAGGTGTGCACGACAGGTGGTGGGCCGCCCGTATTGACTGTCATGAGTATCTTGGGGACCGGGTGGAAGAAGAGGACAGCGAGGAGGATGAGGAGGTTGACACAGGCAGCTCTGGAGAGGACGAGGATGGCGAAGGTGCAACTGGAGGGGTGGTAGGTCGTGTTGTGACCACGGACGGTGCGTACGTGTCGTCCAGACTGGACGACATCGCAGCGGCAGCCCTAGTTCTGCCACAGGCGGAGGAGGGAGAATGGGGGTTCAGCGAGGGCGCACTGTATTTGGGGCAGTGCTTCCGTAATAAGAGTGCTGTCCAGCAGGCTATTGCTAGACATGCCGTCAACATAAGCCGGACGTATCGGGTCCACAAGTCAAAGCCGGACACGTACGTCGTGAAGTGTGTTAACGGGTCATGTGGTGGCAAAGTCCGTGCACAACGGTACAAGGGCGTTGGCACGGAGTTCCGGATAACGGTGCTCCAAGATCACAGTTGCGAGCTTGCGGGGCCAGTACATAGGCACCGCAACATGACATCACGTTATGTTGTGGAGGTGGTCACGCACCTCGTCCAGGCGGATGTGTCAATTACCCCGAAGGTTCTGATGGCAGAAGTAGCGAACACGGCGGGGTACGAAGTGAGCTACAAGAAGGTGTGGCGGGCGAAGCGAAAGGTGCTGCACGGTATGTATGGGACGTACGAGGAGGCGTACGACCTGGTCCCAAGAATGCTGAATCAAATTGCACAATCAAACCCAGGCACTTACATAAACAGGCAGGAGAGGGTCCATCCTACGGAGGGCCCGAACTGTTTCATTCTTGACAGAGTGTTCTGGGCCTTCCATCAGGCGATACAAGGGTTCAGGTGGTGCCGTCCAGTGCTAACCGTAGATGGGACGTTCCTATCCGGCAAGTACAAGGGCACTATCCTTACCACAGTTGCAGCCGATGCAAATGACCAGTTACTCCCAGTGGCATTTGCAATTGTGGAGAACGAGAATACAGATAGCTGGCTTTGGTTTCTTTGCAATTTGAAGAATGCCGTAGTGCAAGACAGGCCTGAAGTGTGCCTTATCTCCGACCGCAATGCAGGCTTGCTGTCTGCGTTGCGAACATTGCAGAATGGGACGCAGGCCCCCGTCCAGTGGACTGATGTGAAGAACCGCTGGTGCATGAGGCATATTGCAGCGAACTTCCACAGAAGGTTCCGTAGCAAGGACCTCATGAAGATGTTCAAGAAGCTATGCATGCAGAACCAGAAGCGGAAGTTCGACGCCCTGCGGAAGCAGCTCGATCAGGAGGCTACGAAGCATGTGCATGCAGAAGCAGGGGCCGTGGAGGGAGGCTCCACAAGAGTCGGGGTATTCTCACAATGGGTTCAGTCCAATGCACCTGACTTGGAAATGTGGTCTTTGTTGCACGACACCGGTGGGGCGAGGTATGGGATCATGACAACTAACATGTCCGAGGTTTACAATGGTGTATTGAAGGGCGTCAGATCCCTGCCGATCACGGCAATTGTGGCCGAGACCTTGAACCGTACCGTCGGGTACTTTGTGAATAGAGCCAGGATGGCGCAGAAGCACGTTGAGGAAAACAAGCAATACTCTGAGGTCATGCAGGCCTTCATGGACAGGAAGATGGAGAAGGCTCGAACCCACATTGCTCAGCCCATTGATGGCTTAAGGAGGAAGTTTGAGGTCCGCCTAAGGCAGAAGTATGTCATGGGTCACATTAGAGGGGAGCGCAAGCAGGTATGCACGATTGGTGATGAAGCATCTTGCACCTGCAACAAGCCCCAGCTTCTGCACAAGCCATGCTCCCATGTGTACGCGGCCTGCGCTGTATGGAACCAGGCGTCGACACAGTACATCTCCAAGTACTACGACATGCAGCACTTGTATGCAACCTGGAGTGCAGAGTTCCATTCCTATGGGGTAGACATGCACTACAGGGAATTATGGCCGGGGGAGATAAAGTGGGTGCCCAACGATGCACTGAAGCATGTCGGTCGTGGAAGACGACAAAGACGTCGCATCCGCAACGACATGGATGAGAGCCAGCGAGGGGATCGTGTTCAGCGCCCGAAGTGTAGGCTATGCAAGACCTTTGGCCACTCCCTCAGTCAGTGCCCAAACAGGCCGGCATCAAGCAACGCTCCGTAGTACCAACCACAATCCATATGTAATGTATTATTCAGGAGGTGTACGCTTAATTGTTGGCTCGATGGTGTAGCTATGTATTGCACATTACCATGTTATGTATATTTTCGCACATTCCATATGTTTCCTTGTCGTGTGGGTCATATTCGTGTGCACATTTTATGTATGTTTTTGTACATTCCGTACGTTTCCCTGTCATAACATTTGTTGTTAATTATGTTGTTATTTGTTGCACATTTTGTTGTAATGTACACTAACTTGTTATCCTTCTTTGGCAGGACATGGCGTTCGAGCTGCTAGAGCCCCGTTGGGACGAGCACCACCGATGCCATGTGTGGTTGTCGGCACCCGCACACGGGCCTCCTTGCTTCGTCCTTAGGGGCCCCCGAGAGAACTGGCGTCTCGACCATCGGTACATCCCACTACTGCGGGACACCGGTCTGCTGCCCATTGCCCGCATGTTGGATCTACCGCATGGGTTCCAGTACGATGCGCCACTGTTGTCAGCTCTCGTTGATCGATGGAGGCCGGAGACTCACACCTTCCACTTCCGGTGGGGGGAGATGACGGTTACTCTGCAGGACGTCACGATGATTACAGGTCTACCCCTCCGTGGTGCTGCTTTGGTGCCACCCCCGAAGGCAGCAGATTGGAAGGTCCGTCTGGGTCACCGGTTCGGTCATGCGATCCGAGACAACGCAGCTGGGGTGCCACATGGATGGCATCGTCGCTTCATGACCTGTCCTGCAGACGCAGATGAGGTCGCGGTGCGGACGCACTTCGTTGCATACCTGCTATATCTGTTCGAGTACGTCTTGTTCCCTAGCACGACTGGAGACTCCGTGCAGCCTAGCTACATACCGCTAGCGGGGTCCTTGGCGGATGGCTGGCCTGGTCAGCAGCCACAGTATAGCTGGGGATCAGCAGTCCTTAGCTCCACATACCGAGGCTTGTGTGACGCCTCGCAGCGTACCGCGGCCAGCGAGCCGGTCCTAGCCGCCTGCTACCTTCTCCTTCAGTTGTGGTCATGGGAACACTTCCCCGTTGGCAGGCCTGACTTTGGTCGTCGTGTGCACCCTTATGACCTCATCCCGCAGTTGTATGGTGGCGACGACCCCGTTGATGCGCCCACAATGGGTACACGTTGGACGCATGGTCAGTTGAGGTGGGCCAGGGAGAGACCGAGACGTGCGTACTCGGATTTCCACCAGAGGTTCGACCTTCTGGCGTTTGGCGACGTAGACTGGTGGCCATGGTCTCCACAGTTAATTGCGAACACGGCCCCCCACGGGTTGTCATATCAGTGCGAGCGAGATCAGAGGTACTGGATGACGACCTGCCACTTGGTGTTCGCGCACTGCGTCGAGCCATACCGCCCACACCGAGTCATGAGACAGTTCGGGCTGTACCAGCATGTCCCTCCCATGGCAGGACGCCCTCTTGCGGAGGAGTTCCACCGGTATGTCAGTACACCCCAAATTTAATTACTGCATTAGTGTCAATGTCAGTACCGTACTGATTGTGTAATGTCTCAATGGACTTGCAGGCAATCGAGGAGAGGGCGAGCGACCGAAGACTGGAGAGCCACACAGCGGACGTGGACAGACATGTGGTCTGACCATGCGCATACGATGCTTGTGGATGAGACACGGCCGTACGACCCGGACGACCCCGCGCCGTACAGGGCATACCTTGACTGGTACGCTCCACGCACCCGCTGTAGGCTTACTGTAGGGGAGCCGCCACAACCTCCACTTCATGCTGTTCACGAGGCGGCTATACAGGAAGGTCCAGACCGTCATCTAGCGGCACGGGTCGACCAGGCGGTATGAGAGTACTGTGTCATTACGCAATGCAGGATTACATTTGAAGTGACTGTTTGTTTCACTGCAGGTGGACCGGCTACATCGTATCGACATCGAGGCTAATGAGGCTATACGACATAGGAAGTCAAATACCGAATCTCGGTGGGTAAGTTATATGCGCATCATCAGCGAAAGGGCAAGGGGTACGATACGGGGCTTGAGTTGTGGTCGCCACCGAGATAACGTTGTTGCTACACGCGGTGGCGGACGTGGCCTGGGACCACCACCTCCCTCCGCGCCTCCGTCAGCACCAGGATCAGCACGGCCATCCTCGGCCTCCACGCGCTTCGGCCCGGCGGTTCGACAATTGTCAACTATTTGTTTATGCACTCATTTACCATTTATGTCTAACCACATGTTCGTCTTGCAGCAATTGCGACAGGATAGCACGCTGCTACGGAGGGCGACGTCATCACGGAGGTCGACATCGCCGCACGAACCAGAGGGGCCGTCCGAGAGTCGTCCAAGCTACGGTCGCTCGGCCTCCACACGCTTCGGCCCGGCGGTTCGACAATTGTCAACTATTTGTTCATGCACTCATTTACCATTTATGTCTAACCACATGTTCGTCTTGCAGCAATTGCGACGGGATAGCACGTCGCAACGGGCATCGTCATCACGGAGGCCGACGGACGAGCACCGCGCTCTCCAGGACGACGGGGGCCCACTCCAGACAGCGCCCCTGACTCGCCGGACCAACCAGAGGGGCAGATGAGCTCGTATCTCCCGGGACAGGTGCAGACCAACCTGTATGACCGGGACAGGTGGGTTGTGCCGACCTATCAAGGCATGACATCGCACGAGTACATGGGGGACTACCCGTCGACATCCTCATTTCACCAGCCACATACCCCGGTATGCACTAACATTGTAAGCTAAACAGGTGTATTTCATTATGAATAATTTTCGTACTTTCCATTGCCTAATTCAGTTGTACCATCTAAGCAGGACGTAGCCACCTCCTCCGATTGGGTGAGCTCTATGCTTTATGACCAGCCGTCGCAACACTCCACAGAGTTGTACCCACCGCCGCCTCGGCCACACCCCTCGCACTACGATCTTCGCGATGCACCACGCTCCCCTAGTAGGTTCACCTTCTCAGAGGATCATATGCACCGTACGAGGCGGCGACGAGGAGATGATGAATGAATTTTTTAAATTGTGCTTTTGTAATTTTTGTGATGTTTTTCACGTGCTTGATGGTTTGATGTTCAAAGATGGTTTCCAGTATAAAAGGGTTGCTCTAAGTTCTTTGATTTACTACGGCATACAACCAACTGAGAGATGACAACACGGGGTAGCGGGAGACAACATGAAACAACTCATACATTTCACGTACATGACATGTAGCAAGTAGTACAACCACCAACACATGAACGAACACAACAACTAAAATACAACACAACCGTACATAAAACATTACCAAAAGAGCTTGACGACAACATAGCGTAAAACATTGCGAACATACACGAGGAGAACCTCCAGCACTACAACTTGAGGATAACAATACACACAAGAAACAAAATACCACACAACATAACATTTATCTTCCACTCTAGTCTGTCGAAACGATGCCGCATCCCGACGGGGTCGCAACCCCCCACGACAACTCTCTCACGGCGAACACTGTCTGTCCTATTTCCCATTTCATCCTCCCACACCCAGAATCGGCAACCACCATGAGCTTCCTGCGATTCCATGACAAGAAGTTTTTTAAACATACAACCATGATTTCAACGAACCCGAAACAATCTGACTCACCGAGTGATTGGGGCACTTGTAGTAGTGTCGCCCAGGATTCGCGGCTGTCTGTGGTGTCCTACGTCTAACCAAGATGTTGCAATTTGGGCACATCACCGTGGGTGCCCATGAAGACGTGCTGAGCTGACTCATTGCCTAGTCTGGGGGAGTGAGCACGAAAGAAAACTACACAGATTGTGAACAACTAAATCAGGAGGTGACTGATAACATGGCCAGGGAGTATGTGAGGGATGGCTCCGTTATAGGCTGTGTGGGGGGGGGGCAGCCTCACGCACAAAGACCACATACAACACAAATCTGGACCCCACACCATGCTCAGTGCGGAGACAAAACATGCCAGCTTTGCGCAGTGACCTCATAAAAAAGGGGCAGCTTTGCTCAGTGACATGACAAAAGAGGGCAGCTTTGCCCAGTGACATGACAAAACAGTGCAGCTTTGCCCAGTGACTTCACAAAACGGGCCAACTTTGCGCAGTGACTTGACAAAACGGGCCAGCTTTCCGCAGTGACATGTCAAAAGAGGCCAGCTTTCCGCAGTAACTTGACAAAAGAGGCCACCTTTGCCAAGTGGGATGACAAAACGAGGCATCTTTGCTCAGTATTGCATTTTTTCTAGCTTGTGATAACAACTCCACGAAGATAACAACCAATCCATCACATACTTAACAACGTTGCACATTACATCGCTACGGAAAGAGGCCACAGCATATGAAGGTCACATAAAATGAAGGCGTCACACACTTATAACACGAAACAACACATACATTGCACATACAGAATTTATGGAAAGTAGTACACCCAACATTTTAATTCAACGCATACATGAACTACAATACGACACAACAATAACCCTCGTTACCTACATGCCAAACGAGCCTCGTGGCACCCACATGGAGAATTGCTGGGGGGCCGCCTCGGACGTGGCTGGCTGTCGTGGGAGTGGCATGCACATATGCAGCTCGGGTTCGCGCAGCAACATGTGGGATCATAAGAGCTTGCTATATTCACGACCTCCTCGTTGCCCCTCTCGCGTTGCATCTGTTCGCGGAGGTCGTTGTTCTCCTCAGTGAGGCTCTCCATTCGGTACTTGTAACATCCTGAAAATTTAAATCTGAAAATGCGAAGCTTTCTGAATTATTTTGCCATATACTTTATTTGAATTTGGAGTTGGTGGTATTTTTCTGAGTTTTGGTTGAGGTTCCAAAAATTTTAGAAGCTCAAGAAAGAAACCAAACACTAGTGATATCATAAAAGGAGAAGTTCAAATAATAGAGAACAAGAATTTAAAATACAAATCTAAAAAGATGATCCATAAAATGATGGGATGGCCTGAATTCAAAACATAAAGTTTCATTTCTAGAACTAATGGCACAGATAACAATAGAAACAAATAAATGGAATACAAATACATATGGATAATACATATAAATATATCTACACAATTATGCACATGCAATGACAACTTTAGCAGTAAGAAAATACAAGTATAAAAATTTATGTGGGCCCTAGCCTTTTCTCTTTTTCCCTCTCCTTTTTCTTTTCTCCCCATTCTCTCTCTCTCTCCACTGTCCAGTGGGTCGGCGCCCCCGCATCCCTTCTTCTCTACGACTGGGCCCGAGCGCCCCTCCTTCTTTCCTCCTCCGCGCGGGCTCCTCCTCCTGTTGCTGCTCGCGTCACTCGTCCCCGCTCCCCTGTGCGCGCGCCTGCCCCCGTCTCGATCCCATCACCCATCACGCACGTCGCTATGCCACGGCTCCTGCGTCAGCTGCGCTTGTCCCCGTCGTGTCACCATGCCGGCTCCACGCCCTGCGCTGCACGTCAGCCACCACGCCGTCGCCCAGTCCCTGTGCCCACGCGCAGCACGTCGCCGGCCATTCCTCGCACATCTCCCTGGGTCGTCAGCTCCAGTGCTGGAACAACTGCTCCTCTGCGCTATAAAAGGGTTCCCTGGCTTAGCCCCCACCCCCACGGTGCCTTCCTCCCTCATCATCCCCAATTCCGACCGAAATCACCGCCGTGCCCGTGAGCAATCCCAGCCAACCGTTGAAGCTCCGGCCAATTCCGCCACCGTGTAGCAACCTTGTGGAGTCACGAACTCATCACCACCCCCAAGTGGAGCGGCGGTCAGCCCTAGCTCGCCGGCGCCTGAGCCCTTCTCACGCTGCCATGGAGCTCCGCCGCCGGCTCACCTCGGCTTCTCTTCGGTAGTGCCGAGCCGCTCCCTGAGATCGCCTCACCTCCCTCTTGCTCTCATCCGATGCAATTGAACTCCCGCCTCCCCTAGGCCACCGGTGACCATCATCTTCCCCGCCTCCGGTAACCGACCTCCCCGGCGAATCGCCCGGCTTCAACACAATTCCCGGCTCCTGGAGCTCCCCCAGCCACCGCCGATTCTATCCCCGATGGCGCCCTGTGCCCTCCTCCCCCTCAACGAGCTGGCCGTGAGAGCCTCTCAGCGCCGCCGCCCGTGCTCGCCGCCGGCCCGCCACAGCACTTCCTGGCCGTCGCCGCCACCTCCAAAGGCTTCACCTCCCCCACGGGTACCCGTTTTGGCCGTCGCCGCCGACACCCCGACCGCCACCCGCCGGCGACGCCGTCAGCCAAGCTCCGCCCGAGCCTCCTCTGACTCTTCCTCTATTTGGCCACCGCAATCCCTCACCGTTTCTATTTTGATCCCACCCCTGTATCACGAAGTGGGAGCGGCTCAGTTGGTCACCAACGCCTGGGCGTAACCCTCCCACCGTGAGGTCCCAGGTTCGAATCCTTTTACTGCATTTTCTCCTTTTTCAAGCTATCTCATTTTCTTTAGCCATTTTCAATGGAACATAATTAGGAAGTAATCCCAGGAAGATAAGATAACTGGTTTGTGTTCAAATAAAATTTACCTATATCTTAAATATGGAATTATGAGCGTATGGACAATTAAGTGATTAAGGGAAATAGTTAGGTAAAATTTAAATAATTAAGTGGAATGCAAATTAAAACATAAATAAAATATGATGTAGGGATAAATTAAGTAAAACCCTAGCATTAGGATTCATGCAAAATAGAGATGCAGCCTAGGATTATTGTACGTCAAATCTAGACTTACTTTTAGTGGTACCTCTGATTAATGTAAAATGTAGTCATCTAAAATATGGTTGTCATTCCTATGTCTTTAAAAGATACCTAAATTGATAATAATCTTTAATCAAAAGGGTGTCTTTTAAGTAGAAATGTCTATATATGTGTGGAAAGTATAGTAAAGTAACCACTAAGTCATAAGATGTTACAAGTAGTCTACCCAATGTAGCAATGTGAATAGTAGCCATCACAGGCGTGCCATCGACAAATAAATCTCACCTGTAGATTCAGTGGAACATTGATAGTAAAACCTGGTATAGCTTGCTCGATCATAGATAAATAAATTTAAATAACAATAATAATAACAATGATATTCGCAGAATATCTATGATACCTAAATCCAAAGAGCCTCTTTAATTAAGAAAAGTCATGTTGACGCATCTACTAAAATCCCTACGACATCGATAAGTTAAAATAATTTTACCACCTTGCATTTTAGTGAACAAGGTAATGCCCAACACCCCACTGCAGTCTTATATCTACCCATAGGTCTAGTGTGACTCATGGAACTTCCTTGATAAATATAAAAATAATATAAAGAAGTTATTAATAAAAAGATCGAGTCATCGTATGTTGCCATCAGCTATACCTAGGGGTGGAAAACGGTAACGGATAATTCGTTTTATCCGATATTCGTATCCGAGAAAACACAAATATGGTAAGCAAAAATCCGTATTCGAAAATATTCGTATTCGTATTCGAGAATATTCGTATCCGTATTTGAGAGTATTCGTATTCGCATTCGTATTCGAGAATATTCGTATCCGTATTCGTATTCGAGACTATTCGATTCGTATTCGATCCGTTTCTAGAACTTATGAAGAAATTGTACAAATTTTGTGATTCAAAATTTGAATTTATGCGGTTTAAAACCGGTAACCGGTCAAAAACTGGTGAAAAATTGGTAAAACCGCTAGGAATCCGTTTTATCCGATATCCGTATCCGAGAAAATCTGTATTCGAAAATATCCGTATTCGTATTCGAGAATATTCGTATCCGTATTTGAGAATATTCAAATTCGTATCCGTATTCGTTTGAAAAATATAGATTCGTATTCGTATTTGAGACTATTCGACCGTATCCGATCCGTTTCCACCCCTAGCTATACCTAGCCATCTCCGAGTAATAAACAGAAATAATTTCATAAATATACCTTTATCATAACCCATCCTTTAAACCCCATTTTGATAAGTTTTCCCTGCCATTTCCCACTTCACTCTAACCACTATGACACCGACAATACTCCGCGCCCATCGACCTTGCCTCAAATCATCAAATTGTCCATTAACCCATAATAGAGCAAAATTAAGTTTATTTGGATTTTATTTGGATTCTTGAGTTATTTGCATTTATTTGGATTCAGTTGTTTAGAGTGTAATTAGAAATGGAAATCATGAAGATTCAATGGATCGAGCGAGGTCAAGATCGAGGTGAAGAAAAAGACCAAAAGCTCAAAACCATCAAACGAGAAAGCTTTGAGTAAGCTCAAGACCGCGGTAAACCGCGCAAGGCGAGACAATACTTTGATCATGTTGAACCTACATTTTCTGCAAATTATCTTGTGTTAAATTATCAAATTGCATGCTGTTAATTTATATGCAAATACATGTTTAATTTAGAATTTTAGTTAAATGCCTATTATCTAACTTGATTAATATTGCCCATCCTTTGGAATATTTGAACATGAGAACCTTGTCGCCCTAGCAAAATTATACTAGTAACCTTTCTAAAATAAGTCTGTAATTATATGCCATGCTTAGTATTGCTTAGATACTCATGGGCGCGAGAGCGCCCAAGCATCACTTTTAATCATGAGAAAAGTTGGTTGGGCAGTCATGGTGGTAATGACTGGTGTATGTTGGATATGGTTATTTTATATTCCCAAAAACCTCAAAATTGCTTATTTATCTGGGCGGATGGTTCGGGGGTATGGTTCAGGTGTGCACGAGAGTGTGGTTTGTGGTAGAACCGCCCAGATAACCCTAAGGACTGAATCTTGTCATGACCTCCTGTGTAAAACAAGTACAACCACAAGTCTGTAAAGTACAACTTGGCCTAGTAAATTTACCGGACCCTGAAAGTCATCATCATCAGTGGAGGAGTGAAGTGGTGCAAGCGGCTGTCTGTGTGTCAGGCTTGAATGGGACACCCGCGGAGGGTGAGGTTCTGCTGTGGCGTGCTAGCAGTGTGGTAGTCATCTGCTAGGCGTTCAGAAGGAGAACATCCCGCACAACGTATGGGACCCACCGCAAGTGGGAACGACCCATGGGGTGAGATGATGGAAGGGGCGAGGTACTTTGAACGGTTACTGTGATGGTTTGCTCAACCGCACGGCTAAGGAATTGTGCGGGGCAACGAGTAAACTATCTCTTGTGGGTAAAGTGTGCAAACTCTGCAGAGTCAAAACTATTCGAATAGCCGTGCCCACGGTCAAGGGCGGACATGGGAACTTAACTAGATATAGTTCTATTTAAAAATGTTTGGAAAATGGGAATGGAAAAGTGGAGGGCAGTGGAAAGCCCTGATTGGTGTTGTCCTGGGTGTCGTCCCAGTGGTAAGTTAAGCGGCTATAACGCTGAAAGATGTTATACGGTGTGATGCCGTATGTATGGAAAAATTATGGTGATATTAGGCATATGGTGTGATGCCATATGTATGGAAAATCATGTTAATATTCCTTGAACATTATGTTTTGTTCCAAAGCTGCTAGGTCTCAGGAAATTTTATGTATTGTATTTCAAATAGTAGCATTTCTATTCCTGCAAAATAAAATATGGAAAGAATAAGCAGGGTTGTGAGTAAAGGAAATAGATGTTTGTAGTGTACACATAAAGGTATTGGTGGATTCATGTCGATCATAAATAGGAAATGATAGAGTGGGTTCTGGGAGAGATAAATTGGTGGAGTCTAGCTGAATAGATAGGCTAAATAGATGATCTAATTGAATTTTCGGGAAATTGGGAGGAGTAATACAAGTATTGGATTATAGTTCCTGATTAGTGATTTACTTGGTGGGAGGATACCAGTGGATCGTAGAATTAATCAATGATATTCTTGGTGGATATATAATATTGAATCGTAGGCTTGATCAATGATATTCTTGGTGGATTTGAATCAATAATAAAAAGGATTGGATTATTAGAAAACCTTGATGAGAATGTTCGGGGATTAATTAGGTGATGCCACTCGCTGTTTGGAGATTAGACAACAATCAATTTGGAAAGAGTATGTTTGGTGGAATATCTAAATAATGCCACACGCTGTTTGGAGTTTTAGACAGCAATCAATATCAAATGTGTGTAGTCGGTGGATCATTTAAATGATGTCATTCGTTATTTGGAGTCTTAGACAGCAACCATTACAGAAAGAATATGATCGGTGGATTGAATAGAGGATGACACATGTTGTTTGGAGTTTAGACAGCACTCAATAAAGAAAGTGTAATTTCGGTGGGTTAAGTCAATTATGGCAATCGCTGTTGGGATGTCAATTGTGGTGAGGAGTCTTTAGGTCACAAAATAACAATTTGATATAATAATAGAAATGCTGCTAAACGCGTTTTATGGCAAATAAAATAACCCGAGCCTCTCCTTTGTTTAGCTATGCATACGATTTATTTGCATTCTGTGTATTGGCTCGCGGAGCACGGGGTCGGAGTGCTCACGCTCGCTTTTGCGACAAAATACAGAATCAGGAATCAAATCACCTCGCCTCAGCAACAAGATTGGACAAGCGGGCAGAGGAGATGAAGATGTCAAGGGCTAGGTCGCGCACCTCCAGTTGGCTGCCTGTGGGCATGTCCTGAAGGTCCCACCTGTGTACTTCGTTCTTCCGCTGCTGCAATTTATTGATTTCGGCCTAATCGGCTCATGAGTAAGTCTACCATTATATTTACGCTTCCGCTTGATATGTGCTTTTGATATTCAGAACTGTAATCTGTGAGCACTATCTACTGATCCAGGGAATAGTGCGGTGGAATCACAGAGGATTCCAGATTGTATAATCTGGGCTCCGACAGCGATGGTATCAGAGCATATCGACTGCAGGTCGTGACCTAGTTAGCCTGGCCGTTAGTTTCATGACTAGAATTATTTCTTAAGTACCTATTTCCAAAAATATAGGTTGTATTGCTAATTCTCATCTCTCTTAGATGATTCTCCCTCATCTATATGCTGCCTTAGCCATTTTTACTTCTAAAGCTTCCTTACCCCGAATTCAAGATGATAACCAGCGTGAGTGCTGATATCAATCAGATTACCTCGAAAACTTTCCTCTTCTGTCTATTGATTAAAAAGGAAAATTTTGACTCTCTTCTCGTATCCTTACTCCAAAAATTTAAGGTTAGGAACATCGAAAATGGTCATGAAGATAGGTGGTCTCGTTTTAAACGGGTTGTGCATATGGACCCTGCGCCCTCGTATGTGTGCCCGAGTAGACGGTGTATTGTCGCAAGATTCTATTTGGACCCTGTGCACTGCCCTCTTGCCCTCGGGCCTCCTATTTTGCAGTCACAGGAAAAAGCTTGCTTTTGAAAATTTATGTGGTTTTGTATTAGCGCAGCTCTATGGGTGTACTCTTTTACAGTTAAGATGGGTTGGATTTCCGTATCCCCGCGACTCGATTCTCACCTCATGCTATTCCCTCTCATCCTGTTGCTGCAAAACTAGTCAGGTCTGCTGAATCAAAGTGGAAAATAGCCAAGGACCAGGACTCAAGACTCTACCCTGTCAACATTCTCTCTTTACTTACCCGGAGGACCCATTATCCCTGGAGTTAGAAGAGATGAATTATGACTAGTGATACCCATTTTAAGGGGGGTAGCACTAAGATACAAGATATCGAAGAACTACTATGAAGTATATGATGGAGGTGCGACAACCTGGACTCTGAACTAATCGAACCAGCACAAGAAGACTTGCGAAACCTAGAGCCTTATAGTGATAAGGACAAAAGGCCACCATGTAGATATGTCCATCGTCACATCTGCATTCCTAAGGCCTTCCACTCTTAGAGCACAGACCATTGCTACCCACCTCTCAATATGAAATTCTACAACCATATGTCCGATAAGGCGACGCAACTACTCCATTCCACGATGACGAGAGGACAACAATGTCAAAGAGCAAATAATTGGAAGTCTGCGACCAAGCCAGGAAAACAAGGTTTCTCTCTTCTCTATTGACTCCTCCAAGTTCTCACCACTGTTGTGCAGATTTTCATCTCTCTGTGAAGCTAAAGAACTATACGTCGAGCAACACCCAGAAACCCATTGCTAGCCAATATAATCCCACCTCCATTCTTTCTGCTCTACCGGAATCTCGGGGTCGAGATTCATTTAAGGGGGTAGGTTTGTAACATCCTGAAAATTTAAATCTGAAAATGCGAAGCTTTCTGAATTATTTTGCCATATACTTTATTTGAATTTGGAGTTGGTGGTATTTTTCTGAGTTTTGGTTGAGGTTCCAAAAATTTTAGAAGCTCAAGAAAGAAACCAAACACTAGTGATATCATAAAAGGAGAAGTTCAAATAATAGAGAACAAGAATTTAAAATACAAATCTAAAAAGATGATCCATAAAATGATGGGATGGCCTGAATTCAAAACATAAAGTTTCATTTCTAGAACTAATGGCACAGATAACAATAGAAACAAATAAATGGAATACAAATACATATGGATAATACATATAAATATATCTACACAATTATGCACATGCAATGACAACTTTAGCAGTAAGAAAATACAAGTATAAAAATTTATGTGGGCCCTAGCCTTTTCTCTTTTTCCCTCTCCTTTTTCTTTTCTCCCCATTCTCTCTCTCTCCACTGTCCAGTGGGCCGGCGCCCCCGCATCCCTTCTTCTCTACGACTGGGCCCGAGCGCCCCTCCTTCTTTCCTCCTCCGCGCGGGCTCCTCCTCCTGTTGCTGCTCGCGTCACTCGTCCCCGCTCCCCTGTGCGCGCGCCTGCCCCCGTCTCAATCCCATCACCCATCACACACGTCGCTATGCCACGGCTCCTGCGTCAGCTGCGCTTGTCCCCGTCGTGTCACCATGCCGGCTCCACGTCCTGCGCTGCACGTCAGCCACCACGCCGTCGCCCAGTCCCTGTGCCCACGCGCAGCACGTCGCCGGCCATTCCTCGCACATCTCCGCGGGTCGTCAGCTCCAGTGCTGGAACAACTGCTCCTCTGCGCTATAAAAGGGTTCCCTGGCTTAGCCCCCACCCCCACGGTGCCTTCCTCCCTCATCATCCCCAATTCCGACCGAAATCACCGCCGTGCCCGTGAGCAATCCCAGCCAACCGTTGAAGCTCCGGCCAATTCCGCCACCGTGTAGCAACCTTGTGGAGTCACGAACTCATCACCACCCCCAAGTGGAGCGGCGGTCAGCCCTAGCTCGCCGGCGCCTGAGCCCTTCTCACGCTGCCATGGAGCTCCGCCGCCGGCTCACCTCGGCTTCTCTTCGGTAGTGCCGAGCCGCTCCCTGAGATCGCCTCACCTCCCTCTTGCTCTCATCCGATGCAATTGAACTCCCGCCTCCCCTAGGCCACCGGTGACCATCATCTTCCCCGCCTCCGGTAACCGACCTCCCCGGCGAATCGCCCGGCTTCAACACAATTCCCGGCTCCTGGAGCTCCCCCAGCCACCGCCGATTCTATCCCCGATGGCGCCCTGTGCCCTCCTCCCCCTCAACGAGCTGGCCGTGAGAGCCTCTCAGCGCCGCCGCCCGTGCTCGCCGCCGGCCCGCCACAGCACTTCCTGGCCGTCGCCGCCACCTCCAAAGGCTTCACCTCCCCCACGGGTACCCGTTTTGGCCGTCGCCGCCGACACCCCGACCGCCACCCGCCGGCGACGCCGTCAGCCAAGCTCCGCCCGAGCCTCCTCTGACTCTTCCTCTATTTGGCCACCGCAATCCCTCACCGTTTCTATTTTGATCCCACCCCTGTATCACGAAGTGGGAGCGGCTCAGTTGGTCACCAGCGCCTGGGCGTAACCCTCCCACCGTGAGGTCCCAGGTTCGAATCCTTTTACTGCATTTTCTCCTTTTTCAAGCTATCTCATTTTCTTTAGCCATTTTCAATGGAACATAATTAGGAAGTAATCCCAGGAAGATAAGATAACTGGTTTGTGTTCAAATAAAATTTACCTATATCTTAAATATGGAATTATGAGCGTATGGACAATTAAGTGATTAAGGGAAATAGTTAGGTAAAATTTAAATAATTAAGTGGAATGCAAATTAAAACATAAATAAAATATGATGTAGGGATAAATTAAGTAAAACCCTAGCATTAGGATTCATGCAAAATAGAGATGCAGCCTAGGATTATTGTACGTCAAATCTAGACTTACTTTTAGTGGTACCTCTGATTAATGTAAAATGTAGTCATCTAAAATATGGTTGTCATTCCTATGTCTTTAAAAGATACCTAAATTGATAATAATCTTTAATCAAAAGGGTGTCTTTTAAGTAGAAATGTCTATATATGTGTGGAAAGTATAGTAAAGTAACCACTAAGTCATAAGATGTTACAAGTAGTCTACCCAATGTAGCAATGTGAATAGTAGCCATCACAGGCGTGCCATCGACAAATAAATCTCACCTGTAGATTCAGTGGAACATTGATAGTAAAACCTGGTATAGCTTGCTCGATCATAGATAAATAAATTTAAATAACAATAATAATAACAATGATATTCGCAGAATATCTATGATACCTAAATCCAAAGAGCCTCTTTAATTAAGAAAAGTCCTGTTGACGCATCTACTAAAATCCCTACGACATCGATAAGTTAAAATAATTTTACCACCTTGCATTTTAGTGAACAAGGTAATGCCCAACACCCCACTGCAGTCTTATATCTACCCATAGGTCTAGTGTGACTCATGGAACTTCCTTGATAAATATAAAAATAATATAAAGAAGTTATTAATAAAAAGATCGAGTCATCGTATGTTGCCATCAGCTATACCTAGCCATCTCCGAGTAATAAACAGAAATAATTTCATAAATATACCTTTATCATAACCCATCCTTTAAACCCCATTTTGATAAGTTTTCCCTGCCATTTCCCACTTCACTCTAACCACTATGACACCGACAATACTCCGCGCCCATCGACCTTGCCTCAAATCATCAAATTGTCCATTAACCCATAATATAGCAAAATTAAGTTTATTTGGATTTTATTTGGATTCTTGAGTTATTTGCATTTATTTGGATTCAGTTGTTTAGAGCGTAATTAGAAATGGAAATCATGAAGATTCAATGGATCGAGCGAGGTCAAGATCGAGGTGAAGAAAAAGACCAAAAGCTCAAAACCATCAAACGAGAAAGCTTTGAGTAAGCTCAAGACCGCGGTAAACCGCGCAAGGCGAGTCAATACTTTGATCATGTTGAACCTACATTTTCTGCAAATTATCTTGTGTTAAATTATCAAATTGCATGCTGTTAATTTATATGCAAATACATGTTTAATTTAGAATTTTAGTTAAATGCCTATTATCTAACTTGATTAATATTGCCCATCCTTTGGAATATTTGAACATGAGAACCTTGTCGCCCTAGCAAAATTATACTAGTAACCTTTCTAAAATAAGTCTGTAATTATATGCCATGCTTAGTATTGCTTAGATACTCATGGGCGCGAGAGTGCCCAAGCATCACTTTTAATCATGAGAAAAGTTGGTTGGGCAGTCATGGTGGTAATGACTGGTGTATGTTGGATATGGTTATTTTATATTCCCAAAAACCTCAAAATTGCTTATTTATCTGGGCGGATGGTTCGGGGGTATGGTTCAGGTGTGCACGAGAGTGTGGTTTGTGGTAGAACCGCCCAGATAACCCTAAGGACTGAATCTTGTCATGACCTCCTGTGTAAAACAAGTACAACCACAAGTCTGTAAAGTACAACTTGGCCTAGTAAATTTACCGGACCCTGAAAGTCATCATCATCAGTGGAGGAGTGAAGTGGTGCAAGCGGCTGTCTGTGTGTCAGGCTTGAATGGGACACCCACGGAGGGTGAGGTTCTGCTGTGGCGTGCTAGCAGTGTGGTAGTCATCTGCTAGGCGTTCAGAAGGAGAACATCCCGCACAACGTATGGGACCCACCGCAAGTGGGAACGACCCATGGGGTGAGATGATGGAAGGGGCGAGGTACTTTGAACGGTTACTGTGATGGTTTGCTCAACCGCACGGCTAAGGAATTGTGCGGGGCAACGAGTAAACTATCTCTTGTGGGTAAAGTGTGCAAACTCTGCAGAGTCAAAACTATTCGAATAGCCGTGCCCACGGTCAAGGGCGGACATGGGAACTTAACTAGATATAGTTCTATTTAAAAATATTTGGAAAATGGGAATAGAAAAGTGGAGGGCAGTGGAAAGCCCTGATTGGTGTTGTCCTGGGTGTCGTCCCAGTGGTAAGTTAAGCGGCTATAACGCTGAAAGATGTTATACGGTGTGATGCCGTATGTATGGAAAAATTATGGTGATATTAGGCATATGGTGTGATGCCATATGTATGGAAAATCATGTTAATATTCCTTGAACATTATGTTTTGTTCCAAAGCTGCTAGGTCTCAGGAAATTTTATGTATTGTATTTCAAATAGTAGCATTTCTATTCCTGCAAAATAAAATATGGAAAGAATAAGCAGGGTTGTGAGTAAAGGAAATAGATGTTTGTAGTGTACACATAAAGGTATTGGTGGATTCATGTCGATCATAAATAGGAAATGATAGAGTGGGTTCTGGGAGAGATAAATTGGTGGAGTCTAGCTGAATAGATAGGCTAAATAGATGATCTAATTGAATTTTCGGGAAATTGGGAGAAGTAATACAAGTATTGGATTATAGTTCCTGATTAGTGATTTACTTGGTGGGAGGATACCAGTGGATCGTAGAATTAATCAATGATATTCTTGGTGGATATATAATATTGAATCGTAGGCTTGATCAATGATATTCTTGGTGGATTTGAATCAATAATAAAAAGGATTGGATTATTAGAAAACCTTGATGAGAATGTTCGGGGATTAATTAGGTGATGCCACTCGCTGTTTGGAGATTAGACAACAATCAATTTGGAAAGAGTATGTTTGGTGGAATATCTAAATAATGTCACACGTTGTTTGGAGTTTTAGACAGCAATCAATATCAAATGTGTGTAGTCGGTGGATCATTTAAATGATGTCATTCGTTATTTGGAGTCTTAGACAGCAACCATTACAGAAAGAATATGATCGGTGGATTGAATAGAGGATGACACATGTTGTTTGGAGTTTAGACAGCACTCAATAAAGAAAGTGTAATTTCGGTGGGTTAAGTCAATTATGGCAATCGCTGTTGGGATGTCAATTGTGGTGAGGAGTCTTTAGGTCACAAAATAACAATTTGATATAATAATAGAAATGCTGCTAAACGCGTTTTATGGCAAATAAAATAACCCGAGCCTCTCCTTTGTTTAGCTATGCATACGATTTATTTGCATTCTGTGTATTGGCTCGTGGAGCACGGGGTCGGAGTGCTCACGCTCGCTTTTGCGACAAAATACAGAATCAGGAATCAAATCACCTCGCCTCAGCAACAAGATTGGACAAGCGGGCAGAGGAGATGAAGATGTCAAGGGCTAGGTCGCGCACCTCCAGTTGGCTGCCTGTGGGCATGTCCTGAAGGTCCCACCTGTGTGCTTCGTTCTTCCGCTGCTGCAATTTATTGATTTCGGCCTAATCGGCTCATGAGTAAGTCTACCATTATATTTACGCTTCCGCTTGATATGTGCTTTTGATATTCAGAACTGTAATCTGTGAGCACTATCTATTGATCCAGGGAATAGTGCGGTGGAATCACAGAGGATTCCAGATTGTATAATCTGGGCTCCGACAGTACTCCAAGTCCCATATTCGAGCCCATAATGTATCCACATAACGATCAACATACCGTTCATGAGGAGGGTCGATCCAGCGGGAGAAGTCGCATTTTGCCATCTGCAAAAAAAAGGACGGTTAACTTCGCGGGTCCATAAGCAATACAAAAATGTAATATTACTAAATTGTACCCCGGAGCGTGAGCATCGGAAGAAACGTCGCCCGCCATCGTTCGGGGAATCCAAGATCTGGACGACCGCGTACTCATTGTGCCTGCATTTCGGCCACGCTGGTTGAGCACGCCGATTTGGCATCAATCGGTACTGTGGACCGAACATATCCCTCCTTTCTAAGGGAATGTCGTCCTTCGGTGACCCAAATCCCACTGGCCCCTCGTCTTCCGACATGGTTTGTTCAAGCACGAAAGACAGGGTACTTCAAGCACGAAAGACAGGGTACTTCTTTGTTCGACTCAACAATGTGCTGGGACCCCAACCGTGCTACTTATACCAACCGAGACAACTTGCTGCATTCCCCTCAAACGAATCAAAGGATGGTTCTTCGCACAGACGTAAAGACATAACGGGGCATCTTTGCTCTGAGAGATGACAGAACAGGTCTGCTTTCGCAGTGAAATGACAACACGGGGCAGCTTTGCTCAGTGACATGACAACACGGGGCAGCTTTGCTCAGTGACATGACAACACGGGGCAGCTTTGCTCAGTGACATGACAACACGGGGCAGCTTTGCTCAAAGAGATGACAGAGGACAGCTTTTCGCAGTGACATTACTAAAGAGAGCAGCTGTGCTCAGTCAAATGACAAAAATAGGTCAGCTTTGCTCTTTGAGATGACAATACATGGCAGCTGTGCTCAGAGACATGACATAACGGGGGAGCTTTGCTCAGTGAGATGACAAAAGATGCCAGCTTTGCGCAGTGACATGATAAAACGGGGCAGCTTTGCTCAGAGACATGACAGAACGGGGCAGCTTTGCTAAGTGAGATGCCAAAACATGCCAGCTTTGCGCAGTGACATGATAAAACGGGGCAGCTTTGCTCAGAGACATGACAGAACGGGGCAGCTTTGCTCAGTGATATGACAAAACATGCCAGCTTTGCGCAGCGACATGACAAAACATGCCAGCTTTGGGCAGTGACAGTACTAAAGAGGGCATTTTTTCTCAGTGACATGACAACAAGAGGTCAGCTTTGCTTAGTGAGATGACAATTCAGGGCAGCTTTGCTCAGAGACATTACAAAACAGGACCTTTTTTCAGTGATACCGCAGCACTCCCATCTTTACTCACTGCTACCACCACGCGGACCAGCTTTACTCACTGCTACCCTATAAATTCGTATGCATTCCATTTCGCAGCAAACATTGCCCATCCAAACCCCATACTACATCGCGCTTCCCTCACCCAACCGGGATGGACAAAGGCAAGAAGAAGCAATGGGACAAGATGGTGAAGGATTGGGAGGAGACCCGTGACATAGCACGGTCAGCTGCGGCCCGCGATGCCGCACGCGATGAGAAAATAAGGGCGATACAGGCCCGGGTAGAACAAGCCCATCGTGCTACGATGAAAGGTCCCCCCCCAGAGCGCCCGCGTAGCAAAAACCCCATCCCGGCCGTCCCCACCGAGCGTTCGCCACAACTACCACCTGAGGGGGAGACACCTCCCCTTTGTTGGTGCGGGGACGTGTGCAAGTTCTTCAAGTCTAAGCACAGCATCAGTCTAGGTATGCGTTACTGGGGTTGCGCAAACTACTCCAGTGACTACCCCAACCGCCGTTTTGACACCGCAACCTATCGGCAGCCGGTAACAATATCTTTTCTCCTTTTCCCCTACCTTTTCTCCTTCACAGCTCGCACTAACAATATCTCCCATGTATTTACAGTCTCCGGAGCCCCTGTGTGGCTACCGCAAATGGATCGATCTTGAGATCCACCCTGAGGACCAATGGACCCTCGACTTCAAGGAGTGGAATGTCACAAAGGAGAAGGAGTTGCTGGAGGAGGAGCGCCGCAAGCACGAGCACACCCTGCGTATACAGCGCGAGACGCAAGCTCATCTTGAAGCGTGCACGCGTAGGGAGCGGGAGGCTCGCGAGATGGAGCGCGAGAGAAAGAGGGAAATTGCGGCTAAGGCAAAAGAGGCCGCGGAGGAGTTCAACGCCGAGCGAGCAAGGAAGGGAAAGTGGCCCCGGTCCACACAGTAGGTCGTACGAGCAGTTGGGTGGGTTAGTCGCATATCATGCTATATGTTATGCATGTAATAAAAGTCTACGCGGCATGTTACTCCCAACTGTATTATGAAGTTCAATATCTCGTATTTTCGCATTCCATGATTCACGTATCACCTCATTTAACAATATTAACATAGCGCTCCTCACCGTACACGAATTCTCACTAACCTTCGAAATATCACTTACCACTTTATGTCTCGACCGTTCTACGGTCAATCTTTCCTAAAAAAATTTACCAAAATTTTTTATGCATGTACAACTTACAATGAACATAAACTTTTATTACAACTTTATCTGATTTTTACCCAGTTTATAACTACAAAATTGCCAAATCTGAAAACAATCACGGAGATTGCAAACCCTAAGAAACAGACCAAACCCTAAAATTCACTTACCACTTTATGTATCGACCGTTCTACGGTCAATCTTTCCTAAAAAAAATTTACCAAACTTTTTTATGCATCTACAACTTACAATGAACATAATCTTTTATTACAACTTTATCTGATTTTTACCCAGTTTATAACTACAAAATTGCCAAAACTGAAAACATTCACGGAGATTGCTAACCCTAAGAAACAGACCAAACCCTAAAATTCACTTACCACTTTATGTATCGACCGTTATACGGTCAATCGTTCCTAAAAAAATTTACCAAATTTTTTTATGCATCTACAACTTACATTGAACATAAACTTCTATTGCACCTTTATCTGATTGTAACTACAAAATTGACAAAACATACAAACATCACGCGGATTGCAAACCCTTAAAACATACCAAACCCTAAAAGTCACTTACCACTTTATATATCGTTTGTGGAGAGGGGTCCAATTTTGGAATTTTTTTGCACAGGGGGCCAAAAATGGAATTGTTGATGCACAGGGGTCCAATAGTAAGAGAGTGAATGCACAAATTCCTGCAGGTCATCAGGGGAGAAAGCCTATCTCATCAATTATCCATTTTCAGTCCCTGAGCTAGTGTAAAAGTCAATAAGTCATTCCCTGAATGTCCCAAGTGCAATGATACACATCACATTCAAAAGGCATTACATACGAAAGCATAAAATGCATACAGGGACAGATGTACGTAATATTGACAATGAAATAAATTTTAAGATTGGATCAAATGACACCTCTTACCGATTGAGGCCATCATCTTCGGTTCCCCGTGGCTTGAATAAGGAGTACATCATTTCTAGCCATTGGCTGAGTGTGCACTAATGCTCTGTATTTACAGATAAGAAGCCATTGGCTAGAGCTAACCACCTAAACAATGCCAAAAGGCATGAGTATAGCCGATTAGTGATTAACACACACACATACACTTATAAATTTAAAAAATCATTCGGATGCCATGTTTATCCCTCTGACCTTATTGGTGAAGTTCCACCGTCCATTACGTGGGAGGATATCTTCACCATTGACACTAGCTCAGGGACTGAAAATCAAGCATGTCAAAACCTTGTAAGTACATAAAATTCTCACCAACCTTGGGGACTTGCAGGACCCTTCATTCCACGTCAAAACGGGGCAGCTTTGCCTAGTGACTAGACAATACGAGCCAGCTTTCCCCAGTGACATGACAAAAGAGGCCACCTTTCCTAAGTGTCATGACAAAAGAGGACAATTTGCGCAAGGACATGATAATACGGGCCAGCTTTGCTCCGTGAGGTGACAAAAACATGCCAGTGGTGCGCAGTGACATGACAAAACGACGCAGCTTTGCCCAGTGACTTGACAATACGGGCCAGCTTTCCGCAGTGACATGACAAAAGAGACCACCTTTCCGCAGTGACATGACAAAAGAGTACAATTTGCAGGCTCTGAAAATCCTTCATACGGACATTTATTACTACACTGCAATCCTGACTATCCTCAAAAGATTCCCATGTCGTCCTCTCCATGGACTATGCCCACTGCACCAGATAACCTGCCTACATAAAGGCCTCCCTCCTATGTCTTCCATACCACATCTCCTCCTCAAGGCGTCACAATACTACTACACAACAATGTCTTCCTGGAGGTCCGACCCATTTGGAGTGCCGGAGTGGCATGAGCGCCCGAAGTGCCATTGCGGCTTTAGGACGATGTTGGGAGTCTGGACTGATCAAGAAGAGCGAGCCAAATACGGCCGTAGGTTCTTCAAGTGTCCAAACCTGGATGACGATTTCATGGTAACGACGATAACTAAATCATTTGTTTCTCGTTTTTCAACTTGATCCATGACATCTACCATGCCACACATAGGCTTGCAGGTTCATCGAATGGGTGGATCGGGTGTCGCCGACATGGCCACATAACCAGGCATTGGAGGTGGAAAACAAAGGACAATACTTTGTCAAGATGACTCAGGCTCGTGAGGTGGAACGACAGATGCGGCATGAGCAAGAGCGCCGCGTGAGGGTGGACCAAATCCGTCTGAAGGGCAAGGAGGATGAGCTGCAAAGGAGGCGGGAGCAGTTAAGTCTGCGTAAAGCTGCCATCAAGCGTCAGGAGGAGGAGCTTCAAGCTCGGGAGGCAGCTCTCAAGACCAAGAGTGACAGGAAGAAGGATGCAGCGGAGCCATCTTCAGGGCGCGACAAAAAGGGGAAACAACCACGCTACACCCAGTAGACAAAATGTAATAGACCCAGCAACTTATGCATGTTATGCATGTAATAAAAGAGTACGCAGCATGTTGCTCCCAATTGTAGTATGCAGTTTATTTGTATTCACCGTACACGATTTCCTATTACAATATCGTCATATTTTTTTCCAGTTTATAACTACAAAATTGACAAAATCTAAAAAAATCACAGGGTTTGCAAACCCTACAAACACAGCAAACCTTAAAAGTCACTTACCACTATTTGTATCGATCATTCTACGGTCAATTGTTCCTAAAAAAAATTTACCAAAATTTTATTAGCATCTACAAGTTATAATGAATATAAACTTTTATGACTACTTGGTCAGATTCTTTCCGAGTTTACATTTACAAAATTGACAAAACATACAAAAAACATGGTGATTGCAAACCTCAAAACCATACGAAACCCTAAATATCACTTACCACTTTACGAAACGATCGTTCTATGATTAATCGTTTTTTAAAAAATTTTATCCTAATTTTTTATACATCTGCAACTAACAATGAACATAAATTATTATTGCAACTTTATCTATTTTTTTCTCAGTTTACAACTACAAAATTGAGAAACCATACAAATATTCACGAGTATTACAAACCCTAAACAGACCAAACGCGCGCTTGGGGACGCAGACGCGCGCTCGGGCGACCGCGGGACGGCAGACGCGCGCTGGGGCGAGGCAGACGCGCGGTGGGCGGGGCGGTCGCGCGGTGGGCGGGGCAGTCGCGCGGTGGGGCGAGGCGGTCGCGCGCTCGGGCGCGGCGCCAGGCCGGTCGTGCGGTCCCTGACCGCACGACCGGATGAACAGTGGCCACGTGGCAGCCTCCCGTAAACGCGCGCTCAAATGGGGTCCATTTTTGGAATTTTTTGCTTTGGGGGGCCAAAAATGGAATTCCGGAGGGCTATGGGTCTGTGTTCGCCTCCACGATGTGACGCACGGAGAGTGGAGACGGAGCCACGACACCGGTAGCAAGCAAAGAAAATTCAAAGGAGAGAAAAAAATCAAAGAAAAATCAAAGCCGCTTTACATGTTCCGCCTTTACCGCTCGTCTCTCCACCGTGTCACGGGGCATTTCTTCGGCACAACGAGATCATCACAAGCCATGGCGACTATCGATGCGTCACTGATGCCCCCATGGAGCTTGCTCTGCCTCTACGCCCTCGGGGCCCTGGCGGCTCTGTGGTGGGCCTGGCGGGTTCTTGACCGGGCCTGGCTCCGACCGCGGAGGCTAGGCCGGGCCCTGCGTGCCCAGGGCCTCCGCGGCACGGCGTACCGCTTCCCGGCCGGCGACGTGAAGGATTTCTTGCGGCTCGGCGCGGCGGCCTGCTCCGAGCCCATGCCGATGTCGTCGCACGCCGTCGCCACCCGAATGCTCCCGTTCGACCTCGGCGTCATCAAGGAACATGGTACTAGTACTTACTTAGTTACTTTGATCAGCTTATGATGCGGTGATCTCGCGCGTGGTTGGTAATTAGTTTCGTGAATTACATGAGAGATCACTGAAAATGGCAGGTAAAGTTGCTTTGACCTGGTTCGGTCCGGAGCCAAGAGTATTCGTGAATGACCCTAAATTGTTTCGAGAGATCTTATCAAACAAGCATGGGCAGTTTGGGAAGCAAAAGTCCATCCTTAGATCGAGAAGATGATGGCCGACGGGCTGACGGCTCACCAAGGCGAGAAATGGGTCGCCCACCGGAGGATAATCAACCATGCCTTCCATCTCGAGAAGCTCAAGGTCACTCCGCTAAGCATAACCCACTGGAATCTTTACATTCTGTCCCGATTCAGAGGTATTCAAAATTTAAGATCTGTGTTCACAGTACTGTTGTAATGGCTAATGGATTGCTTTTGCAGAGGATGTTTCCGGCTTTTGCTGCCTGTTCCAATGACCTGATATGTAGATGGGAGAGTTCTGTGGTGTCTGATGGTGTGCAAGAGATCGATGTCTGGCCGGAGTTCCAAAATCTCACGGGCGACGCCATCTCCCGCGCAGCGTTCGGTAGCAGCTTCAGTGAAGGGAGAAGGATCTTCCAGTTGCAATCAGAGCAAGCACAAAATGCTGTAAAGATGACAAAAGTCATGTATATCCCAGGTTACAGGTGACCTTATATATTTTCAGACAATGCAACCCGCTTGTACTGTTGTACATTTCATTAGAACTAGTCGGCAGCCTATCGATTTGCACGGGTTAGTTTCTTAGATAAAGTACTTGGTCTCTATCTCAAAACATAAAAATTTTAGATGGGTTTTGTTAAATATCATTCGGATGTTTTCTTCTTAACTATTATCCAGATTTAGGACTGTTGGATTAAATATCCAATGGTCATGAATTCTCCTCCTCCCCATTAAAAAAAATCCCCCCCCCCCCTCAACAACAAGAGGCCCATTGATCTCTAATCCAAAAGTCACAGATTTGGATGATAGTTAGAAATAAACATCCGGGTGATACCTAGACTCTCCCATTTTAGATTATGAAAATAGTACCTAACGTAAAAGCCATTGAGAATGTAAAGCACAATCTAATTTTGATTTTAACTTTAACATCCAATGATTGAGAATATGTTTTTAATCTAGTTTTTATTTTATTTTTTTCAATTTTTAGTTTTAGGTTAGAATCTTTATACAAATCCACCTGCTAATTTTCATCTATTTTTTATTCTAACATTCAGCTATTTCAGGGGTTAACTTTGGAGTAAGTAAGAAAATTAAATTGCTAAATTTCTTTTATTTTTCATTCCAGATTTCAATTATTTTTATTGTACTTGACATGAAATCTTTCTTTTAATCAAAATTTTTATTTTTTTTAATTTTGATTTTCATTTTTAGGATAGAAATCATATACAAATCCACATGCTAATTTTCAACTAAATTTTATTATGAATTTAAGTTATTTTGGGGTTTTACTTTGGAGTTCGTACAAAAATCAAATTCCTAGTTTTTTATTTTTCATTCCAAATTTATATTATTTTTTATTGTACTTGACATGAAAGTTTCTTTTAATTTAAGCCGTTATAACTTGGATCAGCTAGATGGATAGTTAGACGTTTTTCTTTGAATAATAACTTCAATGGCTGTTATAGTTCAACTTAGTTAGGGTCCGCTAAATTAAGGGACAAATGATTTTTGTGAGAACTTTTAGCATTTTTTTCTTAGCAGCTATAAAACGTCTGTCATCGACTTTTAGTATATAACTAGTGGAATTTCCCACACAACTGTGCGGCTAGATATTATAATATATTGTATTTGTTATATAACTCTATTAGCTTTTTAAATACAATTGTATATATTATATAATTATAATAGATATAATATCTATACAAATTAATTTATACCATTATAATTTTGCCCGATCTTTCTCTTTTTTCTCTCGATTAATGAGAGAATTTTTAGAAATTTTTTTATTTAAGGATTATTATGAGATTTTCTAGACCTCCAAGGTGAAGGAGGTATATTGAATATCACCGGTTGTTTGTAGATATATAGATAGGTACAATGACTGATATACAGAAAAGGAAGACAGATAGATACAAGGACTGATATACAGAAAAGGAAGACAGAACAAGTGTTCCTTTCTGGTAGTACACATAAAGGCCACCTGGCACTGTAGCAATCTGAAAAATACCAATTGCAAAACCACCACCAGCAAATTAAGCAAAAGAAGACTGATGGTACTAGCCAGGTTCTCCTAGAGAACTGCCACATAGCCCACACTGCTTGGTAGTTAGTCATGCAAATAAATTATACGCTTAGCACAGAGGCACTACTAGATAAGTCTAAAATTGAGGAGATTACACGTGATGAGTTCATTTTATTATGCAGGTTCCTACCCACGAAACTCAATAGAAGGATGAAAGCAAATGCCCGCGAGGTCGAAACACTTCTGAAAGGCATAATCATGAAGAGGGAGAGGTTAATGAAGGACGGTCATTATGACGATCTACTAGGTGTGCTGATGGAGTCCAACATCAAAGAAAGCCAAGAGAGTCGAAGCTCCAAGCCAGTGATGACCAGAGAGGACATAATTGAGGAGCTGAAGATATTCTACTTCGCAGGAATGGAGACAACCGCGGTGCTGCTCACATGGACAATGGTCGTGCTAAGCATGCATCCTGAGTGGCAGGACCGTGCAAGGGAGGAGGTTCTACGCGTCTTTGGAAAGAAGCAGCCAGATTACGATGGCATAAATCAGCTGAAAGTTGTGAGTAAAACAAACCAGGATATGCAATTTCTCATTTAGTTTCAACTCTAATTAACTCCAGCTTCTCTGTTCCAGGTGACAATGATATTACATGAGGTTCTTAGGCTGTACCCACCTATCGTGCTACTTGACCGGGAGGCGTATATAGAGACAGAGCTCGGAGGTGTCACATATCCACCCGGCGTTACATTTTCGCTGCCAATTGCGAGCATTCACCATGACCCAGATGTATGGGGAGAAGATGCTGACGAGTTCAAGCCAGAGAGGTTCGGGGATGGTATCTCCAACGCGTCCAAGGACTCGCCGGCGTTCTTTCCGTTCGGTTGGGGGCCGAAAAATTGTGTGATTTGTGTCGGTCAGAACTTTGCATTGCTGGAGGCCGAGATGGGATTGAGCATGATCCTACAGCACTTCTTGTTCGAGCTCTCGCCGTCTTATACCCATGCACCGAGCTGGGTGTCCACTATACAGCCACAGCATGGGGCGCAGATTAAGCTCAGGAAGCTTTAACGCTTCGTGAGCATCATCGGCAACCCATGGACATGGGGTGATCCTGGAAGATACTGATTGATTATAGTTGTAATTAGATATCCTAAATAAGGGCTTCGATTCAGTACACCACCTTGGTTTGAAAAGTTTACGAATCTTAAAGTAATTAGTTAAGGGTATGTATGTGCATGCAATGAATGATCTTAATGTTGTTAATGTAATTAGTTAAGGGTATTGTTAAAAATAATCTTGACTTCGAGTCTAAGACGTAGTAGAGTCCGTCTCCGTGTGTAACTCAAGTTGAATTTCGGCGCCCTGTTCCGGCGTGTTCGTCCATCGCGTTTCACTGTCTCCGAACGCAGAGGACAACAAGTACGTCTCCGACTCGGTTCCTCACTCCAGCAATAAAAGATACAGCAAGAGGAGATATGTCATTGTTCTATATCAAGTATGAGTTTAGTAAGTCGTAGTTAAGACCGATTGCATAAATATTTTAGAATCTTTGCATCTGGATAGACCCATACCAGTTAAGTTGAGTTCCTACATGTAGCTTGCATGTAGAACGCTTCATGTCGAGGCGTGACTGGTAGTTCATAATGCATTGAGACTAAAACTAGAGTATGTCAAGTCAAGACTAAAGGGGAGATTGTTAGAAATAATCTTTACTTCGAGTCCAAAACGTACTAGAGTCCGTCTCCGTGTGTAACTCAATTTGAAGTTGTGCCCAACTTGAAGTCTGAATACGTATACTAGTAGGAGATTATTAGTCTATATATTGAGGAGGCTCGTAGCCAGTTTTGTAAAAAAAATAAGAAAAAAGGGAAGCAAATAAGAGAATAGATAAATTCAGAAATTTCCATATGTTCTCTCCGTTTATTTGCGATGTGTACGTTTTATCCTGGATCAAAGTTTTAACAGGTATGAATCTCAAAAGTCATTGCATGCGGCATATGTCATCCTATAAATGATCTCGTGACAATGCCGTGATCTTAATGCTGTTAATGTCATCCTATGAATGATCAATCACAGGTGACCATGGTACTGTACGAGGTTCTCAGGTTGTACCCGCCGGTGGTCATTCCCAACCGCAAGGCGTACAAGCCGAAGGAGCTCGAAGGCGTTCAGGCCGAAGAGGTTCGCGGAGGGGGTCTCCAAGGCGTCTAGGACGCGCTGGCATTCTTCCCGTTCGGTGGCCAGAATTTCGCCATGCTTGAGGCCAAGATGGCCATGAGCATGATACTTCAGCGATTTGAGTTCGAGCTCTCGCCGTCGTAACGCCAGGCGGACGCGCCGTTTCCGGCGGGTGTCCTGCAGCTGAGCGCAAATCAACGTTCAGGAGAGTTTTGTGGGGATTAATTAAGAATTTTAGATTGTACAGCACAGTAGCCATTGTGCCAAGTCATAGTGCTGCATGCATATTTCAAAAACAAAAATACTAATTCGAAGTGAAATGCTCGGTGTGATGCTTTATACGAAGATGCAAAATTTGAGTGACTCGTGTGGTAGACTGGTAGTGGTGCTAGGTACTCATTGGTGCGTAATTTTCGACTACGGCTAATAGATTTTTGTTCTAACGTGAACGTTTATGCGAACAAACCGAATACCGATAAACTATTTTGAGAAGGCTATCCCAATAAGTCGTTTCAAAAAATAACAGAAAAATTATCTTATTTATTTATTCAAAGAAAATCATAAGCTGAGGAAGAATGAGACCATTGTTGGGCTATACTTCAAAAACTTAAAAGTGGTTTAGACAGAGCTGTACTTAGAAAGAAGCATGCAACTTGAATCTAGGACTTATCTCAGCCCGGCCCAAACTGCGGTCCAACTTTTACTTAAGCCTTACTCCTGCATAGCACATCAGAATTTTCCTTAATCCTTCCAAATTTCGGTCATACACATAGCCTGTCCAAGACATATTTAATTCTCAAACTTGACTTTTGATTGGTTACCTTAGTTCTTTTATGACCTGTCAAGCCATATGTGCGCGGCCTGAAAAACTTGGGGGCTGTTTGTGACAGTCAGACTAAAAGCGAAGTACTCTGACCATCTTCTTCATTTACTGTACGTGAAGACTAGTATTCCAGGACCTGTGATAACAAACAATCTTTCAAGAGAAAAGCAGATAGATCACCGGAAAGTCTCTGTGTTCGCCTCCACGATGTGACGGAGCCACGACACCTGTAGCAAGCAAGGAAAAATCAAAGCCGCCTTACAGGTTCTCTTACGGTCTGCTCTGCCTCTTTACCGTGTCACTGGCCATTTCTTCCGCACAGCGAGATCATTACAAGCCATGGGGACTCGGCGATGCGAGCTTGCTCTGCCTCTACGCGCTCGGGGCCCTGACGGCTCTGTGGTGGGTCTGGCGGGTACTGGAGTGGGCCTGGATCGGCCCACGGAGGCTGAGCCAGGCCCTTCGTGCCCAGGGCCTCCGCGGCCCGGTCTATCGCTTCCCGGCCGGTGACGTGAAGGACTTCGTGCGGCTCGGCGCGGCGGCCTGCTCCGAGCCCATGCTACTGTCGTCGCACGCCGTTTGTTCAACTACTCAAAAGGCGCTATGAGAAAGAAATTATAAGAGTTATTTTCATCCTATTGTCCTGGGCATGGCACAGTACCCATCCTCCTAAGATACATACATGATCACCACCCTCAAAAGGATGCCACCGTTAGTTCTATTATGACCATCTCGATCTTCTTATTTCATCATAAAAATCTATGTGATTCCTCTCGATAAATTGTAAATAGCAATAGTATTGTGCCCTAACGCTAGCGCAGCTAGCTTGAGGCACTCAACACAACCCGCACACATCCAGTAGCTCTTGACATGATCTATACAAGGCAAGAAATCAACCTTTTTGTCATGCACAAACTGATTATGCATGCTGAGCGTGCAGTCTCTTCTATATGGACTAAGGACATGTTTGGTTGTTGTGTTTTTTTTTTCTATTCGTGCTCTTCAAACTAATGTGTACCTAATTATGTTCTTGCCCTAATTATGTACTTGATGACTTCGCCTTGTTGTTCGGGTGGAGTGAGCTGCTGAGACCACTGGCCCAGCCGGATGCCTGTTGCCATGGAGACGGAGTTGCTCTTCAATAGTTCAACGAAACAAGATACAAAGTGCGGACCACACATCATTTGCCACTGTCAAAGATATGCTATTATACCATTTCAGGGTTTACCACTAATATCTCATTGACATGTGACCCTAGGACTCACATATCAGTAAGATATAGAATGACAAATACTGAAGTGCGCATCTTTATAGTGACAAATGATGAAATATCCAAATAATAAAGGGAGTATTAAATTGGCATATCCTTCTATACCAAAACTATTACAGTCCTTTTTAAATATTCAATATCGTCCTGAAGTTCTATATGCCCGATAAAATCAAACTGTATGGTCACTTGGGTCTGGCACAAACTTGCTTCAAATATATGCAAAAGACAATATAGAGGCTATTCTAGCTCTGTTCTCAGCAATCAACTTCCTCCGTTTTTTTTATTTGGCACTTTTGACTAGTGCACACATTTTAATGCGATTGTATTTTGCATAAAATGTGACCAAAATATTCTCTAATAATATCTCAGGCAAATCAAATAAGATAGCAAATTGGTGGACATGGTTATAATAGTATTGATATGGGGTAATTTGGGATGTCTATCTAGTGAACTAGGAAATGCCAAGTACTAATGTGGAAGAAAATTTTCAAAAGAAGTGCCAAGTAAACAAAAACGGAATACTAACTAAGATAACAAAAGGATGGATGCGATCAATAAGCAAATCGAAGTGATCTTGAAAGACGTGATATAGCAAAGAAAGATGGACATGCAAAGGGAACAAAGAAGCAGACCTACATGCCTTGCTTGCTTCGTTAGATTCGAGCCTACCCTCGGCTCAAATGGGCGATTGGACGCTCCATTGAAGAAGAATGATGAAGAATAGGTTGTTTGTGAAATGAATTTACGGGCCTTTGTAGAACCAGAAGGCCACGATGTCATACTGAGGCCTCATATTCACCCCACGGTGTAAGCATTTAGGCCTCATTTTTGAGGTGCAGTGTTTTGATGATTAATGACTCCTAATTAATTAAGACTAACTTTAATTTAAGTGAAAAATATTACTTCCATTCTTCTTTAGATGTAGTTTTAGGATGCGTGCAGTCAACTGTTATAAAATTTGACCCCTAATATACTCAAAAGTATTTAGATTTGTCATGTGAATATATTATTACTAAATTTATCAACAAAAAACACTTTCATCTCATTATATTTTTGTCAAATTTTACTGGCATATAATTAAAAAGGTAATGGTCAAATGTGTATGTTGGAGACCATGTTAATGTCCAAGACGACAAGTACAAAAAAGAACAGAGAGAGTAATTTAAGTCAGGCCTTAATAGTGGGATTGGGTGCTCTTGGTGTTCATGGATCCCCAAATATTGTGAATGATGGCAAAACATGAAGATTAGGGACTTGGTTCGTAGAAATGATCCTAGGAGTTGAGTTTGGTGTTAGGGTGATATCAGGCATTTGGCCCAACGGCCAAATGCCACCCCCTTGACCGCGCCCTGATCGGGGGCACCCAGCCCAATTGGCTGGTGGGCCCCTGTCGTCAGCGCCATATAAATAGTGGTGGGGGCCGGGGCAGCACGTACGACGAGGTTCACCGTGCCGCCACAAACCCCACCGACAAACCCTAATCCGATCTGAGAAGGGGGCGCCCCAGCGACGGGAAGTTCCACCACCGCCATCTCTGCCACCGTTCGCCGCCGCTAGGGAGACGCCGTCGCTCCTTCTTCCCCGACCGTCGCTGCCCGTGCGCAGACTTCACCGACGAACCGCGATGGCCAACCCCTCCTCCTCTACATCGGACGGTTGGTACCCCTAACTCTCTCCCTCTCTGTTTCTCTCACGAACCCGAATAGAAACCCCGCTAGATCTAAACCCTAGGAGATCCTAAAGCAGATCTAACAATGGTATCAGAGCTACCCTAGGCGTAGATCTAGACGGAAAAGAAAAGAAAAGACACAGAGAACGAAACCCTAACCCTAGAAAACAAGAAAAGAACAGAGAAGGGGAAACCCTAGATCTGAAAAGTACTTACCTGGCCGTCGTCGTCGCTGGCGTGCAGGAGATCGGCCGAGCCTTGGGCTCGCCGGCGCTCCACGTGCGGGCCACCGTCGACGCGCGGGACAGATCCGAGCGCGCGCGCTCGGAAGGGCGCCGACACGGAGCCGCTCGACGGTGGCGCGCTCCCTCTCAGGGGAGCGCGCACGCTGGCGAGAGGGCCCGCGGTGGCGCCGGCTTCTCCTTCTCCGGCGGCGTGGACGAAGTCGTCGCCGCCGCCGCTTCGTTCGCTCTCGAGTGCGAGGGTGAGAGAGGGGAGGCAGAATGAGCTACGGTTTTGCGGGGGCGTCCGCCGCGGGCGGTTTTTGTTCCGCCGAGTTCGCCGCTGAGCCGTCGGATGGCGTGGACGGCTGAGATTCGCGCGGAGGCGGAGTCAGCCCAGGCGGGCGAGAGGTTTCGCGGCCCAGGCCCAGGTTGCGCACGAGCGCGCTCGGCCGCGAGGAACGAGAGCCGTCGGATGCGAATCCGACGGCTGATGGATCGCGCGGAGGCACCAAAGGCCGTGGCTGCGCGGGTTTGTAGCCATTGGATGTGAATCCAACGGCTGAGACTGCATGAGCGCGGGGGAGAGGCGCGACGCGCGCGCTCGGCTGGGCCGTGCGCTCGGCTGGGCTGGTTGGGCCGGCTGAGAAAGTGGGCCGCGCGCGCGGTGGCCGGAGCAGGCCGCCGTGGGCCGTGGCCGGGCTGAACAGGCCGAAATGGCTGTTTGCACAGTAAAATCCCGAAAATGATTTTTATTGTTTTTCAGAAGCTTTTTTTTAGTGAATTTGATTGAAATTTGATTTAAAATCTCTGTAAATTTTGCACCAACGTGTTAATTTTTTCAGAGATTAAATGTGTACAGTATAATGCTTCTGTATAATGAATTATTTTTAGAATAATTACAGTTTCCGCTGCAAAAGTTAATGTTGATTAATTTTCATTATTAAATTCAAACCAACGGGAGAATTTAATTTTTGGAAAAAATAGATATAATTTCCAGAGATTTATGATATTGTTATTTTCTGACCAACGTTGATAATAACAGTATTATAATTTTTTAATTGATGTTTTTATGCATTATTTCTATTTCTGCCCAACGGTGATGTAGATTTAATGTATAGATAAAATTGATTTAATTGTATGTCGTATTTTTGACCAACGTTGGAAATAAGGCATATAATTTTGCTGTTACGTTCTCACTTTATTTGAACTATTTTTCAAGCGGATACAACTTAATGAGTTGTATCAGAGAGATCCCCACTCTCAAAGGAGATAATTATGGAGAGTGGAAGAAAAAGATAGACTTAGCGTTTATCTTGGCTAAGGTGGACTGGGTCCTCACTACAGCACGTCCCACTGAGCCTATGGCACCGGTGAGGGATCAAAATGAGGATGATACTGCTTGGCAGAAAAGACAGAGGGATCATGCTCCCTTACAAATGTCTTATGACCTTGAGCATAAGAAATTGACCACAGCCAACAAGAAATGTATAGGCTGTGATAAAGAACACAATTGAGCCTGCAATTGTGGGCTCAATCGCAGAGTGTGACACTGTCACAGAGTACCTTGATAAAATAAAGAGTCAGTTCACTGGCTCTTCAAAGACTTATGTTACACAGCTGATTAAGCAGCTTGTGACAGAAAGGTACTCTGGTAATGGCAGTGGCATAAGAGAGCACATACTAAGGATGAGCAACTTGGCATCCAAGCTTAAACCAATGGATTTGGCTCTCAAGGATAAGTTCCTTATTCATTTGGTTTTTGCTTCCTTGCCGAAAGAGTTTGACACTTTTGTTGTCAACTACAATATGCAGCCCGAGAAATGGGACTTGGAAAAGTGCATAGCTATGTGTGTGCAAGAGGAGGAAAGAATTAAATCCTCACATGGTGGTTCTATCAACTATGTGAAGGATAACAAGAAAAAGAACTTCAACAGTAACTCCTTCTCAAAGAACAAGGGAAAAGCCTCTGTCCATCAGCCTCAACAGAATAAGTTTGCTGTAGACAAAGATCAGTGTCTTCACTGCAAGAAGACAGGACACTACAAGAAGAACTGTCCTGATTACTTAAAGATGATAATGGCAAAGAAAGGTGAGAACATTATTACCTATATAAATGAATCCCTGTATGTGCAATATTCGAAATCCACTTGGTGGATTGACTCAAGAGCAACTGTTCATGTTGCTAATTCTTTACAGGGATTCCGTTCGACGAGGACTACGCAAAGAAAAGAAAAATGCATTAAAGTCGCAAATGGAGTCCAAGCTGAAGTTGAAGCCGTTGGCGATCTTTCATTAGAGCTAGCTAATGGCTTCACTCTTTTACTTAGAGATGTTCTTTATGTACCCTCTTTACAGAGGAATTTGATTAGTGTTTCAAATTTGGACAATGATGGTTATGATTGTCACTTTGGAAATGGCAAATGTGAAATAATGTTTAATGATAAATGCACTGGTCTTGCCATCAAACAAGACGAGCTTTATTTGTTGTCACTTCGTGAAAATGTGAATTCAGTATGTGATATGAATGAGCGTATATCCTCGCCTGTGAATGCGAATAGAAAACGAAAGAGAACTCATAATGCATCGTCGAAATTATGGCACTGTCGTTTAGGCCATATTTCGAGGGGAAGAATAGAAAGACTTGTTAAGAATGAAATTCTTCCTCTATTAGAGTTCTCAGACTTAGAACAATGCAGAGAATGCATTAAAGGAAAATATGTAAAGAAAATTAAGAAAGACGCCAAAAGAAGCACAGAAGTTCTACAAATTATTCACACAGACATTTGTGGTCCTTTTCCTGTGAAAAGTGTGGATGGTTATGACTCGTTCATAACATTCACAGATGATTACTCCCGTTTTGGATATATTTATCCAATCAAAGAAAGAAATGAAACCTTGGATAAATTCAAGATATTTAAGGCTGAAGTTGAAAACCAACACGATTTAAAGATTAAGATAGTCCGATCTGATCGTGGGGGGAGTACTACGGTCGACATACCCCATATGGACAAGTTCCTGGACCTTTTGCAAGGTTTTTACAGGAAAATGGCATAGTGGCCCAGTATTCTACACCGGGCGAACCTCAGCAAAATGGAGTAGCTGAAAGACGCAACCATACCCTGATGGATATGGTGCGAAGCATGATGAGCTATTCCACACTCCCATTGAGTTTATGGATGGAGGCGTTAAAAACCGTCATTCATATTCTCAACAGAGTGCCTAGTAAGTCGGTGCCCAAAACACCGTACGAGTTGTGGACAGGAAGAGTTCCCTCACTAAACCACTTACGTGTGTGGGGGAGTCCTGCTGAGGCTAAAGTATTTAACCCAAACCTTGGGAAGCTTGATCCCAAAACAGTAAGTTGCCATTTCATTGGCTACCCTGAAAAGTCAAAAGGTTTTCGTTTCTACTGTCCAGATAGATATACAAAGTTTGTAGAAACGAGACACGCTGTCTTCTTAGAGGATGAAATGATGAGAGGAAGTATGGTAGCTCGTGAGATTGACCTTGAAGAGAAGCGGGCGTATGCGCCCACTCCGATGATTCAAGAGCCATTCTTCACACTACCTGCTGTCGCTGCACTGTCGGTGCAAGACACTGTGGTGCCAGCACCTGTTATTGTTCCTCCTGTGGCAACAATGAATGAGAATGAAGAACCTGTTCTTCAGGATCCTATAGAACCCATTGCCACAGATGAGGGGGAGCAACAGCCGCCTCAAACAGAAGATGTACCAAATGAGGAGGCCCCGAGGAGGTCTCAAAGAGTAAGAAGATCAGCTATTTCCGATGATTATTAGATTTATCATACACACCGACGAACCGCGATGGCCAACCCCTCCTCCTCTACATCGGACGGTTGGTACCCCTAACTCTCTCCCTCTCTGTTTCTCTCACGAACCCGAATAGAAACCCCGCTAGATCTAAACCCTAGGAGATCCTAAAGCAGATCTAACATTTGGATCAATTTAGTGATATGCTTTATTTTTGTTTTGGTCGTACTATTAAGGAGGGTTTAAAACTAGTAGCTTGAGCTTAGTGAGATTATAAGGTAACTAGATGTGATGCACACAAGATCTCTCTAGCTCTTATCTAACCAGTGAAGGCCAAAAAACCATGCGATGATACAAGATTTGCAAACGTTACACGATTTCAGACTTGGTTGGAAAATTTTGTACTAAGGCGGATCATCCGACTAGATCAGACTATAGGTCAGATCAATTTCCAGAAAGCATGTCCCAAGGTTTTTAATGGAAGTCGGATAATCCGAGTGACCTAGAGCATGGGTCAGATCAATTTTCTAGAGGACATGTTTTTGGAGTTCAATGAGGGTCAAATGGTCTAGGTGAGTCGTAACAATTTGCCAAAGTGATGCAATTTTGGGGTTCAATGTGACCCAGATAATCCAAGTCAATCGGACTAAGGGTCAGATCTTTTTGGCAAAGTCTTGGTTTGAGGAACAAATTAAGCTAGCTCGGATGATCCGAGTGGATCAGAGCAAGACTCAAATAAATTTGCCAGAGAATGTGTTATTGGAGTTTTGCACTGGCCCAGATAATTCGAGCCAAGCGGATAATCTGAGTGAGCCAAATTATCCAACTTGAGTTGAACAACCTGAGCGGGTGCAATGGCTAGTTTTTTTACCATTTAAGGTAGTTTAAGTCGGATGATCCGAGTGCGTCGGATGATCCAACTCAAGGCAAGATTTTGGAAATCTTGTGTCTACCTGCTAGTTTCTGAGGAGGGAGGCTATAAATAGACCCTATGAGCGCTCAAGTTAGCGCTCTTGGGATTGTATGTCTACACATCTATCCTATTGAGGAGCTTAAGGGCACTTTGAAGCTTAAATTGAATTTCTTGAGTTCATGAGAGTAGATTGAAACAGTATATTAGGCATAGTTTGTGCATCATTCCTAATTGCTTGACCTAGCTAGGTTCAATGACCTCCTTGGGCTTTTTACTCTTGGATATTGGTGTCTCATAGATGGCTTGTAGGTGTTGGCCGGGTGACCTTCCAAAGAGGAGCTTGTGGGAGGCACTATGAGGCTTGCAAATGTTTAGAGTCCACCTATTCGAAGCAGAGGACTACCACGAGTGGATGACTTGATTCCTTGCACGTAGGGGTGGAAAAATAGCTCGTGGCTCGTGGCTCGGCTCGAGCTCACGAAATTTCGAGCCGAGCCGAGCCTTCTTCACAGCTCGCAAAAAATTCGAGCCGAGCCCAAGCTGCCGAGCTATTTTGGCTCGTATGCCCCGGTCAATGCCTCGCGAGCTATTTTGGCTCGAATGTCCCGGTCATCTCCCGTCCCCATTCCCCAGTCGGCCAGTCCCCAGACTCCCCACTCACTCACATCGGCCTTCCCATCCCCATTCCCCAATCCCCAGTCCCCAGTCTCCCCAAACTCTCACTCGCATCGGCCTTCCCCATCCAGCCATCCTCTCCATCTTCGGCTCCTGTCCCGCCCCGATCCGGCGATTCCCTTCCTCTCCCACCCCGCCCCGCCCTGCCCACCGCGCCGCACGACCTACGGCCCCTACCCATGGACCTCCCCGTGGTGGATCTTGCGTCGTACCTGCAGATCGCCGGAGCGGGAGCGGCGGCCGGCGGGGATGGAGAGGGAGGAGGAGAAGACGGGGGCATGGGCCATGGGGGGAGGAAGCAGCAGGGGATTTGATGCTCAAGGCCCTCGAGCTCTGCTTCGTCGTCTCCCTCAACAAGCTCCCCTCCTCGTCTTCCTCCTCCTCAGCCACCGGAGACGAGCCCCCCGTGTCCAACTCGCTCATGGCGGCCATCAAGCGCTCGCAGGCCCACCAGCGCCGCAACCTAGACACCTTCCACTTCTACCACCAGGCCGCCACCTCGCAGCCCCCCACTGCGATCAAGGTCAAGCTCTCACAGCTCCTACTAGCCATCCTCGACGATCCCGTGGTCAGCCGGGTCTTCGAGGAGGCCAGCTTCCGCAGCGGCGACGTCAAGCTCGCCATCCTCCGCCCCGCGCCACCCATGCCGCTGCTCGGCCATTTTTGGTGGGAATGCACGGCAGCACGGGGAGTTGTGTAGCTCGCGAGCTGATTCGAGCCGGCTCGAGCCAGAAAACGAGCCAAGCCGAGCTACACTTTTAGCTCGTTTTCTGAACGAGCCGAGCCGAGCCGAGCCGCAACTCCGGACGAGCTCGGCCGAGCCTGGCTCGAGCCGGCTCGGCTCGACTCGTTTCCAGCCCTACTTGCACGGCTTCAAGTCGAAGAGATACTATTGCCAGAGTGCTCCAATAGGGATTAGAAGAGATCATCGAATCTCTGAGACATCAATAAAAAAATTGGTTGTGTCTCTTGTTGTTTAAATTTCTACAGTTATTTATTTGTTATTAAATTCCTAGAACACTAGAATTGTATAGATTTTGAACCTAGGTTGTAAGACTCTACTAGACTTGTGCAGGAGTTATTGTAATCACACTAGCAAGCTTAGACACATAGGCTGGGCACATGAAAGATTAGATTTTTAATTTGGTCATTTAGAAAAAAGAATCCCAATTCACCCCCTCCCCCCCTCTCAGGCATCTGATCCACTTCACACGACTCACGCCACCCCACGTTCCCTAATCCCAACCTGGCGGGTAGCGGGTAATCGATGGAATAGCCACAAGACCAACACGAGAGAGCACCTGAGGGCTGAGGAAGAAACCTAGGTGGGCGGCTGGTAGCGGCGAGGCATTGCCAAGCCAGGGAGGGGGTGCAAACACGTGGGCGAGCAAAAAAGCTAGGGGTCCCAGGGTGGCAGCGTGAAAAGTCGAGGAGACGTGGCCATGGCATGTGGCAGCGGAGCAACACCACAATGGGGTGGGGCGGCGCCGTGACAAGCTGGTGGGGGCAAGAAACGACAGAGGAGCCTAGGAGGGGGGCCGCGTGAGGCTACGCCAGAGCTGCGGGTGCTAGGTGGGTTGCGCCGATCTACCTGGATAGCTGGTGCCAGCATGCCATGTGGTATATATAAATTAATAAGTATATTCTTGAATCTTGATTAGTTGATTTATTTCATTCTTTGCTCTTTAACAATTAACATATAACCATATACTCTGGTACACATTGTATAGTTAGTAACATAGTTGTATATTTGTATTTATAGTTAGTAATATAGTTGTATATTTATATTTTTATTTGTAGATTTGCAATAATGGAGAAACAAATTTGGTGTTACTATTTCATAAGCAATTCAAGTAGTACTCCCCAACCGATAAGAGCACAACTCAACCAAAGAAACTTCGACTAAAATTTAATCCAAATGAAATTATTGTTGATCCAGTGTATCGCATGCCAATGAAATTAGTGATCAAGTGATCAGGAAGGCATATTTATTAAATGGTCCAACTCGAGCAGCTGGGCATGCCTTAGCAGAGATATTGGATGGCAAAGTGTGGAGATACTTAGTAGTATGTTTCATTTATTTTGAATATTTATAATTATTTACAATTTATTATTGTATCACTAATTTTACTAATTTGATATACATATGATGTATTGCTACTCACTAGAAGCATATTTACATGTTTTGGATATACACTTTCCATTAGCAAGGTATCTTTATTTTATTTTTTTATTGCTTCGCTCACGACCTCCCTACCATTTCCATCTAAATGGATAATTTAAACCTTAAAAAATGGATAATTTATCTCGCACTCAGTCGATCAAAAAGCCTTGGCAAGATAAAGCGCTCGTGGTGCCACGTTACGTAGTAACACAAGGATATTTTTATTGTACCCCACTTCTCATAAGAACCGTTGATTTGCTTTGATCTAATAGCTATTGTTCCATAGAGTGATCTCTTACCTTGTACGGGGTAAGGTAAGAGAACACTTATGACCTTTCAAAGGTTAATATTGTCTTTAAACATCATCACTTCACCTTCAAAGGAAATAATCAATCTAACTAGTATTAAAAAAAAGCACGAGTTTCACAAAGACCACATTCACGCTTGTCCACACCTAATTTTGACACATTTCATCAAAGCCATCTGTTTGTTTGATCGTTCGGTACTCATCAACCTTCCTTGGTGATTTCACTCCATCTCTTAATTGCATTAATTATGTCAATAATGATAATTAAGCATAATAATCCACAAAACAAGATAAACTCCGCCTCTCACTACGTCCCCGCCGGCTGCCTCCTCTGTCTGTCCCTGCCTAACCCTGGGCACGAAAAACCGAAAACCGAGTACCGAACCGAATTTACCGAGAACCGAACCGAAAGTACCGAAACCAAAAATTTCGGTTCCAGGTTCGGTTCCAGGTTCTCAGGAACCGAATTTACCGAGGAAATTCGGTTCGGTGCCTCGGTTTACCGAAATACCGAAATACCGAGGAAATTTGAGTAGTGAGTACTAAGTAATATGTAATATTATTGATGGGTCTATTGTGGACAGCTATATTATGTATTTGTGGCTTTTTCTCTGTATGATTTGGCACTTATTCTATATGAAATCATGTTACATTTCTGTCAAAATTGGCTATTGAACTTGATGTTACATGCTGCTGTACCCTGTTCGGTAATTTCGGTAAATACCGGAACCGAACCGAAAGAACCGATACCGAATTTCTTCGGTACCGAGTCTTTTCAAGAACCGAACGGTACCGAGATTCTCAGGAACCGAATTTGTATGGGTACCGAGGAACCGAACCGATCGGTTCGGTAGTACCGAACGACCAGGGTGATCCCTGCCTCTCTGGCAACCATATTAACTTAAAAGCGATATTGTCCTCTCCGGCAACCATATTAACTTAAAAGCGATATTGTGTCATCATGATTATTTGATATTGATGGGACGTAGATTCTATGTGCCCACTGAGGCACTGACTAGATCAAAAATACATATCATTTTACATTTTTAATTAGTCTGCATTACAAAAGAGTAGCATGGCCTCTTTTTTTTAGTTTATAAAGTTGTTTTTCGATTTTTCTACCTGAAGCAGCTTTTAAACGGAGTGTTTTTTCAAGATAGAGTCTATAAATTAATTGTAGTATATACTATAGCTATTTCATTTATATCAGCTAAAACCGTGTGTAAATTTCTGTTATTTTGTACTCTCTCACGAACAATCTAAAACCTAAAAATCAAAACCAAAAGCCACAGGCTTAAGGAAATAAAAACATGCCACGAAAGATTGTAACCTAGGTATGCACAAGCGTTCAGATTGGGTTAACGAGGACGAGAACGTAGGCCGTACGCGGGCTAATTCATGAAAGATTTCGCCTCACTCGTTAGTATGGCCCAACTCGGCGTGGGTTTGTTTCTTGTGCTCCCGAGTCACCAGTTCCAACTGGGCTGTGTGCAGTGCTCTTTCTCTCGGCCGAGATGTCTACGGCTCCACGCACCATATCCATACTAGTACTGACCCATGAATACCGTTCTTACTTCTCACCCTGGGCGTTCGGTACTACCGAACCGATCGGTTCGGTTCCTCGGTACCTATACAAATTCGGTTCCTGAGAATCTCGGTACCGTTCGGTTCCTGAAAAGACTCGGTACCGAAGAAATTCGGTATCGGTTCTTTCGGTTCGGTTCCGGTATTTACCGAATTTACCGAACAGGGTACAGCAGCATGTAACATCAAGTTCAATAGCCAATTTTGACATAAATGTAACATGATTTCATATAGAATAAGTGCCAAATCATACAGAGAAAAAGCCACAAATACATAATATAGCTGTCCACAATAGATCCATCAATAATATTACATATTACTTAGTACTCACTACTCAAATACAACATGCAAATTTGGTTTTTCGGTAAACCGAGGCACCGAACCGAATTTCCTCGGTAAATTCGGTTCCTGAGAACCTGGAACCGAACCTGGAACCGAAATTTTCGGTTTCGGTACTTTCGGTTCGGTTCTCGGTAAATTCGGTTCGGTACTCGGTTTTCGGTTTTTCGTGCCCAGGGTTACTTACTTCATGTATCCATCTGATTCAAAAAGCAAACGTCAAATTCATGCGTTACAAAATTTTATACTTTTCAGGCCTTTGGAGTTCATCTTTGCTCACACCAAGTCTTAGGCAACTTAGTGTTCTATAAAGAAAAAATGTCTTAGGCAACTTCTTCAGTAGCTACGAGTCATGTGCATACTTGCCATGCGCCATGAATGCGAAGGCAAGATGCTTGGACAACCCAACTTCCCCTCTCATTCTTGTCCTGCTTTTAGTGCTTGAGTGCGCGCTTTAGACCGTTTTATCGCGAAACTGACGCCACAGGTCAGCCCTTGGCACGTCAAGAGGCAAATTACACTAAACAAATGTTAGATATAGATGGACCAATCCATGCCAGCCATCTCATACAATGATCACAAAGCCGAAGCATCTTTAGTTGTCAGTGAAAGCGTGTAGGAAATCACACGGTGATTTGTTTCACTGATACATGGAGTATACGTAGTGGTACAATGAGAGGATTACATGGGAGGAACAAACTCTTTTTATATTAAGAAAGTCTATCTATGGAAACAAACTAATCTATATCAATTTGACTATTGTTAGCGTGATTGCCGGATGGGCAATAGTGCCAGCACAAGGTGTGGTATGTACTAGTAGTCTAACACCCCCCCCCCCCCCCGGTGTGTCAACTGAGAGCTTCACAGATGTTGAGACTGGTACGGAACTTAGTGAATAACTAGGTCGACATGCCTTTGGTGAAAATGTCCGCATACTGAGAGCTCGACGGGACGTGGAGAACACGAATGTTGCCTAGTGCCACTCGTTCGCGAACAAAATGAAGGTCGATCTCCAAATGTTTGGTACGTTGGTGTTACATCAGGTTTGTGGAGAGGAAGACGACGCTGATGTTGTCGCAGTAAACGACGGTGGCCATCGGTAGGGGGCAATGAAGCTCGAGAAGAAGCTTTGCGAAGCCAGCATGCTTCAACAACTGCGTTGGTGACACCTTGATACTCAACCTATACACTAGAGCGGGACATAGTGTGTTGCCACTTAGAGGACCAAGAGATGAGGTTTTCGCCGAGGAATAGACAGTAGCAAGAGGTAGACTTGCGAGTGTCGGGGCAAGCTGCCCAATCAGCATCAGAGTAGGCGATGAGGTCACTCACAAAGGAGTGATTAAGGTGAAGTCCAAAACCGATGGTGCCATTGACGTATCGGAGAACATGCTTGAAAAGGTTGAGGTGCAGCATGCACGGATCATGCATGTGCAAGCACACTTACTGGACAACGTGGGTGATGTCAGGCCAAGTGTAGGTGAGGTACTGGAGCGCCCCGGCTAAGCTACGATAGAGGGTGGGGTCAGTAATAGGGTCACCAACGGCGGCAAGAAGCTTACACCGTGTCTCGAGGGGGGTAGTACATTGGTTGAAAGACTCCATGTTTGCACACTCTAGGATTTCAACCGCGTATTGTTCCTATGAGAGGAACATGTTGCCAGCGTTGCGTTTGACGAAGATGCCAAGAAAATAGTGCTAGTCCCCAAGGTCGGTCATGGCGAACTCACTCCAGAGAGCTAGGATGATCCGCTCATGGAGACTGGTGCTGGATGCTTTGAGAATGATGTCATCAACATATAAAGAAGATAGGCAGTATTAGAGCCATTTTTGTAGATGAACAGAGAGGGATCAGATTTAGAGCCAACAAACCTGATGGAGTAAAGGTAGGATATGAAGCGAATGAACCAAGTGCCAATGTCTGTTTGAGACCATAGAGAGATTTATTCAAGCGACAACCATGAGAAGGCTTGTTAAGATCAACAAAACCAGACGATTGTTGACGATAGACAATCTCAGCAAGGGTGCCATAAAGAAACATATTCTTGACATCGAGTTGGTGAACAGGCCAGTTGCCATAGAGAGCAAGAGAGAGAACAGTCCGGATGGTGGCTGGCTTGATGACAGGACTGAATATCTCGACATAGTCAATGCCAGTTGTTGGGAGAAACTGTGAAGGACCCAACAGGCTTGTAGCGATCAAGAGAGCCATCAGGTTTGTGTTTGTGGCAAAAAAATCCACTTGCCACTGACGATGTTAGCTCGTGGGGAGGAAGAATGAGATCCCAAGTTTGATTTGAATAGAGAGCCTAGAACTCATCGAGCATGGCAACTCGCCAATTCAGATCATTGAGGGCTCCATGATAAGTCTTGGGCAATGGCGAGATGGCAAGGACAACAATATGGAGATCAAGACCCGCTTGGGAACACTGACGTCGTGCTTGCTACGAGTTGTCATGGAGTGAGCGTTTGTCATGGCAGGGACAAGAACAATGTTGGAGGTATTGTTCCCGGTAGGGCTTAGTGCAAAGGCGCTGTGCTTGGGTCAACCAAGTCCCCAGTGGTGCCTGCAGTGGGTGCAACCGTTGCTGCGGCATCCATGGGTAGGGATGGAAACGAATATGATATGATTGAGTAGTCTCAAATATGAATATGAATATGAATCCATATTTTTAAAATGAATATGAATTTGAATATTCTCGAATACGAATAGAAATCAAATGTCATGATGGATATGAATTTGAATCAAATATGCACTTAATTCGGTCGAATATGAATATCCTCCTACAACTTCTGTAAAAAATCTCAGTAGAACAAATTCCTAGCGGTTTTGTTGATTTTTGACCGTTACTGAAACGGTTACCAGTTTCAAACCACCCAAATTCAAATTTGGAATCACAAAATTCGTCTGGTTTTTCCCAGGTTCCGATAATAGATCAAATACGAATCGAATAGTCTTGAATACGAATATGAATATTCTCGAATATGAATGCAAATATGAATATTCTCAAATACAGATATGACTATTCTTGAATATGAATACGAACATTTTTGAATATGGATTTTGCTTACCACATTCATACATTCATATTTTCTCGGATACAAATATCGGATAACCCAAGCGACGATGCCACAGCGTCTCGGAGTAGGTGGACATGGAGGCAGAAAGGGCTTATGCGGGAACGGACACTGGCCAAAGTGGGTAAAGGTCCTCGGAACTATTGCACCAAAGAATCACATTCCTGGTTTGGAGATCCTTCACAAAGAGACTAAAAGGGTCAAATTCAACGGAACATTGATTATCTGTAGTAAATCGATGGATGGAAATAAGATTTTTTATAATCTTTGGAGAAACAAGAACATTGTTTAGATGTAGAGGTTGATGAGAGGATGAAAGGGATGTGTGCCCAGAGGAGAGGATAGAAAGATGACACCATCTCCAATGACAATGTGGCGAGGGGTAGGGAAGGATGGGGGTAGAAGAGTTGAAATGTTACTGGGTTCACCAGTGAGGTGTGCGGTCGCGTCGGAGTCCATGCACCAATACAACAAAGCAGGGGGTCGCAGCGACATGGTGTTTAGTGCTTGGATGAGAAACGCCTGGTTCCAGGATGGAGTAGGTGAGCCGGTTGTGGAGGGGAGGCCACTGAGCGCGAGCGGCGTGCCACCGGGAGTGACAAGGTGTGCAAATTGTGTGCTACCATGCACAGTAGGCACATCACTGGGTGCGAACGACACGACGAGCAGGCCAGAGCTGCCAGGGGGTTTGGCCTGCTGCCTCAGCCACATCTGGAAGGTGCCGGTCCATGGGTTGAACCATGGGGAGCCACGATTGCCAGTGCCATGATTCTTATTGTGACCCTTCCCATTGCCCTTGGGCTTCCAGGAATTTGTGGAGTTGGAGGCCATCAAGGACTTGTTTGTGGAAGTGATGAGTGTGGTAGGAGAGGAAGGTTTGAGGATTTTTCATGTCCAATTCTTCAAGAAGGAGAAGAGACCAGGCCTCAAGGAAGGTGGGAAAGGGAGTTTTTGTTTTGATGATGGCGGTGATATGACGGAAGTTGACATTGATTTCGCGGAGGAGGGCCAGAATCAGAGCGTCATTGGAAACTTTCTAATCGAGATCACCAAGGGTATCAGCGAGGGACTTGAGCTTTTGGGTGTATGTCAAGATTGGCATGTCACCTTGAGCCAAGTTGCAGAAATCTAGGTCAAGCTAGAGCGCACGGACTTGCTTGTTGTCGCGGAAGAGATTCTCAATGCTCGTCCAAATGGTGCGCGATGAGGCCTCGGGAAAAAGGACGATGCCCAAGATTTCCTCCGAGATGAAGGTGTAGAGGAGAGAGAGGACATCAAAGTCATTTGTTTCCCAGTCGTGTCGCTGGCTGGGCATGCAGTGCCATCGATGTGCCGTTTAGCACCGTATTTGCCGACAAGGATGAGGATAGTCTGTGCCATCGTGTGTAGTTGGGTGGGTGGAGCTTGAGGGAGAAGGGAATGAAGTCCTTAACGTTGACAACGTTGATGGCGAGAGTGGAGGGTTTAGGAGCATTGGTGGCCATGGCAGATCACCAGAGGAGGTGGTATGGAAGGGGAGGGCGACGGGTTTAGGATCGTAGTCTATCCGATACCATGAAAGCGTGTAGAAAATCATATGGTGATTTGTTTCATTGGTACATGGAGTATATGTGGTGATACAATGAGAGGATTACATAGAAGGAACAAACTATTTCTATATTAACAAACACTATCTATAGAAACAGACTAATCTATATATCAATTTGACTATTGTTAGCGTGATTGCTGGATGAGCAATAGTGCCGGCACAACATGCGGCACGTACAGGTAGTCTTAACTGTCAGGCGTCCAAACCTAATCATTCTCCGGACAGATCGCCAGAGAAAAGAACTACGCGGTAACTAGTAGTATGCCCGTGCTAACGCTATGGTAAAATACAAAACAAGATAAAATTTGTAAAAAAATAAAACGAACAATCAGATTCATTAAGATTCACGTCTCATATATTGTATAACCAAATATTTTTGTCACATAATGAATATCACATAACGACTGATCCTTTGAGGAGGCGACATCATTGGACTCACCCACCGACGACTTTCTCCATCCCCACATTGTTTAAACTTGAGGCTACAAAGAAAACAAACATTTGTCACATAAAGAAATATGAAACACAGTAAGGAAATAGGTGTTTGTGGACTATTTACTTACCACATCACCATGCTAGGACGTCTTTATACACAATATTTTTGGTGCAAAAGTAGGCTAGACAGTGTAGCGCATCCGGCAATAGGGTGCTTAACTGATTTGCAGTAATCCACATTGCAATACAGGTCAATGGAAGCACAAACCAAATTTGCAGTACAGTAGGCAATTTATTTGCATGACACTGTGATGAGATTTTTCTTAAGACGACAAATTAGTAGGAACTGAAAAGAGGAGACGTCCTGCTGCTCATCGTTGGGCAGTATGGTTGACGTACCTGGGTGAAGCAGGCGGAACAGGTTCTGTTGGACGAACTGGTTCCTAATCTAATGAACAAGTTCCCAGGACTTTTTTTATGACCGGTTAGAGTCGTTTACGACCGGTTCTAATCAATTACGACCGGTTCGACCGGTTCCGACCACTTCTGTTGCCATACGACAACTCAGGTAGCCGTTCGACCACTTTGCTTTGTCGCTGCGCTCGAAATACCGTGATCGCAAACTCCTACGATCACTCAGATGCTGGCGATCACTGTTCACCGTGGTCGAACACTCTTTCGACCACGTTCAGATCTCCCCGATGAATGCTTGTCGCTACAAGCATCCACAGACACCTGTGATGGGTCTATAATACATGCAGATAAACTAATGTTACAGGATCAGCAATAAAATGTAATATAAGGATCATAAACTATTCACTTCCACCATAAGAAAGAATATATGCAAGAGAAGAACTCCAAAATTCAAACAAGAAAACCCAAAAGTTGACATAAAGCACATTAAAAAAATCACACATTTTCTAAGGCCACCAACAATACAGCTTGTTCTTCTAGGCTTCTAGCTAACATACATAGAAGGCTAGAAATAGCATAAACTATCCTGACGTTAAATTGCCAGACATGGCATGATCAGAGTGCAAGTTGTAAGGCCAATGCTGATTATTCTGTTAGTTGTCGAATTCTAAAGGAGGTTATTTGTTTCAAAATAACATTCCACAGGGTCAAATCTGCATCTAGTTTAATCCTTGAATTCTGAAGTGTCAGTTTTCTCAAGGGGTCATAAAAGCATTATTAATTATTTTGGCTACCTCCTAGAAAATTCTGTAACAGTAAAAGACCAGTAACTCAGCACATACAACCCTTTTCGATAAAGCACAATAGAGTAGCAAAAAGGAGAAAATAAGTCAAAGATAAAATGTCTGCAATATACATTGTAAGATGTATAACTTACGTAAAATGCCCCCATTTGTCCGCTCACTTCTTAATGCATCTGCCAGATGACTCCCTCTAGAACCAACAAGCTGATCATTAATCAAATTATAATCAGAAGACATCAAGCATTTTGCTGCACACTCTCCTGGTTTGATAACAGCCACACATGAAAAACTTAGAATCCCACAAGTGACACAGGATAATAAACCCTGATCTAAAAACCCAGCAGCACTGATTATATCCCCCTTATCACCGTCTGCATCCTGTGTATGGGATGAGCTAGACATGTTTACACAATCATCCATACATGTTGTAGGTGGGAATTTCTTTCCAGAGCAGACTGATAATGAATTTTCTTTGGATGAAGACAAAGCACTACAGCTTCTTTCAACATTCCAATCAAGTGTCCCATTCAGTGGTAAGCATCCCGAGGCTTCCAGAGCTTCTACGCTACTGCGTAGGCCATCTGATATGGATTTAGTTTTTGATTGGGGTCTTGAGCGTAAAGCTGAAAGTCAGGACCGTCATGGGCATTTATTGGAAGAATAATACAAGAAGACCCATCATTCAGAAGACAACTAAGCAGTTCATTGTCTTCAATAACATTTCGGACAAATATCTTTTTGACCAATTATTCCCCTTCACCTTTCTTCTTCTCCTTTAATCTAGAGCTTCGTGGTTCCATTGCCCCAATGGATGGTTCCCTAGAAACATACAAGTTGAAAATAAATTAAATGAAGAGTCCAAATAGATTAAAAAGGATGCACTTGTACCAACTCCAAGCGTAGAAAGAGCTATGTGAGAAAGCAGCTCCAATAACACACATGGTTAAGCATTATCTCATAGTAATGGCTACTGTGACATACAAATACGAAAAAAATAAGACTTTGTTGCCTGGATTACAGAAATGGACGTGGGGATATCAAATATCATCACCACAGAGCATAGAACTCAAATCCTCCTTGCTATCTGTTGTATTGTTAGCTGTTCCTCCTTCAAAAGACAAATTCTGATTGGTGGCATTACTCTCTAGTGTCAAATTCTTCTTTGGAACTTCGACCCATTCAGTTATCTCAATCACTGCTTCGGCCCTATCAAGAGCAATAATTTCGCTTCTACTCAAAGAAAAATGTAGATTTGCTTTGATTGGTGCAGATAAATTGCGGCTTTCATACCTGGTTAAAAAAGCACATGGTTAAATTCATGCAGTGAAATCAATCATATGGTGAATACGTATAACATGATAGCAATAGCATTAGGGAAGCCATAGTCAAATATCATTTAATTTGTCAGAAGGAAGATCCTTTTTCAAATGAGTTTAATCGGCATGACCATATGTATTGTAACCTCACATCTAGATATTCCCAATGAAAGCAGTTCACAGATAAGGGTATATTATGTCCAGGCAGTTCAGTTGATTATAGGCAGGACTTGAGACTGCAAAAAGGGGGGTAATATGCTTGCTTACTTTACACTGGCATCTGTCAGGCCTGATACGGAATAGTCCGCAAACTTGTGCGATGAAACACCTGGAGGCAGTTCATGAGCTTTGTCAAAGTTGAGAGAGACATCGAAGTCCTTAGTATGTCTGATGGACCTGAACATCTGTACGAAAGAAACAAATAGCAAGCCAGTTTATATATATATTTTTCAAATATAGTAAGAAAAGTTAACCTACAAGGCTACAACTATAACTCTATAAGTCAAAAGAATAACGAATTTGCTAACCTTTATTGGCATTTTCTTCATCCTCGGCACTAGTACTTGATCAATACTTTCATCTTTGACATAATCTGGGCCATCTATTTCAAGCACGAAACCGTAAGTAGAACCATCAATCATCCCCAGCTTACGGTTTAACTTAATTCCATCACTTAAGTTAGCAGCATGCAGTGAGGCACCCAGAACAATTGCTTCATCAGCATCAAGATGCTTATTGAGCTCACTCCTTCCCAGGAATTCCTGCAGCTTGGCCTGTACCAGGAGAATACAAATGAACTCAGTGAGCTAAAATGTGGCAAATGATAAACATTGCACTAAAACACTAACGAATGGTGAATGATGGAATTAGATAAGGCGTGTAACTCTATTTCGGAAGTAAAATAAAGTCCTATATGTGACTAACAGTGGCATAAAACCCCTTTGAGAAGTGACAACAAATATAACAAGTGCAAAGCACTGAATTGAATTCATGATGAAAGCTTCTCTGTGAAAAAGTGAAATGAAATATAAAGCAGGCAATCATGTGCTTCACATGCAACCAGGTTATAATAGTAGTTTAGTTTCTCTGAGCATGAATGGGTGCATGGAAAAAGTTCTCATTACAGCGCTCAATGCAAATCAAGTAGAAGCCTAAAATGATAACTAAATTTAATCACCTGCAATTTTGGTACCCGATAGCTCCTCCTATTAGCTCTACAGCATAGATTACATGGCAGGCAAAGTTTGAAATTTTAACGATATATTACATGTTTTGTGTTTTTCAACCAAAAAAGTTAGTGCCTCTTATGAATCAGTACAACAGACAATTAACCCTTCACGAAGCTAGGTTGCAACCAGAATTCCTAAGCCTAATAGCCGTAACCAAAATCCCTAAAACCTAATCTCAGAACAAATAGCCCTCGCAAAAATAACTAAAAAAAATCTCAGAACAAAATCAAATAGCCACAAGGCCGCAGAGGATTACCATGCCCCAAGCGAGATCCAATTTTCCTGGGTTAACAAGAAAGCCAGCAGATTTCCGGGTACACTTTAGGTCGATCGATTGGCACTCACCTGGTCGCGTCGGGAGTCGGCGAGTCGCGGCGCCGGAGACGGAGCAGCTGCGGATCTGTGGGAGGGAGGCGGCCTCGGCGGTGTCCCCCACCTGAATCCCAGCAGTTAGATCTGCTACGTTGGAGACGGAGGCGGGAGGGACGGAGGGCTGACGGGGAAGGCGGGGGCGCGGGCCCGGCCGGAGGCGGAGGTTGCGTGAAGCGGCAGCCGCCGGCGCAAGAGGAGGGAGAGGCCGAGGCGGAGGACGGGGGCGGGGCGGCGCGCGCGGAGCTTGCGCGCGAGGCAGAGGTACTCCCACGCCCCGCCGCCGCCGTGCTCCGCCTGCTCCTCCAGCCGCAGCAGCCGGGCCTCCTCCGCCGCCGCCGTCGCAGCCACCGCCGTCGCAGCCGCCATGGGTGCGGGGAGAGTGGAGAGGAGGGATCGACTCGGCCAGCAGCAGGTGGAGAGGACTCGGGCGGACCGGACGGGCTCTGTTTGTTCCGTTTTCGTGCGGCTTCGGAGTTGTTCAATGATGTGTATGATCCGGCTTCGGAGCAGGTGGAGGATCGCCGCCGCGCCGCCGCCCTGGTGGGAGAGGGGGAGTCGCGCGCGGGGTGGGGAGGATCGCCGCCGCGCCGCCGCCGGGGGAGAGGGGGAGTCGCGCGCGCGCCGCCGCCGGGGGAGAGGGGGAGTCGCGCGCAGGGTGGGGAGGACGCCGCCGTGCCCTAGGGTTCCTGCGTGCGGGAGAGGAGAGGAGGAGTCGGTGAGTCGCGCGTGGGAGATGGGGGAGAGGGGGAGTCGCAGGGTGGGCGTGGGATGGGGCGCGGGATGGGTTGATCCAAACAACCTGGGCCGTTGGATATGAGTGGGTAAGGATAGAGAAAGGTGGGAATTGATCTTTGATCGTTGATTTCACTGGTTGGTTGTCCTGGGGACACGAATTGGTATGGACGCAGGAAAACTAATGACTGCTGGGGCACAATTTGAGGTGGTCGTAGGAAAGAACTGAACTGGTGGATTTTAGGGGTAGAGATGGATGTCTCCGGACTCTCAGTCTCAAGTTTGTCGCCTATAACCGACCTGACCTTGCATCAAGACAAACGTTCTTTTTTCTGCACATGATGCATGGGACTGTTGATCGTACCAATCTTGGACGCTGGCACGCTGCCCCATCGCAGTTTCTTCTTCCTGTTGCGCTCGTGCCGGGGCTGACGAAAAGACGGGGAACGTATGGTGCAGGCTGCAGAAACGACCATTGCAGCCCACCGCCGGCGAGAAGAAGGCTCAGGGAGTCAAACCGGATCGCCAAAGGAAATAAAGTTAGGTACCCTGTCACTCTCGGCGAGGAAACAGCTGAACCTTGCACGCCTGTCACCCCCCATTAAAAAAAAGGCCTTGGACTTGGACCAAAGAGCGGTGCTATGCGCACCTATGAATGGGTTTCTTCAAAGAAATTTGCATAAAGTCGCGTCAAATACTTGTAAGTGGAGATGCTCGTTATACGTTTTACCCAAAAAAACATGTTCAATTCTTACACTTGTTTTATTTTCGGTAATGATATTGTATGGGCAAGGTGTTTCCCTTGTGAGCAACCCTTAAAATAATAATACGAACTTAATTATAATATTGACTATCGATTGGCGTGAGAATAAATCGTAGCTTACCAAGGTGGAATGGGCAAAAATACTTACATGTCAAACAGTTCATATGGAACTTCTCGTCATCTCATCTTTAGGATTGCTCCCATCTAATTAGATTATTCAGCTGCTGAAATTTAACACAGATAAGAAAAAAACACTAGTGGTTCACTATTGGGTCAACACAGGTCAACCCATTGGCACCTTTCTTGCTTGAAGACTTCGAAACACTTCTTTTAGAGAAAAACCTTCAAAACTTGTGTTCTTAATTTGCATTCAGAGTTTGCATCAGAGAAGCACTCGTAATTCATCCACAAAACACAAATCAGGAAAAGAGGGCAAAGTTACAAAAGCAATTACACTTGTAGAAAAAGGAGGGGGAGAAAAGGTAAACCCCATGTTGGATGGAGGCAGCTGCAACAGCAAGACAGGCAAGCAGCACTACAACCCCAACTATCGTGCACTGACTCCACGCACGCACGCACGCCATACTACTAGCCTAGTGCTGTGCCTTCTTCCTCCTACCTTTTTGTTCCTATTGTCCTGTCCTCTCCGGTCTCCCACCCCAAATTCCTCTCCTTTTCTTGGTGCTGCTGCACGAACGCCTCCAGGTCGCCGCCTAGGGATCGCTCCCAAGATCCTATTTTGATCTTCACGGCGAGGAATTCAGTCCTTCATCGTCAAGGCCCACCTCGCAGATCGCCCCCATCGTGCTCGATTTGCTTGTAATTTTCTGGTTCTGATACTTGGCTTCTTGTACCTATCTTTGATCTTATTATTCTTGTAACTGCTCTGTTTTCTTGTTCTGTTTTTCGTTCAGATCAGGGGCTTGATCGTGGTTAGAATTGTGAAGTTTGGGGCTTTCCTTGATTAGTGTCTGCTTACCCGGCAAACTTGGTTGTTTTCTTGATAGGGTACTAAGTTCGATGCTTACTTTCAGGTTTTAACCTTGTTGGAGTTTGATTTAAGGATAGCTGTTTACTATTCTTTGCTGAACTCCATGCAATTCTCCAGTTAGTTTAACAATGAATGATCTACTTGTATAATCTGGTATCGTACCCTGCCCTTGGCCCCTGGGTATCAAAGATTATTATTTAGTTTTCTCACGAGAATCCCTTTCGGAATTCAAGGGAATTTTGACTCGTAGTTACTGTTAGTGCGTATGAACTAGGTGCCACCAAACAAATGACATACTTCAGGGGTGTTGTATTGGACCATATATCATCACTATGAGTTCGTGTACTTTTTTCCTGGTTAGCACAATCTCCTTATCTCGTTGTTGGTAATTCTCAGTTTCGATAACATATTCACAATCAGCAGGATTGCAGGAATATAACTAAAGCTAAGCATTGCGCAACAGTATGCCGTGGACTCCCCTGCACTCGACTTACTACAGTAGCCGAAAGTGTGTTCGCCTTGTTGTGTTTTTCCGTGTGATTGTGTATGCCACTTCCTCTACTCAGAACTTCTTTTGCGTTCATCATCAGAAATTTTCGTAATGTAGAGTGCATTCTGAATTTTTCGTTTGGTATGCATTGCAGGTGAGGCAGTTACATTTACAGGAGACTCTCTTTTCCTTTGAGTGGCTTTCTGTTCTCGACTATATTGGGTGTGAAAAGAATGAGAATGTATGTTAAGATTGAACTTAAGAGATTTCGTGTTGTGAAGGAAGTGGGAACTATAGTAATGAATGTTAGGATCTTTGCTTGTTATCAGTTGATGCAAGTGTGCCAGGTGAGCCATTTGTTTATTCTCTGAAACAATCCTGTTTCCTAAATGAAATATGGTTGTTTGTCAACAAACATTCAGGTGTCATTTTTCATAGCTAAGTTTATGGTAATTTGTTTGGCACTTTTCACAATAATCTTGATGCAGTAGTGAAAAGTATCATCCATCAATAACGATGGGAGATATTCCTGTTATGGAATAGCTAAATTAGTTATGCTTTCGAGTGCATTTTGCAAAACACTCAAGGAGATATGTCAAGTTTTAGTTCTTATCCTGGGACCCAAAACCCTCATATCCTTGAGTTATGCAAAGAAAAGATGTATTGATCTTTCTTATTTCCTTTTTTATGTGAATGCAACATTGTTAATTGATAAATGATAGGTAATGTTATCTGATAATGTTATTTTTATCTAGCTTGGCTAGGAAATAGATAATTCATTGGTCTGTGCATAGACTCCTTATAGTATTTATATGCATATCTATCTGAATCAAATATATATACCTGTAAATTCAGTTTACATGTTCTTTTTTAAATTATCCGTGCATTCAGTTATTGCACACATCTTTCTACACCTTTTTGTTTTGTGTGTCATTGGTATTCTAACAACTTGTTCTAAATTGCAGGCTGAGTACTTCCGTCAATTGCTTAAGCCTGTCACGTAGTCTAAACAGAGGACACGAGTTTAGTTATTGTATCTGCTATTTTAGCTTTCATTTGATATTAAGGTGCAACAACAAAAGCAGTGCAGTGGTGATGATGGCTACCTTGTGGTAGGACATATTTGGCCTTCTTGTTGTTGCGAGCTGCAAACATATTGTAGAAGTCTCGTTGTTTTGGGCAGTGTAGCTACTGCACCAAATCGGTAGAGTTCCGAACTAAACTGCATTCTTGTCCAGTATCAACCATCGAACCATGCAGAGGGATCCGACAGCTTTCACTGGAAACCCCTCCTTTGCTTATGGGCATGAAGCAGATGGTTGTATGGCAAATGGACCTTTGAGCGGTCAATGCAACTACAGGGTCCCTGTTTCACCTGCCTTTGGTGTCCCTGCAGGCATGACAAGCCCTCAACTCCGAACCCCGCTTGATGGATTTGAGTTCCAGCCTTCCAAGGTATGCCCGAGAAACTTCATCATCTTTGATCACACCGATGACAAAGGTCGCATCATGTATCATCCTGCCTTGGTGAACAAGCTGAACCCCACAAACATCAATGCTTTCCCTTCCTACCGCGATGTGGTATGCAGAAGTTCTGGCCAAGACAATGGTAATCTGGAAGACGAATCCTTGTCTTTCAAGGAGGACACAAGAGAAATCGATGCACTGCTGAGCTCTGATGAAGAAAGTGACGAAGATGATGTCGTGAGTACCGGGCGTACTCCTGACCGCTTGGAGGGTAGTCTCCTTGATTCGTCTTCACCGCCCAGGTTTAAGAAAATGAGTCATTATTCTGAAAAGAGTTCGGTTTTGCATGGATCAATGGAAAATGTTACTCATGAGAGGATGAGGAAGATGGTCACTGTTCTTAGGGGAATAATCCCTGGTGGAGACCAATTGGATACTCCGGCTGTCCTAGAGGAAGCTGTTAGATACCTAAAGTTCCTCAAGATGGAGGCAAAGGAACTCGGCGTGGAGGGCTCGAATGACTAGAACTGGCCAATGATCTGGTGGTGACAGTAAAGCCCTACATAAATAAAATCTGAAGGCATATGGCCTTAAGCAAGGGCCTTATCATCATTGTTACTGGATTGGCTTTGTGTGGGTGTGGAAGGCAAGGAAGGCATCCTGCTTTTGCTTCTTTCTGCAGACCTCAAAAGGTTGTGTTTTGTGGGATTCTGATGCTTGATCTCTGGTGGTATGGTCTGGCCTCACTGTGGCTTTCCCTGCCCCCTCATGGTGTGGTTGGATCGTGGGAAGAAGCTTTGGATGATGCATTATGTTGTCTGGCTTACTTTTGCCGTTCGTGACTTAGCACTCCACCGTTCTTGTGATCAAGCTTCCTGTGGTGGGCACATCCCAGATCACTGTACTTTTGCTGAAGGTTACTTCGGTCTGCCTTTCCAAGCTCTTATATTTGTGCACTGCTTAAATTATGTACATGCTTGACTTGTTATTGTGTAGACTGTACAGAACAACATCTTATCATTGTAAACTACCATATGAAATGATGCACTTTGGCTTTGTGACTTGTGTCGAGAGGAATCTATATCGCTTCATTTGCTTTGGAGATGATGATGATGGTTCTCACCTTTGGTTAAGCATAGAGATGATTGTGATGATGGTGTCCAATAGATAGCATGACATTTGTGCTTTGATTTATTCGCTGTGCTTTTTCTGAAAGCTATGAAAGCGAATCCAGCATTGGCACAAACGTGCAATCTTTTGCAAAGGCCAATTATGCTTGACTAAAGTATGGTGTTTCTTATGCTTTAGCCTTGTCGTTTGCTTGGCTATTGAGTTGGGAGAACGTTGTTGAACACTTGGCCATGCAGTCATTATTATCTCTAGGAATAAGTCTACTTCACTCCACTTAACTCTTACGAAAGTCTAAATTTCAACCTCCAAATACAAACCGGATGTTTGCTCCCTTAAAGTATCAATACCGTTTATTTTACCCCTTGAAGTCGATTGAAAGTGGTTTTGCTCCAAGGTGGTGCCAACATGGAGGCAGTTTCGACATGTAAGCTTATTTTCGGTTTAGGGTTTTGACACGTAAGCAATCTAATTAGCAGAATCAGCAAATAAACAAAAAAGGATGGTGGGACCCATATGTCATACTTTAAAGCTTTCTTCTATATCTACTCTAGTTGCTGCTGCTGCTCTCTCTCTCTCAACATGAAGCCAAGAACTCAATCTCGATCTCCTCTCCTGTATGAACATGGGAGGGTTGGCTCAGGCTCGCTACCCAATGTGCACCGCTGCTTGCCGACCGCTGGATTAGTCTCAAATCATGACTAAGAAATTGATGCGTAAAGACAAAAAAAATTGCTCAAATCAAACTAAGAAATTGGTTGTATCAAAACCGAATCCAATAAAAATGGAGTGCATAGAAATTAAGTGGACTTGGAACGACAATGCTGTTGCATCCACATGTAGATTGGAAGCATTTCTTTTAGGGGGAGGAGAGGACCGATGTTGTCCTAGCTTCTCTCCACTGTCCATTGCATGGTGGTACAGCTGCTACTCGTCGATATCGTCAGCTTGCTACCACCTCCAGCGCATGGGTAGTGGGTACTCTAGGCCCTTTGTTCAACCTCATCTTTTGCACACAGAGGTGGAGCAACAGCAGTAAGAAAGGACGAATGCAGCAGTGTGGTGTGGTTAGAGCCGAAGAAGATGACGATGTTCCCGGTGACCCCATGACGTTTCCATTAAATTGATTAAGGGAAAAATGAAGTTTTACAAGTGGGAGAATGATGTGACGCTAATATTTTTGGGATATCTTGCCGTCTCCGTTGTGACTACGCGCGGGCTGTGGTCCTCGCGTCATGCCTGAGGAAGCTACAGGAGCAGCCTCGACCATGGCCAAGAAGTCGCTGCCAAGGGTGGTGAGGTGGGCATTCTTGCTGGAGGTCCTCGCGGAAATCCTACCAACGAAGAGGATCTAGAGAGAGATACATAGAGATATGTGACTAGGGATAAGAAATATGAGGCCGGGGACATGGGGTGGAGGAGGAGGAAGGCAGCTAAGCGAAGCATAGTGGAGGAGACTATGGCCGTGACTAATGGGAGGCGAGGGGAAGAGCAAGAGATCAAGGAGTACGGCCATGGCCAAGAGCTCTGGGAGAGATAGAGAGGGTGGAAGCAAGACAGTGGTATTCTGCATATGTAATACAACTGCACTGAGTGCTTTCGGGTAGGGTGCAATCAGGTTGGATTCGGACGGATATTGTTCATACCGTATTCTGACTCATATTATTTTCAAGATTCAAAGTCAAATATGGTAAATCCATATACGAATACAAATTCAGAGTTTCGGATATGGTACCATTGGGATGGATACATGATAGTTTCGGATCGAAAACGGATAATATAGACGGACAGTATGTGCATACATAAAGGAATATACACTGAACCATACCACCATCACTTTAAGCCTTCAACTAGCAATAAATTTATCTAGATTACTTAAGTACAATAGCCGACACAGCACAAGTTCAATATAAGCGATAAATTCATGCATAAGTTCAAAAACTGATAAATTCATACGCAAATTCAACATAAGTAGGGAGGATTGGTGGCGACTGGACAGAGTGGCTGGACTTTAAAGTTTGGTTAGGACTTAGGTAAAATCTAGACCTGTTGGTATCAATGATGGTTGATGGGCTGGGCTGGTTAGGGTACTAGCTTACTTGTCAGATATCCGGTCGGATAGTATCCGGTTTACCATTTACCGATGCTATCCAGTCATATTTTAGCTCTCCTGTTTTTACTACCGTATTCATCAACAACTATCTAGTACTGATTGGATTCAATACTAGATACTAAATTACCTTCCCGTATTTGGTAACGACTAGATTCGGTACCACATCGATCAGGATTAGCCCGTACTATTTGCACCCCTACTTTTGGGCACCCTGTGACTTTTTTACCTCATTTTGTTTTCTCGGTCAAGCTTCAGTTTTCTTTCCCTGGGGATGGACAGTTTACTTTAACTTCCATGGTTAAGTTAAAAAAATTATTTGTGTTGTTTCCTGGTCTATGCTTGCTGAGTAAAAATGGATGAATATGATATTGGCTCAAGAATGACGCTTTGAATAATTTTTTGGAACCTTTAGTAAATTCTATGGTAAATACAGTAACTGCATGCTGGTTTCACTAGCACAGCTATGATTGTGATGGGGACTCATAGCTTTAACTCATCTGAGGTAACTTAATCGTTAAGGTGGTACATCATGGATGGACATGGTTGCTGTCTGGATCCGTTGAAATTAGGATTTTACCTTTTTATTATTTGAGAATGGTAAACTACTCCCTGATATTAATACTTATATTTAAGTAGTATTGTTATAATCACTTTCACAGCAAATAAAATATGGCCAAAACAAAATGTCTACAATTTTTATCGACAAACAAAATATGGCCATCAGCTAGCTTTTATTATTTTTGGGTGGGGCTGTCTCTGATATGTTTGGAACTAATAATAACCAATACATTCCCGGGGGGATTCCCGGCCGCGCAGCACCTCCACGTCGCCCCGCGCGCTCGGTCGGCCGGCGCGTGTCCAGCGGAATTCGCGTACGGCCGGCCGAGCCACTTTCCTCGTATTTTTCGATAATTATGTAAAGGTCCTTTTTCCTCGCAAATAGGTCCCTGCAAGTTTTTTCTTCGCGAAAAAAATTTTTGGATGGCGCCCCGCGGGTTTCCAAAATTACGTATAGGTCCTTATTTACTTACGTACAAGTCCTTGCAAGTCCTCGGTTTTTTTAAAAAAAACCCTTTGATTTCTCCGAAATTGTGCTTTTGTCCTTGGTTTTTTTATGAAAACTCCCTGCGAATTATCGTCTCTTTTACTTTAGTCTATACGGTAGCTAGCGCGGCGTGCGCCGCGCTTATGCAGCTAGTATCTTGGGCAATTGGATTCGTTTGTAGAGTGAGGCTTGCGTTCGGTTGGACTTTATTTTTCTCGTAAAAAGAAAGAGTGTGTGTGGGGTCCCCAAAGACGTCGAAGTTTTGCATTCGACCTGCCGCCGAATCCTTCCAGATGCTTGTGTTGAATTATATGTACCAATTAATTTATTAAAAAATTTAAGTTGATAAAAAAATATAGATAATTTACTTACATTTGAATACTTCTTTTTATATGTAGACTCTCACAGACTTAAGACGTAGAATAGAAGTATGTTGTAATTATATATTTTTTAATTGTGCCTACGGAGTCTTAAGACCTTTTAGGGTGGTGATCGGTTCGGCTGAAAAGCCCATGGCTTATGACTGAAAACACTGTAGCTGGTTGAAAAAAGCACTGTAGTTGACAGAGGCTTATTTAGCATAATTAAATTTAAAAAAATTAAAAATATAAAAAATATGTTAGCCCATTACGTATAATACAAACAAATACGAGAAAAAAAGAACCGGCAAAAAAGCTCAACAAAAAGCCAAAAGTTCAGAAAAAGACGAAACTTATGAATAGTGAAAAATAAGCCAGAAGCCGAAACCGAGTTGATCATCACCGTCTAATACTATATAGAGTTACATACACCAAATAATTTATCTAAAAGTTTAACTTGATGAGAAAAATATATAATTTATTTATACTTCAACGTCGTGCTTGTTGCCGGGAGTTTTTATGCGGATATGCGGTCTTGAGTGATGATTCCTTCATAGTTTCTGAAGCTGACACGAGGTGTTTCTTGCTTGACCTGCATCTGAACAGATGGAATGTTGTCACTCCACTTGTTGAGCTCACGGGGCCGTCGCAATGGGGCAGGAAACTTCTGCCAGGCAGAGAGCATGGAAGGGGATTCATAAATGGGACTTCTTTCTCATGACCTGATTCAAAAAGGTGATTATCGCTACCTCGAAGATCTGATTAATTTGCGATTTTCATGGCTCAAGTCTTGGGAGATCGAAATAATGTGCTTGGATTATGTTGGCACGGATACTGGCGGAGCTACAGGGTGGTCCGGCCGCGGACCACCCTATGCTCGGATAATAAGGTCTTCATGTATTTGATCATAATGCAAAAACTTGTTGAATCACAGCTACATTTTACCTCCTGCTAAATCATTTAATTTGCTCTATATGTGTCAAGCTAATGACACGCAACTTGGGAATCTAGATGTACAGTAAAATCGTTGGCTAGTTTGGCATCTAGATGTACAATAAAATCGATGACTAACTTGGCATGTTCATATTGAACGACAGTTGATGGTTTTTAGCTAAAATAAATAGTAATGACTAAAAAAAGCTTTTAGTGGGAGGATACGAGTGGTGGGGAAAATAAAAAAGAGATGCGTGTGCAAGACAGGAGCGAGAAGAGTGAGGTAGTGATATGTCTGTGTCCCATAACTTATTTTCAGGATGAGAGAAATAGAGAAATTATTTTAGAAAGTTAAATATTTATATTACCTTCTTTCTTCTGTGAACAGAAGTCGGTGTAAACGGTCTCGTAAATTTGCTGAGATAGGTATTTGTTGTCTTAGCTTGCGTTTGCTCCAAATGCGGCTTTCAGGAAGTTACCCATGCAAGCAAACTCTTCTAATCTACTCCTTTATAAAATGTATTTTTTAAATAGCTTTGTCCATAAATATAGAATGTATTTAATTCTAATATAAAATTAATGTGATGTTCTCTTTATATCCTGACAAGAAGAAGAAGTAGTGACGTACTGTTCTTCAACTACTATGGGTATATAATATTTCAATTCTATGTTAAGAAAGCTATATTCGTCTGTTTTATGAAGTTCGTATGTTCTTTTTCCCTTAATTGCATTTCGTAATTCATATACTTGTGTACCGATATGTTAAATTTATAGCGGTTAAATAAATTTTAGATAATGGACCACCATAGCTACAAATCCTGGCTACGCCACTGGGCACAGACACTATGGGTCTGTTCTTTTTGGCTGCGGTTTATAGCTTTTGGCTACGGTTTATGACTTTTGAGCTATTTGTATGAGAGATTACAGAGTAACAGAAACTCACGTGTGGTTTATGCTGATATAAATGAAGTCAGTAAAGTATGTACTACAATTAACTAGTAAACCATATCTTAAAAAAATACTCCGTTTAAAAAGCTAGTTACTATAGAAAAACCGAAAAGCAGTTTTTAGAAGCTGAAAAGAACAGAGCCATATCTCTGGTGCCATTATATTTTGCAGCCAGGGCTCTCTGACGTAACGTCAGGTGACGTTGGGTCACTGACGCGTGGGTTCCACAGCTCTGGGGCCCACGCGTCAGTGACCCAACGTCACCTGACGTTACGTCAGAGGATCCGTTTCCTATATTGTGTGTGGTGCAAGGTGATTATTATTGCTCGCGCCTTTTTTTGCCATTTACAGTCGTTAGTTCCTACCAGATTTCAACTCTAGCGGGTTCGCATTTTTCAACTTATTTTGTGTGGTGCAAGGTGATATTTATTGCTCGCGCCTTTTTTTTTTTTTTTGCCATTTACAGTCGTTAGTTCCTGCCAGATTTCAACTCTAGCGGGTTCGCATTTTTCAACTGTGCTAGGTGAATATGATTCACTCGGCCGTTCTCGCAGCCAAGATGTATATATCACCACTATCCAGGTTAAGACCGAGAGAATGCACAGCGGTAAACTGAAACCGGTGAGAATTGACCATGTGAATATTGCCACATCTTTCGTTGAGCGGAAGGAAGGATTTATTTGGACCAGGAGCTGTTTTGCAGCTGGACATTGATTTCTGATGCTCCATTATACCTTATGTATTTTATGCATCATGAAACTTCTACGATGCTATTGATGTTTTGAACATGTGGATTGTGGATAGTTGTAACTTGTAAGACTATGCAATGAGAGCCTCATGAAAGTGATAAGTATTTAATATTACTTGTGTCACTAACCTTCTCTTCTCTGACTCTGATCCTCCACTCGATTCTAGGATAGTACATCTTTCTCTGAAGCTGAGGGAGGATCTGGGCCTTGACGACTATGGGAAGACGGACTGAAAATCTCCATTTCTTGGCACTAGGCGTCAAAAAAGCCCACGTATCGATCGGCCCACGTGTTATGAAGCATTGCACAGCTTTGTCAGATTCTGTTGCCTTGCAGATGGTCTGCGATAATCCACACCGGCTGTGGCCCATATTTGTGTCACCCAAACAAACTCTGAAACAACCCATGTTCAGAAAACCTAGGGAGTTGGGGCACGATGACAGCAGCCTATCAATGTCATTGCTCACGGCTTCAATGGTGCAAATTAATGTATGTTTGGTTTCGAAGGAAGCCGAAGCACTATCAATCAACTTTAACAATGTCTGGAGTTCAAGAGGAAACAGACGCCGTGAGCATTGCTTCCTGTCAAATTTATCTCAATGATGACAACTAACGACGATGGATTCCAGTGATAATCAGTACCAGCTGCACACAGGTTTCACGAGGTTCAATTTGGCTTATTACCCCGTTCTTATTTTGAGAGAAAAAATTAGGCGATTCCATTTTATTTACTCGTTGCCTAGCACTAGAGAGAGGTCCTAAATTTACTTCGACAAAAGAAGTATTACAATTTGTGATCAAATTTTATTTTTTACACACTTTCATATAGTAACGCTTTAAGTACTGATTTGGAGCTCTCTCAAAATAAAAATTATCCCCTCCAGTCATAAATACATGTTATTTTGAGATACATGCAAATAAACTTTTGAAACTTTGGGCATCGGTGTCTTTTTAAATATTTATATTTGATACATGGAAATTATATGCGTAGATTTGTCTTAAAAAGTACTTTTGTAATATTATAATTTTTTAGGTTGATAAATATACTATAGTATAAATTAGTGATCAAAATGACATTTTCAAGACCGTATCGATGTCTAAGATAATATTTATGTATTTATTACTAGAGGGAGTACTGATTTGGAGCTAGGAAGTGCTAATCTAGTCAAGTTGTGCACTTTATCTTAAACAAAGATTCCAAGAAGGACCTTATTTAAAGCATAAATTTGTTGTCTACTTTACTTTTGCTGAGCTCAATGAAGACCAGGGAAAAGTACTAATAACAAGCACTGTGTCTTTGATAAAATTTGGAAACAATTCTAGTTTATTTTAGGTTCAGCTTCTGACTTTTAATTCACTATTTTTTATTTCTTTTTTGATTTTTTGGCTTTTTTTCTTTTTTTCCTTGTATTCCTTTGTGTTGTTCGTGATGGGCTAACATGTTTTGTCTATTTTTAATTTTTTTAAATTTAATTATGCTAAATAAGTCATTAGTAAAAAATAAGTGAGCTACAGTGAATAGCCATAGGCCATCGCCAAACTAAGCACCACCTTAATTTTTCTTGTGGTTAATCTAGATATTTAGAAATATTTGTGGTCAACGTAGAAAAAGCTTGACCAGTACCAAAAAGAGAACTATTTTAGACCAGAATTAGTATTTTGAAAAAACAAGTGTGTGTTCTCCGTATTTCTTTTTATTCGCAAAAAGGTCGCATGAAATAAAAGTCTTTTTTTGGGGAAAAAAAGGAAATATGCAGAGGTTGCTAGCGTATTATCCAAGGTGGACTTTACCCCGATGAACTTGTTAGCCGTCCACCACGTTGCTATGAGAATCTGCAGCGGTCAACAAAATTCACTCCGCTATAGTACCGTGAATTATTTCCTTGTATTGCCCGTCCAATTGAAAAAAAAAGGTTCAGATTAATGGCTACAGTAAAGGTGCTAGTACTGTTGCTACAATATCCGGCGAATCTTGCGCATTTTTCGCTGATCTAATGGCGCAATTCGTGACATGTAGAACCTGGAATTTATTCAATATTGCAACATAGAGTACAAGCAAGCCGTTTTTCTTATGAGACCAGAGTAGAAGCAAGCCCTACTTGCCAAAGAAACTCTTTTCTTGGTACGAATATTTAGAAGTCACTACATCGCAAACGTCCAAAACCGATTTGTAGAATCCTTGAAAGGGAGGTGTCACCAAGAAATGTTCAGACCGTTGCTCTCAAAAATGAAAAAATGCACAAAGCGGTGACACTCAAGTCGCATTCTAAAGGCAGAGTCCAGCACATTGATGTTTGGTAATTGGTAGTAGTTGCTCCAAGGGTTTCAGTTTTTCTACATGTGCTTAAATATTCATGCATCTTCCAAGAAACGTCACGTCCGACCACATTATCCTGAAAAGATTTGTTCGCGAGATATTGTCTTCCCCTTTTTCTTCTTCTCTGATCGTAAGACAGAGCACAAAGTCTTATTGAGAACTTGGTCAGATTTCCCATGTACCCCCTGCAAACTTGGTCAGATTTCTTATGTACCTTTACAAAGCTTGGCTATTCCACTTTCAAGAGGATCGTGGTCTCAGATAGGATCATTTTACGTTTGACGAGATTGAATTGTAGAATCGAATCGTAGAATCAAGATTCTATATAAATTTTAAAATTATATATATTATATAAAATTCAAATTATATTTCTAAATATACAAGTCTATAGTAGATTTTTTAATTTAATTACGTAATTTGAGTACACTTATTCATGTTATATTGATTAAGGTTGATTTTTGAACTTATTTAATTATTTTTTAAAAAAATAATAATCTAAAATGCAATATGTCAAAGATAATACTTTTTTACCTTAGAATAACATATAAATAACAGAACAACGCAAATTAAACTAGTGCAACTTAAACTAGCAATAAGTAGTATCAAAATTTATATGCTAATATAGTTTGTTGTCAGAATCACGATCCCACTGCGATCCTACCCGATCGTAACGATTATACGAGTAGAATTGCGATCCCACGTGATGCCACCTGATCTCGATTCATATTGCGATCTGTGTCATCTACATCCGGTAGAGTCGTGGGATCATAAGATACTACGATACGTGTTACGATACTGACAACCGTATCCACTTTTACCCTTCAGCCCTGTGGGACAATAAGTGTCAGAAATCCCCCTACAATTAAAAACCTCTCAATCAATTTCTGTGCCCCTAAACTGAATTGCCCCTAAACTGACTTGTCAGTCAGAATTAGCACAGAAATTCCTCTTCAAAAAAAAAAAGAATTAGCACAGAAATATACAGAAAAGAAGTATCACTAATTCTCAAGTTCAAGGTCTAACAGCCGCTTCCATTTAGACTCTAGCCCTCGCACTGGAATTAGTATGGCAGTATTAACTTGTTTAGACTTATTTAAATATTCTCTCGGTTCTTTTTTACTCTACGTTTTAGATTTTTCATAGTCTCCAAGATGTAATATTTACCGTTACTTTTTATAATTTTATATCAAAATATACTAATAAAACTGTAATATTATAAAAAGTTTTTTTACGATATTACTAATTATATAATTTTAATATAGTTGCAATTGGTAATTTTAAACCTATATATTAATAGAAAGTTTGACTATACCGATATCAGAACGAAAAGAACGGAGGGGTACTCCCCGTCTGAAATGCACGGTCAACCTTTTCGATCCACTCCACTAAAAGTCTAAAACACACTTCCAAAAATCCACGGTTGCAGCGATCTCTCTCGTGCCTGCGTGACAGTAGGCCACCACTACAGGCATCTACAAATTAAGCCTTTCGATCCCTTCCCCCACTTTGCTTCTTTCGTCCGGCGGGGAGAATCCCCGAACAGTGGCGGCACGGCGCCTTTTGCACATGCTCGCAACTTGCAAGGCTACGAACGCCTGAACTCGCAAGCCGCACAGCTCCTTCCTGTGGTTCGAGGAACCGTCCTTCTCGGTGCATGGGTGACTGACGATGGGTTGACGCCTGATTCGTAAGACGCCCACTTGTCCTAGCGAGGCGCCTTTTCACGATCGACAAACTCCTTGTCCTATAGCGGGCAAAAGTCGGCAAATAACCCACGATAGTTGGACAGCGAGATCTCCATCGCGTGTTGATCGCTACACTAGCTGGCGCTGTGATCTTGGCCACTCGAATTCGTGCTCCAGCTGAATCGGGCCAGCCCTGAGTCAAAATTTGACGAGAGCTCGATCGAGCGGTGTTCATGGGCTTTCACTTTCTAGGTCACAAGCTCGTTTCGCATGCATGCATGCTTGCCATATTTGATAGTATCAAAGGCATGCATATCTAATGTATTGAATAGAGTCAGGTTTAAAAATATACTACCTAAGTATTTACAGGAAGAAACATGTTTTTCCTCCGTTGTATTGAATCGGTTTCTACGTTTAGGAGGAACCCACGTTATATTTAAAAAAGAAAAAAATGCATCCTCTTTCTCTTTCCTATCCTCTTCTTCCACTCACCACCATCCCCGTTCACGGTAGTCACCAAACTACCCTTAGGATTTCTTCCTCCTAGCCCCTCACTCTTGCAAGTCAGCTATGCTCCCTTCCCACCACCGCACTGTGCCGCACCTCCCTCTCGCAACAGTGGTGAGATCTAGGCGAAGGCATCCACGATTTGGTAACGGATCCCGTCGATCGATAAGGTGCAGGTTCTTCCCAATAACGGTGCACAAGGACAGTGCCTAATCGTGGAGGCACTGCGATGCGTCCACAGACAAGCTGACAACAACCCAAGCTGGATGCAAGTTGGCGACTTCACCGGACAGAATTGACCCCCAAAGCTAACGAGTTAGTGCATTATGCAACTGGTACTAATCACAAGTAGGATATTGTTATTTTATTAGACTGTGTAGGACCGGATGACAACAAAGAGAGGGTGAATGGTACTTCACAAAATTTTCTCCCCAAGTATTTTAGACCTAGAACAAAACACCAACCTAAAAGACTAAGAAGAAGGAAACCTCAACACTGTAGCGGTATGATCAGCTACCAAGAGCAGTCTGATCAGTGGCCAGCGGTCAGACCGAAGGTGCCCTAGCGGTCTGATCGGAGCAGTCAGATTGGTGGAAAATAAGCAGTCTGACTGGGTCCAGGAGTGGTATGACCGCTCCCCTGTTCCCATAACAGAAAATCAGCTTGAATCCAAACACTTTTAGTGCAACTCCAAAAATCCATAATCAAATGAGATGAAACTTTGCACACACACACACACACACCTTGATTTGGGTCTTAGAAATCTATTCCACCCATAAATCCTTGTCAAAATTCAAACCTTTATAAAGAACATGCAAAGTTACACCAAAACTAGGCAAAAACTGAAAACTCGAGATATGACTTACTCATGTGTAGATGATGGTCAAGATGGTTCTAGATGTATTTCTACATGTCATAGCAAGCAAGAACTCTCAAAGATTCGATGCAAAAACTTGAGATCAAGAAACTCCAAGATTAGGCCAAAAATAAGCAAAATCGGGCAACTTCAAAATCTTTCAAGACATCATGACTAGATAGATGTGATTTGATCTCCATGAGTTATCTTCACCACTAACACTTGGCACACAACAAAATTAAGAAAGGGAGATGAAAGCATCTAGGCACCTAAAAATGATTTTGATAATTAATGACAACAATGATTAAAGAGACTAGCTTGTTGTTAAGATGATTGAAAGGTTAAATCCCGGATTTTGATGATGTTATGAAAAAGACATGCAAGGGTGATCAAAGATCGATATGGATTAAGACAAGGCTTAAGATAAAGGTATATTGTAATCTAAGGATCTCTTTTTACTGTTTTTGCTGGTCTCAGTGTTTAGATAAAAAGACCGGATTTATAGAATAGATGACATACTAAGAGGGGTCATAGCTAGTAGCTTGAAACTTACCTTGTGCCACTTCGATCAATTGATTGTTCATGCATGTATTTAGAACTTCATTTGGAACTCTCTCTGAACTTCCAATGAAAAACTAGTACGATCGTGGGCATATTGATGGTAATACTATTGCATCAGTACTACCGGCCGTTACATGCTAGTAGTTTATTTCCAACGAGGTACTCATTGAACTTTTCTTGAATCGATACTACCACTTGTGGAGAATGATACTACCACAAGGCGGTATGACTACACGTTGAGATCAGTACTACTGCAAAATTGGTAGGACCAAAATTTAGTTGGCTATAGCTAATTTTTAGATAGGTATTCTTTGGAGCATTTTCTCTCCTTTGAAAGTCGGTACTACCATAGATGAGGTGCTGTACTACCGCATGATTGGTGCTACCAGCACTTGTGAGTGAGGTACTACCCATATATGAAGTAACAGCTAGTTTTTGTGTATTTAATGAATCTCAAATAGCTGTTGAATAATGGATGCAGTAGTACCGGCTACTACATGGCGATGGTACCGTATTTCTTGATTTTTAGGAATATGACCCCAACGGTCATCCTAGTGGGTGCAGGCTATAGATGCCTCCTTACCGGTAGCAAGAGACTCTTCTTAGACTTCATTGAATACCCTTGAGCCCTTGTTACACTCTCTTCTTATCTACTCTATTTTCACATATTAAGGTGGTTGAGAGCATTCAAGTGCATTTCATCATTAGTTGATTTTTGTGACACTCAAAAATCCCCAAGCAAGCGCTATGACTAGTTACTTTTGGTGCTTATTGACATCTAAACGGCTTGGAGGAGGTAATTGTGTGGTGATCTCTTTGAGAAGCTTGTGAAGAGACTCGGCACGATTGTGAGTGGTGTGTTGCTCGCCATCTTCGAAGTGGAGGAAGAGCAATCTTAGTGGATTTGAGATGGTTAGGCTTAATTCATGGAGCTTGTCCAATTCGTTTGGGTTTACCTCAACATGGATTAGGGAAGACCGACATGTCTTCGATACATCGAGAAAACATCGCTTGTCTCCATTGTGGTATATCTCTTTATTTTACTTTCTGCATTTATATTTTTAACAATTTAATTGAATTGAATTGTGTAGTTAGATTGTATCTAGTATTGACATAGCTTTACGGTGCTTTAGTGAAACCAAGAGATTTTAGGCCTTGATTAAGCAAAACAGATTTAATTAAGTTCATACTTTTAAAAACCTCCTATTCACCCCCTCTAGTCGATTATCCATGATCCTATAGAGAGAAGAGACGAAAACCAACAAAAATAAGGGTAAAATCAATCAACACAAAGAGACACTATGAGAGATGAATAAAGTTAATGTATTGCTAATTGAGAATAAAGATTTTACAACCACTCCGTCTAGAGGACAAGACAGTATACCACAATACTCACTTTTCTAACCCTAACTTTCGAACACAAGGTTGGAATGAGAAATGATTGGATAGTTAACATGCAAGTCTCCATCCCAACCCATTAAATAGATGAGGCAACTAGCCCATATCTAACATAATGGATACTATCCACTAGCACATTTAGAGAAAATCCGTTAACCCCATACAACATGAGTTTTACTCACACACTTAACTCATACACGCTTGTCACATCCCAAAATTTGCTTTCTGGAAAAATTTAATTCCAAATAAGTTATTTTAAAGTATTTGAATTTTAATTGGCTTTTCTGAATTTTCTGGAGTTTAAAACCTATTTTTAAAATTTAAAAAGTATTTTAAAGTATGAAAATTAATTACCAACAGTAGTTGGAAATAATTTTATTAAGTCCAAAATATCTCCAGAAACTTCTGTGAATTTTTCTGGAATTTTTGGAGGTATTTTCATATTTTTCTGAGGCCTAAATAATTTCCTAGCCTTTTCTGAAAATCAAAATCAAATTCTAAAATTAAACATCCCTTCCTCACCCTCCGGCTGACGCGTGGACGACCCAGATCTGCCCACGTCGCCGCCTAGCCCATCCAGGCCGCACCTCCCCTCTCCCTCGCTACCTCGCGGGCCCGGCCCGTCAGCCACTCCGCCTTCCTCTCCCCTCGGGCCGACACCTGGCCGGCCCGATGCACGCCACGCCGCCCGCGCGGTCCATCCGGCCGTTCCCTCCCACTTAAACCTCACCCACCGCCCGATCCGCCTCTGGACCACGTGGCTGCAATCCGCACCGTCCACACCCCGCTCCTCTCCTCTCTGACCTACGGGCCCCGCCCGTCAGTCGCCCACGCCCCGCTCCCGCTGCCACCCGAGCCTCGCCTGTCAGGCCGTCGTCTTCCCCGCGGAGCGCCGCCTTCCTTTCTCTCCTCCCCTTTCCTTTCTTGCGCCGGCAACCGTTTCCCCCGCGGATCCCCTCCTTCCTTTCCCGGCTCCCTCCGATTTGGAATCTCGCGCGACCGAATCCCCCTAACGCCGCCCCCTTTCCTTTCTCGCCTCCCCTTTCCCGTCTCTCCCCTTCCCTTCCTTTTCCCAGCCGCCATCTCCGGCGAGCAATCGCGCGCCCGTGTCCCCTCCTCCGCCCTATAAAAGCCCCCCCCCCTCGGCCTCGCCTCCCTCCGCCCAACACCCCGACGCGCTCCACCTACCTTCCCGAACCCCGTAGCGCCTTGCCACCGAGCCACCTCCCTCTCCGAGCTCCGTCACACTCCGGCGAGCAATTGCCGACGCCTCGGGCATCCCCGGAGCCCGCCACCGCCACTCCGAGCACCCCCGTGGCCGTGCGAACCTCCCCGACACCTCGGCTGCCTCTCCCCGCCGCCGGAACACCGTCGCACCGGAGGACCCGTGCTGCGCCGTCGCCCCCTTCCAGCAGGTATCTCAAGGGAATTACCTACCCTTTATGGGTAGGCAAAGCCTCCCCTCCCGACTGGTTATCACCGCTCTCCCTTCTCCCCCTTAGCTCCCTCGGCGCGCGTTCGAGCCCCCGGCTCCGCACGCTGAGGTTGAGCCTTTTCCTCATTTTTCCGCGCTGACAGATGGGCCCCACCCGTCAGCGGCCGCCGGTCTGCGCTGGCCACTGTCGCCTGGGTCCTACCCGTCTGCGTCAGCCTCTGACAAGTGGGTCCAGAGCCAGTGGGTCCCACCTGTCAGTGACCAACAGCGAATATGGTCACTGACAGAGGGGTCCTACATGTCAGTGACCGCCAGTGGGCTTACTGTTCAGTGGGTCCCACCTATCATAGACTCAGAATAAAGAATTAAAAATAAAAGATTAAGAATTAAATAATTCCAGTGGGCCCCACCTGTCAAAAATTTCGTAATTTCTGGAATTATTCAAACTGAGAAATTCAAATGAGCATAACTTTCTCATTTTAACTCCAAATTTAGCCATTCAAATTTCTAAATTCATCTAAAATCATAATCTATCCAAATATGGCCTCTTTTTGAATTATATTTGTATTTATTTGTTTTGTTGCTCTGTCTTTTCGCGCGTAGAATCCAACGTTGTCAACGATCTCTCCACCCAGCAGCAGGAAGACCCAGAGAGCGTGCAAGAAGGCAAGTCTCCTTTGATCATCTTGAACCTATGATTTTGAAATGTTTTAATTTTTTTTAAATTATGTGCATTGCTATTTACATAAAAGATTAGTTCAAATCCTAAGGTATTAGTTACCCCAACTTTGTTATGCCCTCAGTTGAAATTGAATGCCATGTACCCTTGTCTCCTTAGGATTTCCTTTGGCTCTTTAATGAGATTATTATATTCAGTTTTGAATAATAGATTGGTAGTATAATGCTTAGTCATGCTAATTAATACCTTTGAAATATTGAAAATGGGAAATTATGATTTATTGTAATACCCTTGTGGTTATAAATTTAGTGGTAATTGGAGTTACCACTGTTCTTTTAAAATAAAATAAAACGTGAAAGTTGGTTTAGATTAGGGTGGATGGTTGGTTTGGGTTGGTGCGGCAAGCACGAGATCTTGTAAAGTGTATGTTCCACCCTAGTCAATTAAGGACCGACGCTTGTGTTTGTCTAGACTGAGCACTACCGTACAACCCTAAGTCTATATGGGTACGACCTAGCTGATTAACTCATGATAGTCTAGTTTAGGTGCCACCAGTGGAAAGTGGGTGCCAGGGATTTACTGGTTATTCACAGTGAGGGACATGGATTTACTGTACTCATATGGCGCAAGAGGGGGCTTCGGATTGGGCAGATTTAACCCTTCTGCGGTGAAACCTCAGCGGGTGGTGTCTAGCTAGACTAGAGTGAGGTAAAGACTTTGTGATATTTTATCTGTGTCACATGTCAAAGAAACCGTGGTGACTATTAAGATAATTTATCTCTTGGGGGTAAAGTTGTACAACCTCTGCAGAGTGTAAAACTATTCGAATAGTCGTGCCCACAGTCAAGGGCGGGTAAGAAATGCATTCACATGGTAGATTTCTGGTTTTGGTTTTAAAATCAAAGTTTTTGTATTCCGAGAGTGGAGGGAACTCTTGGAAGGGAATCCTGGCAGTATGAGCTAGAGAGGGTGGATGTAACCCGCAGTAATTAACTTGATCAGTTAGAATTGATTAAACTAGTGTTGGTAGATGGAACCTTCACTATAGAATTAATGATAGTTCTGTTAAAACAGTTACCTTGCCAAATTGATGCCTTCGAAAATGATTAGTAGTAATTGAAATTAAAATATTGCTTTGTGCAAAAGAACCATATAGCATTCCTTTGTCAAGCCTTGCATCTATTGCATTTTTCCCAAGACTTGCAGAGTACTTTATGTACTCACATGCTGCACTCAAAAATAAATCTCAGAATAATACGAAGCTCAAGAAGGTGACTACGACTACTTCGCTTGTGGATTCGACGAAGAATTCCCGGAGTACTAGGTCGCGCTTCCCCAGTCAATTGTCTGTGGTGTATTGATAGGTCTTCATCGAGTTTATCTTTTGCTTCCGCTTTATTTCATGTGTGCGAGGTCTTGAAACCTCAATTGTAATAATGAGACCTTTCGGCCAGTACTCTCAATTATTGTAATAACGCGATGCTGGTGATGTATTCATTTCTGTTTAACTGTGTGCACTAGCTTTGATATGGGACTAGTGCAGTAATACACAGAGGGTCCGGGTTCGGAAATCCGGGGTCCCGACAACGCTTCTCAAAACACATGAGTCCAAATCCGCTAAGTCTTTAGCCTCTGATCCACTTGATATTCTCAGCACCTCCTTGCCTAAATCGCTTTCCTAAGCGCTACGATTTCGATCCATCACAGTTTTTCGTATTTGGCAAAATACCAAAATACCCTCATCTTCACTTGGTCTTCATCTTTCATTGCAAGTAAGTGTCATGCCCGTCACGTGTGGGTGCACCAATGGCTTACCACGCATTGGCAAGTTTCTCCCATTCCAGTTCCATTGGAACACGCCTCACTTGGACCGATCAAGCCACTCCGTGCAACTTATCGCTCGAACCTTCCAGTCAACATTTTTCACTTTTCTTATGTCATACTTGAGCTCAACTATCTCACCCGATATTTTTGACCATTTTAGGCCTCAGTTCCTCCATGAGCGTAGCCCCGATCTTCTCCATTGATCATAGTTGACTCCAAAGCTTTTTTGCACATCCAAAGATAAAGAAATTATTTTTGGGCATAAGTTCTTCACAACTTGACCCATGTTAGTTAAAACATATATCATGCAGCATTAATGCACTGACCAAACGTAATTCAAACCATCCCATGACTAAATTCCCAAAAGAAATACAAAATCAATTTTGGGGGCCGATTTAACCAATCTCAGACAGTGAAGACACCTCACTCTAAAAAATTGCAACCGACAACTAAATAGTAGAACTGCTGGTCAGCGGTCATACCGCCCGGAGTTGTCTGATTGGCACAACACCGACGGTCTAACAGACAGCATGCCAGCAGTTAGACCAACATTAAGTCAGCGGTCAGACCAGTAGTGTGACAACGAAAATTAAAAAATACAAATTTTGCAAAAATCAAATATCTATTTCACAAACTTGGCAATAATTTATCCTAATATTAATCGGGGATCTTCATCATATACCCTCCCTTGAATTGGGGATTTCAGGATTTACCCTCCCACCTCAATGACATGTGGGGTCATCATAAGTCACTGACACGTGGATCAGGAGGGTAAATCCTGAATTTCCATCTATGAGGAGGGTATATGATGAATAAATCCAATATTAATCTGGACATTCCCATATGGTCCTTCGGATTGAACTTGGATCCTCTGAATGTGTTCATCATGATTTTGTTAGAATCGACTAACTCCATTGTATTGAATCGACTTCAACTTGTCAACCATCCAGAACCGTCCTTCACTCCGAACTGGCAAAACCACAACATTGAAGATGGTCTAATCAGGATCCTTTCCAATGGTACGTTGTGGTACATACATTGCTCCATGCATACAACAGACGACATGAGTTACGTACATGACAACAACAAAGATATATTTGAGCGTTGTTAATTTGCACAAAAGACTAGCCTAATGAATAAGCATTGAGCACTCTGATCTCTCACAAACCGCACTTGTAAGGTGTGTTTTGCCACTTCTCATCTCACAAACCCTGTGAGGCTTATCCTATAGCACGGAGGGAGGGTGTAAATTTACTTGAGGCTACACTACATTTGAGTACATCCCCGTTTGGTCATTTCCATCATCCACAACCTACTTTAGCCAAATTTAACATGCCAAAGGAATAATGTAGCCAAAATAGAATACTATATTGAGCAAATTGTAGTTCGAATCGTATATACTACCAAAATTTCTAAATTGTTCCCATCGTCTGACCATACGTACAATACGATATTTTATTTTTTTTTCTGTCATCATGCGACCATATCCATCATCGTTGGTGGAGTGCACGTCAAATTTTCAATAATTCATTCCACCTGAATTCGAGGCGATAATGTAACCATGCATGGAGATATACAAGTTGCACGAGTTACCTAGCCTAATGATCCATCACTTCACATTCAATTCACAAGGAACCTAATATTCATCATTGTGGAGGAGCATCAGCAATAAGTTAGAGCTTGCCATCGTTAAGCCATAAGGGCAGTCCCAATGGGGGGTTTCTAGATGTAGATTCCAAGAGAGAAAGAGAGCAATTAATGTCCAGTAGAAACTATCTCTCCCAATCCATGGTTTCTACAGCAGAGTTAATACAAAGGATAAATTAAATGCAACAGAAAAGGAGAGTAGATCAACTGTGGCAATCAGCCATGTAGCCTCCAGAACAACACAATTTCAATCGGCACTATTTCTTCAGTAAACAGTGTTTCCAGAACACACTTTCATCACACGGCAGCAAACAAAGACAATATTAAATAGTACAATCAAAATTTAGTAGCCGTTGACCCAAATAACATTACCAATTACTTACCAGGACCGTTACCCATGGAGATCTAGTGCCATGCCAGCAATTGTTTGCAAGTCAGAAGTGTAGTGCATATCCACTGGATCTGGGGTACCCGTTACCCATGATATGTACTGCGTGCCACTGCACATGCGTATATGCAGTGTTTTCCCTGTGCGCATAGTGGAGACCGATTGGGGCAGCGGCGCGGGATAAAGACCGCGCGCGGGAGAGCAAGGCGAGCGCGCGCGGGAGAGCAAGGCGAGCGCGCGCGGGAAAATGGCGAGGCGGCGGCGGAAAAGCGTGCGGGAAAGCGGACGCGGGAGCGAGTGGCGAGCGCGCGCGCGAGGCGGGAGGGCGAGCGCGCGGAGGCGGGAAGGCGAGCGCGCGCGGAGGCGGGAGGGCGCGCGAGCGAGCGCCCGGCGGCGGCGGCGCACAGGATCCGCCATCAAGGCGCTCGACTCTACTCGAGTCTCCCCAACGGGGTTTGCCTTGTTTCTATGTGCATCGGTGCTAGCGTCGACCCCGTTCCTTGCTGTAGAAATCGTTTCTCCATTTTGTGTTCTCTTTCCTCATTAATTCCTTTGCCACATCAGCAAAAAGCTGAGCTGTCAAGATAATTAATACACATAGAAACCATTATAAATACCCCATTGGGACTGCTCTAAGGAAGAAAGAATATTTAATCCCAACAAGAGGACCAAAATTTCAGGTCAATTGCTAGATTCTTCAAGAAAAGTAACAAGTAACCAATTCATCTTAGAATTGAAGGTGAAGCCATAACCCTGTTTGACCACGGGTTGTTTGGTTCGAGGAACCGGATGATAAATGTATCCTCCGATCCTAACTCTAACTTCACTTGTTTGATTTGAGGAATGAGATATGTTAATCTATCACCACCTCATCTCTCATAAGCACAAAGTCGGTACAAAAAGAGGATGAGTTATCCTACCAAATTTATGGGATGTTTGGTTTAAAGAATCACCTCATCCTAGAATGAATTGATCCATCATAGCCTCATAGGATCACCCATAAATTTGGTGAATCTCTTATTCTATGCTAGTATTGTCCTTACAAGGCATAAGGTGGTGATAGACCAACCATAGTATTCCTCAAACTAAAAAGGTGAGTTAGGTTTGAAGTTAAGATCGGATGGTTTATTCATCATCTGGTTTCTCAGATAAAACACCCTATCATTAATGATTCTATGATGGACCAACTCATTCTACCATGAGGTGGTTTCTCAAACCCAGACATCTAGAAAATCTGAAGTTGATTCATCACAATCCATATATATGCTCCGAATAAAAGTGGTATATTGTAGAAGTTTGGTCAAATCAATTGTATTGTATACATGCATGTGACAGGATTTTCGTAGGCTTTTCTTGTCATATATATTCAAAGTTACTAGAGGCCCCACTCTGCTGGCCGGTAGTTACATGGTTGAATAAGTGTAAGATTTTGAGGCCCTCAATTTAGAGGGCTTTAGCTTCGATAAAATCCATCGGCACACTACTACAAAGCAAGCTATACTGGACGTCTCATCACATATGGTTCATGTGGAGCCGTCTATGCTTTGATTATTATAGACGATTCATAGTTAAAACTGTCTCTGAAACTATCACAGACGGTTGAGTTTAAAAGCCATCTGTGATATACGTATTATCATAGACGATTTTTAATTAGAACTGTCTATGAAATTACCACAGATGGTTTGTATAACAAATCATCTCTGATATGTGCATTATTATAGATGGTTCATATAACAAACCGTCTCTGATAATAACACGTCACTAATCCATGGCGTATCCCCCAGGATTTTGATCTCACCCGTCCATTCTCTCCACATCAGATGGCAGGCACCGGTTCCTCCCACCGCTCAGCCTTTATTAATTACTCTCCATCTACCTTTCCACCGGCAGTCACAGGTGAATTCATCCACTATATAGCTTCCTGCATCCCCCCTCGACGATGCTGACTACCACCGTGAGCTAGTGCCTCCGTTGTGACACCATGGTCGACTGTATAACACACTCTTATCATAAGTGTTGTAAGAGTGTCTTATCTAGTCTCACCATCGTGCCACAAAGGTGGCGCTACCACCGCCTCTCCATTGCCGGTGGTCAGGGTTTTCAATTTCGGACGAAATTTCGTTATTCGGACGAAATTTCGTCCCTTTCGTTCCCCAGCGAAAGATCTTCTATTCGGCTAAAATTCGGCCGAATTTGATCCTATTTAAAATTTGGTTAAATTTTATTCAAATTTTGGTTAAATTTTATCAAAAAATTAAATGTTTTCGTCCGAAATTTAAACGAAATAACCGAAATTTCGTCCTTTCGGTTCTTTCGCCTGTGGGCGAAAAATTTTTCTCCCCGAAAGATTTTTCCCTGCCGGTGGTATTCGGCTGCCGTCCGATGCATCCAGCTTGTTCCTCGACGACGCCGACAATCGTCGTGAGCTAGCTCCTCCATTGTGACACCACGGTCCTGCAAAACACACTCTTGTTATAAGTGTCGTAAGAATGTCTTCTGCAGTCTCACCATCATGGCTACAAAGGTGGCGCTACCGCCGCCTCTCCATTGCCAGTGATATCCGGCCGCCATCTGATGCATCCAGCTTGTTCCTCGACGACGCTGACTACCGCCGTGAGCTATCGCTTTCGTTGTGACACCACTATCAACTGCACAACACACTCTTATCGTAAGTGTCGTAAGAGTGTCTTGTGTAGTCTCACCGTTGTGCCACAAAGGTGGCGCTACCGTTGCCTCTCCATTGCAGGTGATATCCGACCGCCATCCGATGCATCCAGTTTCTATTGTCTGCTAGGATCTCTGCTTGTTATATATGCTTGCCCTATCAAAGAGTTGGGTTCGTTATCTTGTTATACTGTAATGGTGGATTCTAATTTTAATGGAAATGGAATATGATGTTGTGTTTGCCACTGTATTTGCTTGTTTTCAAAGGGCATAGGTATAGGATAAACTATCACAGACGGTTTGTGTTATAAACCGTCTATGAAGGACTATCACAGACGGTTCTATATATCAACCATCTATGATACTCGTCAATCACAGATGGTTGGTAACTAGAACCGTTTGTGATGTGTGAATATCACAAACGGTTTTTGTTTTGAGCTGTCTGTAATAGTTTTCTTCACAGACGGTTCTAGTTACAAACCATCTGTGTTGTCTTTATCACAGACGGCTCATAAACCATCTATGATAACCTCTGATTATCATGAACACATAAATACATGCGGTTTAAAAAACCGTCTATGATGACAGTTCTGAATCATCTGTGATGATCCTTTTGTAGTAGTGACAGTTTGTGTCCTCTACAGTAGGTTCCTTTTTCTTTGGGGGCGGGGGGAAGGGGGCAAAATGGTTGTTTTCCAACTTAATTCACGCAGATCTTTGTTGTCCACACAGGCTCGTTTGGCAATATTAGTCCAACCAGCTATCGTACACACGCCAATGAGTTATATATCGAGTCTACCTACTAAACCTTCTCTAGTTTTATTAAATCAAATGAAATGCTCTTACCATTCAATTCTCTCATCTTCCAATTAAATTAAGACAGTGATACGCAAGAGGGTGAAAAAAATGACGACAATTAACTAGACCAATATAGTGAAACCAAAGGATTATAAGTAATAATTAACTAGTTGACTTGTGCAATTGGACCCAGGGCAAACAATTTTGGTTAAAAAAATTCAGACTCCTCCGAGAAATCCGAAATTCGGAAATTTCAAAAATGTCAAATTCTTTTTGAAAAAATTCTATTGAAATATTTAAAAATATAATTTCAATTCAAGAAATACAAATAAAAATTACCAAATCCTGGTGAGGGCTACATCCGCGCCATGGCCGCTTGCCTTGCCTTGCCACCCCTCCTCCCTTGCCGGCGCTGCCTCCTCCCTTCCCGACAGCCGCCCGTCCTCCCATGTCGGCGCCGCCTCCTCCCCCGCCCCCCAGGTCGCTTCTTCCGTGCCGGTGTCATAATGCCTCCCCCTCCCACGTCACTTCTCTCGTGCCAGCGTCGTTCCTCGCGTGAGGGAGTGTTGTGCATGTGAACCCTAGCGTGACTCCATCGCATGAGAAGGTGTGTGACTGAGTGAGGAGGTGCAATGCGGTGGGCTGGGCTGAAAATTTTGACCGAATTAGACCAATTTTAGGATAGGCTAAGAAAGCCAAATTTCGGCAAAAAAAAATTCTCTGATTGGACGTCTGTACAATCAGGACGTGCACCGTTAATTAAGAGGACGTATTTACTAAACTATGTATAAGTAAATTGTAGCATTGCTATCTGCCCGTACGTGAAGTCAAAATCGGCAATATTTGAGATAGTTACAGCATATGCAGGTCATACATCACGCATGCGTGGAGGAGGAATAAGTGATCATGTCTCAACGGGCTCAAAGATAGTCGTAACAGCTAAAAAGATTAGGCACAGTACGTAAATACCCCTGGGTCCCTGCTGGCTCGCGATAGCTAAGCTAGCCCCTGTGTGAACTTAATTGTCACGTGTGTGTGCGCGTCTCTAATATGAGTAATATCAAACCTAGGATTGAAGTTAGTACACAATGCGTAAACAGCTAGTCAAATAATTTGTCAAATAATTGTGTGGTTGTCATTGATAATAATTAGCTCTCCTTTTTTTATTCTTCTTTTGGAAACCTACATTTTTTATTTCAAGAATGGTGGTTAGTATTTTTATTTCTTTTGTTTTCAATGCTCCTCGTAGTCGCTTGCAATGTTAATTGTACTTTAAAAACAAGCAATTTCGTATGATTTGACTTCTTTTTTTGTTTGGTAAGGCTACCTACCCATTCTATCAAATTCTGCACCTGGTCAATAGTATATAGGTAGACAGCGAACAAACTAATTTATACTGTGCCTTAGCGGACATGATGTGCCTAAAAGTATATGCATTGTATAAACGAGTTTGGTCAATAATGACGGCAGAGGGAAGCATGGACATGTCACACGTACTTGACTGCCCAACTAGGGAGTTCAACTGGCTAGTCCAGGAGGCAACCGAAACACTCATATCTGCAATCTGTATAAAAGATGCAACTTTACCATGGCAAAGATATAAAATGAAAGTGCTGAAGAAAAAACTGCGCGCGCATGGCCTTCTATTATTCCATGCATGCGTACCCGGAATCGAATAGACAATTCAGCATCAGCAACCACCAGACATATGTCGTGAAGCCAAGTGCTTTAGCATGTGTACACCGGAACATATGTACGAAGAAAACAACTCAAAAGAAAAGGATGTATATGGTGCCGCCGCGATACTACTCGTATGACCTTAGGTTTTAGCTGCCAAATTTTATAACTGGAAAAATAACCATGCTTATAAACCTAATTAAGACAGGAAATTGCAAGTTGCAACAAACTAAAATTGACCAGTACTTCGGAAATTTCACAAATATATCCCTGTGTTTTTAAAGTAAGCATGAAATTTTTGAACGGAAAACTAAGCAAGAATTATAATTCACCGTATACCCATTATACATCTCGGTGTTGGTATTTATCGTATATATGACTTCTTAAATATAGAGGATAAATCATGAGGTCAATAATATGATTAAATTCATTAAATACATATAAGAATGTGAAAAGAAACACAGATATATTTCGGCCCGGTTTGGCACGGCTTCACTTCACAAGTGGAGCTGTTTTTTTGACTTCACAAGTGGAGCTGGGTGAAGCTACTTTTTTCAGCTCCACCCAAGGAGCTACTTTTGTCTCAGCAGGTTTTAAGAGACTCCTTGGGTGGAGCTATTTTGTTGTACCTCGTTTGGCACAAAACGGCTCCAAACAGCTCCAGGAGCCGGTGGTGGAGCTGTGCCAAACGGGGCTTCATGAATACAAATCACAGCCTCATGTGAGCAAATTCACAGCGACCATATATATACCACACAGCGGGTAGAGCTAAGCTTGGACACACCCATCAATTACTTATATTCTCGTCTCAATTATAACTTCTGCTACCAAACAAGCAAATCATGATAAGGTTACACATCTTATGCCCACTCCCACAAGAAACCATTTCAGTGCATCACGTCCAAAGCAATCAAAACTCTCTTTCCCACCGCCATCATTATTGTCGATTCCAGTTTTACACATGCACAAAAGAAACTGCACCCACCATCCATGCAAGCACCCTAGCTAGCTTACGTATAAGCATTCCAGGAGCAAGCAGAAGTCGATGTGGCATCTTCATTTAATTCCCCACAGGCCACAGCTATGAGAATGGGGATGAAATAGAGTCAATGAGGTACACATGATATACACTAGTACATGTACAAGAAGTCTAGAGATATAGAAAATAAGAACTAAATTAAGTTGCAGCCGTTCTAGTTATAAACTTATAATACCAGCTTCCATCTACTCCATTCAATTTGTCTGGGGAAGTTGACAAATGGAAGAGAATAGAAGCAATTCAAGCACAAGTTGATCAAGATGAAAGTTTGCAGCAAATTAATTAATACCAATACCCTCACCAAGACTATGCAAGCTCAAGGGTACCCTTAACTAGCTTGGTGATCACATTTGGCACAACTCCAGTATTTGGAAAAGCATCATCTCTACTAGGGCCAGCTAGTTAAGTGTATTTGTAGAAGTTAGTCATGGGTTGTTGGGCATTGTGGAAGGGAAGAGGTCTTGCAAGAGGGCGTAGTCAGTGAGGTGGTGCTGTTGAAGAGGAGGAGGAGCGGCCATTGGAGGAGGAGGAGGTATACTCGGCAGGTACATGTTAGGGTTTGCGCCCATGGGGTGCATCGTCAGGCTCATCAGGTTTGGGTGAAATCCCCCCGGCATGAGGTGCGGCGGCAGCGCGTGCACGTTGGGCATGAAGAGGTGAGCGCCGCCGGAGCGGAGGCTGGCGGGGCTGTGGTGCGTGTGCTGCCCTTCGTACGTCGTGACCACCGTGGAGGGGTCCTGGTACGACCGCTCCACCCGCTTCTTCACCCCGCACTTCGGCGTTGTGCACCGGTAGTAGCTCCTGCATTGCGATTTACGTACGTTACAGCTAGGTAAGGTACCTGAAGTCCTGAACACCATGACTGTGGCAGTGTGGCATAGTAACACGTACTATGTAACAACTGGGTGCAATCATATATACCTTGGGAATGGGCTGTTCTTGACGGCCTTCTGGCCGTACTTGCGCCACCGGTAGCCGTCCTCAAGGTGATCGACTTCGCTCTTGGTGAGAAAGGCGACGCGGGGCTGCCGCTGCCTCTTCACGGCTTTCTTCTTGGGTTTGTTCCTGCAGGAGCAAGCTCAGTTAGGAACAGATTGATCAGACGCAGATTACTGCAGTAACCAAGCTCGATCTTGAATTACTGTTTGGAGCTAGTAATAGCTAGCTAACTAGCTGACTAGACGTAGCTATTTCATGTCATAGATTAGCGCCAGTTTCGCCAAGAAGAGTTATAGATCTGTAGTAGCGACTAATGAGATAGCCAGATAGCTACGGATCAGCGTAAGTTTTGCAAAAGGTATTGTAGCTTTAGGTGCTTTACAGATATGATAATATGTCTTTGAATATTTTCTAAAAGGGGAAATCTTTAATTGAATCTTCAAAGTTGAAGCTATTTGGTCAAAAATTGAAGCTAGCAATGGCACACAAAATTGATTAAGATCTCTTCTGGAGAGTACTTCGACCGTTTATTAAATTGAATAGTACCGCATGATCTAGAAAATCATCTCGGAAATGGGACCGAAACGAAGGAAAAAGAAAAAGAAACAAATGGGAATTAGGCATTAGCTTGGAGCTAGCCGGATCTTAATTCTTGATGAACTACAAGAACCCTAAAGAAGTAATTCAAGCAAACCCTAAAAAAGAGGAAAAAATTCAGTTCAGTTAAGCATGCAACAGTAAGACCAGATCTAACTATATAGAAAAGCACCCGAGCTGAAGCCATGCATCCAGAGGGATTCAAGCAAGAAATCAAGACGAATCACGTAGAGTAGCATCAAATTGATGAAAACCTACGCTTGCTTGGAATTCTCCCCATCCTCCTGATCTTTCTCATCCTCCACGACCTCCTCCTCCTCCGCCTTCGCCCGGCCCTTCTTGCACCGGCGAGACTTGCCCTCTCCCTCCCCGTCGCTGGACGAGAAAGACACCGACGAGTTCGGCGTGACCAGCGCCACGCCTTCTCCGGCAGCGCTGCCGGTGCCCTGGCTGTCGTGACTCATCACTTCGACCGACAGCTCGTGCTTGACCGGCGCATCCTGAGCCGGGCACGGCACGTCGAGGTGCCGAGCCAGCCCAGTGGGGTCCAAGAACCCCTGCAGGTAGTCCGTGATGCTGGAGTACGGCATGATCTCGTCAGCGCCACCGCCGCCGACGCCCGCGGCCTGGTTGAAGAAGAAGCTCTCCATGTCGTTGCTGCTGTACACGTAGTCGGCGCCATCGGCGCGGGCGAGGTGGTTGTGGCCGTGCTGGTGGTAGAGGCCATGACGATCTCCTCCTCCTCCTCCTCCTCCTCCTCCTCCTCCAGAAGACATGGGGAGCGGAAGTATGGGAGCTAGCTGTGTGTGTAAGGGAGGAGAGGCGTGGAAGTGAGGAGGGTTTGCGCTTTCAACTAGTCTCGCCCTGCCCTTTAGATTTGTTTTTGTCCTCGCAAAAGCGTGCAAGGATAGGCGCAAGATACGACTTTTTTTTTTGGAGAGGAATATATAAATTTGTGCGGGTGCGGGCGGGGGCCGGTGCCGTGATCTTCGTTATATAATACTCCGTATTCTTGAAGTATATATTACCAGTGGCGGACCCAGAGAATTTGACAAGCCTGGGCGACAGCAGCGGCGCGGAGCTATGGTAGCCAGTGACCGGTGCGGTGATGCTTTTCATTTCCTCACTTTTTAGCTTCTGCCATCTTTTCAATGTAAGTTAAAATGTCCGTGCAATTTATTGGATCCGAAAATGTGTAAAAGGAGATGAATCCCAAAACTAACACCTAAAAAACTCTTGGTTCCTGCAATTTCTTATAAGTCAAAAATCTTGAAGATGATATCCAAAAATGAAATCTGGATCTTTCTTGTAATTTTTGCTTGCATTTTCTTGGAGACACTCCTAAAATCAAAATTCGTGAAGATGAAAGCCTAAAATGCAATTTTATTGCAGTTTCTTGAAGATAATTTTCCTTGCATTTTATTGGAGATGAAATCCGAAATGCAATTTTTTTAATGAACCAGTTGAAATGTTAGAACCAGTTGTCGCTGGTTTTCCTTGCATTTGAAATGTTAGAACCAGTTGTCGCTGGATCAGTTATGCGGCACATTTGGATGGAGATTGGGAGGGAGGAGGCTGGAGAGTGGAGCCCGGGCAGGGGCCCAGGGTCGCCGGGCCCTGGGTCCGCCAGTGTATATTACCAGTCAATTCTTAACGATGTGAGTCGATCTACTAATGAAATCAGCGTGTTTAAGATTCTTTTTCGCATGTGTTCATCAGGTGTCGTATTTAAGGCCGGTGTCAAAGCAAGGGATATTTTCTTCCTAACTATCATCCAAATTTGTGACCCTTGAATTAGAGATCAAGGGGTTCTTGTTTTTGAAGGGAGGAGATTTTTTTCAAGAGGGAGGGGTAGAATTCAAAGGGTAGGAGAGAGAATTTATGACCATTAAATCTCTAATTCAAAGGTCATAAATTTAAATAATAGTTAGAAAAAAAAGTATCTAGATGATACTTAACAAAACCCTAAAGGAAACTGTAGGGCGCCCATGGAGGCCTGTACTGTGATTTCATGACTCCATACTGCACAGTATTACTGATGACGATCGGTACTGGTTTAGTGTCCTTAAATTGAGAGGTTTAATTAATTGACTCGCTTAAATCGAGCGTTTTAACAGATACCTCTAGTCCTCTACGGTCTAGCTAGGCTTCAGCCAAGAATTTTGACACTATATGTGTCGATGTGTGGATGTGAGTTCAATTTTTTTTCCTTTATGAGGGGGAGCTTAACTGGCCTTGTATAGTACAGTAGAACTCTTTCCTTACTTACACGTGCAATACGAGTACCGTTTTTGAAGGATCACATCCATACGTATATAGCTGTATAGTTGGAGCGAGCTAGCATGGACGTACGGCAGTCACAGTACCACCACGTGCACTGTACAGCTGCCAAACTACGTACCCAACTTCTCGATCTTGTCAAGGACGAGCTTCATGTGGTTTTAAAATTGGGTTTTGTCACTCCCTTTAAAATTTGAGAAGAAATTCAAAGCCTTAATTACTACTGTACACAACCGAGAATTGACCTCTAAGGTCCAATGAGAAAATTAATTGGCAGAAATCCTGTATTGTTGTCTACATCGAACATGTGTCAACTGCATGTTTTAAATTTGTATTGAACTACCAAAAAATTAGCTTACTAATCACAGACTTTTTTTCTCCTTACTGCTTTCATCTAGTGAAATTACATACATTTTTTCCCTTAAAGTACTCATCTAATTAATATAGAGAATTTTATATGATGAATCTACTATACTGAAAACTGTACTTAATGGTTTATTATTCTATTAATTACATTTTGAATGCTGTGGTCTAACAAGATATGTAGTTCTTTTTCTATTTCGATTTCTTTTAGAGTTTATGGGGCACTTATACATGTGTGGCCAAAATAAATATAGTACTGGTTAAAGTTGATCCGAATTCATACCGTGTCTGTGTAGGACACTTCATCGCCTCATGCCAGACGTGGCATGGTAGGTGCATGTGCAGGTTGTATCAGATATGGTGTCAATCTGTAGCAACCGACTCTAATTCGGTTTCCTCTCCGCGTAGGACTCTTTTCCCTCACATTATATATATGTACCCCAGTAGCCCATAGGAAGAGCAAACGCTCCACTGTAAACTCTCCTCATTATAATGATTTGCCTTCGAGCGCCTGAGGTTTTTTCCTACAAGGATCCATGGACTGTAGACTTCGTGGAACATGTATCACCATACGGGTTCTGCAATACTTGTAGGACGTAGCGCTATGGGTGACGACATGCCATCTGGTATTCTCGTATATGGTAGAGGCTTACGCGCCGCAGCGTGTAATATGATAGTTTGGTTTCCACCAGGTCGTGCCCCCTTTGGACGGTAGGTTCCTACCGCGAGCCGTACACCGGTGAGTCAAACTCCATCCGAGTAATGTTTACACTTTGTATGTCTTACACTGTAACATCGATGATTTTGGAAATGCAGGCAATCGAGGGCTGGTTGGCATGGTAGGACTGACGACCAATGCAGCATGAGTGGACGATGGCATGGATGGACAGAGCACGCCTGGATGTCATCATGGAGCAGCGTCGGTACGACGTCTAGACGTATGGCGAGTACCTAGAGTGGTACATACCTCGGTCGCGCAGCGGACTCACCATTCGTCCACCAGATCACCCCAAGCAGATCACGCATGATGATAGTCTACAACACTCGATCGATCACCATAATGCTTCACGGCGGCATGATAGCATAAGACAGTTGTAATTTCTAAGAGATTCATTTACAGAATTCATACTGGTCGTTACTGAATTTGTTTCGTATGTCACTTCAGTTGGAGCAGGCACAATGCATAATAAGCGCGTTGAGATCGCCCTCACCAGCCTACACACACCACCAGCCAAGCAGAATACTTTGAAGTACATCCTAAAGCAGGCCAAAAAATAGTGCATAACCTGAGCTACGATCATCCAACAGATCACGTCGTGTAAATTGGGCACCTAGAGGGGGCACCCTGCTCACCCGCCAGGTCATCGCGACCTAGCGAGTCCGACCAACCATTGCAATCTACCGAGTCTGCCCGACCTCATAGTACTAGCCGCTAATCATCCGCGGGCCGTATCGACGAGGAGGTAACTTACGTACAAACCTACATTTTGTTTTCCTGGTAGGCCTTACGTTCCACTAACATCATGGTATTCTCCCGTTGCAGGTTCGTCATCAAGATGCATTACTTTTGACGTCCACACCACCTACACAGACTACCGCTCCCCATCATTCATCTTCGCTGTACATCCAGGAGGTATGAGATTCGCATTGTACATCCGGAATATTTATTGTGACTAACACTGTTTCATCTTGCAACTTCCAACTCAACGTGGGGGTGATGTCGAGTCTATCGATGACGATACGGGCCTCCCGGATGCTTCCAGAGAGTGATACACAATGCCATGGTTTGTAGCGTATGCAGGGCAGAGCTTAGCGTTCACACCATATGTAGGGTTACAGGATCAAGGATAACCGACTAGAGGGGGTGAATAGGAGGTTTTTAAATTTTCTTATCTTTTAATTAATTCTTTATAATTTTAATATAACAAGAGTGTAAAGCACTTAATTCCTATACAATTCTAGTCAAGTTGAGAATCAACACTAGCTCTAGCTCAAATAAATGATCACAATGAACTTAATAGATAAGAGCTAAAAGAAATCAAGAGAGAAACAAGTACACTCAATGTTTTACCATGGTGTTTGGAAACTTGCCGGTTTCCCCTAATCCACGTTAAGGTTAGCCTAAACGAATTGTACCAGCTCCATGAATTAAGCCGAAGCACCTCTAATCCACTATTGGTAGCTCTTCCCCGCTCTAGGTAGGTGAGCTCCAACCTTCACACGCACACCGGGCCTTCTCACAAGCTTCTTTGAGAAGATCACCGGTCAACCTCCACCGAGTCATCCAGGTGCTGGCAAACACCAAGAGTAACAAATCACCATCTTCACTTGATTGCAAACAAGTGCCAAAGGATTAAACTATTGAATGCAATGCACTTTTTGGCTCAACCGCCTCAATTGAATGCACAAGGAGTAAATGAGGTGTGGAGTGAGTACTCAATGCTCAAAGATGTTCAATGGGGTCTCTTGCATCTGTCCTTGAGTAGTGGTATGGGTATTTTTACCCATCCCAACAAAAACTAGCCGTTTGAGAGAAATTCTAGAAAAATTCAGGGCGAGCGGAAGTACCGCAGGCCAAAGGCTGTACTTCCGCTCCAGCTCTGGCGCGACAGAACGGCTATGTCAGATCCTCTGAACTAGCTGTTTGAAAGTTGGCGCGGAACTACCACCGTTATAAATCCGGTACTTCCGATTTGCGGTAGTTCCGAGAAGTCGGCGTGGTAGTACTGTTTGAAAAAGGTTCCACCCTTGCCTTCGGAGTTTCCGTGCTCCGGAAGTACCATTCAAAGGAGCGGAACTACCGCTTCTCCGGTAGTTCCAACATTGTAAAACCGGTACTTCTGAATTTTTACAAACTCAGATTTGCCTCGAGGGTGCTCTCTAGAAAAAAGGTTATGCTCGGTTTAACAGAATTTCTGAGCTTCGGAAGTACCATTCATAGATGCGGAACTACCTCGCCACGGTAGTTCCACCGTTGCAACTGCGGTACTTCCGTTGTTCCAGACAGAGCACTGTTTTGGCCATAAAATTAATTTTCTAATGAATGCATGATCCTAAGTTGATCCAAATGGCACAAAATAATTGCCATCAAGCTACTTGTCATGATCCCTCTTTATGGTACGATCTCTAACCTATAATCCGTCTTTCACCTTTTCTCCTAAGACCGGTAAAAGTAAAAGAGGGTCCTATTCTAAGTATACCTTTGGTTTGAGCCACTTTGATCGTCATTTTGATCTTTAGCATACGTCTTGTCATCACTTTAGGGACTTAGCGTTTCAAACACTCAATAAACACGTTAGTCCCATATTCAAACAAGTTCATTAATACCAAAACTATTTTTAGGGGCCTACATGCTTTCAATCTCCCCCTTTTTGGTAATTGATGACAACACAAATTTTATGTGAGAAATAATGTTGTTGAATATACCACTTGTTTGAATAACTAGTTGTATATTCTTTTTAAGCCTTTGAATGCAAATAATTCTTGCAAGGATTTTTCATGAGCTTTAGAGAATTATTGCCAAGTTTTTAAAGTCAAAAGAAAAAGGCCCCCTCCCAAATATATGCATATAAGTAAAAAAAAGTTAAGCACACAAAGAGCGCTTTTAGCCACAAGATGCATGTAACCACTAATTTATCAAGGCGAAGCATAGTCAAATTGAAATATGAAGAGCCCAAAGGTTCATTGCATAACTGACATAAAAGTTCATCACACCACATAACATAAAATTCATTACATAAAGGTTTATTACATAAAATTAAGCTAAATCAGATAGGTTCTTTTTTTCTCCCCCTTTGGCATCGAATGACCAAAAAGGCTACTCCTGAGGTCCCTGAGGAGACGACCACGTCGACGACGGCAACCGTAGCGAACAGGCGAGGGAGGACGAGCCAAGGACTGCTCAATGGTTGCAACTCTCCCACCAAGGGAATCCATCCTAGAAGATAGGGAGGCGAAACCCTCAACCTGGGAGTCGCGGAGTTAAAGGATGGCAGAGTAGATCCTGGAGACAGAACTGCTCTTCTTCTGATGGCTGAGCTGCTGCTACTGAAGAAAAAGGTGCTACTGGCGGAGGTGGCTAAGTACGGGTAGCAAGAGGAAATGGAGGATTAGCCCTAGGCTTATATGCCTTGTGAACGCCACCCAAACCACCTCTGAAGTGAATTTTCTTCTTGATCAAGGCCATAATGTAGGGGGCATAGTTGATGCACTTGATCCTGTCATTCTTCGAGGCGGCAATCTTCCTGATCATGAGATCAACCACGTCAAACTTGCGACCCTCCATAACATAGTTTATGAGGTTCCATGCATGGCCTAGGATCGCATCATAATTTTCACTCTTTCGAAAGATGGTGTGGTTGATTATGCGATTGACTAGGCTGGGGATGGGAAGCAATCCAACCAGCTTTCCTGGAATAAATCTCGAGACATGATCATAATATTGGGAGATGGCAGAAAGTTCAGTCCCTAAGGCCAACTCAAGCTCATGTTTGTTGGTGTCCAGTGGCTCGCATCCCGTCATCCAAGAGATGTGCTGGAAATCTGGCGAGATATACACTGTGGCATAGAACTGCCAGATGATGTCTTCATTGTAACCTGATTTTAAGGCCACCAGATATTGCAAGCCAGCCCTTTGAAACAGCCTGTATGTCCCATCATACTTGTCAATTGAGTCCAAGTGATCCCAATCGACGTACTTGTGGTCAACAAAAAGTCTTGTCTTTCTGTACAGCTGCTCATAAACTTGTTCCTGGAACTTAGTATGGAACCTTGTATTTATGGAGTTGCAAGGAAGAACTAATTGGTTCCTGTGGCGCAGTCTGGCGTACTCATCAGCACAAATTTTTTGCAAGTCAATCTAAGGGTCCTTGCGATCATGTAGATCATCCTCAGATTCTTCCATAGGAGAGCTTTCCTGAGCAGACTCTGAGGCAACTGCTTTGCCCTTTTCTTCTCATGCCTTTTGTGCAGCTTCAGAAGATGAAGAGTCTCCTGAGGCAGCCGATAAAGAAGAGTACATCCTTCACCCAGCATTCTTAGTCTTAGGCATCTAAGAACAAGGGAAAGGGCATTAGAGGGAGTGAATAAGATGAACCAATTGAATTTAAGGAAATGGAATGAGGTTGTTGTTTTATCAGGAGGATCGGAAGTACCGCTATTCAAGGTGCGGTAGTACCGCTCTCTCCGAGGGGCAGTTCCGATCTCCCTGATGGTTTCTAGGGCAATTAAAATGTATGAATTTTTTTGTGTTTTTCTTGGATTGGTTCCATGGAAAGAGTGTGTAAACACCATTAGACACCAAATTTATCATTTTGCCCGAAACTAACAACCTAAAACAACCATATTTCTCATTAAACCAATTTATGACCTAGGGTTCAAAACGAGGGCAAAAGGAGGAATGGATCCAGATTACCTTGAGGATCGGAGGAGGTGAACCCTTAGGATGTAGGAAATCACGAAAAATTGGAGAAAGCTCCGACAGATTTGGAGATCAAACGGGCAGTTTTGGGGTTGAGAGGAGAGGAGAGAAGAGGGAGGAGTACGGTTGAAGCAGAGGAAGTGAGCGAAAGGTCCGGAAGAGGAGGGGGTCCCGCGAGGAAAACCCCGGAGATCCGACGGTTACTGCCTTCTGAAATTAAATGCGGAAGTACCGCAACGATTGCCGGTAGTTCCGAAAAACGAAAACACCGCAAGATACATCGGTAGTTCCGGCGAGCGGAAGTTGTCTCCAATGCTACGAATCATCAAGGTCTAGATGCCCGTTTGTTGCCATAGTTGTCTTGATGGGTTTTGCATCTTCCATGCCAAACTTGTTGAAAAGATCTTTCACTTACTTTGTTTAGCCTATGAACGTCCCATCTTTAAATTGCTTGATTTGAAGTTTAAGGAAATAGCTTAATTTTCCTATCATCGACATCTCAAATTCTCTTGATATCATTTCACCAAATTTTTTGCAAAAATATTGGGTAGTGGATCCAAATATAATATCATTAACATAAATTTGACATACAAAGAAATCATCACCAATGATTTTTGTGAAAAGGGTTGTGTCTACTTTTCCAATTTTAAATTCTTTTGAAACAAAAAAATTTCGAAAGCGCTCATACCATGCTCTAGGAGCTTGTTTTAAACCATATAACGCCTTTGAAAGCTTATAGACATGATTATAATATTTTGAACCTTCGAACCCTGGAGGTTGTTCAACATAAACTAGTTCGGAGATTGTTTCATTTAGAAAAAGCACTTTTAACATCTATTTGAAATAATTTAATGTCAAAGCTAGATGCAAAGGCAAGTAAGATTCTAATTGACTCAAGTCTAGTTACGGGTGCAAATGTTTCATCATAATCTAAGCCCTCAGCTTGAGTATAGCCTTGAGCATCTAACATTGCCTTATTTCTTACCACAACTCTATTTTCATCTTGCTTGTTTCGGAAGACCCATTTGTCCCAATTACGTTGTGCTCCTTGGGTCTTTCCACCAAAGTCTAAACAATGTTTTGAGAGAAATTGTTCAATTCCTCATGCATGGCATTTATCCAATCCGGGTCATCTAGAGCTTCTTCTACAATTTTTGGTTCAAGAGAAGACACAAACGAGTAATGTTCACAAAAAGAAGCTACTCTAGATCAAGTTTGAACTCCCTTACTCACATCACATAATATTTGGTCTATTAGATGATCTTTGGCAATTGCATTGTGAATCTTGAGAGTTGTGGGTTGTTGTTCCTTTCCTTAATCGTCTATGACTTGTATATCGTTTGTTGTAGAGACGTAGGTGGTTTAACTTGTCTTGATGAGGTGGGTGATATTGGATCTTCCTTTGACTTGATATCATCAATTTGTATATCCTCCATGGCTTTGCGTGGTCCTTCATTTCCTACATCATTCAAATTTTCCTGCTCTTCTTGAGAGCCATTAGTTTCATCAAATTGAACATCACAAGATTCTTCAACTAAACCCGAATTTTTATTAAAAACCCTATATGCTTTACTATTTGAAGAATATCCTAATAAAAAACATTCATCACATCGACTTTAAAATTTTGAGAGCCGAACACCCTTTCTCAAGATATAGCATTTGCAACTAAATACTCTAAAGTAGGAAGTCTTTTTCAAGAGACGATGCAAGTAAGGACGATTTATGGCATGACAAGTGGTGTTAATAGCTTCCGCCCAAAATTCGTCGGAAGTATTATATTCATCAAGCATTGTCCTAGCCATTTCAATTAATGTTTGATTTTTCCTTTCTACAACTCCATTTTGCTCAGGAGTGTAGGTAGTGGAAAACTCATGTTTTATTCCAAATTCATTACAAAAATCTTCAATTTTAGTGTTTTTGAACTCGAAACCATTATCACTTGTAATTATCTTTATTTTGAAATCAAATTCATTTTGGGCTCATTTTGCAAAACTTTTGAAAATGCCGGAGGCATCGTTTTTGTCATTTAAAAAGAATACTCATGTGAACCTTGAGTAGTCATCTACAATGACTAAATAATAACTATTGCCTCCAATGCTCTTATAGGTTGTTGGTCCAAACAAATCCATGTGTAAGAGCTCCAATGGCCTAAAAGTTGACATCATACTTTTGGAAATATGAGAGCTTGCAACTTGCTTACCGGCTTGACAAGCACTACAAAGTCTATTTTTCTCAAACTTCATATCTTTCAAGCTAACAACTAAGTCATGTTTGAAAAGTTTTTAAGTTGAATCATACCCACATGACCTAGCCTTCTATGCTATAGCCAACCCAAAGATGTTTTTGCCATTAAACAGGTTTTCAAGCAAGACTCAATAGAAGAGAAATCTACTAAATAAAAATTTCCAAATCTAAAACATTTGAAAACAAGTTTATTTCCATTTTCTTTTCAAATAGTTACATCTTCTTTAGAGAAGGAGCAAGTTAAGCCTAAATCAAATAATTATGCAACGGATAGCAAATTAAAATTCAATGTTTCTATTAGAGATATATTCAAAATGGAAAGGTCATTTGAGATAGCAACTTTACCCAATCCAAGACATATCCTTTGCTATTGTCCCCAAACGTGATTCTTCCATTGCTCCTGCTTTCAAATATAGTAAACATCTTCCGATTTCCGGTCATGTGTTGAGTGCAACAACTATCAAGCACCCAATACCATCCATCGGTTTTGTAGTTTACCTACAAAAGAAATTAAGTTCTTTTAGGTATCTAAATTTGTTTAGGTCCTTGGAGATTAGTAACCAAATAGCATTCTTTTTAGCACCTAAAATTGAGGTGCCAATAAATATATCAATAATAACTTTACCATTGTTAGACCTTTTAAGTATATAATGTGAATTATATAAGCCAATGGGTTGAACCTTACCTTTAGGACAATTTTGTTGTTCATATTCTATTTCTCGACATTTTGTACAATACTTAGCATTTTCATTCACAAATCTTGTAGGCTTGTTTGCTGATGTCTTACCTCTTTTGGGTATGTACCTAAGATCTTCTTTGTTGAATGAGCACTTTTGATCACTCAACAACTTATTAAGGGTAGCCTTCCCTTTGAAAGCTCTTTCCAAACTTTTGTTCAATTTTACTACTTGTTCTTTTAGAATTTTCTTTTCATTAACGAGTTTAATATCATGAGTCATAGCTAATGCATTTTTAGAATCTATATTTGAATAGCATGGCATAGCAAGTAAATCATCGCATGAAGTAGATATGCTAGATTTTGAAACTTCTACACTACGCATTTCATTTAGAATATCACAAGTGATGCCAATACTAGTGCAAGATTTATTTAGATTTTCTTGGGTAAGCAAGTCATGAGTTTCCTTTAGCTTCTCATAAGATTCTTGTAGAGATATATGCTCTCTCTTCAAGACCTTAAATTTTGACTTCTCTTTTCCAAGAAATTCATTTAACTCTATAAGTATATCCATAAGATCATCATAGGAAGGTTTATCATCATCAAAAAAATTTACCTTCTCTCCTTTTGCCATAAGGCATGTTGGAGATGAGAAGAGTGATGGAGCCTCCTTGATAGCGATGCCGATGAGCCCCTTTTTTAGGAGACTCATCTTCACTTGAGCCGGAGTCGGAGTACTTCTCGTCGGAATCCCACTTTCCAATGTGGACTTCATTCTTGCCATTCTTTTGAAGCCTCTTGAAAAACTTCTTCTTACTATTGTAGCTCTTCTTTTTAGATGACTTCTCCTTGTCATCTCTTTTGGTAGGGCATTGAGAGGCAATATGCCCCCTTTCATCACACTCATAGCAACGAATGTTGCTATAACGCTTGTTGGTGTAGGAGTGCCCCTTCTTTGCTTTTTCATGATTTGCGCTTTGGTTTGAGCGCCTCTTCATGAACTTATTCATTCTTCTTACTAGAAGAGCCAACTCCTCCTCGGAGTCCTCCTCATCATCTTCGGACTCCTCGTTTACCACCACCTTAGCCTTGAAGGAGGTAATCTTCTTGCCCTTGGAGGAGGATTGCTTCAAGAGCTCCTCCTTGTCTTTCTTATACAACTCATTTGTGGTGAGGTTGCTCAAGAGTTGTGTCAGTGTCATTCTTGCCAACTCGGATGAGTTGAGAAAGAGAGTCACCAATGTTTCATACTTTTCCGGCAACGCCCTAAGCATTTTTCTTACAACATCAACATCGGAAAGGTTAGTACCGAGGCCCTTGAGTTCATTCACAATGTTGTTGAGTCGTGAGTACATCTCATTTATGTCCTCATGAGGCAACATTGTGAATGTCTCATATTTGATCCAAAACATATGCAATTTGGCTTCTTTAACCGTGGACGTCTCTTCATGAATTTCGGAAAGGGTTGTCCAAATAGCGTGACCAGTTTCTAAATTGCTCGCCCTATTGAACTCGTCTGCATTTAAAGCTCCAAATAGAGCATTCATGGTTTGGGCATCTAAATGAGCATTACGCCCGTCTTGTTCTGTGGAGTGCAATGGATCAAGAGGCATGACATAGCCCTCATTTACGATTTTTCAAATATCCGGACTCATGGCCTTACGATATATTGACATTCTAATTTTCCAATAAGCATAATTTGATCTATCAAAAAAAGGTGCTTTTCCTATAGCAAGCTCCTTACTAACCATTCTTTCTCTCTAGACGGTTAAGTCTAATAGTGAGAGACCAAGCTCTGATGCTACTTTTAGGATCAAGGATAACCGACTAGAGGGGGGTGAATAGGAGGTTTTTAAATTTTTTATCTTTTAATTAATTCTTTACAATTTTAATATAACAAGAGTGTAAAGCACTTAATTCCTACACAATTCTTGTCAAGTTGAGAATCAACACTAGCTCTAGCTCAAATAAATGATCACGATGAGATTAATAGACAAGAGCTAAAAGAAATCAAGAGAGAAACAAGTATACTCGATGTTTTACCTGTACTTCTGAATTTTTACAAACTTAGAGTCGCCCTGAGGGTGCTATCTAGAAAAAAGATTCTGCTCGGTTTAACGGAATTTCCGAGCTCCAAAAGTATCGTTCATGGATGTGGAACTACCGTGCCAAGGTAGTTCCGCCGTTGAAACTGCGGTACTTCTGTTGTTCCAAACAGAGCACTGTTTTGGCCATAAATTTATTTTCCAATGAATGCATGATCCTAAGTTGATCCAAATGGCACATAGTAATTGCTATCAAGCTACTTGCCATGATCCCTCTTTATAGTACGATCTCTAACCTGTAATCTGGTCTTCCACCCTTTCTCCTAAGACCGGTAAAAGTAAAATAGGGTCCTATTCTAAGTATGCCTTTGCCTTGAGCCACTTTGATCGTCATTTTGATCTTTAGCATGCGTCTTGTCATCATCTTAGGGACTTAGCCTTTCAAACACTTAATAAATATGTTAGTCCCATATTCAGATAAGTTCATTAATTACCAAAACCATTTTTAGAGACCTAGATGCTTTCAAGGGTTTGGAGACTTCGGTGGGCAGAGCTCCTCCGGCTTTGCTGCCACGTTGTACGGTCAAAGCGAGAGCTCCTTCGCACCATGAGGGGATTTTTAGAGTCCTTCATTCACTATTAGGGATGGTAATCGTTTGTCCATACTCGTACCTGCGACCTCGATTTACGCCCACCGGCATACTCGCAAAGGACGACGGGTGAAGAACCTCACCCATACCAATCGAATGTGGGTACCCGTCGCCCGTGGGCATGTCCGTTTACCTGCGAATTGTGAGTCACCATCTAATAGTTGAACTAATGACAGGTACATATAAGCAGCAGCTGTTGCTAGGAAATATAATAGCTATAAAAAAGCTTATAATAATCAATAGCAATTAGAGATATGCAAAAGTTTATAACAATCAATAGCAATTAGAGATATTGCTATGGTTGCGCCACCTGTTAATCTATATCGTTGGTAAACGGGCGGGGCGGGTACAGGTGGAGTTTACCCATACCCATACCCGTTTACCCGATGGGTAGAATGTTCCCCCCATTTCCATATCAGTGGGTAAAGAAAATATCCCATAATCGGCTCCATTAGGGTATTTACCCACAGGTATACGGGTAAACGGGCACAATTGCCATCCCCTATTCACTATATTATTGCTGGCGGCTCGCAGTTCGGCATGTCTCGGCTGGAGGACATCGACTCTTACCAGACCCAGCCTTCTGTACCTAAGCTTACTAGACCACCGCTGGCTATTGAGCAAACAGAACGGTCTCCATACCTCCTCCGAACCGAGACACAACCTTCGGACCAGCTAACATACCCCACGGGACATACTTGTGCTCAACGAAAGGCAAGGCCAGGCACAAGGAGGTAGATGCGTTGAGGAGATAGTAGTGGCTCAAATGGGTGAGCCATATCACATCCTGTGTGATGCATTTTTTGTACTATTAAATGTATTTTATAAATATTTATAATGTATGAACTGTAAAGGATGCATGAGTATAATTAATTTCATGAGTCAATTAACATAAATTAATATGATAAATTTGAAGCACATAAAATTTCTAAAAAAAATACACAACTATTATGACTATGTCAAGAGGCTTTTCACAAAATTTCATAATTTTTGGAACTTGTTTGCTATATGTAACAACTTCTACAAATATCAAAATTGTATGAATTTTTTAGCAATATTCACAGTGGATAAAATTACCAAAAAATGTAGAGCTAAGTACGTTATGTCAGGAGGTTGCATATAAATTTTTATAATTTTTTGAGCTCATTTACTATATTTAAAAATTTAAACAAGTAGTAAGCAAAAAAATAAATTAGGACATGTAATTAAGCTGGTTAATCACCTACCGCTTTGCCACGGGACGGCAGGCCCTTGCCATCTGGTGGTGGGACGGTAGGTCGCCTATCGTCTAGCCACGGGACGATAGCGGCTACATGTCAGTCCACGGAATTGCCGTTCGACCACCGGATGATAAAATATCATTTTAATCAATACGTTAGACATACATCTATTTTTAAAAATATAGTAATAAATAGTGATAAGTATGCTAAAAAGTCGCATATTAGTAGATATATATGTTGCTCATTTGGCCTAAGTTTGGCCTTCCACATCGATCAAGAATCTTTCGTAGTACTACATGATGGCTAGTCACAACAATTATATATATTGGTCACGGCTGTAATAATGTTTTTTGTGGACTCGGCTGTGACTGACAATGTGAAAGACAATGAATCGGAGCTAGAACAATGCAATAAGTGTGCTCTTTTTCTTGCGGAGATTCGCTCCGCTTTTCTTTTGTAGTACTACTTATATACTGCTGGAGCTGAAATGAGTGAGACTAAATCACCCGATCAATGAAGAGAATTTGTAGGCAGTTGAACTTTCTGTAGAAGATCTCGTCAAAAAAAATTTACCTGCAAACACAAACACTGATCCCATGGTTTCGTTAATGTTAAAGATCCAAAAAAAAAATAAAGAAACGCAAAGATCTTCACGAGCGCAGAAAAACAAGTAACCCACTTTGAAAAACGGCCGGCGCGGCGGCCCACGTAGTTGGAGCTAGCACGACTCCTAACAGACTAGCCGGCGAGCCCACGAGCTGCCGCCCGGTCCCCGGCGAGCATGCGGCCGGTGTCCCGTCGTCACACCACGGACGGGCGCCCGGTACAGTACGGCACAAGCGGCCGTGGCCGCACAGTTGTCAAGTCACGTCCGCTCGGGCAGGCAGGCGAGGCCACCGGGACGGCCGTCTCCGCCAGCCTCGGCGTCGATCGACAGCACAGGGCCCCCAGCCGCGCGCGGTCAAGCTTTCCCGGCTCCCCGCCGCTCTCCCTCTCTCGGCCCCACATCCACCCGTGCACGTGCGCGATTGCCCGCCCGCCCGTCCAGAACCCAGATCCATCCAACGGAACCCACTCGAGCACACGTGGTGAGCTTGCAGTGGGCCCCATCGTACCCGCGGGAGGAATCGTCTACAGCGTCGCCGACGCGCGTGGGGGCATCAGGTGCCGGGTTGGCCGGGCCGGCGCACCACGTGTGAACGGCCGGGCGCTTTGGGGGCGCCGCGATGCGTGGCACGGCGCGAGGTGGGGGGTCGGCGGGGGATGGGGATTCGGCGATGGGGATGCGACGGTTCGCGCATGGATTTCGGGGCGTTTTGTGCGTGCGCGCGCGGATCTGGTGCGTACGGAGGGGGTGTCGTGCGCGTACCGGGTGGACGCACGCAGCGCGGGTACGACGTACGTGGTGGCGCGGAGCCCGGCGGCGCGCGGTTCCGTGCGCGTGCGCTAATCGTGATTTTGGTGGTTTGATGACTGTTCCTTGCCGATGCGGCGATCGCTTGTCGGTTCTACCGAAGGCAGCGGGGTCCAGCTGTGACTCGGACGGGTTTGGACCTTCCGGGTGATGCTAATCGTATGGTACTGGTTCGTTCCGAAAGGTGGGGCTCAGTGAATATGTGCGTGCCCCCACCGAGCTAATCTGGGCGTGATTGATAGGTTCAGGTGCATGCATGTGCTCCAGCCGGCACCTCACTTCGGTGTACGGTGGTGCTTCGACTAGTTTATAGGTTTATAATTTTTAGTTTTTTTTATCAAAATTGTATTACGGTTGTTATTTTTTCTAAAATAAGAAAACCAAATTAAAATACCGTTATGTCGTCACGGACAATACAAAGTTATAAAAAAAGGCAAAAAACCAGAAATAAACTAAAATAAGCCGAAATTAGAAAACAATGTATTCTAAGTGGTTTCTGACTTAAATAAGCCGAAAGTAAAAAAAATCAAAAACTAAAGCCGTTTGAAGTGAGACCGTTGGTACAGTAAGGGTAGTGTTGCTTAGGGTCATCATTTTATACTCCCCCCTTGAGTTGAAACTTCCAAACCGAAGTTACACGCAATCGACATGAGTGGTATCATGATAGCCTCATTCTTTCCAGTTTATAATTTATGGTTTTATTCGAACAAACAAACTGGATGGCTTCTTTACTATCTTTTGGAAGTGGTTTATCAGGACATCATTTTCAAAACGGCTTATTGGTATTCAGTTCGTTCGCACAAACACTTGTGCTAATGTCAAAAGTCATCAACCACAGTTAAAAAGAATGCACCTATAATCTAATCTAATGGTTAGTACGAGCACTATAGAAGCCGCGTTTTTACATGACCCGGTATGGCCATAAAACCTGGTGCAATTCTAATCTTCACATGGCATAGAAATACGTTGGCAAATTTTAATGAAAGGTAGACCAGCTTTTAACACAGCAGTGTCGAGCAATGTATGCGACAGGGTTGCCGGTCTCGCACAAATTTATCATATGGCTGCTTCATTTCATACAAAATAGGGCTGTGGTTAAAGTATGAATCATGTTAGGGATCCTGTTCTTACTATACTCATCATCGGGTAAGCCTAACGAGACCTGCCAAGCAAATGGGCTTGTGGACATAAGGTAGGTTCAAAGAAGTATGAGTAAGACTTCACTGACATTCTTACATCTAACAGGGAATGCAAGTAGATGCTTAATTGCAACTCTTCATCATACGGACTCGAAGAAGACTACCAGCCTTGATTCCACAAATTGGTTTTTTTTTTTTTTTGAGCGGACCACAAATTGATTGATTGATTCCATAAAGAAACAGCCCAAAATGTCCAGCCGAAGTCCTCTAAAATCTACTAAAACCCAGCCCATTACCATAATGGGCTTTCAGAATCCATCAGGTCTCCCAGCAGTGACCAATACAAACCAAACGAGGAGACGAAGTGGCCCACTAACCAGCCCCAAAACACTGCAACAGATCGAACCCAAGACCAACACGTCTCCACAGCCCTAGGGTTTTCGTCCAGCGATCGAATCGAATCCAGAAGAGGTGCCATGGCGTCGCGGCCGTCGCTGAAGCCGAAGCCGAAGGGCAAGGGCGGGAAGAAGGGTTCTACGGCGGCCGAGGAGGAGCAGTCCTTCGCGGCGGCGCGGTTCGTGAAGGAGTGGAGCACGTGGACGATGAAGAAGGCGAAGGTGGCGGCGCACTACGGCTTCATACCGCTCATCATCGTCATCGGCATGAACTCCGAGCCCAAGCCCTCCATCGCCCAGCTGCTCTCCCCCGTCTGATCCGATCCCCGACGAGGCCCAGATGAGATCGATCCATCTCCTTTTAGTAGCTTATAGCTAGTAGCTGTCCTTGCTGTTTCTTGGATCTGGGTGGGTGAGTTCTTGATGCCTGTGTGGGGATTTAGAGGTTTTGCTATACGAGTCTAATAATTATGCTATATGGGCGGATGTCTCTTCGGAGATATCCATTAATATTGGACCAAATCTTGTTATTAATCTGAGGCTCTATGGATCTGCTATTAGTATGGTGGTATGTAGAATTTTCTGTGTTATTTGTGTGCGCTATATGCTCCCACTGCATGATGCTTGTGCCTGATGTTTCCGATTGAACTAGTAAGACGTATTGTTATCATTGTGTTGTGTAATCTGGATAGTTTCAGCATACATCTGGAGCGATTCATTGGAATTTTCGCTCTGAATTTGGTACTTGCAATTCATATAGTGCCTTGTATGTCTTCATGTGTGCTTGTGAATTGTGAATGGCCTGGACTTGCAAAGCCGTAGGCCTTCAACGGTGGTGATTGAGGGATTAGGGATAATTGCTCAGCGTGCGAGCAGAAACTTTGCTGCAGCCCTCGTACGAATGTTTGTTGACCGACTCTTTTGCTAATCAGTAAATTTTGTTGCTGTTACCAGTTGGTAGTTATAGATCATATCAGGCTTTTTTTCCCCAGGATGAACTCGTGTTCGGAGCGAACATCATGCCTCACCTTCTTCCTTATTTCTTTAATCATCTATGATAAACTTATATTTGCTGCGGACATCATGCCTCACCTTTTTTTCTTTCCATAGTCATCTATTACAAACCTATGATAAACCTATATTTGCAGCGAACGTCATTATTCCTGTTTTTGAACTTTTAGCATAAATCTGTACAGGCCACACTGATATCAACTGCCAAACAACTCGAATTTATAGCAAACCTGTCCTACTAAGAATTGCAAGCTTCATACATGTCAATCAGTCAGTGTACCCCCACAATAAAATCGTAGAATGAAATGAACAACTTTATTGCTCTGTGCAAGTAAAAAATAACATATAGAAGCGTTCTATCTGTTGTCGCTACATGGACGAGAAAGGAGGTGATATTCACCTTCAGTGATATTCACCGCCGCACCATCAAACCACCAGAACCTTAACAAACCAGTAGCCTCTCCAGATGAAATATACAATGCTTAGTCCCTTCACCCAGTGAGCATAAATAAGATATCCTCATGTAACTCCAATGTCTCACAAAACTCCAATGTTCTCTCCAATGACGAATCTGCCAGTACTGCTATGCCGTTGGACACAGAAATTCATCTCATTCCAAAACATTCTGATTAAAATCTACTGAAAAGGCTTTACGTCCGAGGATAGTGGACTGCATACATACTGTGACGAGCCCAGAAAATGGGGGCAGGTGCATCACCAAGACACAGAAAATGCCCAAGATCAAGAAAGCCCAAATGAGGACAAGGCTGATTGAAACAACGTAGAAAATGCCTCAGCAGCTGTTCCATCATCAGCCTTAATTTTGAGCTGTGCCTTCGCTGATCCCGTGTTGACGATACATTCTAAAGGGCATGTCCAATGGTGATTTATGAGCTAGCTCTAAACATATTATTTCATATTTTAATAGAAGAGAGAGAAAAGCTAGCTCTTAATCAAGAGTTAGTCTCATACACACATTCCAAGATTATATGAGGGTGTTATGTGGGACTATTTATGTTATGAGCTATGTGCTAAAAGTTAATATCATTAGAGAAGTTATCTTAAAGCTAGTAACTAGCTTATACCATTGTACATGCCCTAAAGCAGGACCCCATCTTTCTGAGCATAAAGCAGGACCCCATCTTTCTGAGCATAGAAAAAGAACTTGTAGTTTGGAGGCTGACCACCTAAAGCGATGCATTGAATGTAGTTGCTTTGCATATGACGAATGAGTGATTGCGGATTCATCAATGAAGCTGCTCCTTGTGGGCATAAAGAGCATTCCTGTTAAACACAACAAAGCACATAAGGTCAGAATACTTATAATTTATAAAGATCAGAAGGGCGGAATCATTGCTCAGAACGTAGCACTGCTAATTACACTGTTCAATTGGTGATGAATTTCAAGAGAAGACTCATGTTTTAAACAATAGAAGCACCAAGGATTTTCATGTATTATAAGAAAATAATAAGAATCTTAAACAAGTCAAAATCACAGTTCAGAACATAGAACTGCTAATTTCAGACCTCTCATCTGAGATGACTTTCATGGGAAGACACGAAGTATTAGACAATAGCAGCACCCAGGATTTTCATGCAGTAGATAACTTGCTAAAATCATAAGAAACTTGACCAGGCAACGAGAAGAGGCTATGCGAGCATGCGCACTTGCGCTACTAATAATCAGATAATGCAGGGACAAAAACTTGAAGCAACATACCTGAGACAGGGATAATGCCAACTGGCCCCATTTCCTCTGGAACGTACCGGGATCCAACACAGGCTTTGAGTTGAGGGTCAGTGCTGGAGGTGGTGGAACACCGAGCCCAAGGAGGTCATCAAGACTGAAGTTGGATAGTGAGGAAGATGTTGGCCCATCAGGATTAATTAGTGAAGCTTCAGCTTGTGTTTGTGAACTTAGTAATGAAGGACCAATCAAGTCGGAAGGAGCATTGTATGTAGAGGCGGAAGAACCATTGCTGGCAGCTGTACCGTCATCCTCTTTATCGGAAGTACTTAGCAAAAGATCATTATCATTTTCTTGATATATTTGGGCAGAAATGACATTTTCTGAAGCCTCTGCCCCAACAGTCAAGTTTGTAAGATCTTCTGAGTACTCAAATGGTCCACGGTGCTCTTTATCCGTAAACATGTAAGATGGCTGCCAAATGCATAGGAGATGTTGATACTTTTTATGTAAATTTTGAATAATTATAAAGATAACTATATTTGAGTACCTGACTTGCTAGAGATGATATAATCTTAACCAGCATTTGTAAATTGTAATTGTTAAGTATATCAAGGTCCATACACTAATAGGCCCATGTGGTTATCTATATATTGGCATCTCCACTATTCGAGTTCTTTGACTTCTCAAACCCCATTGTAAGTCACATGGTATCAGAGCTTACGGATTAGGGTTAGGTTAGGGTTTGTTTACCTCCACCCACGATCCAAATCCAGCCGTCCCTTCCCGTCGTCACGTGCATCGCACGTCACGCGTGCGTTCCGCCCGTTGCATTCGCATCGTGCGTCACGCGCGCTGTCCCCGCCGTCTCTTCGCGTCGCTGCCCCTTCAGTGGCCGTAGTTCCTTCGGCCGCCGTCCCTGCTCTGTAGCCGGCCGCCGTCCCTGCTCTGCAGCGCGAATCGGCGACTGATCCAGCCCGACGAGCCGCCGCCTTCGGGCTCATCTGCGCCCCAATCCGGGCGACCGTCGCGGACCTTCATCACCCGGGACCCGGTGGAGGCGCCTCACTGGCTGGCCTCGTCAGATCCGCCCGGGATCCGTCGGCCACCGTTCTTCCACAGGACTTCGTCAGTCCGGCCGCCACTCGGCCACCGCTCGGATCTCCTCCGCTTTGCGCGCCAGGTCAGTCGGCCCTTCGGCAACCGCCACCTCGTCAGATCCGCCCTGTCCGACCGGGGCCCAGATCTCGTCACCCGGCTGGACATCTCGTCCGCCCGGCGCCGCCGCTGAAGACCTCTGTTGAAGCCGCCCGGCTGGACATCTCCTCTGCCCAGCGCCGCCGCTGAAGACCTCTGTTGGAGCCGTCGTCGCCTCGTCAGCTCTGTTGATTGCTGCTGCTGCGATCAACACCTTTGTGCTGTTGGTAACAAATATCTGTCCTTTGTGCTGCTTCTGCTGTTTTGATCAAGTCCTAGCATTTCACAACATGTCTCAGATAAATGCAATAGTTATCAATCTCACCCTAGATGTTCAGAATTATCCAGAGTGGGCTTTCTGTGTAGAGACTGCATTAAGGGGCTATGGTTTACTTTTTCACTTAACTGAAACTCCACCTGTGATTAAGGATGATGGTAGTAATGCTGCTGTAGTAAAAGAATGGCATATTAATGATGGGAAAGTGATGGCTGCCATGGTCAATAGTACTAAGCCATCCATGATTATGAGTCTTTCTAAGTTCAAGACTGCAAAGGGCATATGGGACAACTTGAAGAAGCGCTATGTTCAGGATAGTGGTGCTCTTTTGCATAATCTCATGCAGCAAACTCATGAAATTGAGCAGAATGATATGTCCATTGATGAGTACTACTCTACTTTTGATCGTCTGATGGGATCATTGACTTGCATGATACCTGAGTGTACAACTGTTTCCTGTCCAGCACATAAGTTCATTGAAAAGTTTTTTACTTACAGATTTGTCATGGGAGTCCGGGCTGAGTATGATTCCATCCGTACATGATTGCTTCACAATTCTTCTGCTCTCACCATGTCACAGGCATTGTCTGATTTACTTGCAGAAGAAACACGTCTTAAGTCTATGTCTTCTTTTGCATCTGTTCCACATAGTGTGTTGGCAGCTTCTCAGAGGATCAGTGCACCAAAAAGTTCCTCTTCAGCACTCTGTAAGCATTGTGGCAAGTCTGGTCATCTTCCAGAGAATTGTTTTTCTCATTATCCAGAGAAGTTGGCTGACTATCGTGCACGACGTGCTGCTCGTGGTCGTGGTACTGGTTCCACTCCTAGAGGTTCAGTGTCTGTTGCTGTTGCTTCGCCTGTTAATGCTTCTTCGTCGTCTTGGGTGCTTGATTCAGGAGCTTCTTTTCATGTGACATCTGATCAGTCCCAGTTGGTTGCTTGCAAGCCAGTTACTGATGGTGCTTCTGTTCAGACAGCTGATGGTACATCTTGTCATATCACTCACCAGGGTTCACTTTGCAATCCTCATTTTTTCTGTACCTGATGTTTCTTTTGTACCTCAGTTGTCCATGAATCTTCTTTCGGTTGGTCAGGTTACCGACCAACATTGTTTTGTTGGATTTGATGACTCATCTTGTTTTATTCAGGACCGTCGAAGCGGGCAAGTGATTGGGACTGGCCATCGCCGTAAAGGTGCTCCTAGCCTCTACATCCTCGACACCTTGCGTCTTCCTTCTTCAATTGAGTCTCCAGCTCGTGTGTCATCTGCTGCTTCGTCTTCCGCCTCTTCCTTCGCCCAGTGGCATCATCGTCTTGGTCATCTTTGTGGGGTCCCGGTTGTCCACATTAATAAATAAAGGTTATTTAGGTCATACACCTATTGAGTCTACTTTTCATTGTAAGGGTTGCAAACTTGGAAAACAAATACAACTACCATATTCATCTAGTGTTTCTCATTCAGCTAGACCTTTTGATCTTATTCATTCAGATGTATGGGGTCCTGCACCTTTTGCTACAAAGGGTGGTCATAAACATTATGTCATTTTTATTGATGATCATTCTCGATATACATGGATTTATTTCATGAAACATCACTCTCAGTTGTGTTCCATTTACCAGTCTTTTGTTCGCATGGTTCACACACAGTTTTCTACTCCTATTAGAATTTTTCGCTCTGACTCTGGTGGTGAGTATTTGTCTGATGCTTTTCGCCAGTTTTTGTCCTCTGAGGGCACTCTTGCTCAGCTCTCTTGTCCTGGTGCTCATGCTCAGAATGGTGTTGCTGAACGCAAACATCGTCATCTTATAGAGACTACTCGCACACTTTTGATTTCATCTTTTGTCCCTTCTCATTTTTGGGGTGAAGCCGTTTCTACTGATGTCTATCTCATCAATAGACAGCCCTCATCCAAACTGTTTGGCAAATGTCCTGGTGAAGTTCTTTTTGGTACTTCTCCCCGCTATGATCATCTCCGAGTTTTTGGATGTACTTGCTATGTTTTGCTTGCACCCCGTGAGCGAACTAAGTTAACTGCACAATCCGTTGAGTGTGATTTTCTGGGGTATAGTCCTGAGCATAAAGGTTATCGATGTTATGATCCTTCTTCTCATCGCATACGTATTTCTCGTGATGTGACCTTTGTTGAGGACCGTCCTTTCTTTTATAACCCCTCTACTCAGCCTTCATACTCTCCCACAGAACCCACATCATTTCTGTGTCTTCCTCCTATTTCACCCCATGATGATGTTACTACACCTTCTCCATATATTATACCTATTCCTGCTCCTATTTCCATCACGCCACCTTCACAGGAGACACCTCCTGCACTACCTCCTTTTCATTCTAAACCACCTATCACACATGTTTTCCATCGTCGTCCCACAAACCCCACAGTGCCTTCATCTAGTTCTCCCACCATGGCCAGTCCTGATACGACCGCTGTTGATGCTTCTAATAATATTGATGAGTCTCATACTGTTCCTGATGAGTTACAGGTTGGTCCAAGATATAATCTACGTGATCGTACTGCTATTGGTCCGGCTGACAAGTATGGTTTTCCACGTGTGAATGCCGTTGTTGCTGAGCCATCCACTTACCATGAAGCTTCTAATATTCCGGAATGGCAGCTTGCTATGTCTGAGGAGCTTGCTGCCCTTGATCGTACAGGCACTTGGGATCTTGTTCCATTACCGTCACATGCAGTGCCTATTACATCTAAATGGGTATTCAAAATTAAGACCAAGTCTGATGGTTCTATTGAGACATATAAAGCTCGTCTTGTTGCTAGGGGCTTTCAACAAACTCAGGGTCGAGATTATGATGAGACCTTTGCACCAGTTGCTCATATGACTACTGTTCGTACTCTCATTGCAGTGGCTGCTACTTCTTCTTGGACCATCTCTCAAATGGATGTTAAGAATGCTTTCCTTCATGATGATTTGCATGAAGAAGTTTATATGCAACCACCCCCAGGTGTTGATGCTCCTTCTGGTCATGTTTGTCGCCTTCGTCGTGCTCTCTATGGTCTTAAACAGGCTCCTCGTGCTTGGTTTGAGCGCTTCGTATCTGTGATACGGGCTGCTGGATTTTCACCTAGTGATCATGACCCTGCTCTATTTATTCATCTTTCTCCACGTGGACGTACTTTGCTTCTTCTATATGTTGATGATATGTTGATTACGGGAGACGATGTGGAACACATTTCTCGTGTGAAGAAGCAACTTGGTGAGCAATTTCAGATGTCTGACTTGGGTCCGCTCAGTTATTTCTTAGGGATTGAAGTGTTGTATTCTGCAAAAGGCTACTATCTCTCTCAGTCCAAATACACACAAGATCTTATTACTCGTTCTGGCATTACTGATAGTCGACTGGCTGCGACACCTATGGATCTTCATTTACATCTTCGTCCTACTGATGGTACACCTCTTGAGGATCCCTCTCGATATCGGCATATTTGTAGGCAGCCTTGTCTATCTCACTGTTACTAGACCTGATATTGCTCATGGGGTTCATATTCTGAGTCAGTTTGTGAGTGCTCCTACTTCCATTCATTTTGGCCATTTGCTTCATGTACTACGGTACTTAAGGGGGACATCTTCTCAGTGTTTATTCTATGCTCGTGACAGTCTGCTTCAGCTTCATGCTTACTCGGACTCCACCTGGGCGAGTGATCCAACAGATCGACGTTCTGTCACAGGTTATTGCATTCTTCTTGGTTCTTCTCCTCTTGCATGGAAGTCTAAGAAGCAAGCGGCTGTATCTCGTTCTAGTACAGAGGCAGAACTTCGAGCACTTGCCACTACCATTTCAGAGATTATATGGCTTCGATGGTTGTTAGCAGATTTTGGTATTTCTTGTGATGCCCCTACACCTCTTCTGTGTGACAATACTGGAGCCATACAGATTGCCAATGATCCTGTGAAGCATGAATTTACAAAGCATATTGGCGTTGATGCCTTCTTTACTCGGTCTCATTGTCATCAGAAAACAATTGCTCTTCAGTATGTTCCTTCAGAACTGCAAGTGGCAGACTTTTTCACTAAAGCACAAACTCGAGAGCAACATTGGCTTCACTTGCTCAAACTCAATGCTTCAGAACCTCCACTTCCACCTTGAGTTTGAAGGGGGGGTGTTAACTGTTAAGTATATCAAGGTCCATATACTAATAGGCCCATGTGGCCCATGTGGTTATCTATATATTGGCATCTCCACTATTGGAGTTCTTTGGCTTCTCAAACCTCATTGTAAGTCACAGTAATAACCACACAGCATGTAATATAGTTTTTTTCATCCTAGACATACAAGGGATGCATTTCCATTAACAGCAGAAAGCATAATATGGTCACTTGACACCCACTACTACAGAAAGCACTTCAAAAACATGTAAGCACTAACCCTGACCATGTTATCATGAAGATACAAACATGTCTTGATAAAGGTCAAAAAACAGAAAAATCCACACATGAGAATGGCATGAATTCAGAATTCTGTGATCGTTTTGGCTTCAGCTTTTAGCTTCCGACTTATTTTTTACTATTCATAAATTTCGTCTTTTTCTGAACTTTTGGCTTTTTGTTGAGCTTTTTTGCCGGTTCTTTTTTCCCCGTATTTGTTTGTATTATACGTAATAGGCTAACATATTTTTTTAATTTTTTAAATTTAATTATGCTAAATAAGCCTTTGTCAGCTACAGTGTTTTTTCAGCCAGCTATAGTGCTTTTCAGCCATAAACCACAAAAAAAAGCCTAAATGATCACCACCTCACATGAACTCAACTTGCCTCACGAAAGGGTTCGGAAACTGCTGATTATTGTCTCTAACCATTGCAGTTGAAGACTGCAATCCAGCAAAGCATTTAGTTTAAAGGATAGGGCTTAATCTCTCCTATGCTGCCAAATTTCCCGCACAATTCTTTTACACAAAGTCATTATTTCAGTATTATTTAAAAATTCACAAGTTGTTGGAGACAAGCTGGTCTTGTAGTATTCAGCAAATTACTGCTTTTAAACTGGTTTTGTAGTATTTAAAATGTCAATGATTACAAGTGGGAGATCGTGTACCTTCTGATATACAACTGAGAGGCTATTGAATTCATCAAATATCCGATCTTTGATTTCACTGTTCTGTGCGTCCGCAAATACAGAGAAAGCTTGCTTGGGAGGGTTTACTACACGCTCTGCTACAGCAGGATTATATTGCAAAACCCTGTAGTAGAAAAGTGCTCGGTCATGAACATCCTGCAATGAAGTGGCGGTTTAGCAAGAGCAACATTCTTTTCACCATTTCATATAAATTATATCAATAATCTAACTGTTAACATACAAGAAGACAATAAATTCTGACCTGGTGAGTGTCAGATAGGCCAGCGGCTAATGTAGCTCCTAATGTTTTTTGCGTTTCTGGTGGTCTCTTAAAGAAACATTTCATCACCGCAGTCAGGAGATGCAAGCGAACCTGTAACATACAATATCACTGGAAAAATGATGTGGAGCTCAACAAGTAACTACTAGCTACTCGCATATGACAATCTAAAGAAAAGGCATAGAATTTTACAATAATGTCGGATAGCCTACTAGGTAGTAGGTTCAAGGCAACAATACGAAAAAAAAAAAAGGATAAGAGAGTCATCCTTAGGTTTAATGCGCAGTAAGATGTGAATTTCACTCATGAAACCTTTGTCCTGATACCCTTCATTCCACTGACTGACAGTGGGGCATTCAACTCTACTCTCTATAAATGGAAATGTCAAATGTCAGCTTATGATCTTACGTTAAACCCGGCAGCGATTAATATTTACGCCAGTTCTTATTGATTTAATGCTTTAGCCTTTATGTACTCTACCATTAGATACTCCAAGACACATAATTATGAGTGTCTCATATCATTACTGTGAAAACAAACTTTTGGGATACATATAGGACAAACAGAAAGAGTCCACTTTTTTATCACAGAAGATAATTTCAGCCAGTGGGTTAATGACAGAGTGCATCTTCTAATGGCAAAATATGACCAACAGAAAACAACGCAAAAGTTGCTAGTACCTCAGGAGAGTGCTCTTCATCCCAGATTTCAACAAGACTTTCAAGAAAGTATGGAGCATCATGCATGTCTTGTGAATATTCTCCCAGCATCCATATGAGAGCCGCTTTGCCTTTTGGCTCCTGAATATTTTTGCTACTGATATTTCCAACTGCTATACAATCATGGCTCCATTGAGGGTATTTCCTCAGAAGATCTTTCACCAACACCTGCATTTATGATTTTACTCAGGAAATTAAGAGATGCAGAGTTGAATGTAATCCTACACGATTTCATCCTGAGTAAAGGATCGACAGCATAACTAGCATTAAGAAAACTCACAAGAGTGCCTGAGACACTCACCATTTGGTTGCATGGGATTTCCGCCTTTCTGGATTTGTGTTACCTCTCTGCTTTCTTGCTTGCAGAGTTGCTGTTTCTCAGAGTTGCAAACCTTCCTGAAGATGTGAAGAAAGAACTCGGACACCCACTGACCCAGATAGCAGGTGGTAACTGGCCAGATGGTTTGTCATCCAATTGTGCCCGGCCGTAGTCAAGAATTTTTTATGATTGATTCACTTGAAAGCTCCTAGCTAGGACTGTATCTATCATGTACTTCAATTTATGTCAAATTTGATAGTTCTCATTGTCATTGAGCAAGCGTAAATGAATGTTGATGCTCGTGCAAAGCCTGTTGGTAGTTTTGGTTTACTATTTGCATATGCTCAGTGCCCTTTGATACATCTGTTGCAGACCTGGACGGTTGGAACTTGGAAGTTCACATTGAGATAAATCTGCCTGATGAGAATGGTCGTTTGCAAATTCTTCAAATTCATACAAATAAGATGAAAGAGAACTCTTTCCTTTCTCCAGATGTTAATCTTCAAGAGCTAGGTATGTTCTTTGTGAACTAATCAATTAATATTTTTTCAGGCATTGCGTTCATTACAGCAGAGGTTTCCTAAAATTTTCATAGCATGGACTGATTAGTTGGTTAAGTCATGCTAGTGCTATTTGTATGAGGAATTTATACAACGTTTGGAGTTCAATAAGAAGGTAAGGACTATACATTTCCTTCACCCTCTTTCATCATATTCGGCTATTTGCTAAAAGAGATTGGCTATTGACTGTAGTAGTGTAGTTTGTTTCTGTTTACATCAAGTAGACTTTCCTGCAATCTGCTTGTAGTGACACATAAGGCCTAATCATTTTGATATTTACATCCTACTTGTCCCAATTTTCACCCTATTGATTTCTAGATGTTTCGAATACCAGGTTACCCAAGATGTGCTCCATCGTCTTTTTCATGCACTTGGTGCTGGAGCTATCGAGGAAGTGCGTATGAAATGCACAATATTTATTCTATACCAAAAGACTAATAGTGCCTTCTTGAACATTGTTTCATTGAATTAACTACAAATTAACTTCATTATAAATGTAGAGCTCAAGACGAAGTGGAACGACCCACTTTACATTACAAATGTAGAGCTAAAGACGAAGAGGACAACCATAGCGAACAGTAAAAAGACTGACTAGCCTGTCTATACTTTTCATATTTTTAAATATATATATACTTGACGTATCACTGTATTCTTGTTTCTGCAAAATATCGTATCAATATCCGTATTATCGTATCCATATCGCGTATCGGAGCATTATAGGTCTAAAATACGGTTGGGATGCTTGTTTGGTTGGTTACCTCCCTTTTTCAGTGAGATGCCTTGTCCGTCTTAGATGAAAGTCTTTGGGGGTTAAAAACAGCATGTCTAGACGGTGTTTTTTCTTTCTTTTTGCATTTTTCGTTTCTCTCTGTAGCGAAGCAGTTGATTTCTAACAATGGAAGTCGGAAGGGCTTTTCCCTCCTGTTGTTGTTCTAGATAAACAGTCGGCTACTGCTACCGCTCGACGCCAATCCACGCCTGCATACGCCGGCCGGTACGTGGTACAGAGCAGAACGTAAGAATCCAAAGGTGCTAAGCTAGCCGAGAGGTCCCAGCAGGTACGTTCTACGTGCATGTCCTAGGATGGTTCTTGCTGCTCCCCTGGATTGTTCTTTGAACCTTCCCCTATCGGCGCAGACGTAGATAAGGTTTTGTTTTTCCTTGGTCGATCGGATTCGTTTGGAGACTCGTCGATCTGCATGCCCATCTGGATTCTGGACCGGATCAGTTAGACGACACGGGCTACTGGCTCTCCCTCGAGTGACCACAGCGTGTGAACACTGGGTGCTATTGTTTTCCACGTGCACCGTGAGATGTCGGCGTCACAGTAGCTCAGTCGGATCAAGACGTCTATTGGCATTTTGGCGCAGATGCTAGATGTATGTCAAGGAGGCGTTTAGAACAAAGGGTAGGAAAGGAAGCTATATAGAAGTCTGAAGGTTTCTATTAAAAAAGATATATAAATGAGAACCTCACATGCCAGTACAGCAGTGCCTGTAAGGCTATAAGTCAAAAATCGAAGCCAAAACGAGCGGAACTACAATGAAGTAGAAATGTCTGTCTAGTAGCTCGCGAATTTTAGAGGAGACATTGTGAAATCCAACGAATATTGGGAGGTTGCGTTCACGTTTTCTAACAATCATGTCAGTTATCTCTTTCTTGTTCACATGACATGTCAGAAGCTAAGCACAACGTGATGGCAAGTTGAAATTAGGGGATGGGTTGGTTCCAGGGTGTGAGACATACTCCAGAAGGGCATCTCTACAACCACTGCACCTAAATTCAGCCTGTGACATAACAAGACAAGTGAGAAGGCAACAAAACCCCTCCCCTTCTCTCTCACAATAAAACCAATGTGTTAATCCCCATCCAAGAGTTTTCCACTCTCCAACATACATGATTTGCAACTATCCCATGCTTACATTTCTCCTGTAACTGGCACAACAAGCTTGTGCTGCGAGGCACATGGTGCTTGCTGGCGCTACCTGTCCCGTTGTTCTTGGCCACAACCACGTCAAGTCCAAATGCATTTGAAATCTACGGAGACATTTTTTCTTTCTTTTGCAGGCGATGGAGGTCAAGATTCAAGAACCACAGGCTTACATGGATATGTTTGCAATACATGCCTAACCTTTTGGGCATGTTACTGCGAGGAGTCATTGAGGGCATATGCACAGAGAACATGGCTTCCCTGTTCCTGTTTTTATGTCCTCCTTGTGTTCCCGTCCACGTGGCATTCATCCAGGGTCGCTCATCTCTTTGCTAGTTGATCTAGAGTGATTTGGATCTTCGCCATATGAACAGGAACACAAGGGGGACAGGGAAATGGGAACAGGGAAGCCGCGTTCATGCGCAGACGATGCTGTGGTGAGCTGCCTCCTACTGCATTGGAAGGATGAAACATTCCACTACATCCTAATCATGTGGTTACAAACTTCGTGGTGGAAGGATCACCTAGGTGGGAGCACATTAGGCCGTTGGGTTTGTTTTGACCTTAATCAACTCCGTACTTTTGTTTGAAATCAAAGTGAGGGACGATGGGTGAGTAGCCAGTTAGATCGTGGAATGTTTGTTTGTGTTTGGTGCGGTCTACTGCCTTGAAAATCAAACACACTGAGGTCAGAAGGTGTCTATCGGCGACGGCACATCAAATCAATCAGAGAATAAGCCGTGAAATGTGTATCCTGCACCTTGAAGTGCCTCGTGACCAAGTAACTCCTCTGGGCTTAAAAGCTTCTCGCTTCTAGCTTATTTTCACTATTCATAAATTTCGTCTTTTTCTGAAGTTTTGGTTTTTTGTTGAGCTTTTTTGCCGGTTCTTTTTTTCCCATATTTGTTTGTATTATACGTAATGGGCTAACATATTTTTTATATTTTTAATTTTTTTAAATTTAATTATGCTAAATAAGCCTCTGTCAGCTACAGTGTTTTTTTCAACCAGCCACAGTGTTTTCAGCCATAAGCCATAATTTGGCTTCTCTGCTGCTAGCTTTGAAGTAGGGAACTAGGGCTAGTAAATTGAACCAAACTCGATCACCGCCTGTAATCTAATGAATGCACACAATCATCTCCTTGTGGCTCGAATTTTACTCGGTCTTACTTGCGCTCTAGAAACCTTGTCATATTAGTAACATCCAGGCACATATGATCCATATGATACACTCCAGAAATGAAGAATTAAATATTTTATGTACTCTTCTGAAAGAACAATATTGTACAAATCAGTCGCCACAAGGCAGCAGTTTTGCAAACGGTGGCCTGCGGTTGGGCCAGTGTCGCACCGTAGCAGCAGTAAATTGCAAGGGAGGATGAGCGAAGTGGCACCGTAGAAAAGAATACGGGAGGTGCCGAAGCGAGCTTGGCGCGCCTGCTCACGCGCGGCTTGCCGCGGGTCATGTTACTACCACTGACCAGTACGACCACCACATTCGTCACGGGAGCGCCACCGAACCCGCGTGCGCGCCGCCCGTCATTTCTTCTCCTCCTCTCCGTCCGGCGCGCGCAGAGCGGTCAACGGAGCGAACCTGCCGACACGGCACGCCCCTGCAGGAATAGGTCGGGCCTGGCACAGCGTCCTTGGGGCCCGCTACATTCTCGCTGGTTTGTGATCTATTCCCTGCACCAACGTGGCGGTGCGGAGCTGTGAGTGTACATCCGCATTCCCCACCGGCCAAGGCCGACGTAGAAAATGTTGGAAATCTAGTCAATTTTCGGCATATTTTAATCCAGAAATTCAGCATATAAAACATGACATAAACATGCATGAGTGATCTATCAACGATGATGTATTCATATTCGCTAACGAACAAGCTAACAGCAACACCTATTAACATATTCATAGCGCACAGAAACAAATACATCAAAGATGTGTTAAGATTATACCCTCGGGCGGGGCCAGTGTCGGTGACACCGGAGGCGCCGTTACCATCAGTCGACATGATGGCCTATTCGATGTAGTCGATCAAATCGTGATGCAGGACGAAGCTTGATGCAGGAAGATGTTCGCAGTGCAGTCCCGCGAACAGTTCACCACCAGGAAGTAGACGTCGCAGATTGAGTAGTCGCGCCGATGCGCTCCCCAAAAACTTGATCGCCCGCCTACCCGTGCAGGTACACAAACGGACGGAGTTCTGGAGGCCTACTCGCCCAGAAACTTGTGCGCGCAAGGTTCCGGACCGGAGATTGCAGAGAGCAGCAACAAAACAGAGGGAGAGAGAACTGTTATTTCGTATGGAGAGGAGAGCCTTCTTATGCTGTTCTCTTGTAACAGCAAAAATGAAGAGACCAGAAACTGCCGCCATTAGTCACTAGTAACTGCGCACCCATTACTCGAAAGTAACCGCAGCCATAATCCACTAGTAACTGCACCGTTACTGCCAGCGAGTCAGTGCGTTTCGATTTTCGAATAGATAAAGAAAAACGCGCCCGCACCCGACACGCCTGCGCGCGTACGTACGTACGTACGTACGTACGTACGTACGCACACGCACGTCACGGCACGGCACGGCACGGCGTGGCGAGGCGAGGCGAGCGAGCGAGCGCGCGCGCGCGTGTTGGCTCTCTTCAATTTCACAAGGGGGTTACCTCGTTCCACCTTTTAAAGTGGTATAACTCCCATTGAATTCTCCATATGGGACTAAACAATTTTCCACCTAGCATTAGTTGTGGGCCTAGGAATTCCATTTGATTAATTGCTAAATTAAAATGGGCCAATCCCAATTAATCCAACAATCCCCACCAAATTTCAAGGCACACGAGAAATGCTCTCAGTTCTGCTGATGTTTGATATACCAGTGTTTCGATGGAGACTGTTAAGTTGAACATCCACCTAGGAAAGGAGTTACACTCATCCACAACTGAACAATGGACTATGCCTTGAATTGACAGTTTTGTGCGAACAAGCTTTACCCAATTCCTTTACTAGTACTAGGCTGCCTAAAGCATCCCCTCTGGTTGGAGCGTATAAGTCATACTCCATGCCTATTCATGAGTATCTAGAGATCACCCAAATCTCATAGACTGTGACCAGCAGTCGAACTCATATAGGTGTGTTCCTTCTAAGATGTCCTGTAGGCCGACATCTCTGCTCTAAATAAGCCACTCGGATCACATTAAGGTAAAAACCAACCTGCCATACAGAATAGGAGAGAAGTGCATCATTGAAGAAATGAGCCCTGTAAAGATCTCTCCTCCTAGTCAATCAACAGCTTGTTTCACCATCCTACTTCACGGGATCTCCGATCACGTAGAACAGGTTACCACTGTGGTATGACTCATGTGGGTCTCAGGCCCATCTCACTCGATGCACTATCTATCACATTACGTGATAAACCCTTTGTAAATTGGTCGGCCAGATTATTAGCTGTCTGGACATAGTCCAGCGCTATCACTCCGGAGTTTTTCAGCTTTCTGACAGACTTCAACCGCCTCTTAACATGCCTAGATGACTTCATGTTGTCCTTAGAACTGTTCACTTTGATAATTACAGTCTGATTATCACAGTTCATCAGGATAGCTGGTATCGGTTTTTCAACCACCGGCAAATCCATAAGGAGTTCACGAAGCCACTCAGCCTCAACAGTAGCGGTATCTAATGCTGTGAGTTCTGCTTCCATTGTTGACCTCGTTAAGATGGTCTGCTTGCAAGACTTCCAGGAAACAGCACCACCTCCAAGTGTGAACACATATCCACTCGTGGCTTTTATCTCATCAGCATCAGAGATCCAGTTTGAATCACTGTAGCCCTCCAGTACCTTTGGGTACCCAGCATAGTGAATTCCATAGCTCACGGTTGCCTTTAGATAGCGCATTACTCTCTCAAGAGCACGCCAATGATCATCTCCCGGATTTGAAACAAACCGGCTTAGCTTGCTCACAGCAAACGAGATGTCAGGCCTCGTAGCACTAGCTAAATACATCAATGAGCCAATAATCTGGGAGTATCTCAATTGATCCCTTGTTATTCTTCGATTTTTCCTCAATAACACACTAGGATCATAAGGAGTAGGAGCAGGCTTGCAGTCACTATAACCAAAGCGACTCAAGACCTTCTCTACATAGTGAGATTGCACAAGTGTAATCCCACTATCACCTCCTCTCAGTAGCTTAATGTTAAGAATCACATCAGCCACTCCCAAATCTTTCATCTCAAAACTCTTGGACAGAAAGTCCTTGACCTCCTCAATCACATTGAGGTTGGTCCCAAAAATCAGTATGTCATCAACATACAAGCACAAGATCACTCCTTCTCCCCCACCATAGCGATAGTACACACATCTGTCGGCTTCATTCACAACAAAGCCAGCAGATGTCAAAGTTCTGTCGAACTTCTCATGCCATTGCTTAGGTGCTTGCTTTAAGCCATACAAAGACTTCAACAACTTGCACACCTTTCCTTCTTGACCTTCTACCACAAACCCGTCTGGCTGATCCATATAAATCTCCTCCTCCAACTCTCCATTTAGGAAAGCTGTCTTAACGTCCATTTGATGAACGAGCAGACCATGAGAGGCAGCCAGGGCAAGTAGTACTCGAATTGTGGTCAATCGGGCAACAGGTGAATAAGTATCAAAGAAATCCTCGCCTTCTTTCTGGGTATAACCCTTGGCCACAAGCCTTGCCTTGTACTTTTCAATTGTACCATCAGGCCTAAGCTTTTTCTTGAAAACCCATTTACATCCTACAGGTTTACACCCATAAGGACGGTCAACGACCTCCCAAGTTCCATTAGACATAATAGAATCCATCTCACTCCGTACTGCTTCCTTCCAATAGTCAGCGTCAGGAGAAGAATATGCCTCTTCAATGGTTCTAGGAGTGTCATCCACGAGGTATACAATGAAATCATCACCAAAAGATTTTGCAATCCTCTGTCTCTTACTCTTTCGAGTAACTTCATCGTTATCCTCCTTAGGATTTTCCATAGGCGTTTCCTCAACATGTTCTATCGGCACAAAAGAATCAAGGGAAATTATAGGTTCTTGACTAGATGAGCTAGGTACATCACATTTCATAGGAAATTCATTCTCAAAAAATGTAGCGTCTCTGGACTCTATGATTGTACCAACACGCATGTCAGGTACTCCAGTTTTTATAATTAAGAACCTATAACCCACGCTGTGCATAGCATAACCAAGAAATACACAATCTACGGTTTTTGGTCCAAGTTTGCGCTTCTTGACAATTGGCACGTTAACTTTGGCCAAACATCCCCAGGTGCGCAAGTATGAGAGAGTCAACTTCTTCTTTTCCCATTCCTCGAATGGTGTTACTTCTTTATTCTTTGTAGGAACTCTATTCAGGACATGACACGCGGTCAATATAGTCTCACCCCACCATTCCTTAGAAAGTCCCGCAGTGTCTAACATGGCGTTAACCAAATCAGTTAGAGTGCGATTCTTTCTTTCGGCAACCCCGTTTGACTCGGGAGAATAGGGAGGCGTCCTCTCATGAATAATTCCATGTTCCTCGCAGAATAAAGTAAACTCATTTGAAAAATACTCTCCCCCACGATCAGACCTTACCCGCTTGATTTTCCTTTCAAGTTGGTTTTCTACCTCAGCTTTATAGATCTTAAAATAATCCAACGCTTCATCTTTTGTTTTTAATAAGTACACGTAGCAAAATCTAGTGCAATCATCTATAAACGTCATGAAATATTTCTTTCCACCTTTAGTCAACACGCCATTCATTTCGCATAAATCAGAATGAATGAGTTCTAACGGTGCCAAATTCCTCGCCTCTTTTGCTGCCTTGTGAGGCTTGCGAGGTTGTTTCGATTGAACACACGCATGGCACTTAGAACCTTTGACCAAAGTGAATTTCGGAATTAAACTCATATTAGCTAAGCGCGTCATACACCCAAAATTAACATGACAAAGTCGTGAATGCCAAACATTAGATTCATCATCATCGTTACACACATGGTTCACAATTTTATTATAGGAATCCATCAAAGAAAAGCGGAACAAGCCTCCGCTCTCATAGCCTTTACCAACAAATGTTCCATACTTAGACACGACACATTTATTGGACTCAAATGCAAGCCTAAAACCATCTCTACACAGTAGAGATCCGCTGACGAGATTTTTCTTTATGGAGGGGACATGCTGCACGTTCTTCAGCTGCACGGTCTTTCCCGAAGTAAACTTCAGATCGACCGTACCAACACCATGAACAGCTGCATGCGATCCGTTTCCCATCAACAAGGAGGAACCTCGACAGACCTGATAAGATGAAAACAAGGAAATATCAGCACACACATGAATATTAGCACCAGTGTCAACCCACCACTCAGGTGATTGACAAACAGAAAGAACTGTAGGTAAATAATTACCGTACCCCGATGTTCCTCCAGCATCACTAATAACCATGTTGGCAGACTTCTTCTGCTTATCCTTGCGGTCTGGACAATCCTTAGCCCAATGGCCAGAATCACCGCACACAAAGCAGCCGCCCTTTCCTTTGCCTTTCTTCTTAAACTCAGTAGTAGCCTTGGGCTTGACAAAAGGCTTATTTTTCTTCTTATTGTGGGAAGCCTGAGGGTTCTTCTTCTGCACCAAATTGGCACTAGAACCTCCCTCAGCAGCAACTTTCTTGCCACGAGTATCTTTCGCCCTCGCCTTCTCTTCAACACCAAGAGTGCCAATGAGATCAGTAACACTGAACTCCTGCCTCTTGTGTTTTAGAGAAGTAGCAAAATCCGACCAAGAAGGTGGTAACTTGGCGATAATACCGCCAGCCACAAACTTGTCCGGTAACTCGCACTTATTGTTCTCAAGCTCCTTTGCCAGCGCCTGAATCTCATGAGCTTGTTCTACTACAGAACGGTCATCGACCATCTTGTAGTCATAGAACTGCTCCATGACATACAGCTCACTGCCAGCATCGGAAACTCCGAACTTGGCCTCAAGTGCATTCCACATCTCTTTGCCCGTAGGCAAATGCATGTACACATCCACAATGTTATCTGCCAGTATGTTGACAAGTGCACCTCGAAACAAGTTATCCGCTATATTGAACTTACGTTCGTCCTCAGCAGATAGAGGCTCAGCGGGCTTGCCTTGTACAACATGAAAACATTCCATGGCAGTAAACCATAGGATCGCACGTGCACGCCATCTCTTAAAATTGGAACCATCAAACGGAGGGTGCGGTTTAAGTGACGCAGCAAAGCCAACTACCGAAAAAGACCTATCAAGTTTTTGGATTGTTGGAAATCTAGTCAATTTTCGGCATATTTTAATCCAGAAATTCAGCATATAAAACATGACATAAACATGCATGAGTGATCTATCAACGATGATGTATTCATATTCGCTAACGAACAAGCTAACAGCAACACCTATTAACATATTCATAGCGCACAGAAACAAATACATCAAAGATGTGTTAAGATTATACCCTCGGGCGGGGCCAGTGTCGGTGACACCGGAGGCGCCGTTACCATCAGTCGACATGATGGCCTATTCGATGTAGTCGATCAAATCGTGATGCAGGACGAAGCTTGATGCAGGAAGATGTTCGCAGTGCAGTCCCGCGAACAGTTCACCACCAGGAAGTAGACGTCGCAGATTGAGTAGTCGCGCCGATGCGCTCCCCAAAAACTTGATCGCCCGCCTACCCGTGCAGGTACACAAACGGACGGAGTTCTGGAGGCCTACTCGCCCAGAAACTTGTGCGCGCAAGGTTCCGGACCGGAGATTGCAGAGAGCAGCAACAAAACAGAGGGAGAGAGAACTGTTATTTCGTATGGAGAGGAGAGCCTTCTTATGCTGTTCTCTTGTAACAGCAAAAATGAAGAGACCAGAAACTGCCGCCATTAGTCACTAGTAACTGCGCACCCATTACTCGAAAGTTACTGCCAGCGAGTCAGTGCGTTTCGATTTTCGAATAGATAAAGAAAAACGCGCCCGCACCCGACACGCCTGCGCGCGTACGTACGTACGTACGTACGCACACGCACGGCACGGCACGGCACGGCGTGGCGTGGCGAGGCGAGCGAGCGAGCGCGCGCGCGCGTGTTGGCTCTCTTCAATTTCACAAGGGGGTTACCTCGTTCCACCTTTTAAAGTGGTATAACTCCCATTGAATTCTCCATATGGGACTAAACAATTTTCCACCTAGCATTAGTTGTGGGCCTAGGAATTCCATTTGATTAATTGCTAAATTAAAATGGGCCAATCCCAATTAATCCAACAGAAAAGAGCATGCTCACGTACGTGGTACCAGGGTTCTGGGATTCGACCCGAAAGGGCCGAAATTCGGTGGGATTCGTCTATTTCGGACAGGCCCGAGTTCATCATCAGCTTCATTTATTCGGTGGGATTCAATGAATGGCTGCATTGAGCTGCAGGTTCTAAGCCTCTGGCTGCTAGTCCAGAGCTTATCTTTCATCGTTGCTAGTCCAGGTTGCTAGTCCAGAGCTTATCTTCATCGTTGCTGTTTTATTCGGTCAAAATTTGGTTAAATACGAAATGTTTGACTGGTCAACGTAGCTGAAAACCGGTCTGAAATTTCCGAAATTCGTCAAATTTGGTGGCCACCGAAATTTTTAGCCTTTTGAATCCCAGAACCTTGCGTGGTACGCGTTGCTCCACGATGTACACATGCACGGGAAGTTCAGAACGTCTAGTGCTGGGGGCTAAGAATGCGTGCAGGCAGTGGCGGAGAGGGGGGGGGGGGGGGGGGGCTGGCCCCCCAAGGATACAACGATGCAGGCATGCACCCCCCCCCCCCCCCCCACTGGATGCAGGGCATGCAGCCCAATTACTAATTGGCATCGTCTGGATCATCGAAGCCAAGGTACGTACGTCTTGATCTCGCTCTTGCTTGCTTACTACCCGCGGCACTGCACTCAACTCTGTATTTTGATTTTTTTTTCCCCATCTCAATGTGTCGTTTGAGTCCGGCCGTTTCCTTGATTTTCAGGTTCTGCCCAAGGCCGAATTGTAGTTCCTCGCCATACTCCCGGATCGCCGCCCCAAAGTCAGGGTGGTTGCGGAATGCGGCAACTGGTACAGAAATCGACCTCCATCTCAAATCTCATCTCACTTAGAATGGCATCGGCAGAGCAGAAAAACAGGATGTCCTAACTACTCTGTTCCTATTTTATGCAGGAGAAAATTTGTCTGGAAACCACTCAAGCAAACCGCGGGCCTTGAGCCGGACCCAGACGCCGAACAATGAGCAAGCAATTGTCGACAGCAGCTGCAACTACAAACAAGTCGCGCCTCATCTCCCGCGCGCCTTACATTCGTTTCAGCTTTGTGCTTAAGAGAAGGCAAGAAAAAGAATGTACATATACATTTTGGCTCAAATCCCAGAGGAGAATCGTGCATAAAATCTTTCACAACGATAAATTCAACAGATCATGGTTACTTGTGTGTTCATGCTGTCAATGTGAGGCCTTTCAGAATTCAGATGCACGTGTAACCACTGCAACCCAGTTTTCAGCGCCGTAGGTAGACGAGAAGCCTTCATCTTGGTGTGGATCAGGAACGTCCTTACTGGTTTGCTGAATGATCACCTTGCCCCCCTATATCCAATTCCTGGCTCCGCCCCTACATGCAGGGCAGACGAATGTCTCACCACGGCGCGTAGATCTACACCTCCGAGTTTGGCTAAAACAGCGGCGGGTACCTACGGGAGTTTGTAATTAAGCTGCTTTTCTGATCCACCATCGGTGGCGGGGTTGGGCGGCTACTCAAACAACCCTACAACCAATGATCAAGAAGACGGTCTAGACTGTTACAAATATGGACAATATTTTTATTTCAAATTTTATGAGGAGATAAATATAATAAACTAGTGATGCAAAACTTACTACTAACAGCAGGCTACTAATTATACTTCAGAATATACTCAAAAAATGTAGTAACTAAGTCGTACATGCGCGTGAACGACTTAGTTGTTAGTCTGATGAAGAACAGGAAGCCGCGTAGGCTTGACGCAGTGCAGAACGTAGATGTCGCAGTGCAGTGAGTGGTCGCGCAGATGCGCTGCCCTGAAACCTTATTGCCGCCCCGTGCAGGTACTCTCTGCAGCAACGGTTCGGAGATAGCCACTCTCCGTCCTTCCAGGTGCACGCCGAGAGAAAGGTCGACGAGATTCAGACAGCACAGCACAACAGCACAAAAGAACAGAGCAGAAAGTAGAGGAAGAATGGAGGTGCAAAATTCTCTCTTTTTTCCTGGACGTCTCCATGCCCTTTTAAGGGCGCTGCAGTTATTCACTAGTAACTGCTGCATTTCAGACATAATTATGCATTGGTAACTGATGAATTAAGCAGTGTAAATCCACTTGTAACTGCCTCATTCAAATGTTTGAATCTCATTCAAACAGAGAGAGAGAGAGTGTGTGGTGCAGGGTTCAGCAAAAATAAAGATAGACTTGGTCTGCCAAGTGGCGCGCCACGTCATGGCACAGTCGCGCGTCGCAAGTTACAAGTCACGCGATTTTCATGCGAAAATACGTGAATACACGCGCGCGTGCGCACGTTTGTGACTAGACAGAACCTTACGCATACCATCTTTATGCATATTCAAGGAGTGGTGAGGACTCCACCTTATAAATCGGTCTTCCTCAACTTTCCTTAGCAATATGGTACTAAACCATGCATACTTTGGAATTAAGAAAATGGGCCAATTTCTAACATAGACGACCACCTAGGTGTTGGGTGGCAAGGTGCCACCGTGCCTTGCCCTTTAGTCGGATGGCTAGGTGGCGAGGCGATCCAAGGCGGCCTCGGCGCAACGGTCTACCAGGTGAGCGCGGTGGCCATGCGGCGCCTAGGCGCACGAGGCGGCGACCAAGAGCATGGGGCCGTCTTCCCTCCCCTTCACCGTCTTCCCTTTGCCCATTCCCGTCCGCCGTCTTCCCCGTCTCCCCTCCATCGTTGCTCCCCTTTGCGGTGCCGCTCAGCATGTCAAATCAATCCAACCAGGAGGAAGCAGTTGAAGGAGAGGGAGAAGAGGAGCAGAGCTTACCATGGTGGCGGCTGGTGGTGACGCTCTTGCAGAAGGGAAAGTAGGCAGCAGCAATGGCTACAGTGAGGTGCAGTAGTGTTGGCTGTGGCAGCGGGGGAAAAGGGTTTTGGGAGGAAGCGTTGAGGGGAAAGGGTTTTTTTTGGAGAAGGCGTTGTGGGCGTGAGGGTGGAACCCTAGGTGCTATGGATAGGAGGGCTAGGAAGAATGCGAAGTGGGATTTAGGGCCATGGATTCAATGGGCTTCATTGCCTGGCTACTGTCATCTTGGACCTAACTTAGCCAGCATGAGGAGGTACAAAAATATTGACCCAGTTTGAGGGTTGTATAGAGCTTCTCTGCTGTGAATTAATTTTGCCTATTCAAAAAAAACTTTATAATATACAACAGCCTTATTTTTAATTCGGTCACCTAGTTCCGGTCTCATCGTACATCTATCGTCTAGCGTCTTCTTAAATATTGCCTACAACAATCTCCACCATTGACGATATGTGTACACGCCTAGCCTTAACGGTTTAACCTAGTAATCCTCCCGGTGCAGTTACAAGAGCAAAAGGGTGCACGCTTCTCGTGCTCCTCTGCAGGCAAATATTCCACGAGGCCATGCTGCCACTACTACTCACATCTTGGTAAAAGCTCACAGTTTTCTTATCATCCACCACCCAAGTAATGTAAGCCCGTGCCGTGCGCCCCCTCCCCTACATCCTACACATGGCTAAGAAATCTCCCCAGATTCTTCTTCTACTCACTCACTTCCTACCCGTAAGTCCTTAAACCTCTTTCACTTGACACTTCGCACCCCCTTATAAAAGGGAAGCAAGACGGGACGTGAGATAAACCAAAAACCAGGCACTCGAGTCCACTCCTAGCGCAATGAATCATAGTACAACGCATACACCCTTCATGGACAAAAGCCCCCACCGCCGCGCCGGCGTCGGCGCGGGAGGACGGCTGAAGCAGAGGCTCGCGCAGCTCCTTGTGCGCTCTTCTTGCGCCACCAACACCACCACGACCACGACCGCCTCGGCCACGGCCTTCGTCAGCCTCGATAAGGCCAAAGCCGACTCCCACCAAGAATCACCACCTTCCCCTTACTTCTGCACCCCCTGCACCTACCAGAGGCCCAAGCTTGACGGCGGCAGCCGTACCCGCCGCCGTCGCCGTAGCGCGTCGCTCGTGCACATCTCCATCGACTGCACTGGCGGGGCCGCGGCCGCCTCCGGCCGCCGCTCCGTCCACTCTGACGCGCCCCTCCTGCAGTCATCGTTGCCAATAAGGGACGCCAAAAAACAGAGCAGGAGCAGGAGCAGGAGCAGGAGCAAGCCGCTCTCCCCGTCGGCGTCGAGGCGGCATTGTTCACCCTCCTCCTGGGGGCGCGCGCGGCTCCCCAGGAGGACATCAGCGGCGTACAGCTGCTCGTCGTCCACCGTGACCGACGACGAGCTCACCGACGAGGAGAGCGGCGAGGAGGCCGAGACGAGGACCCTCTTCTCGTCCCTCAGCGTCTCCTCCGACTCCACTTCCGAGTTTTACCACACCAACAGCAGAAGTGTCGCCAGGAAGAACCACAAGAACGCGGCTCGCCGCGCTGCGCGGCGCGCATTTCCAAGAACCCGCGACCCACCAGAGGCCTTCCGGCCGCTTGAATCCGTGTCGGCGAAGAACCACGAATGCAACGACAGGAAGGAGGAGGACAAAGCGATCAAGAAGGTGGGCGCGGAGGAGACCGGCGGCGCCATCGGCGCGGGCATGGCGGTGGTGAAGCGGTCGAGCAACCCTTACGCGGACTTCCGGAGCTCGATGGTGGAGATGGTCGTGGAGGGGCGCATCGGCAGCGTGGGGGAGATGGAGGAGCTCCTGGGGTCGTACCTCTCGCTCAACTCGCCGCAGCACCACCCGGCAATCCTCGCCGCCTTCGAGGACGTCTGGGAGGCCATCTTCGGCGAGGAGTGAGTGTGACCAAGTGATCACCCAGATGCTTGTTCAGCCAAGCTGTAGATGTTCTCTCGAAGGTCAGGATCGAGCAGCAGAGCTACGTACGCACGTAGATGCAGCGATCGCGCGCTCGGTGTTATTTTGGTTTTCAGTTCGTCTACTTTGTATGCACATGCCAATGCATAGAATTGGCATTGATCGTGCCATCGAAATGTTGCGGTGCTCACGTTACGCATTGGCTTGCTGCTAGTTGAGCACACTGAGTTTTATGAAGATTTTGAGTTAGTTTTTTTTTTTTTTGCATCTGCCATTGCTCCTCATTGGACGTTCGCTGACGTTTGGTCCCGTGAACTATGACAAAGCACCATGGCCTGTGTGTTAGCAGGGGACAAGCACACTACTTGAGCAGAGGCAGGTTGCGCTCAGTCGATGAAATCATGACGGCTACGAGAAAATGAACCAGGCGTTACGAGCAAAAAGTCTGAACGATGGATCAAAGCCTCTAAAAACCTTTCTTTTTTCCTAATTTCATTGTCGGTGTAGTTGGACTCGATTCGTATGAAGTGCCTAGCATGCATGTTTGCTTCTCTACAGTGACACACGACACTATTGCACACCATGGTCGCTGCAGTCATATGTACAGCATATACAACCTGTGCAGTGAAACTCGTAGTTGGGATTCGTAGTGCCAAGGAGCAAGGACACCTGCACCGCGAGACTGTAACGTCACATCAAAGTTGAAACGTAGCTTTGCTTTTTTCGCTAGAGGGCCACTCAAACAGAGTTCCATGCCCTGGCCGAATTTGGACGCGACACTGGTTGGCTTCTTTGGCCAATGCAGGCCAAACAACTCGCTGTATACGGCAGGATTGATCACTCGCCAGGGTACAGTGCACACAAGTTCGTTCGATATATATATTAGCGTCGTGGAGGATTTGAAGTTTGAACTGGGGGTTCTGAAATGGATGGTCGCTCACATCATAGTCTACGTCAGATCAGACTGTACCAACTACTAGCAGCAGTAGCATCAACTTTTAGGATTACAGATTAGACAATGAAATCAGAGACTCAGAGAGCATATACTACTCTCCAACCGGGCAACGCAACCACAAACAGAGAGGTCGAGATGACCAACAAGAGATTCTTTCCCTAATGTAATCCCCACCAAAACAGGACATTTTTGTCATCGCTAGTAACCCAACCTCTAACACGTGGGCCCACCATGCGACCAATTGGAAGGTGACCCCACGTGTCAGCTTAACAGTAGAAGTTTCCGGTTAGGTGCGATATCCTAGCCAGCCGCGCGCGTGCCTGAACAAGCATAAGACGCCGGCGCGCTTGTCCGCACGCGGCGAGCAAGTCTTCAGATTCGCACCCCCGAACGTCGCGCCGGTGGTGGTGGTTTTCTGTGAGGAGGCTGGTTTGGTTTGGTGGGAATTTCCGTCGCCTCGAATTCGATCGCCCGTGCCGCTGCTGTGCCGTGTCGTGCGCGCGTGCATATGCAAGTTGTGTGTGAATATAAATAAATTATTCGTTTTTTCTTACCAGGTTAATTTTTAAGTAAATTGGTTGGTGTATGTAACTTAATATGATATCAGAACTAAGAGGTTTTGAGTTTAAGATACGGTTGGCGTAATTAAAAATAATTGCAGCTTACTTCTATTCCACGTCTTAGACCTGTGAAAATCTACACGTGAGGAGAGTACTGAAGTATAAGTGAATTGTTCGTCTTTTCTCATCAAGTTAAAGTTTTGAGTGGATTGATTGGTGCATATAACTCAACATTCACGATGACACCGCGGCTTGGGCGGCCTGTTGCTCGCGCAAGTCGGCGTGTTTTTATCCCTTTTTTCAGCATTGGGAGGTGTCGATATCGCCATGTTGTTGTTCTCTTCTCCATTGGTGGGTTTTGGACAAGGCATATGCGGTAAGTACTCTATTTTGGCAGGTCAGTTCTTTTCAGGAGCAATGCTAGGATGAACAGGTGCTACGACGTGCACGTGCTGCAAAAGACCGACGAGTTGGCCAAAGTTCGGAAAGGAAAATGAAATGAAGAAGTGACACGGGCCAAAGTTTGGCAGATAGTTGGGCCTTCGTCCCAGGCTAGGCATGTTAGGTCGGAATTGGACGGTGGAAGTTGTGAGCAAGTGAGTTTAATGAACCCTTGGTGGGTCGTAGGCCTTTGATCCAAGTCAACCTAGTTGGCCCAGCACAGCGAGGTTTATGAACACAGGTGAATTTTTCTTTCTGGAATCAATCAGGATTCAGGAGTACCGACTTCTAAGTTCCAAGTAGCATCTCTACTACTTAAAAAAGAAGTTAATAGCGATGGTTCATCTACCCCTCCTCTTCACCTCATAAGAAAGTTGTGAGCCAACATGTGGACCCAAACAAACCGAGCGGGAAAACCCGGTCGTGGCTATTGTGCTCGCATCGCATTCGCATCTATCAGCATCATGATGCTTTGCTCAACTTCCCAGGAAAGAACAAAGCACACACAAGAAGAACATAGTAGCTCTGGTGGGCGTTGACGTCGACCAAGGGAAGGCGCAGGCGACTTGCCCGAATAGCAAAATGGGTCGAGGGGTCCTCGGGGAAGGCATGGGAGGCGACGTCATGGCAAATAGTGGTTGGTGGCGGTGACAACGGCACCTGGAGCGGTGGGTGGCGCAGTGATGACAAAGCTCCGGCAATGGCGAGCGCAAGCACGGGCACGGTCTTGGCCCAAGGAATGCATTGGTGGAGTTGACTTGGTTGGGGAATGATCGGAATTGGCTCGTGATGGTGACCTACCATGGTAAATGGGGTGACACTCGTGACGGCTCTCCTCAGCGATACATTGCGCAAATTGATGCATGGAACACAAAGGGGAGATGATGGTGATGGTGTAGGAGTGAGGAATTGAAATTTGTCTCACCAGAGGCGACGAATCGACGACGGGAGGCGATTTCAGCCGATTTTTGGGAAAAGCTCGATTCACGATGATTCTCTACATGAAAATCAAATTAAATTGACATGAGAGTTGATAAGACTCAAGAACATAATATGACATGAATAGATTTTGAAAAAACTTCACTAGAGTGGTCGAAACGTCAGTTGTGGCAATGATTGGTTTCGGGAACAACGGTCTCACAGCGACGACGGTGTTTGGAAGCTCTGAAAAGTTTGAGGAAGGTGTGAAGCGAGGCAACACAGTCATAGGAACCCAATATGAAGGCTTGGTGGAGATGAAAACCGATGTATATTCATGGGCTTCGTGGTTGACAGTTTTAGCATTCAAATTGGAAATGGATGAACGAGAAAGTGAATGATTAAAGGGCAACGAATTGGAAAGGAAATGGAAGGGAATTGATTGCATGCATAATTAGGGATGTTCTTCATGCAGGCAAAGAAGGGAAAGGAGGCATGGCTCCCTGGCTTGGCGCAACTGGTGCCATGGTGCTGCTGCTTTGGTTCGACCGAACAGAGGAAGTAGGAAGGGAAAACAAGAAGAGAGAGAAAGGAAGGAAAGAAAAGAAAGAGGGAAAAGAAAAAAGGAAAGGAAAGGAAAGGAAAGGATGGGCCTGGGCCAGAAGAAATTTGGGTTGGGCCAAAGGAAAAAAAGAAAATGGGCTTGGCCCGAGGAAGAAAATATTTTTAGATTTTTTGACTTGAATTTTGAATTTGGAAATTGGATTTGAATTTTGAATTTGAATCTCATATTTCGGGTTGGAATGGAATTGAGATTAATTCCAAGATTACACATAAAATCCAAATATTTGAAATAATTAATTTGAAATTAATTTTTTTTAAAGAATGCAAAATTTGGGATGTTACAGTTAGCTACCACTTTAGTGCGTCTCGCCAAGCGCCGTCACCACCTATAGCTAGCTCTTAGCCCATACATCCCATTTTGGCCCTCAGCCAAGCATGCCAACCTCTCTTTCACCATCAGCGAGCTCACCAAGGAGCTTCATCATGAACTCTACGACTCTGCTTAATGTCACTGACCAGTGGCCCTACTTGCCATATAATTAAATTAATTTAGGAATTAAGCTAACTGTTAAGTATATACTTAGCATTAGTATGGCATGTGGGCCCTGCATGGTTAAGAATCCTAATTAACACCAATTTAAAACTTAGCAGCCCCTAACATGTGGACTCACACCTCTTGTAGATAGCCATGTGGACCAAGTCCATGTAAGGCATGGCCCCACCTATCAGCCTCTCCAAATTTTACCAAGTAAAAATAATTAGAAAATAAAATAAAACCCCTTGGACCCCCTATCAACCATTAAACAATTTACTAAAGAAAACTAATTTAGGAGCCACCGGTAGATCAAACATTTTTTTTACCCTTTTACTTATAAATATTGCAGGCCATGTTTTCTTTCCACTTCATTTTCTGTGTCGACAAATCCACTACATTGTGAAGATGAAAGTTTGTGTGTATTTGCGCACTGGTTTTTCATGATATCACACATGTGTGTTTTGTATTTTGTTTATATAATAATTGCGCGATTTTTCCTTGGAACTCTACTAGATTGCTTTCCATGGTTCCAAAATATTTTTCTCCAGGTTGCACGAAATTCCCAGTAATGAAAAAAAAAAATCAAAATTTGCATAATTAGCGTTTTGAGGTTTGCATTAAGAACAAAAGTTGGTCGTGTCAGCTGTGCGAGGTATTATGTGCACGTTTGATATTTCTAGTAACACACTGTTTGAAAGTTTGCATGACTAGATTTTTTTAGTTTTTGCATTATTTAGCCTTTTCATGTAAGTGTTTGGAAGTCAGTTTTTATCCATTTGAAAGTTGACTGTTGGCAAATGGAAGAAACCTACTGTTTGTTTTTCATGTAAGCATTTGAAAGTCCCAGTTTTATCAATTTGAAAGTTGACTATTGCCAGGTGGAAGAAATCTACCGTCTTTTTTCACGTGAGCATTTGAAAGTCACAGGTTTATTCATTTGAAGGTCGACTTTGTCTCCCGGCCCAATTAATCCCCAATCCCCGAAGAAGGGAAACTAAAAAGTCGCGACAAATACAGTAATTTCGTCTAGTGGGGAAATGGCCTGGGAAAGGGGAAGCACGTGTTACTGGGCCGTCGGCAACAGTGCTGGGGGCAAGGCTGAAACGGGAAGGGGAAGCTACGTGGGCCGTACCTGCTGGGAAAACCGCAAACGGCTCACGAGGGAAGGGGAGGCGGGCCGTATATATAAGTTAATAATCTTCTACTAGTATACGTATTCGAATTTTAAGTTGAACACAATTTCAACTTAAATTACACATGGAGACAGACTCTATTACGTCTTGGACTCGAAGTCAAGATTATTTCTAACAATCTTCCCCTTAATCTTGACTTGACATACTCTAGTTTTAGTCTCAATGCATTATGAACTACTAGCTACGCCTCCACATGAAGCGTCCTATATGCAAGCTACATATAGAACTCAACTTAGCGAGCACATGTTCATTCGGATGCAAAAATTCTAAAACATTGAGGCAATCGGTCTCACCTACGACTTACTAAGCTCATCATCATAGCACTGTTGATTCATCATTGCGGAGCGCTTCGGCAACAAACACTTTCTTTATCTTCGGCTTGGGGCATTCTGAAGCAAAGTGTCCATAATTGTTACAATTATAACACCTCACTTTTGCCTTATCAAACTTCTGATTCTGATGGTCTTAGCCATCACCCTTAGAAGTGTTATTGCTTTTCACGTTTCGATGATCGGATCTCCCACTTAGCATGGGTCAATAAGAGCTGTCCGTCGCCTTTGTTACTATTGTCGTGGTGCGGAATTTTTTTGTTTGGATTTTTAAAGGAACAAAGATAGGACCAGCAACTAGACAATGCTAAGACGGACACAAATTCAATTTAGCAAACCAAAACTAACAGATTGAAAGGCACAACGGGGTTTGGTCAGCGGAAATTAACTCTTTTTGTGGGGGCAATTTTTTTCTAGACTATAGGAAATAAAAACCAATCTACTAACTAGGGATATAAGAAATTCCTACCAATCAATTGAAGCTCTGATACCAACTGATGAGGCGATGGATCCCGATCTTCCGATAGGATGATAACTATCGATTTTGGTGGAGGTGACTCTTGCGATCCGACTACAACCGTACGACGTCGCTTGCGCCTTAGCAATCGCTGAACCAACCCCAAGATGTTATCAACCGTGCCAAGAACGCGGTTGACCTGACCACGAAGATCTATTCCTGCATGCAATCGAAGAACACGCAAGAAAAAGATAACAAGCAATCTGAAATTGCAAATATTTCTATTGAATTCAAAAGGTGAGATTCCGAAGGCTGTCTTGACAGGTGGTCGTCCGACACAACTGAAGAACAGAAGTTTGCATAATAGCTAAACCTAGACTCAACGAAATCCAGGTCCTAGCAGAGGAGACGACGGCTCTTATATAGAGAGAACGACCAGGGGTGGCGGCCAAGGTGCATGCCTCTAGGGTTACAAGGCCCAAAGGCCCAAGAGGAGGTGGCGCAGCACCTTTTGACTCGGACTCAGAAACCAACACGGACTCTTTTGACGATTGCGGCCGGCTCGGACAGAATTTGAAGATGGGATTGAATCCTTTAGAAAGAAGACTTGATAAGCTTTCCATCAAGTCCAAGAACGTCCCAAACGGAGTCCGTATAAGGAAGTTATGTCCGTTTAAACTTGCACCATTGCAGCAGTCCGAATCCGATTTCAGTACGTGCCCAATACGGACTCTTTTGATTATTGCGGTGCACACAGAAGGAATTTAGAGGTGATATTAGATCCATTGGAAAGAGGATTAGAAAATCTTTTCAACAAGTACTCGTGGACCTCAAATGGACTTCATATGTGAAAGTTATGCACATTTGAAGTTGGACCTGTCAGGCTGAATCCGAATTGATCTGGAGGCCGAATTGGATTCCAAAACGTGTCCATCTTGAACTCTTGCTTGAATTGGTATAAAAGTGACGTGGTGCTGTAAAAATATATATTTTCATCATTAGGTAGCATCATATTCTCATTTAAAATATGTTGAGGCTGAAGAAACAAATTCACCTTTAGTTCAATCTTGATATTGGGCGCTATTGTCATATGTGTTTGTGGCGTGGTCACATCAACCTCCCTTTCTTGACAGAAAATCATCCTCGGTTTTAACATATGTATAGCCTCACGTATTGCATGATCTTGATCATAAATCTCGGTACATGATAACAAGCGCAACAAACTCTCATTATGTAATATCATAAGGTCTTTATGAAACAAAGTAAAACCTCTTTGAAACGAGCTCACATGATAATTTAAGCGATGCGTAGGAGCTCTTGTAATTGGGACAACAAGCATAGCAAATATGGTTGTATCCATATGCCTGTAGAGATGGTTTGATCGGTATGTTGGAGTAGTCTAACCGGCCGTGGACAACGTTTTGACCGGCATCCGATGTGATAGGATTTTGGGGGCGGTCGAACCATCGGTGCGGTATGACTGTTTTTAGTTGACGATTGGTTTTCCAAAGAGGTGCTCGCTTGTGTGTGTGAAAGAAATATGAGCAGTCCGACTGGCCAATGTGTGGCAGTCCGACCGAGATTGGCCAAGCGGTCAGACTAACATGGGTGTCGCAATCTGACTGGCTCCCCTGTTAGAAGAATTTGAATGGATTAACCAACATGGTCCAATCGACCAGATTTTGTCTGAAGGTATCTGAGAGGTTTTTGGATATTTGTGGGGATTGATCATGGGTTGAGTTGTAGAGTTCTAGGTTATTGCATTCATGGTGCATCAAGCATGTTGGACTAACGTGGGTCAAGTTGCGAGTAACTTATGTCTAAAAATGAATTTGTGGTCTTTGATGTGCAGGAAAGCTTGGAGACAATCATGGTTGACGGCGTGCAAGATTTCAAAGTTGCTCGGTTCTTACTTGATCTGGAGCATTTCTTGAGGAATCTTGATCTGAGGGTTTTGGCTTCAAATCTTTGGGTAATATTGCTTGCTGTCATATGTGAAAACTCATCTAAAGCCATCTTAGCCATTTTCAACCCATGAGCAAGACATATCTCAAGCTTTGCCCCAATTTTAGTGCAATTTTACTTGTCTTGAGCAAATGTTGAAACTTTAGCCAAGTTCATATAATACTTGGATGGATTAGGTTTCTAAATCTGCAGCAAGTTGTATGCAAGTTTTATATTATTTGGAGATTTATTTTGGAGATTGCATCGTTTATTAGCTTTGGCTCAGGCTGATTTCTAGTTTTGAGATCACGAGTACAGTTAGACTGCCTCTAGGCCTATCGTCCAACTGGAGTCTGGGCAGACCGATGGTCAAACCACTCGATCTGTTCAACTGCCGGTCCAACCGCTTCCTTATAGTGGTCAGACTGGCCCTGACAAGTTAAACTCCATTTGTTTCCGTACTTTTATGAGTGCTTTGTTGGTGGGCTAAACTGATCTTCCTATAGCTTTCAGTAGCTAGTTGAGTGAAAGTTTTTGAATAATTTTGGGAGGTTGAATTTGAAGAATCATTCACCCCCCTCCAATTGCTATATCGGGTCCAACAAGTGGTATCAGAGCCCGATTAGCTCTTCTTAATAGATATTAACCGGTCTAAGAGCATTGACATCAGATCATATTCCACCAAGCCACCGGTCTTTGAGGGAGTTGACTATTCCTATTGGAAGGCTCGGATGGTAGTCTACATTCAAGCCCAAGGGAAACCAATTTGGGAGAAAGTTAAGAGAGCTTATGCCGTGATTGCCAATGACCATGTCACTCCAGCAAATAACAAGGTATACAACTTCTTTATTTAGGGGCTTGGTAGATCTAGTTTGATCGAGTATCTCACTTGATATCTGCTTATAATATCTGTTAACTCTTGCTAACTACCATGAGGGCTCTTCGATGATAAAGAAAGCAAGACAATCAATTCAAGAAAGATAACTCTAAGTATGAGTAAATGCTCGGTGAATCTTTACATGAGTTGTTTTCTAGGTTCACCAAGATTCTTAGCAACTTGTGTCTGGTTGGTTTGACTTACTCTGAGTCTGAGAATGTACGCCAAGTGCTTGGTGTCTTAGATGTGAAAATTTGAGGCATGAAGAATACATCCATCAATGGCAATACTGTCATGAGTGAGGTTACCACAGATAAGCTCTACTCGAGGTTGAAGACATATTAGATTGATTTCATCTCTCGTCTCCCAACGGCAGAGTCGGTGGTTCTTATAATTGACCTTGTTAAGAATGGGTCCTCTCACTCGTTCGATTTTGGTTCTTCTGGATTTTTCTTGTCTACTTTGCATGAGTTGAGCGGTGAGCGACTTGACAAGCTACTCGAGGGAGACTTACCCCTCCTATCCACCAAATTCATAAAAGCCTATCACAATGTGAGGAATAGGAAGAGAGGAGATCCTTTTTTTCTGTTCTGAGTGTGGGAGCTAAACCACATTTGGGCAAACTACCCCAAGTTGAAGGACAAGGAGGAGAAGGAGTACCATAAGCCTCCTCGAGCTCACAATGGCATGAAGCCCAATTATCGTAAGTTCGTCAATCGGGTCGTTGCTACTCTTGAAACCATTAACATAAGTGATGTAGACTCGATGACCAATGATGACAAGGATGACCAATGAGGTAAAAAGGAGTTCTTAGACTTTACCAGCATGTGATTTATGGTACTCGAGGACACCGCCGAGGGCAACACTAAGGAAGCATTCGACGACGATTCCATCTTCAGCATCCGGATGAGGTATGCCCTTGTACCAAGGATATGGTGTGTGTTTTTTCATTTACTATTGTAGGAAACTTGAGAAGAAGTACAAAAAAAATTGAGAATCAGGATTGTGTAATTAAAAGCTTGTATGAAGAACTTGCTAGGTTTAGATCTTTAATTCTTAATGAAGAAAAATGTGATTCTTACTTTACTTTACTCTTTGTAAGGACAAGGATGTCAACTAGAGGGGGTGAGTAGGTGCTTCCAAAAATTTCATTGGCTAAATCCGACTTTACAATATAGAAGCATAAATAAAATTAGTTTTGTATAATTAAGACCAAACTTAACAAGGTTCACTTAAGTGCAATAACACCCTAATTCTATTCCAAGGTTTTAAACCATAGAGTGACAAGCAATCAATTCAATTTCTATGAATACAAATTGCAAGTATAAATTGAGCTCAAGAAAGCAAACCACAATTGACGCCCGTTGTTTTACCGCGGTGTTCGAAAACTTATCGGTTTTCCCTAATTCACGTTGAGATAAGCACAAACAAATTAGACGGACTCCAGGAATTAAGCCAATCATCTCAATTCCACTAGTGGTAGCTCTTTCCCCTCTGGGTAGGTGAGCTTCAATCTTTACACCACGCGCTGGGCCTTCTCACAAGTTTCTTTCAGAAGATCACTGGGCATGATGCCTTCGAGGCCGTCAAGGAATTGACAACCTCAAAGAGTAACAAGTTAAGCCGCTTGATTGACACTCACCAAGTGCAAGGAATGCACAAACTCAAATGGATATGAAATCCACCTCTAGATGCAACTAGAGACATCTCTCCTTGCTCACAAGATTCAACACATGCACAATTGAGTAGAGCGTCTTACACTAGCTCAAGAATGCATAATAGGGCATCAACGACCTTCTTCAACTGACTACAAGAGAGTGTTTATACCTCACACTAAGAAACTAGCCATTGGGAAGTACCACAGGCAAGTGGTCAATGCTACCCTCTCCTTGCAATGGTTAGAAAACTACCCATTACAAGTATTGGCCATTCTGACCACCCTCACAGGGACCGGTCAAACTGCACGTCGGTCAGACCACCACATAGGCCGGTCTAACCATACCGACTGCAACTAGATAAGACGCTCTCTAGAAAATAACCGTTGCAACAAATGCCTGGTCGTACCACACTGGTCTGATCACTTGCCATGAGCCAGTCTGATTGCCAACTAATGGCTAGTCAAACCGTGGCCGGTTAGACCACCCACACAGGGCCAATCAGACTACCCAATCATACCGCTATACCATGGCCGGTTAGACCGCCAATAAATGGCTGGTCATACCGTCCTAGAATGTTTCAGCAGAGACAACGCATATACTTTGACATATTTGCAAATTATAGTACCATGCAAATAAAAGTCAAAGCATAATTCACAGCAAGTTACAAAACACATTTGTACACTTTAGAATCATGCCACAATGATCAAGTACATGGACTCAACCCATTTGCAAAACACATTCGTAAACTTAAGTCACATACTATAAGGATTGTGCATGAGTTTTAACCATTTGCAAAATATATTCGCAAATCTAACCATCATGCCATAAGGAGTAGGAAACATGGATTTCAACCATTTCTAAAATACATTTGTGAATCTACGTAACATGTCATAAGTATTATACATGATATACAACTATTTACAAAACACATTCGCAAATACTAGCATCATGCTACAAGATAGCTAGAGAAAGTGAGATTGAACTATCAACACATCATAAGACTCAAGCTACTAGACATGACCCCTCTTAATAGTACATCAACATATACTGGCAATCTAATCTTCTAACCAAACACTAAGATAGATAAAAAAACTAAGAACACATATTCAACATATACTAATTATACCTTTGCCTTGTACATCATCTTGAAACTTGATGACGAACATCTTCACTTCATATCTCGATCCTTGTCTTGATATGCATCAACCCTTGATGCATTCTCCACTTGGCCTCCATCAACACATAATGGGTTTTTTCTGACTTGATGATCAACTCATGATTATCTCTTCTTGGGATATTGGCTTAATGCTCATTAACACATGATGCATCCTTTGTCCCAAACCTTGACTTGATGACTATCAACTCATAATGTCATCTAAAGTTTTCATCATTATGGGACATTACTTATTCACCTAGTTCATGGAAATTGTTAGTCCCATAACATGATCGTCATTAATTACCAAGACATATTATTAACTCATAATGATGGGTCTAGATTTTTCACACTCAGAGATAGATAAACTTAGGACTAAATATTCTTCTATTGTTAGCCAACTCATAGATGCTAAGGATGAGCTAGTGACACTAAAGTCTAGCAATGATTATGTTGGCATAGGCGCTGGTCCTTTAGAAGCTATTGTTTCATTTTGCTCCAACTATGCATTGCTTGAAGTAAGACTTGAAAGTGAGGAGGAAGTGAGATGGAGATGAGGAGGCAATGGGAGGCTTGCACGACATAAACATCCGAGCGGAGCAGCAGGGCATCATGCGTGTGTTAATGGTGCATGGCAACCGAAGCAGAGTAGCATGGCCTGGCATGGTGCGAAGAGGGAGTGGGCAGTGCAGTGGTAGCAACGCAGCATGGGCATAGGCATGGGCGAGCAGTGCGAGCGTGCAGTGCAGGATGATGGTGGTGGATGTGGGTCGGGTACGCACATGGGCAGGGAAAGAGAGGGGGTAGCGGGGTGTGTGCACATGGCAGGGTGTTGGGGTGAGGACAAGTGCTCGGCACAGTGGTGGGTGCAATGTGCGAGCGCGATGGGGGCGTGTCGCGTGTCTGGCCAAAAAGTAGGGGAGAGGGAGAGAGAAAAAAAAGAGGGGGGAGTTGGACCACCTGGGCCATGAGGTGAATGGGGTGGCCCAAAAAGCCTGTGTGAATTTTGTTTTGAGTTCGAATAGTGAATTTGATTTTTGGTTCTGAATTTGAATTTCAAGCTTTGAATTCGAATTTGAGTTTCAAATTGAGTTTTTAATTTGCTAAAAATTTAAAAAGAGTCCAAATGGCAAACTTCATTCAAAAATTTCAAATTCCCCCAAATAGGATGTCACAGCCAAGCATGAGCAAAAAGAGCGTGTGGAAGCCTTGAAGGGCATGAGAGAAGTGCCATCTGTCCGCAGTGCATCCAGAGATTAGCGTAGAGATGTTATGGTTCCTAGTGTTAAATTCAAGCCTAGATTTGTAGATAGTTTCTATGACTCCTTTGCTAGTGTTCGGCACCGTAGGGGTATAGGATACCATGAGGATATGATTAGATCATGAGTATCTACTAGATAGGTGAGCATAGATCTTTTGCTAATGGACATAGGAGAGAGCCCAAAAGAGGTCTAGGTAGAGCTCATGTGTATTCTCATGATTTTCATACTAATCCTTCTTATGGTTCATATACTGTTGTTCCTATATGTTGTGTGTCCCAGTACTGGATTTTTAAGTCTCTTATCAATAAGCCCAGTACTAGGGCACCGATGGTTCTTGTCTCCTTGAGATAGATTTTTTAAGCGACGAGGAGGTCATGGGTATCTTAGATGTTTTGGATCTCCCTCACATGGACTTCTGGGGATGTCTATCATCTTTGAGATTGCACCGTACTCTAGCTTCCTCTTCATCGACTACAGTTAGGGATGCAATCAGAGCCGATACGAACGAATATCACTCATTCCATATTCTATTCTATTTTTTTCTTAGAATCAAAGTTAGACACAGACAGTGCCGAATACAAATACGGATAGTCTAGGTCATGAATATGGAGCGAATACATACCGAACCGTATACAGATTATCTTGGTCATAAATATTTAGTCGGATATTACACGAAAACCAAAGGCATATATATTGTACATATAAAGATCATTCAACAGTACTTACAAAATGCAACTACATTATCACTTCAATAAGCAAATTTATAACTACGTTACATCAGAGTTCACTGGGGCTGGTTAAAGTAGTAGCAAGTCAGGTGGTTCAATATGTGCACTAAAGCTTTCCACTAAGGTTAAGAGCAACTTAGGTTTTTACTAGGGTTAAGAACAACTTTCAACATGTGTACTAGAAGTTTTTTTACTAGGATTAACGACAGCTGTGAACATTTACACTAGAGGTTTCTACTACTGTCACTACTACAGAAAGCCTAATACTAGACGCCAAATCGCAGACAGTTTTGTGAAACCGTCTGTGATGTACACTATTACGGACGGTTTTAATTTGGAGGCCGTCTGTGGTATTTGTGGCGGGAAAAAGGAGCATCACAGACGGTTTTTACCGCTGAAAACCGTCTGTGATACTGGAATATCACAGACAGTTTTATAATAAAAACCGTCTATGATATGTTTCCCGCCTTACAATCCCTCAAAATTTCATATTTTCCCGCTTAAGTCCGAGTATGATTCAGTTTTGAGACACCTTCAGTAAAACGGGCATAACTTTTGCATACGGTGTCCGTTTTCGACGTTCTTATACTCGTTGGAAAGCTAACGACGAGCCCAATCCAAAAAAAATGACCAGCCTATGCTAGTCGCCCTCCAAGACCCCGAAAATCGGCTATTTTTGGACCTAAACCTGCGTCGCAAGTTTTTGGTTTCTGTTTTTACTCTTTTTCATGGTCTTCCTTTCGAAATTTGGATTTTGTTTCAACTGAAAAGTTGTAGATCTCATCGAAACCTTTCAAATGAGTATATATAAGCTATATAAAACTTTACTATTTTATCTTTTCAGACTAGTTGTTTATATTGCATCGGTTTATAAAATTTTGTGCTCTAATTCACAGACAGTTCTATATATAGAACCGTCTGTGATATTCATTCATCACAGATGGTTCTATATATAGAACCATCTGTGATAGTCTGACCGCTGGGCCCATCGATTCTCTTCGACCCAATCCTAGCCAATAGAAATCCACCAATCCTCACCCCACGGATTGTAGCTCCGCCTCTCCGTTCCCGCGCCAAAAATTTCGAACTCCCGCCTCTCCCTTCCCTATAAATATAACCAAAACCCAGCCTGTCTCCTCTTCCTTGCTGTCCTCCTCCTTGCTGTCCTCCTGCTTGCTATTCTCCTCCTCCTTGCAGACGACGCACAAGTCTACGGGAGGCAAGACACCGCAGAAGCAACTAGCTCGTGCCAACCGTGCAGGGGCGAGAAGGCATCCAGCTCATGCGTTGCATCAGGGGCGAGAAGGTATAAAGGATCTTTGCTTTTTCTCTGTTCTTGTTGTGTAACATGCTTGTTGTTTTGGGATATTGTAATCTTTTTCTCTGTTCTTGTTGTGTAACCTGCTGTTCTTATTGTGTAACCTGCTCGTTGTTTTGGGATATTGTAATGGTACGCTCTAATCTTAATAAAAATGGATGTTTTATGTTTGTGAAATGAATTGAGATGTGAATTGGATGTATACATGTACATGTTGATCTGCTTATTTCAGAGGGCATGGCTAGCATTTTCTGAGGCTAGCCAATAAACAGAAATAGGTTTAGGAGTAGAAGGGAATATCACAGACGGTTTTTAACTAAAAACCGTCTGTGATAGTTATAATCACAGACGGTTTTTAGCTAAAAACCGTCTGTGATTTATAAATATCACAGACGGTTTTTAGTTAAGAACCGTCTGTGATATTTAATATCACAGACAGTTCTTAACTAAAAACCGTCTGTGATTATAACTATCACAGACGGATCAAAAACCGTCTGTGATGACCTCATATTATCACTGACCCATAAATTCAGACGGTTCACAAAACCGTCTGTGATGACGTTTTTGAACCGTCTGTGATGACCTTTTCTGTAGTAGTGTGTTAAGAACATTTTTCAACATGTGTACTAGAGGTTTCTACTAGCGCTAACGACTGCTTTCGACATGTACACTATAGGTCTAGAGTTAATAATACCTTCCAACATGTACACTAGAGGTTCCTACAGTGTTAAGAACAACTTTCAACATGTCCACGACAGCTTTTTAGTAGAGTTAATAACACCTTTCAACATGTACAATTATTAGTAAGTACTAGGGATTAGCAACAACTTTCAACATACATACACTAGGGGGTTTTTTTACTTGAGTTAATATTAGCTTTCAACTTGTACACTAGATGTTTCTACTAAAGCCTAATAACAGCTTTCAACAAGTAAACTAGCGTACTAGGCGTTAATGTAGCTTTCAACATATATGCAAGGATTTCTTCTACTTGGGGGCATTTACACTAGAGCAGATTAAAGTCTGCAGTAGTACCGATAAAAACTTAAACAATAAAAATACTAGTAACAACATCCAAATTGACAAACAAATAGCTAGGAAAGAAAAAGAAAGAAGTCACCTAAGCTTTTGCTCTAAACAGTTTTAGTTTTTTGTGCAAAAGCCACTTAAAACGCGTCTGTTTTTTAATTTTGATTTTTTTAGTTTTTTTCTTTTTTTCTTTGCATTGTCCATGACGATATAACTTTTTATTTATTGTTATTTTAATTAGATGATTTTAAAAAAAAAACTGACCGCTGCTAGCACTCTCGGGCAAAAACCCCACGGTCATGACCATCACCATGTGCCTTCCCCGAACGAAGAAGTGACGATAGTCCTTCCGTGCATGCGCTCGTCTGCAAATCGGAGTCCCCAAAACGAAGACACAGCACGCCGTCCGGGTTCCGACACGTCCCGACACCTGGACCATTAGTAGCGCACCATCCCATTGACTAAGCTGTGGGCCCCGTAAAGAAAGCAACAAATGCAAAACTACTCCATAAACTAAGGTAAAGTTAGCAGCAGCGCAGGGCAAATAAGAGCAAGGCTAATAATACAGCCTTCAGCTGGCTGTATGGACATTTACAGCCCACTTATCGGCACATTCATATAGTAGTTTACAGCCAGCTGAAGGTTGTATGACCCACCCCTTTCTCTCACAAAGTTTCTTGGTTCTTGTGCTTCAGCTGGCTGTAAACTTAGAGCAAGTCCAATAATAGAGTCAAGTGTTTGGCTATAAGTTATAAGAGCCAAGTTATACAATAATTTGTCTTCTATTTGTCTACAAAAGGTTTTTTATTATTATGTGGTACCATGTCTCACATTCTCTTTCCTATTCCTCCTCACATACATTTATTATCTGAGCCCACCACTGCATAGGCTCCCGTGCCCAGCTTGTTGCTTGCATGAGAGCCAAGCTCTCATCTCTCTCCTCTCTTCTCTCCTCCACATCAGCAAAAATGCTGACTAGCTTGGCTATAAGATCATTGGACTTGCTCTTACAGCCCACCTCTCTTCTCTCTCCTCCTCTCTCTCTCCTCCACCTCAGCATACAGCCTACTAACAGCCTCTTATTATACTTGCTCTAATGAGCAATCAGAAGTAGACAAATGTTTGCAGCAAAAGTAATGCAACAAGAGCAGCAATCTTAATTTAATATGTCGCCGTTTCTAACTTCTAATTTACTATTTCTAATTTTATATTTTTCTAGCAATCAGAAGTAGACAAATGTTTCCAGCAAAAGTAATGCAACAAGAGCAGCAATCTTAATTTAATATGTTGCTTTCGGCTTTAGTTTCTAACTTCTAATTTATTATTTCTAATTTTATATTTTCTAGCTTTTTAGATTTTTTTAGACTTTTTTGTATTTTCTTTTCCTGTATTCATTTTCTATTGTTCATGCTGGACTAACTTGTTTTTTCTATTTTTAAATTTTTAAAATTAATTACACAAAAAAGCCACCAACAGTTACAATACAAAAAAGTCATAAGCTAGCTTATTTCAGCCAAACTAAGCGCCCCTTAATATCCCTACAAGATTGGAGGACGAGAAGAACGTTGCTATGTCTAACCAAAAAATACAGACTAATTACTACTACTACTACTACTACTACTACTACTACTACTACTACCATCACCACTACTAATTGACACTTGATTTTGATAGATGTGTCTTGTGATCTTTTGTAATTCTCGGTTTTTTGTACAATCCTTAGCCCCACGCCTCTCTCAATATATATAGTCTTTTATCAATTCCTCGTCCGATACGTTACAGATTGTATCCAACTCGAAGAGTCTATAACCGGATCCTTATCTAATACAAGTAGAGATCGATCCCACTTGGAGTCTATCACCTATACACTTATTGTTCCAACCCGTTAAGTGTGTGATCATGTATGTTCATGTATACTTAGTTGTAACTCAGAAATACCTTTCTGATCACTAATAGGTAGCTGTCTTTAGTAGGACATATCGACCCCTAAATATACCAAGTCTTAGTCACACACGATCAGCTCATAACTTTTTATGACTAGATAGTATATGATCACAACCAGTTCGAATCCCCATACGATCAGTTCGCTGACCAGTTTGTGATGTCTATCTAGTTCACAACCAGTCAGTACCTCCATACGATCAATTCGTATCTGGTCAGACTAGATGACATGTTTACATATTCTCCTTTTGCCTCACGATATCCGATCAAACTCGAGGTGAGAAATGTGTCATCCATGGACCGTTTAATCTTTTTTCGACATAGTGATGGATAACTTTATGTAGTCGACTCTTCGATCACTCATGGTATGGCCATGCACTTTCTTTATCCGACCACATAGAGGGGTTAGGGATATCTCTTCTGTTATGTAGAAAGAGTAAATCCCAAATCTGAGTAGTCATAATCCTCCACATGTTTCATAGCATACCCGAAATCTACCTTTATAACTACCTTATTATGGTGCAGTGTTTAGCAACTCTTAAGTGCACTATTAGACATATAGAAAATTATGCTGATATCAGGTATTAGGATTATACATCATCATTGCTTGAGACCAACTGATGGCACATAAAATATGACAATCTCAATAGTGTCTTAAGATGGGTCAATCCAACATCATATTCTCTACCATGTGTCCACATTATTTATTTGATATCTCTATATCTATGACCGATGAAACATAGTTATCAATCAATATATGTGCTAATCTATAAATCACTAGTGTTTTGACTAGTGATATCTGATTAGATATCCTTTTAGAATGATATCATATAACAAATAAAGAGGTTCACCAAAAAGTCACATATTTGCTAACATTTATAAATGATAATTCATTCAAAGAACATAATAATATTTATTATAAGCATATAAGTGATACAATTATCTCAATGACTGCATCCAGGCTATATCACTAACAGTACCATGTAGAAATAATCAGAACGCATACCAATGTGGGTATTACTGTGTGCATAGTAGAACTAGCATATTCTTGCAGGTGCATGTGTACAAGTGAATTAGTAGAATTGTGCACAAAAATGGCACCGTAGCAATTTTTTCATATTTAGCCTTCGAACGTCCATTTTGACAAATCTACCCCTCTGTGAACCTATTGAGCACAATGGGCACCTGTCAAGGTACACCGCATGTGCCTTAAGCATGCACAATCGGCCCTCTATTAATTAGCAATGTGATGAGTACTTTAATACTTACGGAGCTCGATAGAGCTGGATAGGTTCACGAAGAAGGCTAAAGTTATAAAAACAAACAATCCGACTAATTTTGAGGAAAAAATTACTACAGTATCATTGCGTAAATAGTTTGAAGGGTTTTGTTAAACACCATCCGGATGTTTTGTTCCTAACTATCATCCAGATCTATAACTGTTGGATTAGAGATCCAATGGTCATGAATTCTCCCCCTCTCTCTTGAATTCTACCCCCTTGAAAAAAATCTCCCTCCTTCAAAAACAAGGGACTCCTTGATCTCTAATCTAAGGTTCATAAATTTAAATGATAGTTAGAAAAAAAACATCCAAATGATGCTCAGACACTCCCTAGTTTGAATTAGTAAGTAGAAGAACGTGCATGTGCTGTGCATGATGCGCCAGGTTAAAAGAAACCCTCACAGTGTATAGTGGAGAATGGATGGACACACAGTCAATCAGTTTGCTCCACGCCTCCTGATATCTCGCCACACTCTCATTACCATGCAGCTATATGCAAGCACTTATTCCTTACATATGCAAGACCTCATCAACAAACCACTAATTAATGGCTCAAGTACTACTTACATGTACGCAGCGTACAAGACTCAACAAACTAATACATAATTAGGCCATGTTTGTTTCCACTTAAGATTATTATAATCTAGCTTATAAATCATAAGTGGAAACAAACAGCCCAGATTATAAGATAACTTATTATAATCTAATAGCCCAGATTATTGTAATTTAATAAGCTCAAAAAAAAGGAGCTTATTTCAGCTTATAGATCCACCTTTTATCTTAATGACCATAAAACTTTAGGAATATTAATCACCTTTGCCATTCATCCAACCCCCCAACTCCCGTGCCTCTCTCTCTCCCAGGAGCGTCTCTCTCCCGTGCGCCTCCTTCCTCTCCTCTTCCATTCTCCTCCAACCCTAGCAACCTAGCCCAAATCCGGCCAAATTTTTGGTGTGTTCCGGCCAAAATGGATCCCCAAGATGGTGATGATGCGGAGGCCGGCCTTGCCCATGCGCTTGCCTACCGGGATTCCCTTGCGCGAAGCCCCGTGGTTGCCGAGGAAGTCGCTGGGAGGGGCGGCGCTGGCCGAGGCGGCGCCGGCCGGGGCGGCGTCGGGAGGGGACGTGGTCCCGGGAGAGGCCGCGGAGTCGCGGGAGGCCGGCGTCGAAGGCCTCGGGGGGCGGCGACCTCGGGGGCATGGATATTTGAATAATTAAGCTTTTCTACCACTTATATATTCAAATTCGTATGTTACTAATATTTTGCAAGTCCAAACTAATAAAAAAACATGTCATAAAAGAATAAATAAGTCACCAAAAAAGGTCAAGGGCATTGTAGTCTTTAAACATTCGAATACAACAATCCATAACTCTGATAATCCAGGCTGCCAAACACCTGACAGCTTATTTCCCACCAGCTTATTATAAGCTAGCTTATATAATCCCCACCTATAAGCTAGATTACAATAATCTTAAGTGGAAACAAATAGGGCCTTAGACACATGCAACAAGATTAATCCAGCAGGCCAAGTAGGCAGAATGGGATGGGCGTCTCCAACGTGGTCTCACCGTCAGTTACGTCCATGCTGCCGCCACAGCCGTCACCGAACTCCGGCACCTACTGCACTCCGCAGCTGGCGATGGGCGGCTCGAAGGCTGGGAGTATCACTGGCTCCTGCTCCGCCCATTGCCAAACGCCGTCCATGGCCGCGCCGCCGAGCGCCAGCAGCGGCGGCAGTGGTGGCGGTGCCGGCGGGAGCGGAGGTGGGAAGTGAGAGGCGGTGGAGTCATGGGTGGGGAGCTGCATGCGCTGGCTCTTCTTCTCGGCCGCCTGATCGAGGAGGTGGCCGGTGACGGCGTTGAGGGTCCTCGGCGAGCCCGGTGAGGAAGGATATGAGCTAGTCGGGCCGCCGCTCCGTCGCCTGGAGCCTTCGGCTCATCCGCGCCAGCTCCTCCCCGATGGCCGTCTGCTCCTGCCGCAGCCTCTGCACCTCCTCGAACAGCGCCTCCCTCCCCTCCTCCTCCACCTCCTCTTCCATATTGACCGCCACAAGCTGCTCGCCACCGCCGCCGCCTCCAGACGAGCAGGAGGCGCCGCTTCCGCCCTCGCCGCGCTTCTTGCGGCGCACGATGCGAGGCAGCAGGTGCGTCTGGCCGCGCAGGAAGGACTCGTGTGCGAAGTGCGAACTCCCACCAGTCCGGGTGCACCTTCCGGAACCCCTACGACACACGAATTCCATCGAGCAAATTAAGCTGCTAAACAATCCAAGCATGCGCGTGCACAGTATACGTACAAGCTAGACCCTTGTATCTGTTGGAAATAATCAAGCCGTTGCTAGGAAACTGGTTTTTCGGAAGACTGAAGACTGGGCACAGCGCAAGAAGCTTCAGCAATGCAGTTCCCAGGAGGTTCTTCGGAAGCACTCGGTCAGACTGAAGAAGGAGTCCAGATCCACATTCCCAGGAAGATTGGATCAAGTCAGTTGCGGCAGGAAATCAGTGGTACAGTTAAGGACTTGGTTAGCACTTCGTAAACTTTAAATAACCATGTAATGAGTTGTTTGCTTTCAACTGAATCTCAGTTCCTGGAAGCATTGTATTCCCGAGTGATTGTTCATCATAGTGATATTAGCCTTGTCCGAACTTCTGCTTTCCAGTTTTCTTCATAAGTGTTTGTGTCTAGCGCGGGTTTTTGTCCACCAATCTTGAGCGATACAATTGGTGAGATAGAGTGATCCTTGGGCGTTTTCTATCATTTGGTATCAGAGCCGAGGTTGAGTTCTTGAACGGTGTATGCCCAAGTACTTGCGGCTTGAGAAGATGTCGATCGTTGAGGCGGCGCCGGCGGCAAGCAAGGAGGGAGGGATGTCTCTCCAGTACCTGGTGCTGTACAAGACGAACTACACGGCTTGGGCAACGAGGATGAGATTCCTCATGAAGGCGCAAGGCGTGTGGGAAGCAATTGAGCCCACGAGGAATGCTGCTGTTGATGAGAAGAAAGAAGAAAAGGCCATGGCTATCATCTCCCAGGCATTGAGCGATGTGACACTCATGTAGGTTGCAGCCAAGAACACTGCCTTGGAGGTGTGGACAGCTCTCCGCACCATGCACATGGGGGCTGATCGAGCCAAGGAAGCGAAGATCCAAACGCTACGTTGGGAGTTTGAAAAATCTTAGCATGGGCAATACGGAATCGGTGGACGATTTTGCAACGAAGGTAACATTACTTGTTAGCCAGATGCAGGCACTTGGAGAGAAGATAGAAGAGAAGAACGTTGTCAAGAGGTTGCTGCGAGCCGTCTCTGACAAGTTCATCCATATTGCGACAACGATCGAGTATTTTGGCGATGTCAACAACATAGCTCTTGAGGAGGTCGTTGGCTCCCTCAAGGCGTATGAGGAGCGCACCCAGCACCATCATCGTAACAACGGGGATGAAGAGCATCTCCTTCTCACGAAAGCCCAGTGGGAAGCTCGATCATCAAGACAAGGCGGTGGTCACGATTCCAAGACGAAGCGCGACAAGAGCCACATCAAGTGTTTCAACTGCAGTGACTACGGGCACTATGCATCCGAGTGCCGCAAGCCAAAGCGTGACCGTAGGGATCAGATGAACCTCATGTGTGCACAGGAAGATGAACCGGCTTTACTTTAGTTGAGTCTAGAGTAGAAGGAATGTTAGCAAATAATGTAGACATAGTTTTTTTTGCTTTAGTATATTTGCATGTGTGTATGGTGCAACAGGTGGTGTGCCTGAGATTGTACCAAGTAGTATCGCACGGAGTTATTCTAGGTGCAGGAGAACCGGAGAGTCTGGAGTAGCGGGGAGCCACTTGAACCTGCGGATTGATCCTAGATAACAGGTGCAGAAAATAATTACCGATGGCAAGTAGCTAGGATGGCCGGGTCATCAGTCATGAGTTACATGTAATAGGAGTGAAAGATTTGGCATAGCAAAGTCTTGATTAGGGGGGAGATTGTTGGAAATAATCAAGCCGTTGCTAGGAAACTGGTTTTTCGGAAGACTGAAGACTGGGCACAGCGCAAGAAGCTTCAGCAATGCAGTTCCCAGGAGGTTCTTCGGAAGCACTCAGTCAGACTGAAGAAGGAGTCCAGATCCATATTCCCAGGAAGATTGGATCAAGTCAGTTGCGGCAGGAAATCAGTGGTACAGTTAAGGACTTGGTTAGCACTTCGTAAACTTTAAATAACCATGTAATGAGTTGTTTGCCTTCAACTGAATCTCAGTTCCTGGAAGCATTGTATTCCCGAGTGATTGTTCATCATAGTGATATTAGCCTTGTCTGAACTTCTGCTTTCCAGTTTTCTTCATAAGGGCCTGTTTGGAACAGAGGAATTTCACAGGAATTTTGCAGGAATTTTGCAGGAAACAGTTCAATTCCCGCAGGAATCGGGAAAAATTCCCGCATTCCAAACAGGGCCTAAGTGTTTGTGTCTAGCGCAGGTTTTTGTCCACCAATCTTGAGCGATACAATTGGTGGGATAGAGTGATCCTTGGGCGTTTTCTATCAGTATCTACAAGCCACGTTGCACAGCGACACAACTCAAAAGGCGGCGGCACCGGAAGCCTCGCTACACTCACATAGGTGTTGAGCTGGCGGACGAAGCTGGAAAAGTTGCAGTGCTTGAAGAAGCACGAGAGGAGGAGCTGCGAGAAGCCGACTGGGTCGGCGACGACGAAGCTGTTGTTCTCCCTCCCCCACCGGACGAGCACGTCCGTGCGCGGGTCGCACACCATCTGGTACGTCTTGGCCACGAACGGCGCCGTCTGGAGCTGGTCGCACCCGATCAGCCCCAGCGCGAGCTCCGTATGGAGGCCGTCCATCCGATATACTCTCCGCCACGACCGAGACTCTCAGAGAACCCCGAGTAAGTACTCCCAGACGTCAAATCCCTCGAAAGGCCGGCATGGTTGCTTGTAGAGGGGGCCGGCTGTCCGGTTAGGTCATGTGTTACTAATTATGGGCATCGTGCGTACGTGACAGGACGACATGACCAAACTAATAAAACGCACGTAATGAGCTGCCCCCCATCTATGATCTATCTGCTTGATCGGGGTAAATATATGCGTGTCTGGGACTTGGAACGGATCCCGCGGATGACAAGTGTCGAGATCCTGATCCTTTCCATATCCAGCCTCGTGGCGTCGCCGTCGCGTGAGATTTTAGACGATAAAAACAATGCCGCCTTTTGGACTAAAGCGTGATCCAACAGTGCCAAAGAAGGCGTGCTGATCATATTAAAATGCAGTCAACCCGACTGTCTAATCTAGTGGGCCGAACGATCCGGAGGGCAGTATCCTGCGAGGATATTCCCCGCTCTTTTGTCTGTGATTTTATTTTTTGATTTATAACTTTTGAATTCTTAATATTGTGAGAGACAGTATTAAGAGAGAAAAATTACATATAATTTTAGTCGGTACATCTAAACTTGATATAGTGTCTATTACAATCAACTTATAGATACCGTCTTAAAAAGACGTATTGTTTAAAAGCTAATTACTGCAGTAAGAAGTAAAAAGCCAAAGCCAAAAAACCCAGCCCTAGTCAGGAAAGCAACTCCTCTGGGATATCAACATAGTCATTAAAATATAATTTTGATCACTTATTTTTATTATAATATATTAATAAATATAATAAAATTATAATCTCATTAATATACTTTTCCGGAAAATTCATATTTAAAGTAAATTTCAGTTTGGACCATGTAATATTACCATGGTTTCATGGTGGTTGTTGATGACACATTTTTCAACATCACGGTAACGACTAGGGATGATGCGTCCCCGTTGGTAGCATCCTTGTCCATCCTCCTAGGGGTGGCAACATCAACAACCACGTGGCAGCAGTAAAAAAATATTTTCCTTATGGCCGGGTCAAAAGCCTGTAGCGACTTTTAGTTTTTACATCTTAATGCCGACTTTCCCGATGTTTGTGACTAACCTCAAGCAGGCCACATAGGCCTTAGAGCAAGTCCAATAAGGGCATCTGTAGTGTATATAACCCAAAGGGTCTTAAGGTGGGTCTCATCTAAACCTTAAGACCAACTCCATAGTGTATATAACCCAAGGGGCCTTAAGATGGTCCCACATGGCAGATAAAGAAAAATTGTATTTTAATGCTTATGGCCAGGTCTTTAGCTTGAGGACCAGCCTTAAGCTTTTTTTGCTTAGGGTCTGCTTAAGGTCACCCCTGTAATGTATAAGGTTGACCTTAAAGTGGCTTAAGACCTCCTCTTTTCATACACTACAGATGCCCTAATAGAGCCAAGTGCTTGGCTATAAGTCAAGTTATAAGAGCCAAGTTATACAATAGTTTGTCTTCTATTTGTCTACAAAAGTTTTTTTTATTATTATATGGTACCAAGTCTCACATTCTCTTTCCTACTCCTCCTCACATACATTTATTATCTGGGCCCACCACTGCATAGGCTCCCGTGTGCAGCTTGTTGCTTGCATGAGAGCCAAGCTCTCCTCTCTCTCCTCTCTTCTCTCCTCCACATCAGCAAAAATGCTGACTAGCTTGGCTATAAGACCATTATTGTACTTGCTCTTATGACTAACTTTGGGAGCACATTGTGGATGCCCTAATATTAGCAAATGAGTATGCTACCGTTTAGGTCAATGCAAGTATTTGTGGGCTGAGAATCATTTGCCAGTATTTTATTCTCTCTATTACGCTATATTTGTCTATGGTCTTGGAGTATCCGTTCAACATATTTATCAATTGAGAGAATTTAGAGTGTGGATATTATAATTTTTCACTTACTCCTATACTTAAATGCTTTGCAAGAGATCGGCTATCTATAAATGATGCCACATCAAATTTATGCTGATACGGAGAGAGAGAGGGAGAGGGAGAGTCGTCTGTTGCTGAACAACCAATCTAAGCACGAACCAATGCACTTGTAGACAACCTCATGCCAATTGTAGAGAGCTTGTCTGCTTACAACTGATTTATGAGGCTCGTCGGAGATTTATCTATTCTATTGTAGGTGTTGTCTCTATGTTTTCCAATAGATGACGTGGAGGTTTATATAGGGTTGTCTCTGCTGCTGTAGACGCCATTGTTCGCTACACCCATGCGCCCACTTCTTGTTGCCTTCCTCCACTTCTTTAGGCCTTTTGCTTCACCACCACTGTACGTAATAGACAACTTTCTTTACCTAAAACTCCTTTCCTTTGGTGAGCGCTGGTCAAATACGGCCAATGGTTTCCTTCCCAACCCTGATGAAAGCATCAGTGGGGTGATTCCCCTCAATAACGATGCAGATGGGAGGCTTTGCTTGTCGCGAGGGAGTGCGTTGGAGAGGGAGATCAGGGGAGAGTCAATACGGATTAGGGTGTAGACATGCTGGCTGAGGTGCGTGGGAGGAGGGAAGGGGGTGTTGACTGTTGACAGACTGGTAAGGTCGGTGGTTGTTACCGTAAAGAGTTTTTCTTTATGTTGTAATAACCCCTTTCAATTGTTGTAGTAGATTCGTTCTGATAATTATTATCGAGGTGTGTTGCAGTGGCTTTTCAAAATTATGGTTTCTACTTCTAGAAATAACAATTAGTTGAGAGTATCATTTAGAGTCATCGTGGGTATGTTTATATTAGCTTTTGCTTTTGGCTTGTTCTTAGAAAAGCCAAAACTAATATAAACACCCGCTTTCTCGAAGTGGCCTGTTCACTCTTCTCGCTACCGTCTCGCTCCTGGAATAACGCAAGGGTCACGGATACATCACACACCCCATCCTCTCGCTCCAGTCACACATATGTATCTCTCCCTCACTTTTTCCACTGCTCGCGTCCTCCTTTTAAAGTCACTTCTTTAAGCCATTACTATTCATTTTTAGCCAAAAGCCACAGCTAAAAGCCATACGAACTTCCCATATATGTAACATCTCATTTTTGGGGTATTTGAAATTTTTGAATGAAAACTGCTATTTGGCTCCTTTCAAATTTTTAGCAAAAATAAAAACTAAAAATGGAACTCAAAACTTGATATTCAAAATCAAATCCAAAGATTCAAACTCAAAATCAAATATGAAATTCAAATTCAAATTTGAATTCCAACTCAACCCAAAATCTAAATTCAAAATTTGAATTTTGGGCTAGTCCAACATTTTCCTTCCTTTTTCTCCCCCTCTCCTTCCTTCCCCCTCCTCTCTCTATTGGGCGCCCTGACACAGCCCGACCATGCTCGTGCACGCGCGCCGCCCCACGTCCGTGCCCGTCGCTCACGCCCCACGCCTGTTGTTGCACCGCGCGCCCTCTATGCTGCACTGCCCATGCCTCGCGCTCATACTATAGTGATTTGTATTGTCTATATTATAGTGCAGAGACGGCTACTTTTTCTCAGACATCACAGATGGTTTTTATTAAAAATCGTCTGTGATAATGAACTTATCACAGACGGTTCGTATTAAAAACCATCTGTGATATGTTTCCCGCATTGCAATTTACCAAAATTTCATAATTTCTCGCCTGAGTCCGAGTAGGATTCAGTTTTGAGACACCTTCAGTAAAACGGTCATAACTTTTGCATACGGTGTCCGTTTTCGACGTTTTTGTACTCGTTGAAAAGCTAACGACAAGCCCGATCCAAAAAATGACCGCTTGTGCTAGTCGCCCTCTAAGACCCCGAAAATCGGCCATCTTTGGACCTAAAACTGCGTCACAAGTTTTTTGGTTTCTGTTTTTGCCCTTTTTTGGTCTTCCTTTCGGAATTTGGATTTTGCTTCAACTGAAAAGTTGTAGATCTCATCGAAAAAATTTAAATGAGTATATATAAGCCATATAAAACTTTGCTTTTTTTATCTTTTCAGACTAGTTGTTTATATTGCATCGGTATATAAAATTTTGTGCTCTAATTCACAGACGGTTGGCATATAGAACCGTCTGTGATATTCATTCAACACAGACGGTTTTAGCTACCAACCGTCTGTGATAATCTGACCGCTGGGCCTGTCGATCCTCCTCAACCCAATGCTAGCCAATAGAAATCCACCAATCCTCACCCCACGGATTGTAGCTTCGCCTCTCCGTCCCCGCGCCAAAAAATTTCGCACTCCCTCCCCTATAACTAATCACCATAACCTAGCCTCCTTTCTCTTCTCCTCCTTGCTGTTCTACTCCTCTTTGCTGTTCTCCTCCTACTTGATGTTCTCCTCCTCCTCCTCCTTGACCCATACCATAATAGCCCCACGAAGCAGACAATGCACAAGGCAGCGCTCAATCAACGCCGACGATGGTGGGCGTCAAAGACATCCAGCTCATATGCTGCATCAGGGGTGAGAAGGCCTAGGCATAGAGGATCTTTGCTTTTCTCTGTTCTTGTTGTGTTAGCTAGATGGGCAACCTGTTTGTTGTTTTGGAATATTGTAATGGTAGGCCCTAATCTTAATAAAAATAAAATGTGTACTGTATTTCATACTATATTTGCTTGTTTTTATTTCAATTAATTGATTTGCGAAATGAATGTTTTATGTTTGTGAAATAAATCGAGATATGAATTGGATGTATACATATACATGTTGATCTGCTTGTTTCAGATAGCATGGCTAGCATTTTCTGAGGCTAGCCAATAAACAGAAATAGATTTAGGGGTAGAAGAGAATAGCACAGACGGTTTTTAACTAAAAACCGTCTGTGCTACATATCACAAACGGTTCGAAAGCCGTCTGTAATGAACTCGTATCATTACTGACCTATAAATTCAGACGGCTCACAAAACCGTCTGTGATAACGTTTCTAAACCGTCTGTAATACGGTTTTGTGTAGTAGTGACATGATGTGCCCTTCAACCTTCACATGCACGCGTTCTTCTTAGTTCGAACACATCACGTATCCCGGCCTATAGTATGCTTTTCGGATTGGATTCGGGAATTGGATCCCCTGAGATAGACTTTAGGTGGTTTTTTTCTGATAGTTTATGACTTAAATATTTGAATTCTAGCTGTTCGCAAGAGGTAGTATGATAGAAAAATAGTCATATATAATTTTAACCGATACAGCTAAATTCAGTATATTTTTTACTATAATTGACCACATCTTAAAAAACACACTATTTAAAAGCTAAGTACAGTAAACAGTACGAATATAAATCATATATTCATATATATAAGTCATTCCGAACCCAGCCTTTCTCTAATCTGTAGCGTGCCGCTTGGCCTCCAGAGTTTGCGGACGTGGACAATTTTGACTCCATGCAATCCACCGCGCGTCGGAGGCCCATACGGCTCTGCGACACAACCTCGACGTCGATCGAAAGTCGGATGCTAAACGTAACAGCTCGATCATCCAACTCGCGCCGATGAGTTCATTTGCAATCTCTCCTTGTTCGACGCCACAGGATTCACAGGAATTTCAGCCGCGCGCCCTCGCCGAGCAGCGGGCGGAAAAGAGGTGGCGGTGGCGTCCGGCGCAGCATTGGAGCTCAGACGGACGCAAGCGACGCGGCATCCAAGGAGAAGCTGAAGCCAGCGCCCAGCCGCGCCCGCCGAGGTGGGAGCTTGGATGGACTCGACCTTGCGCGCCGGTGGGCCGATAGCGAGACGCGGGGCTACATGGGCTGATGGGCTACAGCAATGCGCGAATGTAGTAGTAGCATCAGTATGCCGAGTGCTGTGCCGTCTCAGCCTCGGGCTCTCACCGATCAGCGTAACCTTGTTGCAGCTTGCAAGTCGCAGACCTTACAAAGTAAATTGCTAAGCTTCAGCAAATGCAGGGAATACCGTGCCACACAGGTACATGTGTACCGTGCCCACAGGTGAATACAAGTGTAGATACAAAAACATGTTAACCACAGAATGAGATTTCTGTGGTTGTAACGTGGAATACGATAGCACTCAGAAATCTTCACACATCAGACAAAAAAAAGTACATCTGTTGAGCAACAAAAAGCTAACTCACGAACACAATGGCGCAACTCAGGTTCAAATAGATTACGAAGTCGGCCACGGCAAGCAGCAGTAAACTAGCCGTCTAGTTCTGCGTTTGTCTTGCATCTACGGGTTTCAGAACAGCAGCGGTGTTGGCAGGGCAAGACCGCATCGGTGCAGAGCTCACAGGCAGACAGACTATGGCACTATCCCCAACTTTCTCATTAGCCTCACAGTAGCGACGAATAAGCAACTCCTATGATCACGGGCACTGGGCATATAGCAGCACGTTATTCTCATTTAAGCGCCTCTGGAACTGCGCTAAACGAGCTTGTAAGTCCACGATTCCAGCAGCTTTCTGCGAGAGTATACTGCTTAGTCTTGTGATGTAGCCGTCTAGTTGGTTGCCAGGCTGATCTGCTTCAACTAATAAGTTCATCTCCTGATCAAGACAAGAGGTCCGCAGGTTATGGCAAAATGATACGGCAACCAACGACAGCGAGACAATTCACCATGTTGGGAACTAACCTCTCTGATGATGTCCAGGGTCTCTTCCACCTGTTTTCTATGAGCGCTCACCAAATCTTCCTCTTCCTGCAGCAGTTATACAAAGTCAAAATGTAACTCGGTCATCTTGTATCAAGAAAATGTTTCAGAGGCATTAACACCATACCTGAAGGAGGTCATTCAAATCGTCATCTTCCTCTGGCACAGCCCTTCTAATCGGATAAGCAATGGAATTTCTCATATTATTCTCCGAAGTTGGGTCTCTAGCCTTCCTTGCTTGTTGCCTTCCCTGCTGGTACATCGTATCTGGTACTTCAGCTATGCCCATTGCTGCAGTACCCTTGGTTCTTTGTTCCTTGAAATAACCACCATTCAACGAACTGAATACCAAATCTTCCTTCACCTTGGGCATTCTATCCACAAGTGTTGGTGCGGGCTGTTCCTTGACATACTGCTGCTTGGGCCAACCAAAATTACTCCTTTCAGTGATATCATTCATCACCTCAGTTGCAGAGAAAGAGGGTACAACTGATGCCAGTGGGGAAGGACTTGACTCTCGTAAAGGCACAGCAGCCAAAGGAACATCTTTCTTGGTGTTGCTTCCTTTCGACAGACTCTTCACCCTGAAGATGAGAATGTGTTGCTTATGTTATATGGACATAGCAGCTATTGCAACAGAAAGAACTGAGGATAGACAATCACCTATCAGCATATCTCAATGTGTTCAGAGTATGCTCACAAGAACCAGAACTAGGGGAAATGCATGATATCATGACAGTGCGTGAATCTCCAATGAATGAATCTCGCAAAACTTCGGTTGGTTTGCTGCCTCGGAAAGGAATGTGAGTCTGATCGTTATCAAGTGCTCTGATGCATTCCTTTAAGGCAAGCAAACTTTTATTGATCTCAGCACCCTCAATTCTGCGTTGTATATTGAAAAGGGCAGTTCAGCACAGCAAAACACCTACATATTCATGACATACTTAGGACAATGTTAGAAGGAAAAAGTTGTGAGAGATGACCTTGTTTGTTTATCGTTGTCAGTTGTATCAGCACCACGCTCACTGCCCGCAAGGTCAATAAACGACAACTTGCCAACCAATCTGGGTGGCTTGGAGTTATTACCATCAACATGCTTTTTAATAGCAAGCTGAAGAATGGCATGAGACCTTGAGGACTCTTCGTTTGCACCAGTTGTGCCGGTACTTCTGGTGGTACTGCCTTTTTCAATCAAATCCTTGATAGTTTCAACATCAGAGACTCTATACTCTTGTAAACCGACAATGCAAACTTTCTGTTTTCCATCCTCTCTCATGCAAAGTTTACTGCATGGAACGATTCGTACTTAGAACAGGAGGCAGTTACACTTTCTAAACATCAAAGATTTGGGGATAACTTACCTCCTTTCATTGAGAAGGTCAAACAATTTCCCACCATATATCTCAAAGAAACTGACAAATAACTGAAAGCCTTGATTGCGGTACGTATGCTGCATCAATCTCAGAATGTCTTGGGAGGCCTTAAGAGGAAGTGGCCGCATGGTGTATGTCTTTCCACTACCTGATTGGACAATATGAGTTAGAAATAGTCTTAAGTATGCTGCAAATATACACATATATGTAGAGAAGATTAGACATATACCAGTTTGTCCATAAGCAAAACAAGTTGCCTTTGTACGATTAAAAATAGCAGGAACCACAGGTTCCACTGTTTCACGATAAACCTGTAAATAAAATGAATCCAGCTTGTTGAGAATGGATTTACAATACTTAATAACACTAACTATAAAGAGTATGCAGTTTATAATCACCTCGTCATTTGAGACGTCCTCATCTAAAACAGCATCAAATACAAATTCATGCTTTTCAACATATTCAGTGAGGTCAACCTGCAGAATAATGTGCCAGGCATTGAGGAATGAGTATAGACCACCAGTAGGAACGTAAGACCCTAAGGGACATTGGCCTTAGATAATGCATATAGATGGAAATAAGTAGCTTGGCAAGAACCTTAAGTTTAGTCTCATGGACAGTCAAAGAGTTTGAGTTTTGTTCAATGTCTATGATATCTTCTTCTTTCTTTGATATTTCCCTCTTGTTAAGTGGTCTTTTGCGCACCTGCATTCAACATGCCACATCGAAACTATTAGAAGTAGACAGGTTATCATAAGTTCTGCTGAGCCATTTAGGAATACTTATCAACAATCATGGAACAAAACCAAGAAACATACCACCACTTTGATTTTGGCAACGGGGGCTGCCTTCTCTTTCTCAGGGAAGGCCTTGAGGTAGTTACTTTCAGCAAAAACAGTGGACTTGCTAATCTGTTTATTTGTAGCGAAGCTCAGATCTGAATCATCAAAGCCTCCTCCATTGGCATAGCCAAACTTTTGAGCACCATCATACATCCCTGGTACTTGGAACTGTATATGAATTTGAGCTCTAGTTAATATAGAACTTACCGTGTGCAAAAGATTATTCACATAGTCTGGGCAAACATTTAGGTTTAAATCGGATGATTCATCAACAAAATCAAGTACGTCCATCTGGGCAAACATTTAGGTTTTAAATCGGATGATTCATCAACAAAATCAAGTACGTCCATCTGGGCAAACACTTAGGTTTTAAATCGGATGATTCATCAACAAAATCAAGTAAGTCGTGTAATCTAAACTAAACAACCAAATTTAAACAAAACAATAGCTTGGACCATACAATGAGTAGTTCAGTAATGATCTTGAGGTGCCACATCTCAACAACCACCTACGATTCCACAAAACTAATATCTGTTTAACACTGCGACATTCTAATCCCTCAAAAGCAATTGCACATCCAACCTAGCACACCTAAAGTAAGACCAAAGCCAAATCATAAACAAAAGACTTCTCCATTTGCTTTTCCAAGCAGCCGATCAATTCAAAAAAAAACTGAAAAGACAATATTTTTGACGACCCAGGCGGCCGTGCCTCCGCACTCGGATTCGAAACATCAGATCCACCATATCGGCAACCATCTATAACATCTTTGATGTAACCCAACCATGCGAGATCATCGAAACAGACGCGCTAACTACAAATGCAGCTCTCGTCTTACTTACATCGGGGATAAGCTCGGTGTCGAAGGCGTGGAGATCGAGCAGCCCGGGGCTGAGCTGCTGCCTCTGCCCCGGCGACTCCGCCGCCGCCGCCGCGTCCCCTCCGCGCAGACGGGCCGGCGTCGCCGGCTCCACCGACACGAAGATCTCCCCGTCCCCGCGCAGCAGCCCGCCGCGCTGCACGCACAGAAGAGGCCCGAATAAGCTAAAGCCGGAAAGCACCCGGAGATGCCGCACTCCACGCAGATCTCGATGGATCGGTGGCCGTACCTGGGCCCACCTGCCGGCGCCGCCGGCCGCGCCTGCATTGGCGGGGACGTCGAAGAGGAGCTGCTCGGAGGAGTATCTCCGGCGCCCGCCTCCGTTCATCGTCGCGGGCGAGGTGGGGTTCGGAGGAGGGGCGCTGCCCTGTGGAGTGGGGAGTAAGGGAGGAAGACAAGGGAGGGGGAGTGGACAGAGAGGCAGGAGACAACGGGAGGCGGAGCGAGCCGTAGTAGACGTAAAAGCCTCCTGCTTCGGGGTGGGGGAGGGACTTTTCGCGGTTTGCTCCCTGTGTTTCGTGTGCCGTTGCGCGACGCCCTCCAACTATGAATTCGAAGGGATAACTCACGAGATTTCACTAGTAGAAAGAATACCGTGGCTCGAAATGTTACTTAAAAGTTTGACTTCCACTACGCAGCACTCCAAATATATTTATATTCAAGATATACTATTACTTTGACTTTATTGTGAATTAAAGTTTCTTCTTTTTGGCCATAAAAAATGGCAGTTTTGCCCACGGATGAGTGACAATTGTAGATGGTTAGATATTGTGTTTATGCGTGAAATGGTACAAGCATGTAGTGCCCTTTATGTAATAACTTAGATGATAGTATGTTATTTAGTACTTAATTATTATTGTTATTCGTCTGACTAAATTGTTATTATTATGCCAAAGAAAATTCAATAGAGTTTTGCATATGACAATGTACTAACAGATAATGAGAGTTATTGTAAGATAATTATTACAAACAACATATCAAATTAATCAGACAATTATCTATTGCAAAGCAGTGGTGCATAATACGTTAACAAGATAACCATCGGAACCCGCTATGACAACAAGTTCCTAAAAGCTACCAGATTACATAACACATTAGCAGTAGTTTATCGTAACATCCAATAGTTGCCAAAAGAAATTTCACCTTCACATCCTAACGCAAATCCGACATAAGCAGTGGTTTATAACACATAATCGTGGTATTTTCTGGAAGCATAAAAGCATGGAACGCAATGACAAAAAGATCATTTCCCACAGCCAAAAGGGGGAAAGATCTAATTTGAAAGAAAATCAAAGTAATGGTATATCTTAAATCTAAACATCTTTAAAGTGGCATATAGTAGACGTTAATCTTTTAAGTGACATTTTAAGTCACGTCACTCTTTCGAGTGAATTATAAATTATCCCGTTTGAATTTGGAGTGGAATTCAAGGCAACAGGTGGGTGGAGGAATAGAAAAGTGGACCGTGTTTTGAAGCGAGGGGACCTTTTCTTTGCTGCTTTTCGTGGTTTGGTTGGGTAACGCCTTGTCTCCACTTGGCTGGTTGGTGTAGATTTCGTTTTCCTCTTTTCTTTTTTTTTCTTTTTTTTGACAATTTATGGTGCAGTTTCCCCTCCACCTATTTCTAAGAGCAAGTTTAATAGTACAGATAGCTGCTACCTCCAATACATTTCCATGTAATCAAAAGATAATGATGCAGTCAACTCATACAATAAGCTGGCTATAAATTGTCTCCACAAGAGCTCTCAATCATTTAATACATACATGGGTATTGATAATTTAATACATGCATGGGTATAGCAATTAGTTCTATGGGTACATGCATGGATAATGCCTCTTTTCCTGTGCTATAGCCTGACTCTTGCATGGGAGTCGGCTTGGCTCTCTCTCTCCTTTTCTCTCCCCTCCACATAGGACTATGCTGACATGGATTCCCTTATAGCTAGCACAGTTAACCTTATTAAACTTGCTCTAATGGAGAGTTAGATCAATCAAGGCATTCAATATAGTTGCGTGCATCACCGACTTTTTCATATGGAGTAATGTGGTAAAGTTTTTCTGAAAAATGTTTTAAAAGTGTATGTAGCAAGAAACTTTTATAAAAATATTCTGAAGCTCAACTATGCACTCTACGGGGTACTAATATGAAAGTTATCATGCATAAATTAATGCCCACGCCTAGACGTAAGGCCCCTTTTAGAACGCATAATTTCACAGGAGTAATTCATTTTTTTTGTAGGAATTAGAAAAATCATATATTCTAAACGAGACATAAATATCTAAAACAGAAAAGGGAACTCACCGACCCTGTTTTACTTTTTGACAAGTGACCAAATCTTTCTAAGGCTTTGCTCTGAGCTTAAGCTTTTAGTTTTTTAATTTCGTCTTTTTCTGGATTTTTTTTAACTTTTTTCAGTTTTTTGTCATTTTTCTTCTTATTTTTTGTATTATCTGTGATGATGTATTATTTTAAAAAAAATTAATTATGCTTAAAAACTAACAGTACCTGCAGTACAAAAATAAACCTCAAACAGTACCAAACATTAAAATAAGCTTTAAGTGCAATAAAACACTGCCTAAGTATATCCCCGAAGTGCAAGGGCGCATGTGCCAGTTGCTCACAGAATAGCGAGGGGGTCGCTTTGAAATGATTTTGAATACTCCTCGCCCCTCAGGGAGGCGGCCGCTCACGGGCACGTGGCGGTGTCCAGCTCGCCGGCGCGGCAGGTGACGACGACGCGTCGCTCGGGCGACCGAAAGCTGCCGTACGGACGATGCATCGCCGCAGGAATGGGGCCCACACTATATTTTTCAAAGTGATTAGCCGTTAATAACAATCTTGCTTTGGGTGAGTGGGTTTGATTAATAAGTAGCGTAAATGCTACTTGCTACCAGTAGTCGTAGCCTTGCGGCCCATGTCTTTGGCACTTTGGATTTCGGTTGCCCGTAATTTGATCAAAGATTGACAAAAAAAAATACATATAGATCACTATAGGCCATAAGCTTATCAAAGCTTTGACAGCCATTCAAATAAATGTCAAATTGTTAAAGCTAGCCAAATTTTGATAAGGAAAATCTAGGCACCAATCAATCACACTACTTGTTCCGAAAACGTCCAAGTGTTTGAAGCGTGCGGCAGGAACACCGACAGTGTGAGACCGGGAGCAACGGGCCCCGCAATGGCGATTCAAACCATTTGTCAGCACGCAGCCAGTCCGTGCGATTGCAGTTGCGGTCGAGTTTGAATCTAGCTTTGGGAACAAACAAGACGACTAACTGCTGCAGGCTGAACGCGGTGCTCTGCTTGCTTTGTTGTAACTCGCGAGGTGGCGCAAGCAGCGCTGCTGTAGTCGTATGATGTTGGCCGACTCTTTAGGGCATTATAGTGTATATAACTCAAGGGGTCTTAATGTGGGTCCCATTTAAACCTTAAGGTCGACTCCATAGTATATAGATCCCGTTTGGTAGAGCTCTAGCTGGTCATCTGTAGCTCTAGAAAATCCTTGATCTAGAGTTGCAGGCATGTTAACTGCATTTACATGACTCATTTCATTTATATTATATATTAAATAAAAATATTTAATTCACTTTAATTTAGTCAACAAACTACAGATCTAGCATAGATCTTGGAGCTAAAACTGTGCCAAACGGGGCCATATAACCCAAAGGGCCTTAAGACGGTCCCACTCGAAAGATAAAGAAAAATTGTATTTTAATGCTTGTGACCAGGTCTTTAGCTTAAGGACCAGCCTTAAGCCTTTTTTGCTTATAACCTGCTTAAAGTCACCCCCTGTAATGTATATAATGTTGACCTTAAGGTGACTTAAGACTCTCTATTTTCATACACTACAGATACCCTTAGGAAGAGGCATAATTCTGACATGATTGATTCATTTTCACATGCCTTTTTTTCTCCTCTCTCTCGAGTATAGAAACCAAGCAAAATAGAGGGATCCAGGGCCTGGGCATTCCCACTGCCAGGGGATGCACGCGTTAGAAAGGTCAAAGGCCGTAGTTCAAACACGTGCAGAAAATTCTCTCGTACAGGCGCTACTGCAACGGAAAATCATTTCTTTTGGCAAGGGCTTGTTCGTAACAATGTAAACGAGACGGGCTCAAACAAGTCAATCAACGTATGCTCGAGCTTAGTATAAATTTGGGCCGAGGCTAAATTAGGGTTCGAACTTAGATCTAGCTTTAAGCTCAGCTCGATTCAAAGCTAAGTAGATTGGAGCTTTGTTCGAATAAGCTCGCTAAGAAATTAAGTAGGCTCGAGCTCGGCTCAAGGATAGGTTGAGTCACGAATGGCTTTAGTTACTGAGGAAAATAAAATTTTGATAGAGGAAAGGGGTAAGGGGCTTGGTGTGCTGTCAAAAAAGGACATACGAATCATATTGCGCATCTATTCGAGCCATACTGAGCTATTTGAGCTTGGTTTGTTTGGAACTCGAGTCGAGCTCAAGCAACTCGCGAGTCTCGAGCTTTTTTTACACTGCTACTTGTTTGGTTGGTGCCCTATTGTAATGCCCTCATTTTTAGGGGCATTGTGATTCACTCGCAACTTCTCATAACTGTTCAGCTGCGAGTTACATCAACCAAGTGTACAACATTGCCAACACATACTCAAGAACAAAAGCCAACTTTATTACAACATAAAAACTTAACAACCAAGTATTACAGCGGGGCAAACAACCCTTAAGCACAAACAAAACCAAAACACACCACAGGCAGGCTTGAGCGGAGAACAACCCTAATCCGAAGCGTCATCAATTTCATAGAATTCCACCATGTCGTCCTCGCAAACTTCATCATTCTCTTGCCAAGTATTTTCTTTTATTATTTTTAGTAAGTATGAGTACAAACCACTGTACTGAACAAGTCACATGGAAAGTACTATTTAACTACATGTAAGGATTTACCAAGGAGTGGGATAAAGTAGTTTATTATTTTATATGGATGTAGTTTTAGACATAAAATCATAACCTTCTTAAGGAGAACGGGGTTTTACAATTTGAATACCAATCTTAGTCAAACTCCAAATCTACTTATGTTTTGTTTTTGGATTCACCCATTAAACACAGTTTCATTTTCCGGAAGCACGGCGTATTCAAATACTCTCAGCTTTACCCATAAGATCTCTTAACTCCCGCGACAGAATTAAGAAAATAAGGCTTTTCACTGCTCAATTCTTTATATAGCCTCTACCCAGTAGGTTTTTGATCTCAACAAATTCGAGTGGCCCACACGGCCTCGCCCAATTTATCGCAGCCCTACCGTTGTATGGTTAACCACCTCCCATACGAATTCACCCTCGGTCTCCCCCCACTAGTTGTAGAGATTCAATCAAACTTGAGGAGTTACTAGATCAAGTTTGACGAATCAACACTTGTGGTTGCACGATCGCTATGTTCTTTAGTTAGCATAAATGTTTCGTTCTTATATTTTCACTAAGGCATCTTTCACCTACAAACCCATATTTCAGTTCCCATTGCACTACCACCTTTTCGGTCTAAGCCTCCACCCTAGAATAAGGTCATGGGACCTCGCCAACGCTTCCCGTAAGACTTCCTTATCCTAGAACCACTTTTAAAATTCTATCAGTAAAATGACAAATCTCTTAGTAGTGGAAAATTTGTTGAGTTCCTAAACTATCATGATTACATTAATAATATATTTAATATTACCAAGTCTTGTCAAAGTGAATATGGCCATCAAATTAAACAGGACTTTTTCGGGTGATAAGACGTTAGCTAATATCATGTCATTCTAAAAACTTGTAAAAAACATAATGAAAGTACTGATAAATAACAATTAAATGAATGTAGGTTCAATATGATTAAAAACATGTAATTTGCTTTGCGGGTCTAACTATTCTACGATTGCAAATTCTTCTATTTCTTAAGCTTGAGCTACTCCTTCCTGGTCCGGCTGAACTTCAATGTCGGGAGCTAATGTAAAGCAAAAGAAAACAACTCAATTCTATGCTCGAAGGGCTGAGCTTGGAATAAAGAAATTAAATAAAGAAAGAAAAACCAAGAAATCCAAATAAAATGGGTTTTGGGTTTATAGGGGTCCAAATAGGTGAAACGGAGTTGGGGAATGGATCGGTTGGCTCGAAACGGTCGAAATGGGTATACATTTGTACTGTCGGGTTTGGGTGAACAGTAATGGGTCTAGGTACTATTCATTGTGGGTTTACTGTTCATCGCAAGTCTGGTCGCATCAGATCCACTACTGTTCATGCGGGTTTGGGCTCGGGGTTAACGGGTCAAGTGAACAGTAATGCACTGTTATTGTTCATCTTCCTTGCTTGACCATGCGCGTGACGGGAAAACAGAGGAGGATAGCGATGGCAACAGGCAAAGCTAGGGGGGTTGCGACGGAAAAGGAGACTATAGTTTGGTTCCTGGCACTACGGGGTTCCACTTTTGGGGTTGGCGGGGGCAGGGGAGTCGGCGATCGCCGGCGGCGAGGTTTTTCTTTTCGTGGGATGTTTGAATGGTACAGGGCCAACAAAGGGTTAAATGGACGGTAGCACTTGTGTTTGAGCATCTTTGGGGTTAGGGTAAGCTTGGGGATGTGGGGTTTGGGAAGTGGTGGTCGGAGTTGGGCTGTCCACAACGAGGTGCTTTGGCCGTGCAGTGGTTCTCGGCGATAGGGAAGAGGGAGGCTCGGGAAGCTAAGTCAATGGCTCAGGGATATTTCTAGGGGCATGAGGAGGCTACAGACGAAGGTAATTAGAAAGTGATTGATCGGAGGAGCAGAATAGAGTTAGGGCTTGCCTTGGGGAATTCCGACGATTGCCGGCAATGGGGGAGGCTGTCAAAGCTTTAGGGTGTCTGGCTGACCCTAGGCGTCGATGTCTTTGAATGGAGGGGCTCGGGGGCTTTTATAGAGCGGTAGAGGCGGTTCGGTACCAGAGCTATGCAATGGTATTGGCGGCGCGTGGCATGGTCGGGAAGGGTCGGGGAGGCGCGATGCGGCTGGTAGAGGGTATGCACTGGCTGCCTTAGGTGAAGAAATACGGCGGTCAAAAGTTGACAGAGGAGGGTCAGGTCGGCAAAAGAGAGCAAAGAGAGTAGAGAGAGCGGGAAGGTCAGCGCGGCGATGGTGGCCGTGGTCGGCAGCTCTGACACGTGGTCAGGGCATTTAAGAGGGGGTGTACGACCTCTGATAGGCGGCGCAGGGGTGGCACCAGCGAGAGAGCGCGGGAAGGCGCAAGAGAGAGCGGAATGAATCGGGCGGTGGCGATGCGATTTTTGGGTAATGAATAGTGCCAGCGCAATTCTCTTCCGTTGAAGCAATGCTGGTGAGGATTGGTGACTTGGATGGTTGAGATTTGGGCTGAATTAGTTTAGAGATCAAAGGAAATCAAATCCAAAACGAAAATCAAATTCTTTTGAAAATTTGGTTTCATTTCACCTGTACTCTACGCCTGGTAAAAAAATAGTGTCTAGAGGTAGTCTAAAAATCAGATGATTTTTGCCTAAACAGGCAAGCCTGATGATGCGTGTTTGGCTGAAAACCTGAGCCTAAAGAAAGTGTAAAGCTGGAAAAACACTCTTTGAGAAGGAGAAAGCATAAAAGGCATGGAATACGCTTTCATAAGCACCCATTATAAACCAGTATCATCCCCAGATAATAGATTTTGAGTGATGCTAGGGCACAGTATATTGTTAGAATCCTTTCTAATGGTATAGGTAAGTTTCATAAGGTTTCATCGAAGTTTCATAAGTTTTACAAGGTTTCAGAGAACGGCGTAGGCAAGTTTCATCGAATTTTGTTCTAAATTTAACGATGAAACTTTATGAAACATAATCACGAAATCTCTTGAAATTTTATAAAACCTCGTGAAACTTCTAAAATTGAAACTTAAAGCTTTACAAACTAAAACTCTTAAGTTTTAAAAGTAAATTTCAACAAAAATTAAATACTAGAATATATTTCAATAAGAATTGCAAAAATTCAGTGAATTTCGACAAAAATAAAAGTAGTTTTTAGGGGAAATTTCAGAACCATTGTCTGGCATGCAGTCTCACAGATGAATTAACGCCAGCCTCACCTAATTATTTCTTAGAGCCATCAGGGACATTCACTAGTGATCCATGGACACCACGCTCGCTCGCCACGTCCAAGCCTGACACCGCCGCACCTGCTCGCCCGCGGCCACAATGCTCACTTGCTACTCGCCGACAGGGCTCGCTCGACGTCGCTCTTGCTCGCTAGCAAATCGAGCCACCGCTCACAGCGCTTGCTTGCCTCGACGCCCGCTCATGTAGGCTGCCGCTTCTGCACGCTCCCGTCGCACGAGCTGTCGTGGTCGTAGTAGCTTGCTAGTTCGATCTCCGTCGTGAAGAAGATAAGAGGCGGGGGATAGGGGTGGTGTTATGCGGAGCGTCGGTGGGCTCAAGTGGATAAGGATTGACTTCGTGATGCATGTGCAATCTGGAACGTTGAGAAGTGTGTGATCGGATGGTGAAGCTTTGGTCCGTTGATTCGGCTTTAAGATCGATTGAAGCATCCGTGCGAGCTCCCAGATCCCTCGAAACCATCGCTTCGTCTCCCAAATCCTTCGGAGGCTGCGGGGGCGCAGCTGCGTCTGACGGCGACGGCGGGGCCGCAGAGCTGCACACGATGCCGAGTCGAGTTCACCGGGGCTACATGTAACAGCAACGGCGGAGCTGCAACAGCATCGGGCAGCGGTGTTGCTCCATGCAACTACGGAGTGACCGGGTGGCGAGCCGGTCGGCGGCGTGGAGTCGCACGGTGGCGCTGCAGCCTGCAGTGGTGTCGAAATGGAACACGATTAGCACGCGATTAAGGGTTCCACTGCATCGCGCCGGAGCCAGGCCTCCCATTTTGGGATTGAGCCTGGAGGAGCTGCCTGTGACAGGGAGAAAGATCAGGCCTTCCACCAAACAAGTCACAGGCAAGCTCCCGGCCGAGCAAATCTCCTCCAGGTATCAAACCAAACAACGTGCAGCATCCATCAAAGATTCGGCCTGCCAGTGAATAGGGAGCCCAACTGTGGCGCCCAGAAATGGGGCAATCGTATGGTCCATGCCCAACCTGGCTCGGTAGTGAGATGCCAATACGGCAGGACGCACTCAGCACAGCGAAACACGGTTCGATAAACCGATCGAGAGCGACCTACCTAGCAGCTGCAGCAGCTTGCGCATTCCAGAATCCAGAGCATCTCCAACAGTATGAGCTAGTTACTAACTCTAAGACAACTTCTTTAATAGTATTAACTTTTAGCACATAGCTCATAACATAAATAGCCTCACATGACACTCTCACATAATCTTGGAATGTGTGTATGAGACTAGCTCTTGATCAAGAGATAACTTTTCTCTCTCTTCTATTAAAATATGAAATAATATGCTTAAAGCTAACTTAGGGTATGTACAATGGTATGAGCTAGTTACTAACTCTAAGATAATTTCTCCAATGATATTAACTTTTAGCACATAGCTCATAACATGAATAGTCCCACATGATATCCTCATATAATCTTGGAATGTGTGTATGAGACTAGCTCTTGATCAAGAGCTAGCCTTTCTCTCTCTTCTATTAAAATATAAAATAATATGTTTAGAACTAGCTCATAAATCATCATTGAATATGCCCTAAGTCACTATTAAAGATGCTCTGATGTGAGCACGAAGCACCATCGCTTTTGATGAGAGGATCCATCATTACCGAACTGTTGATCCATCCGGTACTCACAGAATATGGAGTCAAGTGCCTCCAGTTCCCTGTCTACGAAAGAGGAGTGGACTTCCCTTATGCTTCTCTGGTCGTGCGTGCTCCTACATCAGCAATATTCTCTTTGAAATACCTACATGCCCACATCAGCTATATTCTCCACAAATTTCCAAGTCTGTGATACTCCTTTTATTAACTACTACTAGCCGGTACGTACCTAGGTAATTTTAGTAGTATTAAGACTGTTCGGTGAGACGACAAAAAAGATTGGCATGTACGTGTTGATCTAGTGTGGACGAGTTGACTGGAAAGAAAAGGACGCCGCATATGGATGTATTCTTTTTGGTTTTTCAGTTGAATTTGGTTATAAATTTTTCAGTAATCACTCTTCACTATTATAAAACAAGTTATATTAGACGTCTCATCATATACAGTTCATAGGGAACCGTTTGTACTGTAATTATTACAGACGGTGCTGTAATTATCACTGACAGTTTTACAAGTGTTACCGTGTACCGTCTGTGATACGCAACTATTATAGACGGTTTTACAAGTGTGACTGTGTACCGTCTCTGATACGTAACTATCACATACGGTTCTTGTTAATAACCGTCTGTGATAGTTTACAGGCGGTTATTCATACGAACCGTCTGTAATAATTGCACACATCATAAACGATTTTTAATTAGAATCGTATGTGATAGTTCACCAACAGTTATTAATACGAACCATCTGTGATAATTGCGTACATCATAGATAGTTTTTAATTAGAACCATATGTGATAGTTCACGGACAGTTTGTAGTTGGAACGGTCTGTGAAATGTATTTATACACATGAATGGCGCTTCGTCTCCCCGGTGCACGCGTCTCTTCGATCGTTTCGGCTTCTGATGCGTCTCTTCATCTCACGCACCGAATTTATTTCTTGTTGTATAAAAATGATTGACTACCACCGAAGATTAATCCCCACATCGCTGATCCTGTACGAGCACCTCACCGGCCGCCCGCCTATCTTCCTTGTTTCTCAAGAACAAATAAATGGCTCCCTACTCTTCCTTGTTACCGACATTGATGACCAACCTGGCCATATTGTACAAACACCTCGTCGACCGTATGCTGGCGGATGCTGCGGAAGGACACTGTGCCAACAATGTCCCCCTTCTATGTCTAAGGATTTACCAAAGTAGTTGAAGGCTATCTTCCGCCGTCTTGACATCCTCCTCCGCCACGTCTTCCGGTTGGTCTACCGCTTCCGGTGAGCTAACCTCGCCATTGACGTGGTCCTCCACAACGATGTTGCATGTCTCCAAAGAGGCTTGCCATCGCTTGGAGTGCTTAGTCGAGATGGCGGGTGACCGAGTCAACCTTGTTGAGACCCCTCAAGAAAGGGAAGAGAATCTATAGGCTCAATTTGACTTGAATGTTTAGTCGGAGAGTGTTCGGGAGACATTCGATCGAGCGCGTCAGTGGGTGGACGCATTTCGGGCTTCATTCTTAATGATCCCAAACCGTTCGATGATAACCACATCGCCTATGAAGTTTTAAAGATGGAGATATCATGCTACCTCCGCCACTAAAAAAACTCTGAAACAATTAGGTTTCTACTTTTTTATCTTTTGTAAGAAGTGACTGGCCACACTATTTGGCCATATGTAAATACAAGCAGAAACTTGTATTTACTATCTTCTATATATGTAAACATCTCGCTATAACAATGTGATCGATGATATTACTGACCGGTAAAAAACAACAAAGTAATACATATTTACTTCTAAGGCATTACAGAATTTGTATTTATGTATATGAGAATGTGTCATATATATATATATATATATGAATTTATATTTATGTATATGAGAATGCATTTAGAACAAACTGTAGTATATTTATTACAGACGGTTCTACTTTGATGTATATTCACATATGATTATTAATACAAATCATCTGTGATAAATAATTATCACAGATGGTTCGTAATAATAACCATCTATAAAATCTAGTATTATCACAGACAGTTCTTAATGAAAACCATCTATGATAATTACATTCATGGTTGGACGTGTCTGGGATATGCTGCATTATTAATTAATACCTAGCCAAACCGGTCCCAACAGATCTGTCTTCATTGCACTGCATTGAAAGAAGCGGTCGGCTTTAGGGAGTTTGGTGAAAGCATTCCGCTTGTAGATCTAGCTTGTAAATCAATTTATTCTAGGTAATTTGAGGTTAGTATTTACTTCTAATTATATGCTTTGTAATAAAGAGAGATGATAGTAAGGTTTAGATCTAACTTGGTAGTTTGCTCTAATTTAAGAATGGATCACTACTCCTAATTTACTTTAATATGTTCTTGCTTGATATATATTGCTTCAGTATGTATGTAGCTATGGACTTAATTTAGATATGAACAATTTATTAAGATGAATGACAATTATGTGTAATTATTAGACTAGCTAGCTATAATAGCATTAATAATCCAATTTGACACTAATTTATTACATGTGTAGCATAGATCGATAGACCGAAGCTGGATATATGTTGAGAACCATGTGAGTGAAGAGTACATTAATGGCGTGTCTGCTTTTAGAAGAGCGGCCGAGCAGGATATGTTGAAGAAGAGGATGAAATATATGTATTGTCCATGCATTGATTGCGATAATATGAAGATAGTTATCAACTTAGCGCAGGTCGAAGCTTACTTGATTTGAAGGGGTTTCAAAAAGGGGCATACATTTTGGACCAGACACAATAAAGACAAGATTATATAGGAAGGTAATTATAATATCATCAAGAGAGACAACGCTATGCCGGTTGTGGATTGTGCTTTCGATGAGAATAGGTCACATGAGAACACTCAGGTGTTCGCAAAGATGTATTTTGTGAGTAGTTCAGTATCGCTGGCCCAAGCTCCTACTACAGGCTTATAGAGGAGATTTGAAAGCTCAACCACGTAATTTTCAAGACCATCCCTTTTGGTGCCATTGGGTCCAACTCCCACAGGGTGTACAGGTCGATAAGTACAATGTCACTACTGTGTACCTCGAACGTGTGGTATACAAAGATGAACCATTCGTACTTGTGAGACAAGTTGTTCAAGTTTTTATGTAACTGATCCGACAAATAAGAAGTGTCATTTAGTTCTTCATGGAAAAAGAAGAATTACTAGAGTTGAGAATGTCGTAGATGAGGAAGAGTACAATCAACTTGACGAATTGCCTCCATTCGGAGACGGCATCAAGCTCGAGGAAGAACCAAGTGATGAAGCAAGTTATATGCGTGTCGATTATTGTGAAGAGATTTATTTAAAAGGAAAATAGCTAAGTGGAATAATCCCACATGGCGAACACCTATTTGAAAATTATTCCAATGTAATTAAGAAACTTAACATGTATTTAAGGAATTATTCCATTGTAATTGATTCAGTAATTCAGAAATAATTACATCTGTGATTGTATTTGCTTGCTTGTTTCAAGAAGGTATGGCTAGCATTTCCTGAGGCTAGCTGAAAAACTGATATGTTGTATGCAAAAGGAATTATCACAGGCAGTTTAGTGGCACAGACCGTCTGTGATATTTGTATCACAGATGGTTCCATAATATAACTGTCTGTGATATGCATCCACATCACAGATGGTTTGATAATAGAACCGTTTATGATACGCTACAACATCGTAGACGGTTTCATAATTGAATCATATGTGATATGCTAGCACATCACAGACAGTTCCATTTAATGGAATCATCTATGATATTAATATCACAGATGGTTATTTAATAGAAACGTCTGTGATAGTTCTTCTATAAGCAGGGCCCGTGCTAGGGTTTGCACTTTTACTCCTCACTCGCACGTCCCTCCATCTCCTCGTCCCCCGACTGCCACTGCCATCGTCGGAGAACCCGACGTATCCGTCCTCACCTGGCATGGTGGTCCTGTCGCCTCTCCTCTCAGCACCACCTCTCCTTCTCATCACCTCTTGTCTCGACGCCAGCTCTCCTCCCTATCGCCTCTCCTCCTGGAGGTATGGATCCCAAAGCTTACTTCTTTACCTCATGTGTGATAGATCTGTCCATATCTATAATGTCTGTTCATAAGTTCTCTCCTCCCTGTTGCCTCTCCTCCCGAAGGAATGGATCCTAAATCCCAGTTTTTACCTCATATGTGTTACATTTGTCCATATCTGTTAGTTTCTTTTTTATGTGAAACCCAAAAAGGAATGGGAAAATGGATTTAGGAGGAAAGGTGGGCCTACTTGTGTTGGGCTAGAAGTGGTAAGGTTGTTGGGGGTGGTCTCAGTGTGGTCCTCACACGGATGAAGACATGGATGGTGGTCCCTTGTCGTTGCCAAATAGATATGACTGTGTTCTATAGATATATATAATGTCCTGGATACCCTGTAGCATATCCGAAAAACACTCTGAATTACATGTTGCTGATCCTGATTCTATGATAGCTCCTGAAGACTAGGAAGTGCTAGATCCTCAAGACTAGGAATCGTTACAACAATTACACGACTCTTTCAACAGAGGTAGCTACCGCCTACCAAGCAACCTTACGATCTATGAAATGCTTGCAATTTGCAAACATCCATCGATAAACATACCCTTGGCCCTTGAACCTTTCAACTATTGAAAGCTAAGTGCTTTTATAGTTAAACTAGTTCATGCAGCATCCTCAGTCAGTTATGTGTGTATAATAGTCTTGCACGTACCCACGTTATTTCGCTGCACTCTCCTAGTTATGCATTCGAAAGGGCCTTATATTTTTACAATGTGAAGTCTAGATGACGGCAATGACGTGCAGATTCCCTAAAAAATAGGAGGGTACAAGTTGATGGCAATAAGAATATATGATAACTCTTTTGGGCTTGAGGGTTCTATTTATAATTTTTGAATTTTGATTGGATTAAAGCGGAAAATTGAGTTCGATAGGACCCACCTATCATGGGGGGGGGGTGGCTTATCCCATAGTTGGAACCAATCCATTAGGCTCTATCCTCCCGAATCCTATGGCCTCTCTCGCGACGGCGCCGGAAGTCCGCTCCGGTGCCGTCGCCATGCCCTCTCCTCATTATATGTTGATGAATTTCACTCAGGAAAGAAGATCGGAGAACTACTCTTCATTCTCTACCCCCATCTACTACCACCTGATTTGTAGCAATAGCTTGATCTAAGGAGATTGAACCCGCACGTGGCTATTCTCGCCATTGACCTATTCATCGATGGCGACTGCGGTTGTGGTTCAACTTCCCCTCTAGCATCATGTAGTCGTGTTCGGGGCTTCAGTGGAAGGCGGAGGTTGAGGAGCCAGCTGAGGTGGATTAGCTGGAGTCTTGCCGGACCCTAGGTGGTCTTCTCCTCATCTGTGGTCTAGTGGTGGTGTCTGTGATTGTAGTCGGGTATGACTCTAAGTTTGGTGTAAGATTGCCTTAGTCGTGCACTTGGTCGGTGCATGTTTCTCTATTGTCTTGTGCGGCAATTTCTAGACCTGATTCCATGGTTTGGTGTGCTCCTGATGGTGATTAAGAAGGGTATTGTATCTATGTGAACCATGTCGGTCACACCGCGGCATAGCGGTGGCTATAGGTTTTTTGGGACGACGTCAACCTTGACATGCCCTGTCGTGCTTTCTTCATAGAGGCTTTGCGTGCCATCACTTCAGTGAGTTGTTTCTCTATCCTATTCTTGATCAGCTATCTTGTTCAGTGTGTTGTACTAGTGAATTTTGCTTTCTGTCAATTTCTGAGTAGCACTAATACTGGGTGACTATGCATGATAATTTGTGGGATTACAATTGCTCAATGAGGATAATTTGTCTAAGTGAGATTAGTGTGACAATTTAGAATCATTCTGCTAGTCCTTGAGTTGTCAGTCACTAGTTTATTTGTTGTCCTGTTACTTACCGTGGCATTAATCTGTTAATTTCTTATATAGAAATTACAATTAAATTTTAATTGGTATTGTGGCACTGCTGTTTATTATTGCGGTAAGTTGTAGAGCTTAAAACTAGCATAATATTTAGAAATTGTTACTTTGATTGTTGATCCAATTAGACTATTGTGACGAGGAGGCCTTGTTCTATTATAAGAGCAACCCGACGTCTGAGAGCAAAATAAATTATTACAATTTGAGTATTATGCTAATTATTTATTTTCTTCCCTTTTAACTTGATAAGTATGTTTTCACCTCTAGATGATTTGGGAAAGAATTTTGTAACTGCAAACATTTTATTAGTGCTCACATAATTTATTTACTGTTGGAATTGTACTTTCATTTTCATAATTAAATATAGAATTATTGTGCTAAAACCGCGTAAATTCCAACAAACTCGTCGCCTCGAGCAACCGGCGAGCCGGACAAGTCAACGGAGGCCCCTTCGCTAGCTCGATTAGGCGCTTCTCCCAAAACCCTCTCTATGTCCACCAACAGCACTGCAGCTAGTTCGTCATTCCGTTGTGCAAGAGCCGCGGCATCTATTTCACGTCGTGCAAGGAGACAAAGAGAGCCGTCGTTGCAAAGACAAAGAGAGCCGTCGGCATCGCCGGCGCCTCCAAACCCACTTGGAGCAGTGATGCTAAAGCAAATTTAGGCGGTAAGAATAAGATAGATTCTTTTCGTTGTCAAACATTGCAATCGACTAACGCTTTTAGCAAGTGAGTTCCAATGTGCACAGTGGCATTGTCAAAGAAACATTCTTGTGGAACCAATTTTTTACGGATTGATATCCTCCTACCATGCAGTTTGATTAATGACTGAAAATCCGTAGTCGGATGGTCGCAACCCATGCTACATCCATGCCGTGCCGTGCCGTGACAGACAGCCGTGCTGTGCCGTGCGTACGCATGCACCGATCAACAATCCTCCCTTGATGTGCAATCTGCGCGTCGAAAGCGATCGATCGATCGATCGTTTGATAGCAGGAGGGGGGCCGCGCGGGCTTCGCAGGGCCCGGCGACCGCGCACGGCAGCAGCAACGGCGGCCGGGCGCGGCCGCCCGAGAGCACGGCCTCTCCCGATCCTCTCACGTCGTTTTCGCCGCCAAAAGCGCCGCACTCCGCCGTCGCTTTGCCACTCATCCCCGCGCCGATTGGCCAGGCCCCTCGGCGCGCGGCTCGGCCCCACGCGATAAACTAGGAGGTTACGCGCGTGATACGACGCATATATGGGCAAGATTTTGTCGCCCCAGGCCTCACCCTCTCTCTATGACTCTGCACATAGCATATGCCCTTTGACGTTTCCACAAAGTCAGATCAAAAATGAGAAAGAATAACTGACGCCTGACGGGGCTCTAGCAGTCAGGTGCAACCGATAACACGAGTGACATGAACGAAGTCACGTGTAAAGTTAAATTTGCGGTTTATTCCCACACTTGCCTGCAGCTCCTGCTTTTATGACGCGAGAGAGCTCGAAAGAGATTCGAGCTCGCTCTCTCTCTCTCTCTCTCTCTCTCTCTCTCTCGCCCTTTTGACATTTGGAGCGAAGTCAAAAGAAAACAATAGGAGAGCATAGCTAAAGACGATGGGTGCCCTTTTGACAGTGTGTATAGATAGGTATAGATTGGCTGATCAGTGCAAATCCGGACGGGATCTTTTTATCCCCGCTGCCGCCGTGCCCACCACTTGCGTTTGACTTTATAGCGATCGATCGCGCGAGCTCGCTGGCTAGCCAGCCCGTGCCACTTCTGAATCCTCCCGGCGTACGCGTCTGTGTACAGACGTACGCGTATATATGCCCGCCCCGGCCTGCCAGTGCCAAAAGTCAACCCCCCCCTCCGGTACGAGCAGCACGCGTCCGTCCTCTCTAGCTAGCTCTCCTCTCACCTTCTCAAAGCTCAAAGCCGTCGCCATTCATGTGCGACCTGCTGCTGCGCATGGAGCACTTTAACGACTGGGACCTCCAGGCCGTCGTGAGGAGCTGCAGCTTCTCCCACCCGGCCGAGCCGGAAGAGCCCGCCGGTCCTCCTCGAGGCGAAGTCCCCGCGACGCCGGAGGCGGAGGCGCCTCGGGAGCGCGCCCCGGAGGTGGTCCGGGGTTCGGCGTGGGCCGCGGTGGCGGCCAAGGGCGCGTCGCTGTACGACCTGGAGTACCTGGACTTGGATCGCAAGCAGTTCTTGCCGTCCACGCCGTCGTCGCAGGCGCAGGCGGCCGGGGATGACGGCCATGAGGTGATGATCTCTTTCCCCGCGGCGGCGGCGGCGGCGACGTCCGGCATGCAGCCGCGGATGCCGCCCGGCCGGAAGCCCAGCATACGCACCGCACGGCCTAAAAGAAGGTAGGGGCCTTTGCGTTCGTTTTGGTACGTATAGTACGAAATTTTAGTGCACGGCGCGATTTGGATGGAGAAGAACGGGGTGAGTGATAAATAGTTTCTTTGTGGTGAGCAGCAAGAAGAGCCAGCTGAAGAAGGTGGTGTGCGAGGTGCCGGTGGCCGACGGCGGCGTCTCCTCCGACCTGTGGGCGTGGCGCAAGTACGGCCAAAAGCCCATCAAGGGCTCGCCTTATCCCCGGTAACTAACCTTTGACCCTGCCTGCCCTTTCCACGCGTTACAGTCGTCGTCAGTCGTCACTAGCTGCTCGTGCATACTCTTGACAACTACTGTTGAGAGAGTGGCCCCACCATGGTCCCTTCGGCTCACCATGTAGGAATCCGAATATGCGTGTAACCAAAAGATAAGATCTAGTTAGTGTATAGCAAGAAAAGGTCGTATATGTCTTAGTAGTAAACCCTGTAAGGAGGGTATTTGTGTAAAAATTCTCTCCATAGTTATAAATATGACCCATAAGCACTACACCAGGAAGGAGCTATAGTAACACGTCTATGTGCTACTACATGTCAATAAAGGTGTTACTAGTCTTTGCAGTAACAATTTTTAAGTGTTCTTATAGCCCATGTTACTAGCTAGGTTTGAAGTAACACGTGATAAGTGTTACTACATGTCTGAAAACATGTTACTACCTTGCAACACATATCTTATCTATAAGAACGCATATTATGTGCTACAACAAACTACCCTGGTAACACAAATATGTGCTACAACAAGCTACCCCAGTAACACATTTTTGGAGCAATAGTAACACCATTGTAATATGAGTAGCAACACACTTTCTTACACCAAAATATTTTGTGGAAACTTATTTTAATACATATAAATATATATACACAGAGATCTAGAGAGAGGAAAAAGTAATGATTTTTTCGAAATGACAATTAATTAATTGCAGAATTATTTTCTTTCACAAGAATCACATATTGCACAAAATTATAACCATCACCAACATTGCATTCCACAGGGAAATATATAAAATATGGTTCACATAATTTTATAACATACATGACAATCCATTTGAGAAAACAAGTCTTGGGAATAACAACACAAACTTTTCATCCTAGAATGACATAATGATATCTATCTATTCTTCTCAAAATCTTTGCCCGATGATCTATCCATGAGGTGAAACAAGTATGAGATTTCAACCATTAATCTTCCGAACCTGCATGTGGCAAACATTACTGAGCTTTAAGGATACATGAAAAAGTATATATGTAGTATTATATGGACCAAGGTTGAAATATCATACACATATTGAAGGCCAAGCAATCGGCATTCCTTTAGCATGGGCATCATCAATTGACTTGCAGCAGTCCAGTGGTCGTACAAGCGCCTTAGTTTTACGCAAAGAGTGATTGATTCTTACTTTCCAAAATTGGTTGCCTAGCTCAACACCACCTACTTTTGTAGATGGATTGCAGCTCAACAAAATCATCTATCAAATCATTGTAGTATTTATATTGCTTAAAAATGTAGTGTTCCTAAAAAATGCATAAACAGTTCTGCTAACCTTTTCAGTAGAAAAAGACATGTCATCGTCCTCATATCTGTTCTGTTGGTCCAACACTCTTCCATTGTTCTACAGTTAAGTGCACAACCAACATTTAGTATATATTCATATGAAGTATAGAAAAATGTATTAATGCAGTAATAGAATTACCATTGATATATATATCCTTGTTCACTCATGGAGTCTTCCAAATCAGCTACATCACACTGAACAAGGGAGAAATAAATGTACAAATGAACATGTTACTAAAGTATGCCTGTTGCATTATGTCATAGCTAAGCACATTATAATCAGTTTTTAGAGATCAACATACAGTTACATTGCACTGTGTCCAAAGTCATGAGGCCATCAGACTAAGTTGGTAAACAAAGAAGACTGAAATTTTGAATAAGCTATACAAGGAATGGGTTTCGGAATACAAGTTGAAGAGAACTGGAGTACCCATTATGCCCACCATGTCCACCTTTCGGCAGTAGACGCAATTTTGAGAAGGGTAAATCTAGATCATCATACATCTGCATAGAAGAGAAGAAGAGTCAGATTATAGCAATCTGTGATAAAAAGCAGCAACTCAAGACTAACATTTACCACAAGGACTTGATTAATTGGTATCTTGAAATATGAAACTAGCTGCCCAACCTGTATAAACTCAATGAGTGTCAAAAAAGGTAAAGAAAAAGGAACAATTAGTACTCAAGGTTGTTTTGGGATTATTATACTTACAGACTCACCGCTTGCATTCATAAAAGTTTGCGGCTTGGCAAGCATGATAGGGACATCACCAATACGACCTGAATAATGACAAAGCAGTTTTTCTTATGAATGTTTGGAGAGGAAACGGAGGCGGTGCGATTTGCGGCAAGCAGGCGGTACTCCTTCTCCTTCCCGGAGTCCCCATCAGCCTCCGCAGGCTCCTCCTCCATCAGCCGACCGGGAAGAGGATGTGGGAGGTGGCCAGATCTGGATCTGGAGGTGGGGCAGGGTAATTAGGCTAGGGTAATTAAGGTTCTTAATTATAATTAGCAAATTTATTTTGGTTTACCGTTTATATGAATTTTTAGATATAGTAAATGAGTTAAAAAGTTATGAACTTTTTTGTGGAACCTTCCGAAACAACATACTTAATTGTGTAATTTTTCATAATTTTATTCTTTCTAAATTTTACTCAAAAATTCATTTAAATGTACTGTTTGTAGAAATTTTTTAATATCGAAAATGAGCTCTAAAAAGTATGATTTTTTTAAGAATCCTCACACAGTGGACTTGATTTTGTAATTTCTCCAGAATTTTTTGTTGTATCTTCAGTTTTCAGACCAGCTCACCCTTGAACGACTACTTTTCTGTGGAAGGAGCTAGCCGGGCGTGGGAACCATGGCCGGGCGTGGGGTTGGCATCTTTTCGCACTACCAGGGTGTAGAAACTAGCTTTCCATGCTACCAATGGGCAGGAAGCGCGCACCTGGTCACCTTTTGCAGCGCCCATGCGCGTGAACTTGCCACCACCCGTCTCCCCGACCACACGAAGTGGGTGGCCCCACCCATGCATGCAGATTCGGCACGCCCCGACTACACTAAGCGGGAATCTCACTTCCCCGGTCACACGCATGAAATGACACCCACGTGGATGAAATAACGAGCGTTTTTGGCCAAGGCACATGAAATGACAACCGTTTTTGGGATGCCGAGATGGACCATAAGAGGAGGGAGGAGTGGTGACACAACGAAGAGCACAGTGAGCGTATCTGGTAGGAGACGTAGGCTCATCTGGAAGCATGCAGGCACAGGGAGCACGAGGTTTGCGAGGAGGAGCGCGAGAGAGCATGAAAGGGTGGCCCGTGAGGAATACAACACCGAACTCGGAAGGAAAGGCAAATGGCCTCGATCCACAAAGTAGATCAGGCAATTCCATAGTAGCCCCTGATCATACCCACTATATTTTTCGTTTCTCCTAAAAGCATGTGTTCATACATGGTCCGGATGCTTCTGTTGCTCTGTACTATAGTACTAGCAATGTTGATAAAACTTGAAAGATTCATGTAATGCACCACCAAAAACAGTTGTCATTTCATGTGCGTCAACCAAAATCGTACGTCATTTTATGAGCGTGGGCATTATTTCTTGCGCATAGCTGGAGAAAGGAGATTCCCGCTAAATGCGGTCGGGGGCGTACCGAATCTTTGTGCGTGTGTGGGGCCACTCACTTCGTGTGGTCGAGGAGCGCGGGTGGTGGCAAGTTCACATGCATGGGTGCCGCAGGAAGTGGCTAGGTACTTCCTAACCCTGGTAGCACGAAAAGCCAGTTCCCGCGCCTCGGTAGTGCGAAAAGCCGCCACCGCCCCCCCCCCCCCCCCCGGCACCTGGCCATGGTTCGTGTGCCTGGGCGACCCCTTCTGTGAAAAAGTAGCCATTCAAAGGTGAGCTGGTCAGAAAACCGAAAGCTCTACAAAAAATTCTGGAAAAATTATAAAATCTAGTCCACTGTGTGAGGATATTTCAGAAAATTTCATAAATTTTAGAACTCATTTTTGATATTAAAATATTCCTACAAATAGTACATTTAAATGAATTTTCGAGTAAAATTCACGGATAAAATTATAAAAAAATTACACAATCAAGTATGATGTGTCGCGAGGCTTCATAAAAAATTTCGTAAGTTTTCAACTCATTTGCTATATCTAAAACTTTATACAAATGATAAACCAAAATAAATTTGCTAATCATAATTAAGAACTTTAATGATCCTGGCCTAATTGGCCACCACACGGTGGCCGTGCGGGCGTGCAGGCCACCGCATAATAACCGTGTGGTGAGGTTGGGCCGTATGGTGGCCGTGCGGTCTTGCGATATGTCTCGCGCACGTGGCTATCACACGGTGGCCGTGCAGGGAAAGAGCCTAATCTGCAATTTTCAAAAACGCAACAGAAAATGCCAATACTGTCTAAAACTCCACAAATACCAGTAGTACTACTAGTACACTGGTATATATACGTAGTGGCAACTGGCATGCACGTGCGACGTCCCGACCTGTATACTCAATTTTTATTTCTTGATGGGATTCTCTGACTACAGGGGGTACTACAAGTGCAGCAGCATGAAGGGATGCATGGCCCGGAAGATGGTGGAGCGCAGCCCGGCCAAGTCCGAGGTGCTCATCGTCACCTACATGGCCGAGCACTGCCACCCCGTGCCGACGCAGCTCAACGCGCTCGCCGGCACCACACGCCAGAAGTCCACCGCTGCCGAGGACCACTCGACTACGTCGCCCAAGAGCCACGAGGGCCCTGTTGACAGAGCCGGCGGCAACGCCGACGGGGCGGTGAAGTGCGAGAACGACAGCAACGAGGCGTCGGCCATGGCCGTGGACGGCGGCACCGAGGAGGCGGCCGCGGACGACGAGAACGAGTTCTGGCCCGCGGGGATGGGGCTGGAAGAGTTCTTGGCACCCGTCTATGACGAATTTGATCATGCCTTCCAGGAGGACGGTGTGCTGGGACGGCGGCTCTCGCTATAGCTGGATGGAAAGTATATATCTATAGGACCATCGATTAGCAACCTTTTGCCCCTTTTTGCTCACATCTTGGCGAGAGACGTCCTGCGACAAGAGAAGCCATGTACATGCGTCTTTTTGTGTGTGTTGTGTGTTTCTTGCACGATCCCTCTCAACTAAAAGCTGAAATTTGCATGCGTAGCTGTGTCTGCGTGCTTGAGTAATCTTTATGATGTCTGTGCTGGTGCACATTGATTTTTTGCATTGGGACATTTCCTCCCGTGCCTCTTGACCATGTCGAGCACATGGACCCGGCCCAGGCTTAGCAAAGCGCCAGTTTCATTGCCACCTACCGAAAAGGTTCAAGGCTCTCCAATGCATCATGGTAAAAGCATCGTTTACCGCACCGAAGATAGCTGCGAGATACAAAGGATCATAAGGTCAGCGAACTCGTCACAGCTCTCAGCAAATCGGGCTCCAGCGCCACAGCATCTGCACTGCACTACCGCTACCCAATTATATTCGTGCTTTTCAAGTGAAATCCTGTAGCCGGCAAGTTACCGCCGATTTTTCTGATCCTTCGCTCGGACAACTATACGGATGTCCTGAACTCTTGATCAAATACCATTTCATACATGGTCTGATCAAATCGATGACAACAAACGAGAATCAAGTGTGCTGGCTGTATTAAAAAAGATAACACATTTCAGACAAAAAAAATAGCACCATTTCATAGATGATAGTTTGCACTTCGCAGTATCAGTTAACACGGACGTTTTGAACTTCATACCACAGAAACAAGTAGCACACACTACGTGTCCAGTTGTATCTTGCAAAACTAGGACACAGAGACACTGTCTTTTTGAAGCGGTTTATCAAAACAGCTTTTTCAAGGCAACTTATCGGTTTATCAATATTCGGTTCATTCGAATAAACGCTTGCGCTAAGGCTAAATACCATCAGCAGCAGTCATAAGCCACAACCATAAACCACGGCTGAAAAGAACCCACCTTCATCGTTACCCTTCGCATATCTTCCTCGGCATCACTGTAAATGTCACGGAAAAATCTGTTCAATGCAGCATCACTGTCAAGTTTTTCCTCTTTCTCCTGATACAAGCGCAAAATCATGCCAACTCAACATTCAAGAAACTTTAACAGCGGTAGTAAATAAACGTTGATATTAAGTGTGCAGCGCACAAACCTCCTTTTTTTACTTCAGCCTCCCAACTTATCCCAATCTTTTTTGGATTTTGATGATGGATATGATGGCCTTTGGCAAACCATAGAGACATTTTCAATGTCAAATGCGAGACAAACACAATAGAGCAATGACCTAGATTTTGTAAGAAACTGAGAATATCGAGAGTAGGCTACTAGGTTGTTCATTTTGAATTCTCGATAACATACGTAGTTCAGGCTTAAATAACCTCAGTTACTATCACACAAAATTGTAACACTACAAAACAGCCTATGACTTGGACCAATAAATATGTCACAGAGGATCTTCCTTTTTTATATATTTTTTCTTATTTCAATCCGTTGCCCTCAGTTTGTGTGAAAGTATCACACTAGCAAAGTGCAGGAACCACCAACTCTTGTTAACCAACATGTCGGGAAAACATTACAAAGATTTTTATTCATCGACATAAGTGCAATATTGTTGGTTAAATCATTATCATGCATACTAATATCATAGCAAGACTTTAATAGGCATGAACTCCTATAATCCATGTTTTTATGTCGGCCGTAAATCATAGCTCAACATTAGAATTTGGACAAAGTTGGCAATGGTAATATACAGCAAATTAAACGTTAGGAGAACCTCTCATGTAAGACTGAACTGTGCAATGTCTAACTATCCACATCACATACCACTAAACAGATAATATGATCGTCAATGAAATCAAGAACAATCAAGAGTCATAGCAATAATATTCCCACTAGGCAACACGGATATAATTTAATGGAAATTAAGTGCCAACAAATTTGCCAATCAGAGTCATAGCAATTCTTTTCCCACTAGGCAACACGGATATAATTTAATGGAAATCCAGTGCCAACAAATTTGCTTATGGTTGAGGAATCACCTGGTGTGTTTATCTTCTGTGCAAGTGCCTTTGGTTTACCAGTATAATCCAATGATGTCCAAGTAACCTGCTCAGCTTCCGCGAGGCGTATCTCGACTTTGGTAGACAATACACTATATTTGCACCTCTCTGGGATAATCTGATTGTCAACAAACAATCAAATAAAGTTAGTAATGCATTGGTCAAGGATCAACCTAGTCTAGTTAACCAAGATAACTATAAAGAAATACTCTCAGAATGTAATAGATTTTTTAGAAACATGGCTTGCGAAATTTTGATGGAATAGAGACCAAGGGCAAAACAACTGAAGAGAAAACGCGTCCAGATCACATGTTTATTTTTAATTTTTGGAGGAGGATCAAGGGGGTGGTCTGCAAGTCGTTTCCACTCCAAAAGACATAAGAAACAATAGCCAGTATCAAGAAATCCATAAATCCTGATTATCATCAATCTAAGAGCTCCACATATCAATCAGTTGGTTTAAGGGGTAAGTTGGAGCAAGAAACCAAAATTCTGGTCAAACTACCAATAAGTTTGTCACATGTGCTACTCACTAATGAGCTATGGGCCATATCATGTTATTGCAACATAACATCATATCTTAGCAACCAACTGGCTTGACCATTAAATGTAAAAAAACTATATCCAGCTTTATCAGCAGATGTTCGCTCCTAATTACTAAACGATAGATCTGAGGATTCAACTAATACAAGTTAATTGTCTTAGAAGTATAATCAAAATATTTTACTAAAATTATTGACTAAGAACAAAGTTCTGTTTATGCTGGCCGTGATCTTTTCCAAACTCCAAAATCATGTATTTCCAGATTTGTTTATCAACATTTTTTCTGAAGAAAATTGTACTATTAACATCAAGAAGCAATTGTTAACAGTTTTTTTATATAAAATGAGAGTTACTATGGTACATTTGCATGTAGTTTATGCACTTCACATATACTTTTCCCACTATACACCACTCATCCCACAAGTGATGGGGAGTGGAAAAAATGTTGGGTCAAGCAAAAAGTTTAATAATTCTTTGTAACTAAAAGTTATACGTACTGTAGCTATCACCAATAAAATTCTATTTTCTGGGATCAGTCATAACTCATAAATATAAGACCTAAGCTTTTGAGCCCCCTGTCTTGAGTATTAAGGAAGCAGTTCTGACTACCTTAAGCTCTTAGCAACTTGAAGCGAAGGAATAAGACAACATTTGCTATTTGCAATGCACGTAAGAACAGCAACATACAGTACCTTTGAAAACAGACCAGGCTGAAAATGGTATGGTTCCTCACCAGGGAATTCAATTGACACACTCAACTAGAAAGTGAAGCTAGATTAGTCAATACAGCAAAGAAGCAAGCACAGCTAGTTTACAAGAACAAGGTGAGGGGAACACACCATCTGTTCACCAAACAATCACACTGTCAGCTGGAACACCCTTAAGCAAATACTGCCAATACCACTTCTGTAGCACTATTATAGTAGTCATGCCTGCAATACAAAATGCATCACAAGAAAATGTTAGCACAGTTGGCAAGAAACGCATGACATGAAGCCCGGTTTAGGGCAGAAGCATTTTTTCAAGATAGATACAGTAGTATTTTTTCACCTTCGATTATGTACACCTGTGGACAAGGTGGTTTCAAAGATAGATTTTACTGGATAGTAGTAGATGGCTCCCTAAATTTAAATATTCTTATACAAAGAAAAGGACGATGTGTCTTGGGAAAAGGGAACATTATTGAGGAATCGTGCACTGATTACCGGTATTTGGGCTTGATTGGCACTTCTACCATTGGCTGTGTATTCTCCAAATTTGCACCATCCTCCTTGTCCTCAACAGCAGTAGCCACAATTGCAGCCCCAGAAGGTGCAGCTGATCCACCCTCAAGCCTTCTTTACTGGCATCTGGCTAGCCTCCTCTGAACAGATAATAACCAGCACCAACAGTATTACATGAGGGGAGGGGAAGAGAGAGAGAGAGATAGCGCAAGGAAGGCAGAGTGAGGGGATTATATGCAGCTTCGGAAAAGCTAGCATGTTCCCAAACATTGGATGATTAAAATGTCATTTTACCAGTTTGCAGCAGTGCTACACAAACACAAAGGAAATCATTCTCATATACACAAAGGAAATCTATTCTCATATGATGGCATCCCAATTAATCAATACTACCCTATGCCCCTATACAACCATACTGTAATACCCTGTTATCTTTTTTCCTTCCTAAGGACCTAAAGAGAATTACAGAGAAAGAAGCCAGGGAAAAGGGAATAAAGAAAAAAAGAAAGCGAGAGGGGTTGGGCCAGGCCGAACTTGGCATGCATGCCTTGGCCATGCTCACGTCTAAAGGGGAGAGGGGAAGCGGCGCCTGCCATAGTTCCTCCCCAACCGAGCCACTGCCTCCCTACCCAAACACTAGCACCACCACCGCCATGCCCTAGGGCTGCAGCCGCCGCCTTCTTGTGGGTCGCCAGGAGGGAGGAGTGCCGCCGCCACCAGGAAGGGCTACTACCTCTGGCAGCCGCACGTTACTGCTGCTGCTGTTGTTGCCGCTCACCGCCACCACCGCCACTGCACTACCAAGCGCTACCGCCGCCCAGTGCGCCGCCGCTGCCCATGCACGCCTACTTGCTGCTGTTGTTGATGGGCTGCTGCTGAAGGGCCGATGGCAAGGAAGTAGCATGGAAGGAACCGCCGCCGCAGCAAGGAAGAAGGAGGTTCAGAAGAGAGAAGCCACTGTCTCTGCAGTCCGTGACGTTTGCATCTAGGGCAATGGCCTAAACCTTTTTCCCACACTGGATTACCAATTTAGTAGAGGTTAAGAGTCACGATTAGAAGGGGAATTAGTGAGTTTAAAATCAGAACCGATTAGTAGATTGGATTGTCTGCCGTGTTCTTCTATTGCGATTTTGGGCACTGTATTGGCTTAATTAAGGTTTTTTCTAATTTCTATACATAAAAAGTTTAGGTAATTGTTTAAGAGTTCCATAGAGTGCAAGAACACAGGATTTGATTGAGAGGTTTAGAAGTTATGGCCCCGGGAAGACTGCCGTCCAGAGTTTGGTCGTTGTTGGATGCAATCATAATAATCTGTAAATTGGGTCTAGTAGATGGCCGAATTAAATTGTGTGCATAACTAAAGAAAGTTAGATCATTTTTCGTAGTTTGTAGAAGTGGTATGGTTTATCATGTTTGGTACAGTAGATAAATAGATATAAAATTGTTAAACTTGCTGTCCAATACAACAACATAACAGTCCTTGGGGTTAAAACCCAGTGTTTATATGAATTAATTAGGGTTTTTGGCTAACTAAGAAAGTGTAACAAATTTTATGTAGATTCCAGAACTTATATGACTTACCATGTTAGGGCATCTGAGCCAAAAAATCTGATATTTTGATAGCTGGGACAGCGGGGAAGGTTGCCCGGTGAAGAGAGGTTTGTTGGGCCGGGAAGCGCGTAAGAGTGATATTGTTTTTGTTTGATGTTTTGCACTGTTGTGGCATATGTTCACTTGAGATACTGTAAGCGAGGTTGCAACGGAGTTGGTATCATCCACACCGCTCCACTCCATGTGGTTAAAAGCAAGTGCATGGTAGAACAATAAATGGTTGTTTATTATTATTTTGAGTAATTGGATTTACTAGCCATGCTATATTTATATACATGAGTCTTATTACATATGATGTGGTTGATGAATCTGAAAGGATGATGTTAATAGTTATCGATACTGTGGTATGTGGTAAACGAATAATGAAAATATTACATCATGTGCATTCACATCATGAAAAGAAAAAATAAACTAGGGAAGTAAGTTATATAGCTAGTCTGGAGTGCATAGACCATGTCGGTCAAAAAGATATATGATTAGTCCGGAGTGCTCTTGAATAAGACCTACTTTCGTAGGCACCTCTATGGGATGGAGGTAGATAGTGTACATCAACAGGTGCTCCCTCAGCTATACCGGTATAAACTCAAAAAGTGCATATGGACATAGCATTGCATTGCATTATGGTTTGTTGATGATAAGAAAAAAAGAGATGGTATTATGGCAAATGTTGATTATCGTGTATAATTGATGAGCTCAAGGGTTATGCTTACCAAAAATGCGCTCATCACACTCCTTCATTAGATGAGTAAACCTTGCGTCACCAGATGCATAGGAAGAACTCAATTCAAGAGCAGCCTTGACAATTTGATATTCCTCAAGCTTGATGCATGCGGCACTGCAAACAGACATTACTTATCATAAAATGAAATTGCAACAAATGGGGGTCTGTTTTTAAATGACATTGAACAAATGAAACAGATAAGTGTGTAGTAATCCTTTCCGTAGGTATGCTTTATGCATCGAAGGATCAAGTTGAATCACTTTGTTGGCATCAGCTACAGCCTCTGCAGGACAAATTAATATGCACTCAGTGCACTATATTGTTTTAATATGAAATATACGATTACAATCATGCTTACAATTAGCACAACTAAACAAGCATAATTAAACTATTGAGCTTATAAGGTCTAGCAAGATAGGTAATTAGCAGTAGATATAATTTACGGACTATAGTTTACAAAAACAAGTTACAACTTTTAATTAAGAACTGATATCATGATGACCTATGCCTGTTGTGGCACTATCTTTTCATAACATTTTAGAAGTAATAATGGGCAAACAAATAAGCAACCTGATGAGTTTGACAAAACCAGAAACCAAGGTGTTTCCTAGCAAATTAACATGTTGCCTGTCCTTTTTTGTAACAATATCCCACCATTTGTGGATCTGTTACTAGGTAACAGCAACAAAACCAGTATGGGTCACAACAAGACAGGAAACAGATGGTAACAAGCTTTCCAAAGTCCAGACCATGGTTGAGTCATAACCATTACACCATTTCATGAAAACAATCATACCACAACAACACCTCGGCAAATCTCATGCATTCCACTAGAACTTTTCCTTCATAGATAGTAAAACCATTGTTTTATATTATTACTACAATTGTACTTTTTTCGAGCGTAAAAGGCTAAATAATCAGAAACATGGATATTTACACCATATGAATCAAATTTCTTGATTTTCTTTATTTTATCAAACATCTAAAGTTCCAAACAAGTAAGTCCCCACCCCACCACCACACACACACACACAAAAACAGTCATGTTCTCTAGTTAGATACATCTGTTAGCCTATTAAGCAGTGGGATCCGTTGTCCAAATAGCACTTGGACATAGTAAACAAAGGAAAACTGATTGCCAGCATCACCATACACCATCATGCATGGGTTATAAACTGTTTCGGTTAACAAAATAACACATACCCATGGTTCACCAAGGCGCTAGGCGCCACCCTACCACCTGACTAGCGCACAAGGGGAGAAGGTGCACAGGAAAGAGGGAGTGGGAGCAGCGGCAGTACCAACCTCCAGGAGGTCGATGCCGGTGACAGGGAAGGATAATTGACGTTGGAGGAGTTGGATTCGATGGCGAAAGAAGTGGAATAGGCCAGTGGTGAGGTGCATTCGACGGCGAGGGAGGTGGAATTGGCCAGCGGCGAGGTGGAATCGACCGTGGGGCAGGTGGATTCAGCTGGCAGTGGGATGGAATCAACGGTGGAGAGGTGGATTCGACAACGGTGACCTCCCCCGGTCTGCTGCCCGCCGCTACGCCATCCCATGCCTCCCGCTCACGTGCATCGGCCGCAGCCCGCACAAAACATGCGAAGCGTGGAGTGTGTCCCTGGCTAGGGTTTTCTATTACTTGGTGGGCTCTAGTGGGCCGGACACAGACAAGGCCCATCCCGCCCACAGACTCACGCTTTGTATTGATTGTCTTCCTCGAGCAATTGACCTCCATTCGACTATTACTCTCTCGTCTCTCCCTTATCTCCCTCCCTCACTTCCCCAGCACCAGCTCGGTGCCCGCCTAGGCCGCCCAAACCCGCCTTGGACCACCTAGGCGGGGAGGCCGCCTAGCTCACTGACTTTGCTGAAATTGCAGTGGCCGGCTGCCGACTAGCGCCTAGGCACCGCCTAGATCCGATTTTAGAACACTGCACATTTGCATAGCTAAGCTACTATTCACTAACAATTCTTTGAGGAAAAGCAAACAACAAAAGCATACTTCATGGAAACAGCACCGCCAACTGGACAGAAAGGTTAACAATTTATAATTGGGGATGCCTTAAGAAACAAACTGGATAAACGCATCGTTAATGTCACAGGACAAACCCAAATATTTTGATGCCCTTGTACTGCACTGTATGAGGACAGAATTGAAAGCTTTTAGCACTATTTTTTATTGCAGAAACTTTACCTATTACAACACTTTGTATCATGCACCAACAATAAACAAAACAGCATTTGTAGACACTCAAATCCTCATTCAGAATACAGAACAACTATAGATTGCAAAATAACACACTGCGATGAGGATAACAACCGGTTTCTTGTTTTCTTTCCTACTGGCTCACATTAGCAGTTAAGACCATCAGAGATTAAACAATCTAACCCCTTCCAAGCCACCCCATTTAGGGGGTATATGGTTGCCTGCCTTGTTTTGCCAAAATTTTGGGGGTGTTTGGTTGGTGCCACATGTAAGCTAGCCATGTTTGACTTTGTTAGGTTAGCATTTTATTCTTTACCTAACTTGTGATGTTCCACGCTTTCTTTGTACTATACCCCATGTGCCATATAGACAACTTTATGCCAAATCTTGCCACACTTGTGGCCAATAATTTGCCAGCCACAAAAGTTGTGGCTTGCCACACTGTTGGGGGAGTGACCCCCACCTTAGCCTAATCGGCCTAGCAAGGCAAGGGCCCATTATGCGGTAACTAGAAGGCAGGTCCACTAAAGTTATGCTAAGGAAAGGACATATTTGTTCTTGCTAGTAAAGACCCCCAAGGGGGCATTTGTGTAAACAACATCACCCATGACTATAAATATGACCCCTAGGGCACCATGGGGAGGGAGAGAACATTTTGGGATATATGCAGCATACTTGAGCCAAGATTGAGTGCCAGCCATATTCTATAACACTCCCCTCTCTTGAATTTTAGCCTCCGAGTACCCATCACAGGCCACCCGAAGCCTTTGTACCTGCTGTTTGTTGCGTAACCACAACACCACACCTTTGGCACAAATTGCCTTGTTTTGCCAAAATTTTGTGTCAATGGTGTGGCAAGCCACAATTTTTGTGGCTAGCAAATTATTGGCTATAGTTGTGGCAAGACTTGGCGTAAAGTTCTTTATATGACATGTGGGGTATATTGCTAAGAAAATATGGCTAACTACAAGTTAGATAAAGAACCAAACACCAGCCTAACAAAGTCAAACATGGCTACCTCATGTGGCAAATTGTGGCACCAACCAAACACCCCCTTATTCTCCCTCCTTTTCAACATGTGACTGAAAGCCCGCCAAGGAAGGAACAGAAAGCAACTACAGCATCTCAGCAACAAGAGATCACTGCTATCTAACCCATACCAAGCCACCCATGCAATCTCACTCTTACATGTTCGCACACATTTTGACTGAAATCCACCAAGCGATTCACAAAAAAGAAACCGTAGCATCTCAACAAGCAGAAAAATATCTTACACCGCGCACAAGTCGTTGAGTTATATGCCAACACACGTTATAAATAGCAGTGTTCTTCCCGCAGTGCAGCTATTCTATCTATTTATCCTCCATAGTCCATGCCCCATCCTATTAGCTAGTCAACTCTTGCTAATGAAATTTATTTCGCCCGTTTTTAGTACAATCCTCATCAAAGACTGCCACAGGTCCAAATGGGCTGACCACCTAAGCCCACAGGCTGCCCATATGTAAGCCTCAAAGCAACAACCTTATAAGTGGTATTAGGTCTTCTTCCCCAAAAAATTAGTCTAATAGGTGAGGTCTTCCTCACACTTATAAGTTGTGCTTCTTCCTTTCACACAATCAATGTGAGACTATTCCAAACAATCTCCCCCCTCACACATTGGTTGCATGCAAGATGTTAGACTTATAAGTTGTGCTTCTTCCTTTCCCACAACCAATTTAGGACTATTCCTAACAATCCCCCCTCGGAGATGTTAGGTTTATAAGTTATGCTTCTTCCTTTCCCACAACCAATGTGGGACTATTCCTAATCTCCCCCTCATACATTGGTTGCCTGCATCCAGGGAGATGTTAGACAACTGGACTCCGATACCAAATGTCATAACAGACCTTGGCCTCTAGGTCCAACCGGGTTTCACTCCCCGGGCCTTCTCGCCCCAAAAGGCTAGTACAATATCTCCCTCACACTTATAAGTTGTAATTCTTTCTTTCCCATAACCAATGTGAGACTATTCCCAACAATACCATCTTTGAATCACACGGCGCTTCCAGACAAGCGCACGAATGGCTCCAACTATCACAACAACAACAAAACAAGCTCATTCAGGCCAAAACCACGGGTTGACCTTCAAAACCCTAACCTAGAATCGCACGACTTCGCCCACAACGCAACAAACAACCGCGAATCAAACTACATCTGAAAACCGCCTTCAAAACCTCGCGATTTCATCTGCATCCACGCGCCAAATCACCGCACAGCTCCACGACACCGCAGAAACAAACGAATCGAACCGCGCGGGGGAGGTGGGGAGAGGGAGGGCGGGAGGCACGTACTAGTGTAGTTGCCCAGCTTGATGTGTGCCTGGGCGCGGTCGGCGTAGAGATCGGCGGTGGCGGGGCCGGCCTCGATGGCCTGCGTGTAGGGCTCGGCGGCCAGCTCGAAGTCGTCGTCGACGAAGGCCTCCTTGGCCTTGCTCTCCAGATCCGACGCGGCGGTGGCCATGGCGGCTTGCGGCTGCGAGGTGGGGGGAGACCAGACGAACACTTGGTGAGCAGAGTAGAGCAAGATCATGGGGTGGTATAGCCCGTGGGGTGGGTTTGGAGAGTTCAATGCGGGAGAGGCCGGGCTAAGCAACAAGAAGTTTTGTCAAATTTGGCACTCAATACCAAATTTAGCTCCTGAATTATTGCAATTTAATTTTTAGACCTCTCTTCGAGCGCGAGACTACACGAGCATGACATATATGCAATCATACGGTCCCGGAGTGCACGACTCGAATCGTGCTATCGGGGACCGCACCATTCGGAGACGTGTGGTCCCGATCGCACGATTTGGGCTACTACAGTGGTCGTGCGGTCTCTGATCGCACGATTTAGGCTGCTATAGTAGTCGTGCGGTCCTCGATTGCACGATTTGGGTTGCTACAGTGGTCGTGTACACGACTGTTGTTCGGTCTGCTTTATGCGCTTGTTGGTGTAATAGTCTCCTGTGATAAATACACATTTCTATTTATTTATAGAAACATATTCAAAATGTAATAATTTATAGATATAGGAAATGATATTTAAAGATTATAATTTTTGTGTGGAGTCTTGCTTACTTGTTTGTGTAACTTTTTTGTAATTATAAACATGATGAATTTTCGTCCGTAATTTATTTATGTGTAGAGGTTACACGAATTTTGTAATATAGAAAACGATGTGCAAAATATTTTGAAAAATCCTTACACTGTGTAGATAATACATGTAGGAAATCTTTTTTAGACTGTTATTTTTCGAAATAAAAGGGCAGACAATGTAGGTAGGCTGGTTTATATGCGATTTCGTAAATTCTCAACGGTATGAAATCTGTTAGACTGGCAATAACATATTTTGATCGGCGTATATTGTTGTAGTGCAAGAAATTTTCGGAAGAATTTTGTGGGGACGATTGAGACCTCAATGACCCGTATGTACGAAGGTAAGTTATAGTTCGATGTAATGATTGGTCCATTTGTGATTTTCGCACACTGTGAATGACAAAAAAAAATATGTTCGATTTACAATAACAGTTTGCGATCATCGTATATTGTTGTAGTGCAAGAAATTTCATGAAAATTTTTGTGAGGATGATTAGGATAGTAACGATTGGTAAGTACGAAGGAATATGATATTGAGCACGCGAAGAATTGAATGGGAAAGGACGACGATATTTGATGTTGTTAATTAAAATAGACTTCATAATAAACATGGAAATAACACAACTCATATGATTTGGTTACATGCATAAGAAACAACATCATGCACGATGCAACAAATCGAACTACTCGTATGATACATATGCGCCTTCTTGGCATGGAAATAAATTCGACATTCAGGGGACTAGTGTAGAACGGCCCGACCTACTGCATAGACCGAGGCCATTTTTTCTTCCTTGCAAGCTCGGCGTTGAAATCCTCAGATGCATTTTTGGTCTTGGCTACCATTTTCCTTTTTTTTTCTCGCACTCCCTATCGCAAGCCTCACGCTCACTGCGCGTGCACGCCTTGAGATAAGCTTTTGTCTTCCAACGTATACACTCGGTTTGCTCGTTGTTGCGGCGCTCCTCCTCCCAGATCTTGCATGCCCTTTTGACATTGCACTCTTCATAGTCGAGAGTCCACTGGTCATGTAGGTGGATCTCTAGGTCGATCCACTTACGGTAGCCACATAGCGGTTCCGAGAATTGCAGGTAGACGAGAGATGTTGTTATTATGTACTTGGAATGGGAAATAGTAGGGGAAATACACTGTAAGTGGTCCTTACCGGCCGCTGATAGCTGATCGTGTTCAAACAGCAATCAGGATAGTCACAAGAGTAATACGCACAACCCTAGTAACGCATGCCCAAGCTGAGCCGCTGCTTAGACTTGAAGAATTTGCATGGATCTCTACACCAACAGAGGGGCAGCGTCTCACCCTCGGGCGGGTGTTGTGGCGAACGTTCGGTTGGAACGTTCAGTACAGACATGCTCCTACATGGGGCGTCATTAGGGGGTGTGACCTCCTGGTACGCTTCGTTTGTTCGGCCTGGACCGTAGCAGCCCTTGCTTGTTCGTCGTGGGCTGTAGCAGATCTTGCTAGGTTGCGGGTCTCCTCCCATGCACGTCTTCTCAATCTTCTTGTCCATGTACGCCTGCATTATCTCAGAGAATTATTTGCCTTCGTCTAGATGTTTCTTCGCCATCATAGCTCTATTGACAAAGTACTCGACAGAATGGTTCCAACTCTCCTCCACGGCTGCCATGATTGGTAGGGATCTGATACCCTTCAAGACACCGTTGTACACTTCGGACATATTAGTTATCATGGTTACATACCTTACTCCACCAGTGTCATATAGTAGAGACCACATCTCCAAATCAGGTGCATTCGACTGAACCCATTGCATGAACTCCCCAACTCCCGTGGAGCCTCCCTCCACAGCCCCAGCTTCAGCCTGGTCGGGATGCAGTACATGCTTGCCAGTCTCTCGATCGAGCTGCCTCCACAAGGCCTCGAACTTCCTCTTTTGGTTCAGCATACAAAGCTTCTTGAACATCTTCACTAGGTCCTTGCTACAGAACCTTCTGTGGAAGTTCGCCGTAAGATGCCTCATGCACCAACGGTTCTTCATATCATTCCACTGGAAGGGGGCTGTGTCCCATTATGCATCATGCGCAACGTGGACAACAAGCCTGCATTACTGTCCAAGATGACACACACCTCTAGGCGATCTTGCACCACGGCTTGCTTCACATTGGCCAGGAATCACAGCCAAATATCGGTATTCTCATTCTTCACAATTGCAAATGCCATGGGAAGTAACTGGTTATTCGCATCAGTTGCAACCGCAGTGATGATAGTACCCTTGTACTTGCTAGATAGAAACGTGCCGTCCATCATTAGCACTGGACGGCACCACCTGAACCCTTCTATCGTCTGGCGAAAGGCCCAGAATACTCTGTCAAAAACAAAACAATTTGGGCCCTGCGTAGAATGAATCCGCTCCTTCCTGTTAATGTATGTGCCTGGGTTTGATTCTGCAATTTGATGTAGCATTCTTGGTACCAGGTCATACGCCTCCTCATACGTCCCAAACATACACTCCAGCTCCTTCCATTTCGCCCACCAGACCTTCTTGTAGCTAACTTCGAACCTCACTATACTCACTACATCCGTCAACAAAAGCTTCGGAGAAATAGACACATCTGCCACCACGAGGTTGCTTATCATTTCCGCAACATACGACAACGTCATGTTGCGGTTCCTATGTAGTGGCGCCACAAGCTCACAACCGTGACCCTTCAGCACCATTATCCAGAAGTCTGTGGTAGTACCCTGAACCGCTGTGCACGGACCTTGCCAGGACAAGACCCGTCAACACATTTGACGATGTAGGTATCTGGGTTGGACCTATGCACCCGATACATCCGGCTAATGTTGATAGCATATCTAGCAATAGTCTGCTGGGTAGCACTCTTATTACGGAAGTACTGCCCTAAAATGAGTGTGCCCTCATTGAGCCCCCACTCCGCCTCCTCCGCCTGTGGCAAAACTAGGGATGCCACTGTGCCAGTCTGGACAACACATATGTAACGTCGGTGGTCACAACACCACCTAACATACCTCCCATTGTACCTTCGCCATATGTGTCCTCTCTAGAACTAGTTGTTTCCACATCCTCCTCCTCGCTGTGCACTTCTTCCACCTAGTCCGCAAGGTATTCGTGATAATCAACACGGGCAGCCCACCACCTCTCCACACCTTCATTCGCCTAAAAATTCTCCATACACCTCCTCAGGTATCCATTTCCCACTCCCTTGCCGACATCTTCTCACGCACCAACATCTTCATGAGAGTCGGAAACTAACCTAGGCATTTCGTCTCCACCAGCGCCACCAGAACCACCCCATGGCGGATGATTCTGTCCTCTCCATGAAGTGAACATACACCATTGGCCTGGCATATATAACTATGGCAGGGTTGCACACGACCTCCATGCAGTTGGCCTATGAAGCGTCACTAATCACCTTTAGAAATTGCCACATGGTCTTCTCTGCAGCACCTACCACTGAGGCATACACTGTCTCGATCCATAAATTCTTCCTTGCAGTGTCCCAATCGAATGCAGAATGCACTCACCTCCGTAGCTCAGACAGACTCATGGCCTTCAGACTAGGTGCCCAGATCATGGTTTGGTCACAATTTGACAGGTCCACCCTCCTGCACAGCCCATCGCGTATGAGACCACTCCCGTAGAACACAAATAAGTCTTGAATGTCTCCCATGGCATACCTAACATGTGTGTAATAAACCCTATTAGTATACAACATGCAACAAGCGTACCAGCATACAGTAGCTACCGCACTTTAAGATTTACATGTTAATTTTGTCGTTCTTTCTATCACCAACAAATTTGATTTGTAATTTCTGTTTATTTGTAAATATAAATTTTATTTATTTATGGATTTTACTTACAAATTCCTATATAAATCAATTTACTAATTTAATGTAATTTTATTTTTAATTCTCTTATTTACAAATCTTACTTCGAAATTTGTATGAAAATTAAATTACAAATTTTCTTTTATTTTCACTCCTAATTTGTATTATTCTTGTTGCAATTAATGCAAAATTCCAATTACTAGTTTTCTTCATTTTTTTACTTATAAATTCTTATATAAATCAAATTACTAATTTGTAAATTTTAATTTTCATTATGTTATTTACGGAACTTACTTTCGAATTTGTATGGAAATTAAGTTACAATTTTTGTGTTCTAATTTTACTCTACTCATTCAAATTTAATTGCAATTTATTTTTAGCACCCGACATATGGTGTCCACTTTTTTCTAATCCTACTAACTGTGACTTTCTAGTCTCTAATCCAGCTACTCCTGTTATCACATACAAGTACTCTTAGTTAAATACTAAATTTTTTAACATTTACACAACCTACAATTGCAGTGACTGCAATAGTACAAATAAATGTGTTCACAAAAATAAACTACAACATATTCTATATACTACAATACACCATGCTTCATATATGGAAGGTTTCGCACAAACAAACATTTTATTAAAGATTAACATGCAGCAAAATTCACAAATGATGTTTTGGCTAATTATGTGCTAATCACTATGATAAAATTATAGTCACACGATGACGATAATTACCTTGTCTTGAAGCTAACGAGACGATCTACAACTTTCGCAATTGCAAAAACTTCTGAACCCAAATGAAAACAACTCAAAATCCTGTGTTTACACTCCTTTCTTTCTTCCCTTCACTCCCTCTCTTTCTCTGCAATTTCCTTGCTCTGTCCAAGTTCCAATCGCATACTCTTGCTGCTTGAACCATTTTATTGTGTGAAGAGTGGGCTAAAATGCAGACAACACAAGGGGGGGACACCATCCAATACTTGCAGCTAGCGGCGCGTGTATGCAGCATGCAAAAAAAGCAAAAGCAGGTGACAGCTTTTGGTGGATGGGACGGCACTACAATCGTGTGGTCGGGGACCGCACAACTCGGCGAACAGTAGTCATACGGTTAGGGACCACACGATCTCGCTGTCGTGTGGTCTTGGACCGCACGATTTACACGTGTCGGCGGCACATAGTCCCACACTCAGGGAGGGGACTACAGATGGAATTATAGTGATTCTGGGGCTAAATTTGATATTCATGTGACAAACAGTGCCAAATCTGACCAAACTTCAAGCAACAAGGGCTTTTGCTATTTTGCGTCGCATGTTTTGGGTTAACTAGGAAGTATGTTAGTTTGTGATAAAGGCGACATGGTTTACATGCTAGGCAAAGTCCCTACAACTCATCATTCCAGGTAACTAGCAAGTTGGTCCGTGCATTTACGTAGGTATTATCTTCGAAACATATTTAAATGACTTGGTAATACATATGTAATTTTGCTTTTTGAAAATAGATTGTTGCAGCTCTTCATTTGTGATATTTTAATATTATATATTATAAGAGAAAAAAATACTCGCTTCGTTTTCTAATACTTGTCACATGTGACCAAAACTTTCTTCCTCAGATACTTTTTGATGGAAATACTTGCATAGCAAATAGTAAATATAGCATTACGTAATATTTTCCATTTATATCATCATCATTTTTTTTATTATTGAAATGCTTGTATATACTACATGCTCATAACGCATATCATATAGCTTATATCAGTATAACCAAGTGAACGTCCGTTAATAATCTCACTCTTAATCCTTCCATCCTGTGGAGGTCCACTAAACAAATGGTCATGGTATTTTTGTTTTTGTGAGAATTTTTAGCAATTATCTTTTTTCTTAGCGATTATAAACTATCTGTCACCGATTTTTATTATATAATGGATTTCGATTATATATATAAGTCCTGCTCTATCAGCCCCATCTTCTTAATCACTGTCGACACGATGTTCTCGGTCACTTGTAAGGGTATGATGATCATGAGCACGTTCTTCTAACGCTCTTGCGTGCACAGCTGCGAAAATGTACGTGTGTTATATGTGTGTGGAACTCTAAGATTTATTTCTTAATAAGGATTATCTTCTCTTCTAAATTAAGAGGAAATATATCTTTAAACAATAACATCTTAATAAAGATATTATTTCTTTTAAACTAAGAACAAATATATCTTTAAGTAATAACATTTTACAGTTGCTATAGTTTTGCTTAATTAGGACCCACTTGATTAAGGGCCGGATGTTTTGCTTTTTTCGTGAGAATTTCTAGCTTTTTCTCTTTTTTTCTTAGACTCTAAAATGTCATATTGAGTTTTATGTATTAACCAGTTCACTCAGAAGCTTAAGTTGATGAGAAAAGGTAGACAATTTACTTATACTTCAACACTACTCATCACGTGTAGGCTCCTCAGGCCTAAGACATGGAATAGAAATAGACTGTAATTATTTTTTTAATTGCATCAACTGGGTCTTGAACTCAAATATTTTTTTGGCTCTAATACCGTATTTTAATTCACACCAACAATGAAGAGCTGATGTCATGCATAAGCAGTGCATCTCCTCACCACAGATGGTTCTTGTCACAGTAGTTACCTCTTCTGCATTTTTGGCTCAACCTTTGAATCACAATTTGGTGAAACTGGGTATGAATTTGAAGGTCTCTTTCTGCCATTTTCCTTAACACAATCTGAGCATAGGAAATGATCTAAATTTTTGGCCTACTCGATGGTCATTCCCATACTGGATGAATGAAACCAGTCCTTGCATCCCTCGCACTGCACCATGAGGTTGTCCGGGCTATACAACATCTCGCACTTGCAGTACACAGCGACGCGGTCAGGGTGAACGCATCAGTGGCGCCCTTATACTCAAATAGGCAAAAGAAGTCCTCTGCAGGGGCGAATCCACAGGGTATGCCGGGTGGGCCACGGCATACCCTGGGGCGGTGGGGCCCAGCCGAACGTGCCGACGGTTCGCTGCCGCTTATTTGCCTGCCGGTTCATGGCGTCTCGCATCCAGCTTCGTCGTCCATGGCGTCGTCGGCATTTGCTGCCGTCCGGGGTGCCCTCGCGCTCCTCCCCGCTGTGCCGCGGCGCGCGCCGGCTGTCCTGAGCGTGGGCGGGCGGAGGCGCGGGGCCGCGACGGTGGTCGCGGCGGCGCCGGAGGACCTGCGCCCCGCCATCGACGAGTACCCGGAGGGCATCCTCTCTGGCGAGTGGCCCGAGAACTTCTCCCTCCTCAGCTACAATGACCTCCGCGCCTACCTCCAGTCGCAGATCATCACCAAAGACAAGGTTTCGGTGGCGAGCTTACATTCGTTCTTGCATGTGCTAGCTCTTGGAGTTCTTGGATCTCATGATTTCATTCGTGGCTGCGTGTGGCTATTGGATTTGTGGAACTGCAGATGAGCCCGACGGCGAAGCTCGGGGACGTCATGTCGCACCCGGTGCAGGTGGCCATGCCGGGCCAGAAGCTCGCCGAGATCGACGCCTCTTCGCCAACCAGTCCGGCCTGCCGGTGCTCGACGGCGAGGGGAGGTGCATCGGCATCGTCTGACAAGGCCAAGGCATCCAATGGGGTCAGTCAGGGCTTCCCATGCTCTTCCTCCCTCATTCGTCTGCTAAAATCAATGAGTGCGCTCCTCTGATAAAAACCAATTTTTTGGTGTTAAACGATCTGGAACGAAGATTACAGAGAGTAATATATGATCTAAAAGATGGCATAGATGGATGGATTTATCTGGACAAGTACACCGCTAGAACGCCTAATTCAGTTGGAGGTCTCCGTTTCAGTTAGTTCTAGAGATTACTAGCTGTATTTTTTATCTAGACGTTACATGCTGATGTGCCAAATATAGACAAATTAAAGCTAACCACTAGCGCGTTGAAGTTCCTTAAGCTAAGTATACCAGAATATGTAGGGAGATCAGATGATGTGAAACTTTGAAAGAATTGCCCTGAACTCACAAATCTTCTACATTCAATTTCACGTAGAAAATGGTGAGTATTACGGCAATCCTATGGTAGGCAGTGGCTTATATATAAAGCCTAAGTGATAGTCTTTTGGATGATTGCCTAGTCACATTAATTAAGCGGGATATTTTCGTTGAAGTGGATGAAGATGATATAATCGAGACTTTCATGTCCTTTAGAAAGCGTAGGCCAAAAAAGTCAGACAAGTAGTATTGTAAGTCTCTTTTATGTATATTTGAGACTATTAGTATGGTGTTTGAACTATTTATATTATAATTTGTGCAAGTTTCCAACTTAATCCTTGAATTTAAAATTTATCATATTATTTAGTGTATGTATACCGAATTACGGTGCAAATTTTATAATTATTTACCGAATTGACAAATAGTTTTACCGAATTGCATATGAAAATTTTGGTGCGGCATACCCTTTGATAAAATCCTGGGTCCGCCACTGGTCCTCTGGGCCGATGGTGTTGAACTTGGTGTAGTTCTTGAAGGAGTGGACGACGCACTTCCCCACAATGGTGTGCGCGCTTTGTGTGTCGTAGTGGTCAAATAGGAAGAGCTCCTTAGCGCCGTGGAACTGCCGACGGCCGCCCTTGGACTCCTTCGGTCAGTAATGCCACCGTGTTCGCACCTACACGCTGCCCCGCCCATCCGCCTCCATCCGCTCCACCCACGCCATGTACGACGACTTGTCCATGTCCAACAGCCACATCAGCAAGCAGCCCCCACTCGGACGACCTTGTTGGTGCCCTTATTGGTGTAGGAGTCGACGTCCTTCTTGTCCTATTTGGTCTTGGCCATGGAGGTGGGGTTGGATCGGGAGGAAACCCTAGGAGGAAGGGAGGAGAGTGGCCATAGGCTCCATTATGACAAGGGAGGAGGAGGCAGGGGAGGGAGGGGATTATCATCTTTTTAAAATTAAGAAGAAATATATCTTTAAACAATAACATCTGACAATTGCTATAATTTTGCTTAATTATGACCCACTTGATTAAGAGTCAGATGTTTTGCATTTTTGTGAAAATTTCTAGTTTTTTTCTCATTTTTAGCGACTCTAAAATGCATATCATCGATTTTTAGTAATAAATAGATTCCACGCCTTATGACTTATGGCTTAGGATTTCTTCCAAACAAACAGCTACTCACTCTATTCTTTTTACTTGACTTTCTAGAATCCGTGCCATCAAACTTTCTAAAGTTTGACCACCAATAAATTTAAAATTATCTAGATTTGCTATAGAAAAATTACATCATTAGATTTATCGTTAAAAATATTTTCATAATATTATAATTTTATTAGTATATCTTAGTGTAAAGTTATAAAAAATAGCGATTAAAGTCACATCTCGAAGATCGTAAAAGTAAAAAACGTCAAGTAAAAAAGAACATAGGGGATATTTTTCATTTGCTATTTCCTAGTTTTTTTAGTTTATGATTTATAATTTATAGCTTCCTTCGAACAAATAAACGGGACGGTTTCTCCATTGTCGTTTCGAAATGTTTATTAGGATAATTTTTTGAAGTGGCTTATCGACTTATCGATATTCGGATATTCATACAAGTACTTGCGCTAGAGTCAAAAACTATAGACCTAAGCTATAAGCCGTAACTAAAAAGAATCCACAAGTTCTCTCTTTTTTCGGCCTCCTCTCTTTTTTGTTCTTTTGGCAATTTAGCTTTTTGTGTGGGATTCACGAATCATTTGATCGATTCATGCCTTGCAACTTGTGTTTTGGTGTTAGGGATCGTGATTAGGGGAGACATCAAGGGCATCCCCACTGTCATGTGGTGTTAGGCTTGTGGCAGATGGAGATTAGAATATGATAGGTTAACACTGTTCCATTTTAAATGGTTTTAGTTTTTGGTTTATTTAAATCAGAAATTATTTAGAACGTGCCGGTTTCTAATTTTGGTTTTTTTAACTTTTTTATTTTTTTCCTTATTCTTTTGTATTGTCTGTGATGATGTAATACGTTTTTTTCTTTTTTCTTAAAAAAATTAATAGTCACTATAATATACTCTCAACAAGAACAAAAAAAAACTAGTCGGAGCTCGCTGGACTAAGCTCACCACTCACGCCCCGGCGGGACAATTGGCCAGACGGGGTTGCCGCTTTGCGTTGGTCGGGTCGGTACCATCACTGTTGGAGTAGCATGGAATTGGGCTTAATCTACTAAAATCTCTACCCTTATAATACACCAAAATTTTCTTTACTAAATCCACCCCCCTCACAGTCATGCCTAATCTAAGTCCACCCAGATTTGTGTACCAAAGTAATCCAACTTCATACAAATGAATGGCCTGGATCTCTCCTCAAGCCTTCTTCTCTTACTCATTGAAGATCCTAAGGCCAAAATCATCCGGATCATGCACATCATTGAACCCAGAACCCCACCCCGCGCCCACGCACACGCCCCCGACGCTGCCTCCACCCCGCGAAAAGGTAAAGAGTTCTCTCTCTCCTCCCAAAACCCATCTAGGGTTCCTGGAGGTGTCGCCGCCGCCGCGCGCGCCTAGCGAGGCCACCGCCGCTCGCGTCAGGCGAGGCCGCCGCTGCTCAACCTCGGTCGTCGCCGACGCGCGGCAAGCGAGGTGGGCCGCCGGGGCTGTGGTCAGGTGGCCTCGACAGTGTCCGGGAGAGAAGGGAGCGGTTCTTGAGAAGCATGGGCCTGGAATGCAACCCAAGCGGATTCTGCTGGTACCGTGGGCGATTTGGAGGAGGAAGAGGAAGAGGAGAGGATTGTGCAGGACATTGGGAGATTATCGTCGCAGTCAGATGAGAATGACTGCTCCATGTCGAGTTGGTCGACGGAGGAGACGACGAGCTATGAGGATGGTACATCGGATGACAGTTCGGTGAGTGGATCCAGCAAGGACGATGTTAGCAAGGTGGGCAGGAGCTTCAGTTCATTGTCGTTTATTCAGAGGCTTATGAGTCGAAGTGGTAAGGCTTCTGGTGCTCCGAAGACAGTTGAGAGGAGGAGAAATGGATGGCTTCGGAGGTTGGGTGTGGGGGCTTGTGTTGTGGATCATGGAGGGGATGAAACTAGCACAAGCTCCTCTGATAGTGAGCAAATTCGGGGTGGAAGGTATGAAAGAATTAAGGTCCATTCATACTAGAAGCGGTCGAAGGAATTGTCTGCAGTCTACCAAGGCCAAGTGATCAAGGCACATGATGGTGCCATCCTGATTATGAAGTTCAGTCCTGATGGGCAGTTTCTTGCAAGCAGCGGCGAGGATGGAGTTGTCAGGGTTTGGGGTGTTATGCAGTCTGAGGACTTCAAAATCCCTCTGGATGATCCCTCTTGTGTCTACCTCCAAGCGCAACGCAAGTATGGGTTGGGTCCTGTGAATGTTGACGACGAGGGGAAATGCAAAATCAAGGGCATGAAGAAATCTGCTGAGTCTGCTTGCATTGTCATTCCAACAATGGTTTTCCAGATCTCAGAGGAACCATTGCATGAGTTCCGTGGGCACTCTGGTGATGTACTGGATCTGTCATGGTCCAACAACAAGGTCAGTTAAATAAATGTCTATTTTGTCAATCTAATGGTATTGTTCTTTGTTTTCTTATATATTTTTGTTTATGATGATTAAAATTTAGCTTAACATGTTGCAGCATCTACTGTCGGCATCAACAGACAAAACTGTTCGCTTGTGAGAAATTGGATCTGCAAACTGCATCAGAGTTTTTCCGCATAGCAACTTTGGTAGGCCTATAAACTTCTTTTTTTTCCTGCTTCAAAGGTTTCGCCTTTACTTATCAATTTAAGCTCACAGTTGGCTTTCCTTATTCTGCAGTGACTTGTGTCCAATTTAATCCAGCTGATGAGAATGGCTTCATCAATGGATCCATTGATGGCAAAATCCGTGTATGGAACATTCGTAGATGCAGTGTTGTGGACTGGGCGGATGTTAGAGACATAGTAACGGCAGTCTGTTACCGACCTGATGGAAATGTATGATTATTAGTGCCCCGCTGTAACCATTTTGACTAATTTGCTGCCTCAATAGTTTGTGAGCTTGACGTCCCTTTGGCTTCTTGCAGGGAGCAGTGGTTGGAACCATTAGTGGAAATTGCTGTTTTTATGATGCATCAGGTAAAGTAAATTTGTAAAATGTCTACCAGCTTGTAAATGTTTGTGGTTTGCAATAGTTCTTCCTTTTTACTTTCGTAATATTTCCATGTATGCCAACTACAAATATTTTGCATTGAATCAGACAACCTGCTGCGGTTGGAAAATCAGATTGCCCTCAATGGCAAGAAGAAATCCTCTTGTAAAAGGATCACAAGTTTTCAGGTAAACATCTTCAAGAAAAGAATGACTCTTGTTGCGATCTATAACTTCATTCATCCTTCTTCATCATGAATGCTTCTGACTTTTGTTTTTTAACATTTCCCTTGCAGTTCTGTCCAAGCAACCCAAGTAAACTAATGGTAACATCTGCTGACTCAAAGATCAGAATATTGGATGGCTACAATGTGATTCAGAATTACAGTGGTAGAACTCAAACACTTAAGCTTTATTCCTATTGCTCAACTCAATCATTACCTTTGATGGACTCAACTCATCTCTACCCCTTTATAGTACACCAAAATTTTCTTTACTAAATCCACCCCCCTCAACCACCCTCACAGTCATGCCTAATATAAGTCCACCCAGATTTGTGTACCAAAGTAATCCAATTTCATACAAATGAATGGCCTGGATCTCTCCTCAAGTCTTCTTCTCTTACTCATTGAAGATCCTAAGGCCAAAATCATCCGGATCATGCACATCATTGAACCCAGAACCCCACCCCGCGCCCACGCACACGCCCCCGACGCTGCCCACGTCCTTCATTATGTGACAAAAATATTTGGTTATACAATATATGAGACGTGAATCTTAATGAATCTGATTGTTCGTTTTGTTTTTTACAAATTTTATCTTGTTTTGTATTTTACCGTAGCGTTAGCACGGACACACTACTAGTACACGTAGTAGAGATAAGAAATTTCAACATCTTCGGGGTATCATCATTCCTTAAATACATACCAAACTATAAGTTTTGGAAAGTGTGGTACGCATCAAGGGTGCCATATCCAAATCACACAAAACTGACTCATTCACGATCTTTCTAAATTGTTTTGGCAATAGTAAAGATGTAATCGGGTCAGATTCAGATGGATATTATTCATATCATATTCTAATCTATATTTTCCCTCTAGATTCAGAGTCGGATACGATAAGATCATATACAGATACGAATTCGGAGTTTCGGATAAGTTATCGTCAGGACGGGTACACGATGGTTTCAGATCAGAAACAGATAATATGTGCATACATAAAGGAATATACACTGAATTATGCCACCATCACTTCAAACCTTTAACTAGCAATAAATTCATCTAGATTACTTAAGTACGATAGCCAACACAATACAAGTTCAACATAAACAATAAATTCATACATAAGTTCAAAAACTAATAAATTTATACGCAAGTTCAATATAAGCGGGGAGAATTGGTGGCGACTGGGCTAGAGTGTCTAACTCTGGAGTTAAGTTATGACTTAGGTAAAATCTAGACCGGTTAGTGTCAATGATGGTTGATGAGTTGAGCCAGTTGGGGTACTAACTTGCTTGTCGGATATCCGACCAGATAGTATCTGGATTATCATTTACCAACGCTATTTGGTCGAATTTTAGCTCTCCTGTTTTGCTACCGTATCCAACAACAGCTATCTAGTATCAATTAAATTAGATATCAGATATTAAATTATCTTCTCGTATTTAGTACCGATCAGATTTGATATCGAATCGGTCGAAATTACTCCGTATGGTTTGCACCCCTAAACAATAGTGGCACTTAACTTCATCACACAACATCATTGTATTTGTTTTTGAAGTCGTGTACTGGTTTACAGGGATCCGATTGAACAGATATCGGTAGGGAAGAATGACTACGCGTCATGTCACAAACTGGTCCACGGGCAAACAAAGGGGCAAAAAGTCCAAAGAGAGTTGTCTAATTGCTGGGAGAAATAGAATCGATTGATTAATCCACGCAACTCATGTGCTATGCTATGTTGGGGTTTAAGCTGACCTGTCTTGATGTTGCTGTTCGGGCTCGTGATTTGGAAAGGTAGCAACACCATGTTGGCGTCCTCGCTGGCATCAGTCATGTGGCAATTGGAGGCTCGCATCCGGCACAATTTGGGCGGCCGGGTTTGTCCTGGTCGAGTCGGTACTCTCGTGATCAGCACCAATTGGAGTCGGCATCGTACTAAAATATTGGATGGGTTATTGTGGGTTTATGATTTGTTTTTTTACAGTAACTAGTTTATAAATAAAATGCTTAGAGTATATAAATCGATTATAGTAGACATTGTCCTGATTTCGTATATATCGATCAAAATTAGACACAAATATCTCTCCGTACTCTCCCATAAACAGTTAAAATTCAAATTTTTAATTTAAAAGTCATAAACTACAGCAAAAAAAACCTATCCATTATCCGACTGACCTAGTACTTTCATATACATCCTGCAAGTATAGTTATACAAGCATTCGTATGTTCCGAGAAGTTCAGAACGTGTTGAGAATGTTCGACTCATATTGTTACACTTTTGTGCACACCTCAGGCAAATTCGACTTCATGAGTTCATGATATTGTCTGATTGTTGCGACGATCATTGTATCGACTTAAAATATATTGTTGCGACGATCGTTGTATCGACTTAAAATATATGTATTGATTCTATTGGAATTCTATGTTAGAGGATTTGGTATGAACGATCAGTTACTCTTAATTTGGTCTTTTCTTATGGTTTTTAGCTTTTACCTATTGTTTCTGACTGAAATGTCACTGTAACGATTATTAGTTTTTCTAAGTCATTGAATTAAAGAAAAATAAATGAAAAGAGTAAAAATGAAAAATGTTATTATATCTTCATAGATAATGCAAATGAAAAAGGAAAAAGAAGAAAAAGAGGAAAAGGCCATATAAAAAAACTGACGTGTTTTAAATGATTTTTGATTTTTAAAAGCTAGAGTCAGAAACTATTTAAAAAGGGACCTTCCTTATGTAGCGAACTGGACTTGGCTAATTGTTCAGCAAGAGTTGACGACGTTTGGTTTTTTTCCTTCCCAATCCTGATACTAGACCTACCACACCACAGTACTTTCGGCCGATATTTGGATCGCTGGGACATTCTTCCAGACTACTTTATTTTGCATGTTTGGGTTTTCCCCCACATTTTCTTTAACTTGAGCACGCTTACCCTCAAGGTAAATGAAGAAAAATTAGTTGCGGATGCATGCAGGGCCTAAGCAGCAGAGCCACACATGACCAGCACATGCAGGAACATTATGGGCCTGTTTGGCAGAGCTCCACCAGCTCCAGATCCACCGTGGAGCAGCTCCACCGTGAATCTGAGATCCCACCATGGAGCTGGACAAACTGTTTGGCTTCCACAGCAGCTACAGATCCACGAAACTGAGTTTTTGGTGGGAATGACCTGTTTTGCCCTTGGGGTTGTATGATACATATTTTTTTCATATAGCACACGTGTTTTGTTCATATTTATTCACCAAAAATGGTGTAATTTTTTTTGTGAACACAAATGCAATATCTCGACACAAATATTCATGAGCATTCAACATTGACGCACAAGATAGATAATTAATTAACCCATGTCCATGACAACATCTCAAAACTATTGCGATTATCCATACATAAAAATAACTAAAGATTAAATGAAGACTAGTCTTCCATTACAAAATTATTGTCTTCCGGACCTCCTTCACAAATGAAACAAGGCCTAAATCAGACAATCATATGCAGCAACATCAAATCCATCATTCATATTAGGCCTGTTAAAATGATCTCACATACAGTGTTTTGTTCCTTTTCTAGGGTCTCAAGAAAGAGATCAACGATGCCACCATCCTCCCCGTCAGTCGCAAAACGAGACAATGCACGCACAGCGAAAACACGAATTGCAGGGATTTTATCCTGAACCCGAACTTTCATGCTATCAATCACTTCATCCCAAACCTCATCACTCACCTCAGCGTCATCCGGCAACCGCATTATAATCTACAAGGGATGAAGAATTGCAAATGTTAGCAATAAGCAATACAAGTGGAAATGGTCCTCTCGACACGAGCTAAATTAATAACTGCTCGAATTACAAACTTCTTGGCAACCAAATTGAAAAGCCCCAAGAAACAACAAAATTACCTCAAATAAAATTGCAGGTATAACTAGACCCAAAAAAAATATTTCCGAGAGGGAGGCTGCAAGCATCAAAGGATTTTTAACTCCTTGACTAGGTTTTCTTGGAGCACATTCATACAACCAGGCCAAGCTTACGCTCAGATAAAGAGTAATAGAACTGATCACAAACCAACCTTGCCTCTAACAATTATACTAGTTTCTCAAGTACTCACCAAACCTAAAGTTAGCTAAAACAAATACTCGTGTCTAGAATTGACTGTAAATCTTGAATTGACACAAGACTTTTCACAAATTTCACCCCACTCACCTCAGAGATGATTTGGCAGGCGCGGAAGCGTGCGGGGCGGTGCGCGGCGGCGGAGGCGGCGGGGAGGAATCGGAGGAACCCCTCGAGGAACCCGTCGCCGCCCCCGGCCGCGGAGGCGGAGGCAAAGAAGGCCGAATAGAAAAAACGGTTGGAGGGGTGTGTAACCAGTGGCATTGGTGGGTAATTACCACATAACTCCACAAGTAGATACGAAACAAGTTTTGGTGGAGCACCCCTTGAGGTGCTCCATGGATTTCATGAATCTGGAGCTAGATCCAGTATTTTGGTGGATCCAAATTTCGTGGAGCTAGAGCGTTTGGGTAAAAATTCGTGGAGTGAAGCTGTTTTTGGTGAATCTGGAGCTGGTGGAGCTCTGCCAAACAGGCCCTATAAGGTCCTGATCTAACTAGCTTATGACCTTTGGCTTTTAGAAGCTAACTTTTGAATAGATTAGCTTTTTAAGGTGATTTCTATAAACCGTTTGTAGAAATTATTGTAGGAGCTACTTTGAATAAAGTGGCTTCTCAACGCGAGTATCCCTTGCTCCCTCAATCTCTCTCGTAATCAACCAAAAGACACAAGATTTTGAACAAGGCCTAAGACTTGCATAACCAATCTAATTTCAACACAGGGTGGACCCGCCCTTTGGACGAGCTCATGCAGTCTCCCGAGCTCCATCGCTGGACCCCCACCCTTGGCGCCAGCGGCCCCTCCTCCAGAGCGAGCCAAGAACGGTGATGGACAGCGAGCGCTCGCGACAATTGTTGGTTTCTGGGGAGCACACAACATCGGCTTCGGTGACTTCAGTCCAGCCTAGGAAGCCAGCGGGCCAGGTGCGCACTGCACATAAGTAGATATGCGATGCGAGCAAGCAAAGCCAGAGGTAGAGGGGCAGCCTGGCTGACCGATCAAGCAAGCACAGGCATCATTCCAAATTGAGAGCTAACCCTAGACCTAGAGCGGCCAAGGCAGGCGCACGATGGCCAGGCTACCAGGGGGCAAGGCGTGGCGGTCAGAGGGGTTCATCCTGCCTTGCCGTAGCCAAGACCGAGTCACCCCACCTAAGCCTCCTCCACCCCGATGTCGGTGCTGGAGATCTACCTCCTAGTAGTTCCCTCGCTCGTAAGCCCTAGCCTTCGTCTTCCAATCTACAGTTTGTGGCTCTGTGTTACGAGCAAACAAAGGTATATGCGGGATTGGGGGTTCCATCTTGCTCTAATGCATGGCAAGTTTGGAGGGATTACTGTAGGAGCCCAGATATTAACATCCAGAATCCTGTGTGATTTCATTGCACTATTCCCTGGATCAGTAGATAGTGCTCACAGTTACAGAAATGAATATCAAAATACATATCATGCGGAAGCGTAAATATAATAGTAGACTTACTCATGGGCCGATTAGGCCGAAATCATGAAATTGCAGCAGCGGAAGAACGAAGCACGCAAGTGGGACCTTCAGGACATGCCCACAGGCAGCCAACTGGAGGTTCGCGACCTAGCCCTTGACATCTTCATCTTCTCGGCCAGCTTGTCCAATCTTGTTGCTGAGTCGAGGTGATTTGATTCCTGATTCTGAATTCTGTCGCAAAAGCGAGCGTGAGCACTCCGACCCCGTGCTCCGCGAGCCAATACACAGAATGCAAATAAATAGTATGTATGGCTTAACAAAGGAGAGGCTTGGGTTGTTTTATTTTGCGAAAAGTGCTTTTGAATACAATTACTTAAAATTTCCTGAGACCTAGCAGTTTGAACCAAATCATAATGTACAAGGAAATGCATTATTAATATCGATTCAGATTCCATCCACCGTTACATGGCATCTGCACCATATAGCAATTTCTTCAGCGTTATAGTCGCTTAACTTACCACTGGGACAACACCCAGGACAATTCCAAACTAGGGCCTTTCACTGCCCTCCACTTTTCCATTCCCATTTTCCAAACATTTTTAAATAGAACTAACTCGAGTAAGTTCCCATGTCCGCCCTTGACCGTGGGCACGGCTATTCGAATAGTTTTGACTCTGCAGAGTTTGTACACTTTCACCACAAGAGATGAATTATCTTTGTTGCCAACATGCTTCCTTAGGCATGAGACCCAGATAATTTATCACAAAGCCTTTACCTTACTCCGATCTAGATAGACACCATCCACGCTGAGGTTTCACCGCTGAAGGGTTACACCACCACAGTCAGAAGCCCCCTCTTGCGCCGTGCGAGTACAGTACACCCTGTGCCTCACTGTGAGTAAACCAGTACACCCTGGCACCCACTTTCCTCGGTGATATCTGAACTAAACCCTTGCAAGTTATTCAGCTAGGTCGTACCCATTATAGACTTGTGGTTGTACTGTTTTACATCAGGAGATCATCACAAGATTCAGTCCTTAGTATTATCTGAGCGGTTCTACCACACTCCATGATTTGTGCTCCCACCGCACCACATACCAGCCCCCAAGCCATCCGCTCAGATATTTAAGCAAGTTAGGATTTTTGGGAGCATAAAATAATCATGTAAAAATATACCAGTCATTCCCACCATGACTGCCCAAACCAGTTTCTCATGATTCAAAATGACAACAATGTTTGGGGCATTTCAGTGCCCCTGAGTATTTATGCAGTACTAAGCATGGCATATAATTAGGGACTTATTTTCAAAAGTTACCATTATAATTTTGCTAGGGTGACAAGGTTCACACATTCAAATATTCCAAAGGAGGGTAATATTATTCAAGGTAAACAATTGACATATAACTAGAATCGTAAATTAAACATGTATTTGCATATAAACTAACAGCATGCAATTTGATAATTTAAAACAAAGTAATTTGCAGAAATGTAGGTTCAACATGATTAAAGTATTGACTCGCCTGGCGCGGTTTACCGCGGTCTTGAGCTCACTCAAAGCTATCTCATTTGATGGTCTTGAGCTTTTGGTCTTTATCTTCGATTCGCTCTTGATCACGCTTGATCCTTTAATTCTTCAGGATTCCCATATCTAATTACGCGCTAAATGACTGAATACAAATAAAGGCAAATAACTCAAAAGATCCAAACAAATCCGAATAAACTTAATTTAGTTTTACTTGGAGTTAATGGGTGATTTGTGTGGTTTGAGGCAAGGCCGATGGTGGGAGGCGATGACTTGATCTTTTTATAAATATTCTCTTTTTATTATTTTGTTATTTATCAAGGAAGTTCCATGAACTAGATTAGACCTATGGTCTGGTGCAGGAGTGTAATGGACAAATTCTATCTTTAGGGTATGCATTCCTTGCAACTCAGGTTATGGCGAAGGCAAACTGCGCTGATGGATGAGATCTGTACTTATTCTATAAATCTTTTAGTCGCAGGTATTATAACCTTTGGATATCTTTATTAAGTTTTTAGAATAATCTCTGATGTAGGCTTTCACTATTATTTAGATTAAGATAAATAGCAAGGGCTCAATATTTAATTTAGATTTATTTATCTAGGCAGAGATTATCGTACAAGGTAATATCTCATTATCATTATTTAATGAAATACATTGCTGAGATTTGCTTAATGGTGGCATGATAAATATTGGGGTATATATGCTTACATGTTAATTGAGGGCCATTTTTATTGATTATACTCATTTATCCAAAGGCTGCTTCTTCTTATTAATGCCTTAATATATAATTAGATTTACAATGTAAATATTAAAGTTACACTAATTATTTATCATGACATCTAATCCGAATTTAAACCATACATAAACTCCCTAATTACTTATTTCAATTTTATTAGTTTCCTTAGATTATGCCTAACTTTTCCTAAGCCTTTACTTTAGTGTAGGATCATATCTAAAATGGATGCTATAGGCATACTAGTCATTCATATATGTTAATAGCTAATCCGTAATTAGACATATATTAAGCTCATGTGTTTCTTAATAAATTTTGTACTTTCTATGGATGTATTTTTAATTATGACTAAGGATATTTTTACTAAATTTGGAACTTCTAACCAAAGCCACCTCTTATTAACATCTTTAATTAAAACTTAGCCTTTTGTTCCAATTACATTAGCTACTTATATATATTTAATTTATTATTAAATCTCAAATAATCTTATGGTTTATACTTTTAGCAATTCGAGATGTATGATTTTAGGTTGTGTTAACATTACCTTGTTCTTTAATATGCCGAATGGTGAGACTATTTTAATTATAAATGACCAAGGGGTTGCTTTATTATAATTGTCACATTTACATATCTTTCTAACATGACACTTATATTTTATGCCTTTACTTAGCTTCTATTAGGTTTTAATCTTAATTAAATTTCATTTACATAGGGCTGCACTTGTTATACAAGGTTACATGTCAATATTGCTATTTACTTAAATTTACCATTGGGATTTATTTGATGATGGCATGACGAACATTAGGGCATACATCATAATTAAGGTTAATCTTTATTAAGGTTGAATATTTAATCAAAGCCACTCTTCCTATATTAATACCTTTAATTAATAATTACATTTAATATAGACAACAAAGGTTCATTACCTTTTTATATGTGGTTTTTAACCAAATGTTAAATCCTAAATAACCTTATTCACATCCTAATGTAATTTATTGGCTTCCAAGGATTAATCCTAGATTTAAAATCTCTAATAATCTTATTTACCTTCTAATTAAATAATATTAGCTTCTCTATTAAATTTGGATGCTTAATCGAAATCATAATGCCTTTGTCAATATCTTTAGTTAATAATAAGTCTTCTAGATAATTATTCAAACCATATAATTAATCACATATGAACTAGCCAAAATCTTACATAACCTCTTTTACTGAAATACATGGGTTTATGATTTGTTCTTTAGAACATTTTTACTTGTTAAATCATTATTCCATGAGAGCATAATCTAAACAAGTTTTTACTCAATTCATTAATGTGTCCTTGATTAATAGTTAAGCTTTAAAACAATTATTCAAAGCACATTAGTTACTAACATATGATAATTGATCCATGCTTTAATATTTAATAGCTTCTCTAAAGTATTCTTAAATTTTCCATGAATTTTCTTAATTGAAATGGATTAAAAAGAATAGGAATAAAAATGGAAATAAATAGTGTTGGAAGGGGATTCGAACCTGGGACCTCACCGAGAGAGTGGTAAGCAACAGGCGCTGGTGACCCACTGGGCCGCGCCCACTTAGTGATATGAGGGTGGAATCAAAACAGGAGAAGTGAGGGATGGCAGTGGCCAAACAGAGGAAGAACAGAGGAGGCTCGGGCGGGGCTTGGCTGACGGCGTCGCCGGCGGGTGGCGGTCGGGGTGTCGGTGGCGACGGTCAAAACGGGTACCCGTGGGGGAGACGAAGCCTTTGGAGGTGGCGGCGAAGGCCAGGAGGTGCTGTGGCGGGCTAGCGGCGGCGCAGGGCGGCCGGCGGTGAGGCGGGAACGGGACGGTGGCGCCGGCGTGGAAGAGGGAGCACATTAGCGTGCGCGTGAGCATAAGGGAGGCCAAGTGAAGCTTACCATGCTGCCGGTTGGGTCGGGGAGTGCCTACGGTGGGCCGGCGGCGTGCACAGCGGCGGCGCGGAGGAGGTCACCGTGGCCGGAGAGCTCGGGCGGCGGAAAGTCTTGGCCATGGGTTGGAATAGCTTCGGCGTGCCCCGGTGTCGCTCCCACCGAGGGGAATTGTCCCGGCGTTGACCGTGGGAGAGGCGGCGGTGAGGATGGCGGTGGCGGCCGGACTTGGGGAAGAAAGCATTGCGCAAGCTCGGTGGCATGAAAATCCAATTAAGCTCTAGGGGAGGTAGAGGGGGAGCAGGCGCACTCCGTGACGCGCTCAATTTGGAGAAATCGCCGTCGCGATGGTCGGAGTGTCATGGAGGCGCCGGCGGCCATGAACGGAGCTCGACCGAACACAGAAGAAAAAGGTGGAGGGAGAGCTTTGGGGAAGCAGAGAGGTCTGGGGCTATTTGTAGCCGGCGACCGGGGCACATGGCGCGGCATGGGCGACGGCGTGGACGTGGGCAGCGTGCGCGCGCAGGAGGGGATGCGACGGGGGCAGCTGATGCTAGGGTGTGCGAGGCGCAGGGGCATGGCGCGCAAGGGAAACCGGGGGCGACGGGAGAAATCGGTGGGCGAGGGCTTGGTGCATGGCTGCCATGCGGAGGAAGTTTGCTGTGCGCGACAGAGGAAAGAAGGAGGTGGCGTGAGCGCGCGGGAGAGAAGAAGGAAAAAGAGGAAGGGGAGGCGTGCTCAGGCGGCAGGGGAAAAAGAGATAGAGAGGGGGAGCGGGCCCGCTGCCAGTGAAAGAAGAAAGGGAGGGAAGAACGGGTCCACCATAGGGGAAAACCGGGAGAGAGGAAGGAAAGGCAAGAAGAGGGGGCCCACATGGCAGTGTGAAGGAAAAGGAGAAAATCAGAGGAAAAACAGGGAACATTTTTAAATTTGAATTTTTATTTTAAATTTCTATTTCACGTTTAGGATTATTGATTTCAACTTTTGAACTTTTAATTTAAATCTTTGCTCAAATATCTTGGTGCAAAATCTACTACTTGTCTATTTTATATTTTGTTTAACTTTGCCCTTGGTATTTTGATTTTAAATGTCTTAAACTCACATTTAATTTATTTCTTATCTTTTATCTTCACAATTCTTATTTCTATTTGAGATTTATTTCTAGTTATCATTTTGACCCGCACAAAACTCAGGAAAACCCAAATAAGATATGGAACCAAAATTCAAATGCCAGTAAGATGCAAATAAATTTTTTTTTAAATTGTTCAAAATTTCAAACATCCAAAATTTGGGATGTTACAATTACTTGCCAAAATACATGTTAGTAGGAAAGAACCGGCGAGATTGGAAGTGGAAAGTGAAATTGTAGATATGTCATATAGAAAGCATTGAATTATTTGGTTATAAATAATTTCGGTTTTGTCCATTAGTCCTTAGTCCCCTCAATTTCTTTTGAAGTGGTGTGGACAGAGACATCTACACCATCGAAATTAGTTTCATGTGTTTTATTGTAACTTTTGAATGGGTTACTTGGATAATTACATGTTGTCATGTGGTCAATCTTGATATAAAAAACAGGCCTTATTTAGTTATATTCCTTATACTCTATTGGAGAGACTAAGAGAGACATTCTGTAAATGTAATGCATTCTTTGGCCGGGTAGATCATAGCTTTCTCTAGATAATATAGAAGAACGTTAATTTGTTTCAAAAGGCTGCCTATAGGATATAACTAAATGCAAACTGAAAAGGGTTGGTTGTATCTCAGTTAAAGTGAATGTTTTCTATTTTTGAACTCAACTATTTATTAGAACCGACAGTAAGACCGCTTTGTTTTGAATTTCTCAGGTACGTTGATCAATTCTCGAGATGTCCCTATGTTGAGTACAAGAGCAAAGGCATTGATGTGCAATGCCAGGTATAAACTAATAACTCTTGTTGATTACTGCATTTCACCTAATTGCTCAACTTTTCTTCTTCTTAATGTTTCTTTTTTATACAATTGAAGCATTAACTTTTTAATATTCCATGTTGTCCGCTAGCCAATTTTTAGTTGATCTCATGTAACTCTTCCAAATCGTCAAGCATGGAGGATTGTTGTATTTCATTGATCTTCTTCTGGTGTTAATTTGCATATCAGTCATCATTTGTAATTCTGTATTCCAAGGAAGGCCAACAATTAGTTAAATGAGTACTTAGATAGCAGTAAGGAAAGGCAGGAACAAAACATGAAATCTCGGATTGCAATATAGTTTGATCATGGATTATTTTGATTTTGGGTTATACTATTTGCTTCACACTTGTAAATCTGCCTTAGCTACATTTTAGTCCTAGATCCGCCACTGTTTCAACAGGAATCCACGGAGCAAACAATCAAGAGTGGAAGACTACTGGTACAATCTTAGTCAATCCTTGTAGCCACTGGAAGCTAATAATGAGCAAATAAATCAGTTCAATCATGAAACCGCAGCCACAAAATTGTTCAGAAATAGGTCCCGGAGTGTGGGGGAGCTTCATCTCGCCCTCGCTGGTGAGCGGGATGGTTAGGGCTGAAAACGAAAACGGTAATTCTCGGTTACCGAAAATCGTTTTCGAGAAATTACCGATTTTTTCCTCTAAACGGAAACGGTGACGGTAACCGATAAAACGGAAACGAGAACGGTAAAAATATCCGATAATGAAAACGAAAACGATTTAGCTCTCTTCCGATCGTTTTCGAAAAATACCGTATTTAATCGATAATTACCGTCGGTAATTATCGATCCCACGCGTCACGCCAGGGCCAGGCCATTCCGTTCGGCCATTTCCCCAGACCTGAGACCCAGTCCCCATTTGGCCATTTCCGTCCGTCTCCCGCACGGCCGCAACCCAGCTCCTCGGACTCCGCCGCCGCGCACGCAGACGCATCCAGGAGACGCAGGAATGGGCGTGTACACCTTCGTGTGCCGGAGCTCCGGCGACGAGTGGACGGCCAAGCAGCTCAAGGGCGAGCTGGAGGCCTCCGCCGCCACCCCCTACGAGCTGCAGCGCCGCCTCGTGGCCGCCGCGTCGGCCGCGGACTCGGCCGCCGGCGTCCAGTCCTCCTTCGCCATGGTCACGTCCACCTCCGCCGTCTACCAGGTCTGGACTCCTCCCACGCCGGCATCCCGCAGATCTAACTCTACTGTTTTGTAGCACCCTAGTTTGTCATATGGGGTGGTACCCTAGTTTGTTATATAGCTGTTGCGGCCTCATGAGCTATGAGATGTTATAGGTTTTGCAATTTTCTCCTGTGGTTTTTGTTTGATAGTTAGATTAGATCTCTAGTTAAATCGATTAGCTGTTTGTGTTAGGTTTTCGCGTCTATTGATGAGTACATCTGGGCAGCAGAATGCTTCTCGTTGCCATGTTGTGCTATTCAATTGGAGTACTAGCGTATCAGATTCGGGACTGAACAAAGGGTATTTGGAGTATTCGATGCAATAGTGGTGTCAGTTCGTTACTGTATCACTGTATGGATGGTCCTGTACTGCTCTTCAGTTGCTGTAGATTTGCCATCGTTACTGAAATTTTTTGGTCCCTGCTGCTTTCTATTGCCATTAGAGTACTATACTACTATCGCAAATGTTGTCTAGAGGATTGGTGTAAGGATAACCACCGTTTTACTATTTCCAGATAACTGAGTATTTGGCCAAAATTGTTCGAATTGGTTATTAAAGGATGAGAGCTGTGCCGCTTCAGGATTTTTACTGGGTAGCATGGCTCTTTTAATCAGAATGAATAGGTTTGTAGGCATGGGTTTGTAATGTATTACACAAGTCACACTGTGGTGATTCATACCATATGTAGTCTATTTTTTCCCTCTAATTCTGTTAGGACATATGATGCGTCAAAGAAATCTTTGGTGCTATTTTTGTGGGCTGTACTTATTTATAATCAGCAGTGCATTCTATATTTGATGACATTTGAAGTTCCCCTGTAAAATACTTTTGGAATTCATAGTTTGTCGATCAATCTAGATGGCATCCATGCTTTGTGTTTTTGTTTTGTAACTTTTGTTGTTGGCCTGGTGACAAGTGCACAGAAGCTTATCTCTGTAACTGTTGTAGGGTGTGATTATTTCCTCAGGATGCTAAAGTTTCTTAAGAACAGTTTGTAGGAGCCTTGCCAAAGCAAGGTTGTAACTTGTAGCTGTAGTTTCCTTGTATGATGACTACATATTATGTTATTAGATAATTGTCTGATTAGTACTGCGTAAATTATGGGAAAATTTTTTGTTTAGGCAAGCTGCAGCATTTGATTGATTATATTGTATTTGTCCAGTTTGGAGTTTTGGTTTTGTGTTACAACTGTTTGCAATGTTTGGGTACAAGCTATGCAGATTGGTCAATCTATACAGCTATTGTCATGCTGTGCAGATTGAGTTTTTTGCTATTATGGTACCCTCTAAGTTGGGCTTCGACGAAACGGTATCTACGTCGTGGGTTTCTCTAAAATAGTACTCTTGTACTTAAGACTTCTCTCAAATAGTATTCTTCAGTGATTTTAACTCAAATAATTTGATTTTCGAATTTGTACTCCCCCAATTGACTGAACTGCCCCTGCTCATTTTGTTTAACCCTAATCACTTTTATTTTCTTCTTTTCACATCGTTTGGGTTTCATTGGCGACGGCGGTACGCCGACTGGCTGATCGGAATACTCGGCGCGGCGCCGTCAACGCCAGGCGAGAGCGCGGCAAGGATCGCACGGGAGCGCGCGCACCCCAGGCCACGGACGATCGCACGCCAGCCAGGGACGGTCGCACGTCGGCAGGGGCAACCGGATCACGTACGCGGCAGGTGTGATCGGCATCTTTGTACGTGGCAGGTATTGAGCATTAAGGATGATCCACGTACGCGGCAGGATCAATCTTTGCCATGTTTTTTCATGTCATGTTTGAGTTAAAATCAAATTATTTTAGAGAATACTATTTTACAAAATCAATCTTTGTCATGTTTGATCCACGTACGTGGCAGGATCAATTTTACAAAATGAGCAGGGGCAGTTCAGTCAATTGGGGGAGTACAAATTCGAAAATCAAATTATTTGAGTTAAAATCCCTGAAGAATACTATTTGAGAGAAGTCTTAAGTACAAGAGTACTATTTTAGAGAAGCCCACGACGTAGATACCGTTTCGTCGAAGCCCATTTTAGAGGGTACCATAATAGCAAAAAAACTCGTGCAGATTGGTGTGTTTATTGTATTTTAGATATCGCTTTCATGATTTCCGATCGTTATCGATGCACTTTTGATCGAATAGTTTCGTTTCCGAATTTACCGGAATATCGATGTCGTTCTCGTTTCCGACAATATCGTATCGATTTCGTTTTCGAGAAAATAATATGAAACTGAAAGTGATTTGACCTCCTACCGATCGTTTCCGACCGTTTTCAGCGCTAGGGATGGTGAAGCTGCTGACGACGGGGTGGTCGATGGTGAGCCCGACCTCTAGCATGTCCCAATCAACGCCCAGATCCTTTATCAGCGACACGATGAAGTCGTAAGGCACCTTCACCGGCAGCTCCAGCTTCGTCGTGCTGCTCGCCGCAATCCACCTCGGGTTAGGCATCGCGCTTGATGCTATCAGTACCCTAGAAATCACACGAGAACTAGAAACAGAGATCAGGTTAACATGGATAGGATGGATACATTAAGGACCTGATCAACTCGGCTTCGGCTTCTGGCTTCTGGCTTATTTTTCACTATTCATAAGTTTCGTCTTTTTCTGAACTTTTGGCTTTTTGTTGAGTTTTTTTGCCGGTTCTTTTTTTCCCGTATTTGTTTGTATTATATGTAATCGGCTAACATATTTTTTTATTTTTAAATTTTTTAAATTTAATTATGCTAAATAAGCCTCTGTCAGCTACAGTGCTTTTTTCAGCCAGCTACAGTGTTTTCAGCCATAAGCCACGAGCTTTTCAGTCGAACCGATCACCACCTAAATTAATTTAAGGTCTAGATGTTGCATATATGGAACTATTTTATTTTCTTTGACCTCGTTAAATCATCTTTTTGTGAGGAAAATTGTTAAATTGATCTTACGGGGGAAAATGGGCCTAATTCATTCTATGCCATAGTTATGCATATGGCATATATGCATCGCATACACTCCGTCCGTAGAAAAATAGGGGGCGTCCACATATTTCGAGATTCAAAGTTATAAATTTTGACCACAGCTAGTCATACATACATACATACATACATACATACATACATACATACATACATACATACATACATACTGTTGTAGGGGTGGCCCCCACCTAAGCCCAGTAGGCTTGTTGGGTCCGAAATATGACATGTGTAATGACATAAGAGCCCCCGAGGGAATACTCATGTGTAAGGGTATAACTGTACAAGCACTCCCCATGTGAAAATATATATATATATATATATATATATATATATATATATATATATATATATATGTGTGTGTGTGTGTGTGTGTGTGTGTGTGTGTGTGTGGCATAGGCCACGGGGAGGAAGGGGAAGCCATTCATTTTACTCAACTCCCCACTACTACTATCTCTCTGTTTGGTCTGTAACCACAACAGTTGGCGCCGTCCGTGGGGAGGACAAGAGCAAGCCTCCAGATCTGAAGGAAGATGTCACCAAAGAAAGCTTCACCGTCGGCGGCGAAGAAGAAGGTGGAGGCGGCGAAGTCTCGCGTCAGCACAAGGGCTTCGGCTTTAGCAGCTGCAGGCACGAGCAGTGGTGTAGGCGCGACGACCAACCCCGCCACCGACGCGATGACCGACCCCACCAGCACCACCCCGACGACCAACCCCGGCGATGGCAACGCAGGCACGTCCGTTTCTCCACCCAGCGCAGAAGCGGTGAACGGCCCCAGCGGCGACGCGAACCTCGTAGCCGGCTCAAGGGCCCTCCGCGACAACGCGGCAGGCAACCTAGGCGCGCAGGCCGTGACCACCGCCGTACCGGTAGCGCCGCCAAGCGCACCGGTGGCCCCAGCCACGCCCGCGGTGGAGGCCGCCCTGCTGGCGGCCCTTAGCGCGTTTCAGCGGGAGTTACCAGACCTCCGCAGAGCTGTGCGGGACATGCAAGAGGCTCGGAGCAAACCCCCCTCCCCGGCGGTGGCGTCCGAACCCCGTACGTCTAGTCGCGTCCCATCGCGGCGAATAGATCCGAAGTCCCCGCTCTCCGCGAGCCTGCAGCAGGCGGCTTGGCCCGCGGGCTTCAAGTTCCCGAACGTCATCGAGGCCTACAAGGGAGACTCCGACCCGCGAGGCTTCGTGCGCGTGTATGAGACCGCTACCGAAGCCGCCGGCGGAGACGATACCACGAAAGCAAGAGGGCTCCCCCTCGCGTTACAAGGCGTGGCGCTGTCCTTGTTCTTCTCCATCGCACCACAGTCCATCTACGCGTGGGAACAGATCCGCGGTCAACTCTGCAACAACTTCCAGGGAAACTACGTCGAGCGTGTCGATGCAGACCAGCTCTTCGCAGTCAAGCAAAAACCTGACGAAAGGCTCCGGGATTACATCAAGCGCTTCGCGAAAGTGCGCTGCCAGGTCAAGGACGTCAACGAAACGACCGTCATCAACGCAGCCACACAAGGTCTCCGCCCGGGACCACTCGCTGAATATAACGCGCGGAAGCCGCTCAAGTCGGAGGCAGAGCTCTTCGACAAAGTGGAAGCGTACGCCCGAGCCGAAGAGGACGTACGGAGGCGCCGCGGCAACGACTCTGACGCCAGGCAAGCGGAGGGCTTGTCACAAAGAAGTAGCGCAAGAGATAACCCGAGGACGGACCACAAGGAAGTGGCCGCAGGCGACATTTGTAAGCCCGTCGATGACGGGGAGCATCAAACCTCACCAGGCGACAGGCGTAAGCCCCGGCGCAACCAGCGGAGACCCCAAAAGGCCTGCCACATCTTGGCTGCGCAGGGCATTCCCCGGGAGGCCATATCAACCTCGCGCGTCGCAGGGGGACGCGAAGGAGGCGGCGACGCCAAGCCCCGCGCGGAGCTGGAAATCCTAGAATACGGTAGATGGTGCGAGATGCACGGCTACGGGGGCCATTTTCACGCGGGCATGCACTGAAGTCGCGGCATTACGACAGGCGGCGGCCCATATACAGACTTCGAAGACATTGACCCCCGCAACAGCCCGAGTACAGCATAGGCAAGGCGGTCCCTCCCGTGCTGGGTCCCCCGGAGAGACCCAATACCGCGGCATTAATGTCATCGAGGGAGGCTCTTCGTCGAGCGCTTCCTCGGCACAACTACCTCGGCGGGCGTCCCCTTGCAGCATCACCTTCACGTCAGCCGATGCCCAGGGTGTAGAATTCCCCCATCAAGATCCCTTGGTCATCCAGCCCGACATTGCGGGATGCGACGTCAGGCGTATTCTCGTTGACGGAGGGAGCTCCGCCAACATTTTGTTCGCGGAGGCCCTTGATCATATGGGAATACCTCGCAGTCTATTAAAAGCTTTGGAAGCCCCCCTGAGGGCCTCGGAGGGCAACCTCTGAAGGCTCTAGGTCAGGTCTGCCTCCAAGTCTCCTTGTGCCAGGCCGACAACGCCAGGACCGAAGAGGTCGTCTTCGACGTCGTGGACGTCTCATATCCGTACAATGCCATACTGGGCTGGCCCGCCATCAACTCCTTCGAAGCCGTCCCACACTTCGCATTCCTATGCATGAAGCTTCCCGGGCGGCAGGGCGTTATCACCATCTTCGGCGATCAGGATATGACTCGAAGCATCGAAACCGAAGCTGGACGCTTGCACCGCAAGGTGCACGCCTTCAACAAATACCAGGCGGACACGCCATCCGCCCCGGGCTGGACACCTAAGCCCCACCCGGAGGGCGGAGTGAAGAGGGTGCCACTCCAAGCAGAAGGGCGGTTCGTATCCATAGGCGAAGACCTCCCTCTGGAAGTAGAGCAAGACTTGCTCCGAGTCCTCCAGGACAACATAGACGTCTTCGCATGGTCCCCGGAAGATATCAAAGGAGTGGACCGCGCCCTCATCGAACATAACCTCGCGATCCGCCCTGACGCCAAGCCCGTCAAGCAGAAACTTCGCCGTATGTCTGCGGACCGGCAGCAAGCAGCTAAGGTGGAGGTGGCGAAGCTCCTTCAAGCGGGGGTTATCCGCGAGGTTCAACATCCGGACTGGCTCGCCAACCCGGTGTTGGTTAAAAAGGCCAGCGGCGCCTGGTGCAAGTGCATCGACTTCACCGCCCTCAACAAGGCATGCCTGAAGGACGATTACCCTTTACCGCGCATAGATTAACTGGTCGACGCAACCGCCGGGTGCGAGCTCATGAGCTTCTTGGACGCCTATTCCGGCTACCACCAGGTCTACATGGCCAAGGACGACGAGGAGAAAATCAGCTTCATTACACCGGTGGGGACCTTCTGCTTCGTAAGGATGCCCTTCGGCTTGTAGAACGCGGGCGCAACTTTCACCCGCCTCGTCGCGCTGGCCCTGGCCGTCCAGCTAGGGAGAAATGTGGAGGCTTACGTGGACGACGTGGTAGTAAAAACCCGACAGCTCGCCTCACACGGCCGGGATCTTCATGAGACTTTTGACAACCTCTGGAAGGCGGGCATTAAGCTCAATCCGGACAAATGTGTCTTCGGTGTACAGGCGGGCAAGCTATTGGGCTTCCTCGTATCTGGGCGAGGCATCCAAGCGAACCCCGACAAGGTTGACGCTATCCTGGGCATGGAACCCCCCAAGACGACGCGGGAGGTCCAGAAGCTGGCAGGCCGCATGGTGGCCTTGAGCCGTTTCCTCTCTAGAGCGGCGGAGAGGGGCTTACCATTTTTCAAGACCCTCCGCGGTTGCGATGGGTTTCATTGGGACGACGACTGCGCAAAGGCCTTCGACGACCTCAAGAAGCACCTCGCAACCCTTCCCACTCTGGTGGCCCCAGCACCAGAGGCTCCCCTCCTACTCTACCTCGTTGCCTCGGCAACGGCGGTCAACGCCGTCCTCGTCCTGGAAGAGGGCGCGCTTCAGCGGCCAGTGTACTTCGTCTCTGAAGCCCTTCAGGGCACCAAGATGCGATATACCGAGCTCGAGAAGCTTGCTTACGCGCTGGTCATGGCCTCAAGGAAACTCCGGCATTACTTCCTGGCCCACCCGATAACGGTGTCATCATCGTTCCCCCTGGCAGAGATGCTCCACAACAAGGAGTCCACGGGGCGAATTGGGAAATGGGCGGCAGAGCTGGCCCCGTTCTCCTTAACATACGCCTCTCGAACGGCGATCAAGTCTCAAGTTCTGGTGGACTTCCTCGCGGAATGGACCCCCCAGCTCAGCCCGCCCTCCAGCTCGAAGACCCGGTGTGGACACTTAATACCGACGGAGCGTACGGTGTTGCGAGCGCAGGGGTGGGCGCCGTTATCACTACCCCAGAGGGGCAGCGCCTGTTTTACTCGGCGCGCCTAGCGTTTTCGGCTACGAACAACACGGCCGAATACGAGGCGTTACTCTTCGGCCTCGGGAAGCTCTAAGCGATGGGAGCAAGGCGAGTCCTCGTCCGCACTGATTCCCGGTTAGTGGCGGGCCATGTGGACAAGTCATACCAAGCCAAGGACCCGGAGCTAGCCAAGTACCTAGCAGCCGTACGAGCGAAGGAACGACACTTTTTGGGTGTCACGGTGAAGGCCATCCCTCGAGCGGACAACGAACAAGCTGACGTCCTGGCCAAGGCTGCCGGTCAGCAGCTCCCAATTCCCGAAGGGGCGTTTTACGAGACTTTGCCAGCGGCGGCCATAGCACAGGATAATCGGGACGCGACCCTCGTCCACCAGATCACCCAGCAGGGCGACTGGCGGGAGCCCCTTCTCGCTTTTCTGCAAGGCATCGCGGAACCGGATGACTCCTCCGAGCTTCGGCGTTTGCAACACCGCGCTAGGTCCTTCCAGGTGCTCGACGGGGCGCTTTACAAGAAGGGGGTCTGCGCACCGCTCCTGCGGTGCCTCCCGCGTGAAGAAGGCAAGCGCCTCCTCTCGGAAATTCACGCGGGTCTCTGCGGCTTGCACCTCCAACCAAGGTCTCTGGTGGGCAAGGCATTCAGACAGGGTTTTTATTGGCCAACAGCTGTCGCGGACGCCCAGGATCTCGTGCGCCGTTGTCAAGGTTGCCAATGGATGGGAAGGGCTATCCACAGGCCCCCGACAAGCCTCCACCCCCATACCCCCGGTATGGCCGCTGGCGAGGTGGGGCATCGACGTCGTGGGACTACTTCCCAGGGCCCCAGGGGACCTGCGATTCATCGCAGTTGCCCTGGAGTACTTTTTCAGGTGGCTGGAGGCGGTAGCTCTGGCCAAGATTACCTCGGCAGCTCTGCAGCGCTTCCTCTGGCAAAACATCATATGTCGATTCGGCGTGCCCAGGGAGATCACCGTCGACAACGGTCTGCAGTTCGATGCAGCCCCATTCAAAGAATTCTGCGGCAACATGGGCATCACCCTCCGGTTCGCCTCGGTCGGACACCCACAGTCCAACAGGGCGGTGGAGCGGGCAAACGGCGCCATCTCTGCCGCAATCAAGAAGCGCCTCGTCGGGTTACCAAAAGGGAAGTGGCCGGGGCGAGCTCCACAGCGTCCTCTGGTCCCTTCGCACAACGGTCACACGCCCAACGGGGTTCACGCCTTTCAAGCTCCTCTTCGATGACGAGGCGGTCACACCCAAAGAAATAAAGGCGGGCTCGCGGCGGGTCCTCGTCCAAGCACCAGACGAGGAACGCCAATTCTCTGTGGATCTCCATGACGGAGACCGGGCAAGCGCAACACAGCACGTCATAAAATACGCGCGACAGATGGTGCGCGGTCGCAATCGTTCACTCTACCCACGCGAATTCAGACCAGGAGACCTCATCCTCAAGATGGCACTCCACGCGGAGACGGTAGGCAAGCTCGAGTCCAAGTGGGAAGGACCGTACATCGTCGCGGAGGCCTTGCAGAAGGGAGCGTTTCGCTTACCCACCTTGGAAGGGCACACGCTCCGCCACACGTGGAATGTGGACAGGCTACGGCGGTATTACGCCTGAGTCAAGCACACAAGGCCAAGGGCCTTCCTCGGTTTCGGCGGACGTAAGCGGCTAACGGTTAGTGCCTTAACCCTTGTAACCGCTCACCCGCGCAAACGGGAATTTAATAAAGTGCATCGTTCATGCAAATTCTCCCGTTTTCGTACTAAAAACGTGCGAAGGGTGGGGGGACGCCTCCGCGCGCAGTCTACGGACTCTAAATAAGACGTAGCGCGAGGTCCGCCTCCGCACGCACTCCACGGAGTATAAATAAGACGTAGCGTCGAGGCCCGCCTCCGCACGCAATTTCACCGCCCGCAACGCGCGGAGGTTCGCCTCCGCGCGCAGTCTACGGACTCTAAATAAGACGTAGCGCGAGGTCCGCCTCCGCACGCACTCCACGGAGTATAAATAAGACGTAGCGTCGAGGTCCGCCTCCGCACGCAATTTCACCGCCCGCAACGCGCGGAGGTTCGCCTCCGCGCGCAGTCTACGGACTCTAAATAAGACGTAGCGCGAGGTTCGCCTCCGCACGCACTCCACGGAGTATAAATAAGACGTAGCGTCGAGGTCCGCCTCCGCACGCAATTTCACCGCCCGCAACGCGCGGAGGTTCGCCTCTGCGCGCAGTCTACGGACTCTAAATAAGACGTAGCGCGAGGTCCGCCTCCGCACGCACTCCACGGAGTATAAATAAGACGTAGCGTCGAGGTCCGCCTCCGCACGCAATTTCACCGCCCGCAACGCGCAGAGGCTTGCCTCCACGCGCAGTCTATGGACTCTAAACAAGACGTAGCGTCGAGGTCCGCCTCCGCACGCACTCCTCTGGAGTATAAAAAAGACGCGGATGCTATCCCTGCGCACTCTACGGAGTATAAACAAGACGCGAACCCCGCGCACGCATGGGCGTTGCCCCAGTGCGTACTCTTCGGAGTATAAATAAGACGTGGATGTCGATCCCGCGCACTCCTCCGTAGTATAAAAAAGACGCGGATGCTATCCCTGCGCACTCTACGGAGTATAAACAAGACGCGAACCCTGCGCATGCATGGGTGTTCCCCTAGTGCGTACTCTTCGGAGTATAAATAAGACGTGGATGTCGATCCCGCGCACTCTCCGGAGTAAAAAAACCCCAGCGCGGACGCTATCTCCGCACGCTTTATGGCGTACAACCGCGGCTTGGATACTCCCAAGCACGCGCGGCCGCGCCCCTTGCGCGCACCCCCTGGAACATACAAAACAAGGGGCGTGGTTGAGGTTCCCATGCATGCCCCAACTAGGCGCCAGCTCCGCTGCCACCACTTCGAAGGGTAGGGGACGGAGCGCTCGCGCGTCTACCTCGACTAGGCGCCAGCTCCGCTGCCACCACTTCGAAGGGTAGGGGACGGAGCGCTCGCGCGTCTACCTCGACTAGGCGCCAGCTCCGCTGCCACCACTTCGAAGGGTAGGGGACGGAGCGCTCGCGCGTCTACCTCGACTAGGCGCCAGCTCCGCTGCCACCACTTCGAAGGGTAGGGGACGGAGCGCTCGCGCGTCTACCTCGAGTAGGCGCCAGCTCCGCTGCCACCACGTCGAAGGGTAGGGGACGGAGCGCTCGCGCATCTACCTCGACTAGGCGCCAGCTCCGCTGCCACCACCTCGAAGGGTAGGGGACGGAGCGCTCACGCGTCTACCTCGACTAGGCGCCAGCTCCGCTGCCACCACCTCGAAGGGTAGGGGACGGAGCGCTCGCGTGTCTACCTCGACTAGGCGCCAGCTCCGTTGCCACCACTTTGAAGGGTAGGGGACGGGGCGCTCGCTCGTCTACCCTGATTAGGCGCTAGCTCCGCTGCCACCACTTCGAAGGGTAGGGGACGGAGCGCTCACGCGTCTACCGCGACTAGTCTGGGGTCCGAGACGCAAAGTGTTTGCAAGCCCGTTTGCTGATACCCGAACGAGGGGCGACACGATACCCGCGCTTTACACGACCCCCCAACTCGCAGCATATTACATAACAACAAGTGCATGGGAGAATTGTCGCTTGGCCCAAGCAAGACAGTTACATTACAGAAGCAGACACACGCATGGCGTGGAACGCGCCAAAACCTGACTATTCCTATGAGACCGCGCCATCTTCGCCACGACGAGCGCCCGTGTCGCCTGCGCTGCGCCGAGAGACCTCTTCGAGCCAGCGAAGCACGTCCCCCTCGTTCCGCAGCGTCCGCTGTAAAGCAACCACGGCGGCGCCCTCCCCGACATAATTCCAAATTCGGTCATGGAAGTTTCGGGTCGCAGGCTCGGCGGCACGAACGGCATCAGATAACACCTCGGGCTGGGTAGGCAAGTCGAGCTGGGGGTTCGCCAGCTCATTGACTTGCTCGCACCCACCAGCGTGCAGCAAGGCGAGGGCAAGCCCAGCACTCATATAGCTGCAGTGGGTGCCGAAAGCCTTGGCGCCAGGGAGGGCGACGCTCGAGCCCTCTTCGATTCGCCCAAGCGTCTCCATCAGGTCTTGGCGGCCATGAGTGGCGTCCTCCACGTGCACACAAAGCCCCCGGAGGGCCCGCTCCAAAGACTCCATCGCATTCCACGCGGAGGAGCACGCGTTATCCCAGGTTAGCGTCTTCTCCGCAACGGAGGCGGTAAGCTGTTCCTTTTCCGCCTCTAGCGCGGAGATTCGATGAAGAAGGGCGGTCCGCTCCTCCATCGCGGCGCGTTGGGCCTCCTCTAGCGCAAGTTGTGCGGCCACTGCCGCGTTCTTCGCATTCCTGCCCACCAGCTGCGCGTCGTCAATAGCGTCGTCCCGCTCCGCCATCAGCACTCGAATGACCTCGTCCTTGGTGGCGTTGGCGTCGTCCGCGACGCGCAGCTGGTCCTCCAGTACCCTCCGCTCGCGAGCGCGAGTCTCTTCGAGGGCTTTGCTAATTGCAAGCGTCTACACGAAGTATAACAAGGGTTACCTATCAGGTAAGCAAGGGGTATGCAACGAGAACGGAGACCATTACCCTCATCTCGGAGGCCCCCAGCGCGAGCGCCAAAAGGTCACCCCCGTAGGAGTGCAGCGCCTGTCGATCTAGGCGGGCATAAGCATACTCTGCCACCTCGTTCCAGGCGCGAAGCGCCTCCCACCGAGGTACGAAGTCGGAGACATCAGGCCCTAGAGCCCCCACCCCAGTGCCTTCCGCAGCAGTTGGGGCGCACACAGTCCCCGGCTCAATCAGGCCAGCGACATCGCGGGGCCCCCATTGCTCGATTCTTGCCCTCGTTTGGGAGACCCTGTCTCGCCTGGCGTCGACGGAATAAGCGAGCAAATCGGGGAGAGTTTCGCGAAGTCGCGCAACAAAAACGAACTACGCCTACCTCCAGTCCCCTCTACCGCGGCCTCCACCTGGGTCATGAGCGCCTCGCTTGCCTGAGGCGCGACAGCCCTCCCGGCTTCAGGAGCATCCCCGCTAGCCGTCAGGGCCGTAGTCACTGGACCCGCCACACTGAACCGGCCCCACGAAGATGGCGGCGACTGCACCCGAGACCGTTTTGTCTTCGGAGTCGTAGGTGAAGCCTCCGTGGCTACCTGAGCAGCCGCGGAAGCCGCCGTCAGCGACAACGCGGCGGTTGCCGCTGGAGGTGATGAGGCGTCATCTTCAAGAACGGCGAGGCGCATGCTCGTCGCCTTGCCACCATATACGGCCTCGTCGGGAGTTACACGGCCCCCCGAAGCGGTCGATCCGAGCCTAGCGCCCGTCTCGCCCCCCATCCTCACGTTCTCGACCGGCGGCACGGTCGGCGAACTAAGGGCGGTGACCTCCGACTGGACCCCGCTCCGAGAAGATGGCGCTACCACCGTCGCACCGCTCGGTGATTCCGCAGGCACTGGGCGCTCTGGAACGGGGATTTCCAAGACCTCGCACACCCGATTAATCCGCCCCTGCTTCGCCAAGAAAGTCGCGGACTCACGGGCCTTGTGCTCCTTCGCCGTATACGGCCCAAGTATCGTAGCTACTGCGCACTCCGCATCTTCCAACCGGTGTACTGCATGCACAAGCGGAGTGTCATACCTAAGGGTTTGCAACCACCCACGTGGTACTTGGCATATCGCAGGGATACTTACAGGGCACGGAGGGCCTATGAAGCGAAGACACCCCCGAGTGGATGCCGTCCTTCCGATCGGGCCCTCGCCGCTCGTACTTCCAGGTACAAGAAAGCGGAGATATCCCGTACATGGTGAACTCCTCCGCAAGGTCACGCATGTTGAACCGGAGTGCGACCCCAGCAAGTCTTCGCGCCTGCTGCTCGTCGCTGGGCCGAGGCGTCACATTCGGACAGCGGTCGAATGATATCGGCTCTCCACGGCTCCGGAGGCCGCTAGTGCTCGTCACGGTGTAGTAGAACCACCGCCGTGTCCAGCCGGTCTCCCACTTTTCCCGCGTAGCCAACGCGGGAAACAGGTGCGAGCACTCCGGCCTCAGCACGAAGTCCACGCCACCGAAGTTCGAGTAAGCCCCCCTTCCACTCTCCTCGGTTGGCACCGCGCGTCGTGCAGGATGGCGAACAACTCGGCACGGGGACGGGTACGCTCCGTCCGCATCGCCCAAGTGAAGATGGCCAACCGAACGATCGCGGTCGGAGTCAGCTGTGCCAGCTCCAACCCATACGCTCGTAGCACTTCACGAACAAAGTGTGTCGCGGGGATTTGGAGCCCGGCGTCGAAGAATGCCACGAAGACGATCGCCTCCGATTCTCCCGGGTTCAGCTCCGTCTCGTCAGGCCCGGGCAGGCGAGCCCCGGCACGCTCCTCCAGCTTCTTCTCCTGAAGAAGGGTTCGGAGGGTCTCCTCCGTGACGCGGCTCCGCCCCAGCACACGGGAGCAGCGACCTTTGGACCTTTTCACGGCATCCCAGCGCTGGGTAGTTTGCTTCCTGTCACGCGGAACCAGGCGGTATTCCGCCGGCGGTGGCGTCAGGCAGCGCTGGCTCGACGAGGCGCTCTCGCTAAGGCGGCGCGCAGGGTCGTCGAGGGCGGCACCCATGTTAGCTGGGAGGTCGTCGCGCGCAGCCATCCCTTTCTCACGGCGGCGGGCAGGTGCGGAGGCGAGGTTAGCAGCAGGAGGTGCAAGAAGAACAGGAAGGAACGCACAAGCGATCAAGCAGCCAAGGGGAACGACTGCATGCCCACAGGGGCGGTTTATAAAGCCCCCCGTCTCCCCTACAGGCAGAAGATCGAACGACAGAATTACAACGGTTCGGCTACCCACGATCGGGCAGTGCAACCGCTGGCAACCGCGGCAGGCGGCGGTAGGTGGCCGCTCAGCGCCCAATGCGCTGATACACTCCCGCCGCGTGGCCACTTTTCCTGGGGAAGATGCGAACGGCCGTGGTCGTGGGAACGCTGGCACCCCACGACGCTCCAATTACAGCCGGCCACGTGCCCACACCAGTGCAGGGCAGGCGGAGCAGCCGTGCCAGCCTACCCCTGACAAAGGCCGGCGCGATTCCAGGCGTCATTAAAGCGCACTCCCCGACCAAGCAACCGTCTCCCCGCACGGGCGCCACATCGCGCGAAGCATTTCCCGAGACTCAGCCACCAAGGGCAGCCGACCAAGTTCGGCTTCGCCCATAAATATCCGGAGCATGAGGTAGGGCACGCCCGGACCCTGGCCCGGTCGAAGCCCTCGGCCTACCCAGTGCCTTCGGCCTCGAAGCCGCGCCCGCCCCGGGTGCGGGAGACAGCCCTCGCACAAGCACGACCTCGGCCCCGTCGAAGCCTTCGGTCTTCCCGGTGCCTTCGGCCTCGCGGCCGCACCAGCTTCGGGACCCGGAGACGGCCCTCGCACAAGCACGACCTCGGCCCCGTCGAAGCCTTCGGTCTTCTCGGTGTCTTCGGCCTCGCGGCCGCACCAGCTTCGGGACCCGAAGACAGCCCTCGCGCAAGCACAGGCGGACGTGCGAACTATCCAAGTCATCAAGCATCACAGGCCGCTGGGACGGAGGGGGCCAAAGGACTCAGTGGCATGGCTTCGGCCCGTGAAGCCCTTCACCATGAGAGGCTCCTGTTGTAGGGATGGCCCCCACCTAAGCCCAGTAGGCCTGTTGGGTCCGAAATAGGACATGTGTAATGACATAAGAGCCCCCGAGGGGAATACTCGTGTGTAAGGGTATAACTGTACAGGCACTCCCCATGTGAATATATATATGTGGCATATGCCACGGGGAGGAAGGGGAAGCCATTCATTTTACTCAACTCACCACTACTACTCTCTCTCTGTTTGGTCGGTAACCATAACACATACATACATACATGATTACTCCTGGGAGTACGTATTTTTCATTTCTTATATACCGTTAAAATGATATTATTATACCTCTTTATCTTTTTAAGCATATTCTAATAATGATCACTAAATACTCCAAAGTGGGTTTCACAAAAAAATTCATCAAAGTCTACTTTTTATAATATAATTTGTGTATATATTCCTTTTATACGTGAGAAAGGGTATATAGAAAAATAAAGAACTCTGATAAAAAAATTTCAATTAAGTTGCATTGGAGTATCTTAAAATTAGTATTTAAATATTACCGAAAATGATAAATAAGTATAATATGTTTGTTTAAGTGGTATATTAGAAGTGATAGTATGTACTCTCGGGTGTATAGAAAAGCCTTTTATCACTTTTCCCGAATCTACCAATTGGAAATGATACTTAATTAAGCAAAATGACACTTAAGTGCCTAATTAAGTGGTATATTAGAAATGATACTTAAGCAAAATGAAACAAATCCCGAATCTACCACTTGGAAGGTGCTTCACAAATTTTTTTCACATAAATTTAGTTTTGTCTTGGTAGCACTCCCTCCGTTATTTTTTTACTTGACATTTTTGACTTTTTACGTTATCCAAAATGTAACTTTGATTGTTACTTTTTACGTCTTTACAATAAGATATACTAATTAAATTATATTATTATAAAAGTATTTTTAACGACAAATCTAATGATGTAATTTTTGAATAGTCAATTAAGATAGTTTTAAATGTATTGTTAATTAAATTTTAGAATATTTGATGACACGGATTATAAGGCGCGAAGTAAAAAACGACGTGAATAATTAATATACGCCGTATCCACGCATCACTGCATGAAGAGAATAATATCCCCAAATCACTGCAAGAAGAGTATGAATATGCGCACATCAAGAAAGCGAATGGAACATACACAGGTGCGGAGTAACGCGTCTATATACGTACTTGCCGCCGCTCTTGAACGTGTAGGTGAGGTCGCAGATGGGGATGCGGTGGGCGTAGGGGTTGCTGATGTCGATGTGGCTGTGGAGCGTGATGCAGTCACGGCCGACGCCCTTGAACGAGGCGTGCTCCAGTGATGCCTTGGGCTTGGGGATCTGGGCGATCTTCTCCACCACGAAACCGTTGGCCTTGTCCATTAGGCTCGCCACCACTCCAACTCCCCTTCCTCCCTCCCTCTCCCACCGTTGGGATCTATTTATAGACTTCACTTTCAGATGTTATAAAGTGGCATACATGTTTTTGATATCCCGTGAGACTCTGAACTATATCACTAACCACGATCAGACATGCCAGTTTTATGAGTATAAAGTATATTAGTCCCAAGCACACATATGTGAGTCATACGTCATGATCAGATTGTTTATACGATCAATTCCAATTTGATCATGTGGGTCAACAGCCTGCAGAGCTGATCCTACAAAACAAACCCAGCTATTCCGCCCAGTGCTGTGCCCGGGTTAAACAGATGCATGCATATCAAATTACAGCAGACTTGATCTCAATAAATATGTCTATCATATTCCAGTATAGCCGTCGTCGGCACCTCGAGTATTAATTTCTCGAGTTAAATTATGTATCAAAATATTCTCTATCACCTACAACAATAATATGAATAATTTTATATTAAATAAAATAGACAATAATTATAATAAATATTGAAAGCTACGTAAAAAAGTCCCAACACTCCTCCGTGCTCATGGTGGGCGCTGGAAGGATCCTGCGCGCGGCCGCTCTTGGTGCTCGTGCGCGGCGGCGGGATGTGATGTCTATGGAGCGGACGAACGGGCAGGGGAATGGACGCGAAGAGGAGGAACCCAGGGGGGGAGTCGCGCGCGTTTGCGCCGGCCTTCGCGGGAGGCGGCCGGGGAGCGCGGGTGGCCGCCGGGGTGAGTCCGTGAGTGAGACCGGGACGTGGTGTGTCATGCTTGTGCCGAAGGGTACGTGTGGGTGGGCATGCACCGTCGCCTGGTCGTCCGCGCAACGTGCAGCAGTGGAGCGTGCAACACTGACTCGGAATCACGCGATGCGTAAATGTAACTAGGCTCATAGGCGCGGTGCCACGCCGCGCCAGCCATCGTATGTACCGAAGTAAAAGAGGCGATAATCCGTGAGGAGTTTGTAAAAAAAAATTTAAAAAAATCGAGAGTACATGTGTATTTTCGAAAATGGCAAAGGTCTTTTTCGTAAAAAACCGAGGGCCTGTACGTAATAAATGAGAAAGTCAAAGGATTTTTTTTCGTAAAAAACTGATGTACGTAATAAATGAGAAAGTCAAAGGATTTTTTCGTAAAAAACTGAGGGCCTGAACGTAATAAACGAGGACCCGTACGTAATTTAGAAAACACGGGGCACTATCCTGCAAATCGGAATATAGCCACATGGGGAATCTCGGACGTGAGATCGAAGGCAACTAGGCAAGCTTGCGTGAGGAGTGCAACGTAACAACGGGCGGTGCTGGATCGGCGGCCCCTTCGTACGATCTGAACGACCTCTGCCCTTCCACGATGTTACACAAGTAGGGGTCCAGTCTAATCATGTTAAAGAATATTAGCATAACTCTATATTTAATAGTTTAGAATTAATAATTTTGGAATATCTATCTTATTTTTGAGAGATGTTTCTTACCCTCAAAGCCTTGTACTTCATATAAATCGCTCACGAAACTCAATACATTAATCTATTATAGTATATCCATCTCCTCATAAATAAGAACGTAGTATGCACCATCCTCCTAGCTAATTGGGCTAACTTGTGAGCCACTTTATTTTGCTCTTTCTTCACCTAGATGTACTTCACCTTATGTTGAAGCGGACTATAAGCCTTCGGCTTGTTCTTTTTAACTTTTCAATGATTTTTAGTTTCCCTCAGTAATTATTATTTATTAGACTAATAAATCGCAGTCTAAAAGAATATGACCTACGTCTCTCGGGTAATAAAGCTGATAATCTGTTTTCGCCGTCAGGTTTGAGGATATGGATCATACGCGCAATCCGTCTCTAGAATAACAGGACTATGTTACCATTGGCTGGCAAGCATTAACCATGGGATGTGATCAGGAACTCAGATAAGCATGCTCGCCGGCTTCAGCTCGCAGTTCCCACTACGGAGTAATGCTGTCCGTACACAATGTGAGCCACGTGGCCCACCTCGCCGTGCTACACTAGGTACTGTAGCTGCATGGACAAAAGCATGTGGGGTAAGTGGTAACAGAGCCAGCAAAGTGCAATTGTGCTTCAGGGAGAATTGGAGATGTAGCGATCATTTGGGTTTTTTTAGCTTATGGCTGAAAAGCACTGTAAACACTATAGCTGACAGAGGCTTATTTAACATAATTAAATTTCAAAAAATTAAAAAATATAAAAAATATGTTAGCCCATTACGTATAATATAAACAAATATGAGAAAAAAAACCGGCAAAAAAGTTCAACAAAAAGTCAAAAATTCAGAAAAAAAATGAAATTATAAATAGTAAAAAATAAATCGGAAGTCAGATACTAAAGCCGAAACGATGACACCCTTAACCCTGGGATGTTCATCTGTTTCCGCGGCTTGTTATTGCGCTAAGCCACCCGGAAGGCAGGTGGCAGAGTGGTACTGAAGACTGTGCGATGTACAGTACGGTGGACTAGTGACCGAGAGGAGAGGACGAAGGCCTCGTGTCGTGTGGAAGTGGCCACACTGGTCGCTACGAATGATGCACAATTGCTTTTGCTTCTTCTTTTTTATTTTTTTGCGATGACATGCTGCAAGTAGCAGAGCAGGAAAATTTTTATTATGTACATATGCGTGCTACACTTTCTTAGATGTGTCTCTAACCGTTGCGCCACGTTTATTTGGATGCACACTCTCACCGTAGCTATTAGGCATCTCCTAGCGTACGCACTTGTAGTCATTGACTCACCGTACCACTGACACAAAATTCTTAACTGACGTCCTATAATCTATGCCGTCAAATTTTAGATAAATTTTGACTTCTAATATGTTTAAAACTATGTAGATTTATCGTTTAAAATACTTTCATAATATTATAATTTTTAGTATACAATAAGTAAAGTTACAAATAGTAATGGTTAAAGTCACGTCTCGTAGACCATGGAAGATAAAAAAATATCACTTAAAACAGAACAGATAGAGTAATAAAATGTTAGCGATGAGTAAATCATGTATTGTGAATATTGTATTCACATGGTAATTTAATGTTACTATATAATTAGTTGGATTTTCATCCTAATTAATTGACTACTTTACATATTTAGTTGTGAAAACAATTTAATTTTGTGGCATCATAACAATAACAAATACTAACATTGACAAATAAACTCTATATATTTTTATTAGTATACTACATAACCCGTATGACAATTCGCATACTTTGCCACTCGAAAAGAACATAATGTTTTTAAAACATACATACTTAGTATGATAATATTGATGTGGCCTATAAACGTTACATATAGCTTCAAAATTTATAAGTAAAATATCTTGGCTTAGTTCTTTTCTAGCTTGTGGCTTATGGCTTATGTTATAGTAACTAGCTTTTAAATGATACATATCTTCAAGGCGGAGTCAATAGAAAGATTATAGTAACATATATACTGAATTTAGCTATACTAGCCAAATCGTACGCGATTATTTTCCTTTGCGTATTGTCTCTCGTGAATAGCCAAAATAAAAAAAGCCATGAGCCTAATCATGTTACACGATGATTATGTCTTTGCGTACTATTTTCCTTTGCGGTGCTGGATCGGCGGCCCCTTCGTACGATCTGAAAAACCTCTGCCCTTCCACGATGTTACACAAGTAGGTGTCCAGCCTAATCATGTTAAAGAATATTAGCATAACTCTATATTTAATAGTTTAGAATTAATAATTTTGGAATATCTATCTTATTTTTAAGAGATGTTTCTTATTCTCAAAGCCTTGTACTTTATATAAATCGCTCACGAAACTCAATACATTAATACATTATAGTATATCCATCTCCTCACAAATAAGAACGTAGTATGCACCATTCTCCTAGCTAATTGGGCTAAACTCGTGAGCCACTTTATTTTGCTCTTTCTTCACCTAGATGTACTTCACCTTATGTTGAAGCGGACTATAAGCCCCTTTTTAACTTTTCAGTGATTTTTAGTTTCTCTTAGCAATTATTATTTATTAGACTAATAAATTATAACCTAAAAAACATGACCTCCGTCTCTCGGGTAATAAAGCTGATACAGAATCTGTTTTCGCCGTCAGATTTGAGGATATACGCGCAATCCGTCTCTAGAATAACAGGACTATGTTACCTTTGGCTGGCTAGCATTAACCATGGGATGTGATCAGGAACCCAGATAAGCATGCTCGCCGGCTTCAGCTCGCAGTTCCCACTACGGAGTAATGCCGTCCATACACAATGTCAGCCACGTGGCCCACCCACCTCGCCGTGCTACACTAGGTACTGTAGCTGCATGGACAAAAGCATGTGGGAGGTAAGTGGTAACAGAGCCAGCAAAGTGCACTTGTGCTTCACTAGGTTCATCTGTTTCCGCGGCTTGTTATTGCGCTAAGCCACCCGGAAGGCAGGTGGCAGAGTGGAGAACGAAGACTATGCGATGTACAGTACAGTGGACTAGTGACCGAGAGGATGAAGTATGACTTCTAATATATTTAAAACTATGTAGATTTATCGTTTAAAATACTTTTATAATATTATAATTTTTAGAAAAATTATGACTTCTAATATATTTAAAACTATGTAGATTTATCGTTTAAAATACTTTCATAATATTATAATTTTTAGCATATAATGAGATAAAGTTACAAATAGTAATGGTCAAGGTCACGTCTCGTAGACCATGGAAAATAAAAATATCACTTAAAAAAGAACAGATAGAGTAATAAAATGTTAGCGATGAGTGAAGCATGCATTGTAAATATTGTATTCACATGGTAATTTAATGTTACTATATAATTAGTTGGATTTTCATCCTAATTAATTGACTACTTTACATATTTAGCTGTGAAAATAATTTAATTTTGTGGCATCATAACGATAACAAATACTAACATTGACAAATAAACTCTATATATTTTTATTAGTACACTACATAACCCGTATGACAATTCGTATACTCTGCCACTCGAAAAGAATGCAATGTTTTTAGTACAAACATACTTAGTATGATAATATTGATGTGGCCTATAAACGTTACATATAGCTTTAAAATTTATAAGTAAAATATCTTGGCTCAGTTCTTTTCTAGCTTGTGACTTATGCTACATTAACTAGCTTTCAAACGATGTGTATCTTCAAGGCGGGGTCAACAGGAAGATTGTAGTAAAATGTGTACTGAATTTAGCTGTACCGGCCAAATCGCATGCGACTATTTTCCTTTGCGTACTGTCTCTTGTGAACAGTCAAAATTAAAAAAAATTAAGTCATAAGCTACAGCCTAAAAGAACTCACCCATCTTGTATAAGACATCCCATATTAGTTTTGAATCATTGTACTCAGAGAAATGGTCACAATGACTAAAACAAATAGAGAATCGGACTCTTGATTTTTGAGTTAGAAACTAAAAAATTTCCTAATAGCTAAATAAAATAAAGCACCAAAACCACTTTAGGTGGCGTGGTAGAGTTATGGATATACGACTCAAATCTATTAGGGTTCAAATTATAGTGCTTTGGTAGGAATTTTGTGAGGTCGTAGATTTATCCTGACCTATGTCTTTTTAGGCTTGTGCTAAGTGGGCGCACTCGCATGTGTGTTCATAGTGATGTGTGTGTGTGAGTCTTTCTGGTAATCGAAAAAATAAAATAAAGTAATTTTTATATCATTTACATTGTGCCACATAGGTAGAGCAAAATAGGTATTGGGTTGTCTATAAATCCTGAAAGAGGGTATGGAAAATAATTTGCATCTAATTTTCTCAAGTATTATCAAATTATAATCAAATCTAACTTCAATTAGAACATATAGTAAAAATGATACATATACATATTTTTCAAAACTTTTCGGGTGCCCGTGCATACTGGGAGCCCCTTAGAGCATGCATGCTGCAGATCTAGATTAGCCAACCTTGCATCACATGGGCACCCCTTGGTGCATGCATGCTGTAGATCTAGATCAGCCAACCTTGCATCACATATTTTGGCGAGCGCGTGAAATTGAGCAAGAAACTGAGCTACGGCGCAGCGCTTTCTCTTATCCGACTCTTAACTAACAAGTTTCTGTACTCTTGACGACAGAAATGCTCAAATGCATGTTGTCGACACTCGACACAAAAGTGATGGATATATGTGCAATATTTAAATTTTAGATTTTACTAGAAACAAATATCGTAAATAATTAATGACGTATAAATCAGTACTAACAGCAGTCAACATATTGTACTTCAAAATATATGCAGAAACATAATTCAAACAGAGTCGATTAGTTACACGAACGAATTATAGTTGGACCTAATGAAGGATAGGAAGCAGCGCGGGCTCAATGAAGTGCAAAACGTAAATGAAGCAGCAAAGTGAGCGTGTTAGATTGATCTCAGCCGATTAGCCCAACGGCTAATCGGACCTTGATCCGCGCCCTGATCGGGGGCGCTTAGCCCAACTCTTGGCTAATGGGCCCCCGTCGCGCTGCGCAATAAATAGAGGGTGGGGGCCGGCGGCTCGACTAACGAGGTTCGCCTGAGCCGCAACCCCTCCACCGACAAACCCTAGACCGATCTAGAGAGGGACGCGCAGTCAGCGGCGGGAAGCTCCATCGCCGTCCCCGTCGCCGGATCTCCGCCGCCGTCACCGACCTCCTCTTCCCCGACCGTCGCTGCCCGTGCGCAGACTTCACCGACGAACCCGCGATGGCCAGCTCCTCCTCCACGCAATCGGACGGTCGATACCCCTAACCCTAATCCTCTTCTCTCTCGATTCCGAACAAGAACCCCGCTAGATCTACAACTAGATGATCCTAAGGACCTAACAATGGTATCAGAGCCTTAACTAGGCGTAGATCTAGACGGCAAAGAACGACGACCGCCGTCGGTTGACCGGCGTGCGGAAAAGAAAAGAAAAGAGAATCTCCAACCCTAGAAAACGGAAAAAGAAAGAAACGGAAAAGGGGATCGGGGCTTACCGGTTGCGCCGCCCGGCCGCCGCCGCCGCGCGCTGCCGCTCCGGTTGGCGTCGTCGTCGCGTGCGTCGTGCGGCCGCGCCTTGCGCCCCGCCCCGCCTCCATGGGAGCGCGCCGCCGACTGCGCCGCGCCGTGCGAGGAGCCGCCGCTCCGGCTGAGCCCGGCTCGCTGCCGCTCCGCGGGCGCCTCGTCGTGCGCCGCCGCCCCGCCGCGCTCCGCTGGGGCCGCCGCGCCGCCGTCTTGCCGCTGCCACTCCTCTCCGCGCGCGGGCCGCCGCCGCCGCAGCCGCTCTGCGCGAGCAAGAGCGCCGTCGCCCGTGCGTTTTTCGGGAGGGGGTGAGGGGAATGGTTAGGGTTTTGGGGGGGCAGTTTTGTCCTGGCAAGAATCCCTCTCGGCCGTCCGATGGAGATCAATGGCCAAGGCTGCAGGGGGCCAGTTGGGCCGGCTACGTGCTGTTGGGCCGTGGCTGTGCCAAGCTCGGCTGGGCTGAGCGGGCCGCCGTGGGCCGCGGCCGCGTGGAATAGGCCGAAATGGCTGTTTTGCACAGTAAATCCCGAATAAAGATTTTAATTATTTTCAGAAGCATTTTTTGAGTGAATTTGAATGAAATTTGATTTAAAATCTCTGTAAATTTTTGCACCAACGTGTTATTTTTCCAGAGATTAGATGAGTACAGTAATAATGCTTCTGAGAATGAATTAATTTTGAATAATTTCATGTTTCCGCTGCAAAAGTTAATGTTGATTACTCTTTCAATTAAATTCGAACCAACGGGAGAATTTAATTTTTGAGAATTGTTATGAATTATGATATTGTTATTTTCTGACCAACGTTGATAATAACAGTATTATAATTTTAATTGATAAATTTATGCATTATTTCTATTTCTGCCCAACGGTGTTGTAGATTTAATGTGTAAAACAACTGTATGTTTTAATTTTAACCAACGTTGAAATCAAGGCATGCAGTTGTTGTTATTATGTTTAAATGTTCTCACTGTATATGAATTGTGTTTTCAGGAGGATACTCTTTGATGGGCTACATCAGAGATATCTCGGTTCTCAAAGGAGACAACTACGGTGAATGGAAGAAAAAGATTGACCTGACCTTCATCTTGGCTGAGGTGGACTGGGTAGTCACCACACCGTGTCCCACAGAGCCTGTGGCACCGGTGAGAGATGAAAATGAGGCTGATGCTGCTTGGCAGACCAGATAGAGGGACTATGCTCCCATAAAAATGTCATATGATCTTGATCATAAAAAGTGGGTCACTACCAACAAGAAATGTTTGGCTGTGATAAAGAACACGATCGAGCCTGCAATTGTGGGCTCAATCGCAGAGTGTGACACTGTCACAGAGTACCTTGAGAGAATAAAGAGTCAGTTTACTGGCTCTTCAAAGACTTATGCTACACAGCTGATTAAATAGCTTGTGACAGAAAGGTACTCTGGTAGTGGCAGTGGCATAAGAGAGCACATACTAAGAATGAGCAACTTGGCATCCAAGCTTAAACCAATGGATTTGGCTCTCAAGGATGAGTTTCTTATTCATTTGGTTTTTGCTTCCTTGCCGAAAGAGTTTGACACCTTTGTTGTCAACTACAACATGCAGCCCGAGGAATGGGACTTAGAAAAGTGCATTGCTATGTGTGTGCAAGAGGAGGAAAGAATCAAATCCTCACATAGTGGTTCTATCAACTATGTGAAGGACAACAAGAAAAAGAACTTCAACAGTAACTTCTCCTCAAAGAACAAGGGAAAAGCCCCAGTCCATCAGCCTCAACAGAATAATTTTGCAGTAGACAAAGATCAGTGTCTTCACTGCAAGAAGACAGGACACTACAAGAAGAACTGTCCCGATTACTTAAAGATGATAATGGCAAAGAAAGGTGAGAATATTATTACCTTTATAAATGAATCCCTGTATGTGCAATATTTAAAATCTACTTGGTGGATTGATTCAGGTGCAACTGTTCATGTTGCCAATAATTTGCAGGGATTCCGTTCGACGAGGACTACGCAAAGAAAAGAAAGATGCGTTAAAGTAGCAAATGGAGTCCAAGCTGAAGTTGAAGCCGTTGGCGATCTTTCATTAGAGCTAGCTGATGGCTTCACTCTTTTACTTAGAAATGTTCTTTATGTACCCTCTTTACAGAGGAATTTGATTAGTGTTTCAAATTTGGACAATAATGGTTATGATTGTCATTTTGGAAATGGCAAATGTGAAATAATGTTTAATGATAAATGTATTGGTCTTGCCATCAAACAAGACGAGCTTTATTTATTGTCACTTCGTGAAAATGTGAATTCCGTATGTGATGTGAATGAGCGTATATCCTCGCCTTTGAATGCGAACAGAAAACGAAAGAGAACTCATAATGCATCGTCGAAATTATGGCACTGTCGTTTTGGCCATATTTCGAGGGGGAGAATAGAAAGACTAGTTAAGAATGAAATTCTTCCTCTATTAGAGTTCTCAGACTTAGAACAATGCAGAGAATGTATTAAAGGAAAATATGTAAAGAAAATTAAGAAAGACGCCAAAAGAAGCACAGGAGTTCTACAAATTATTCACACAGACATTTGTGGTCTTTTTCCTGTGAAAAGTGTGGATGGATATGACTCGTTCATAACATTCACAGATGATTACTCCCGTTATGGATATATTTATCCAATCAAAGAAAGAAATGAAGCCTTGGATAAATTCAAGATATTTAAGGCTGAAGTTGAAAACCAACACGATTTAAAGATTAAGATAGTCCGATCTGATCGTGGGGGGGAGTACTACGGTCGACATACCCCATATGGACAAGTTCCTAGACCTTTTGCGAGGTTTTTACAGGAAAATGGCATAGTAGCCCAGTATTCTACACCGGGCGAACCTCAGCAAAATGGAGTAGCTGAAAGATGCAACCGTACCCTGATGGATATGGTGCGAAGCATGATGAGCTATTCCACACTGCCATTGAGTTTATGGATGGAGGCGTTGAAAACCGCCATTCATATTCTCAACAGAGTGCCTAGTAAGTCGGTGCCCAAAACACCGTACGAGTTGTGGACAGGAAGAGTTCCCTCACTAAACCACTTACGTGTGTGGGGGAGTCCTGTTGAGGCTAAAGTATTTAACCCAAACCTTGGGAAGCTTGATCCCAAAACAGTAAGTTGTCATTTCATTGGCTACCCTGAAAAGTCAAAACGTTTTCGTTTCTACTGTCCAGACAGATATACAAAGTTTGTAGAAACGAGACACACTGTCTTCTTAGAGGATGAAATGATAAGGGGAAGCATGGTAGCTCGAGAGATTGACCTTGAAGAGAAGCGGGTGTATGTGCCCACTCCGATGATTCAAGAGCCATTCTTCACACTACCTGCTGTCGCTGCACCGACGGTGCAAGACATTGTGGTGCCAACATCTGTTATTGTTCCTCTTGTGGCAACAATGAATAAGAATGAGGAACCTGTTCTTCAGGATCCTATAGAATCCATTGCCACAGATCAGGGGGAGCAACAACAGCCTCAAACAGAAGATGTACCAAATGAGGAGGCCCCGAGGAGGTCTCAAAGAGTAAGAAGATCAGCCATTTCTGATGATTATCAGATTTATCTTACAGAGGAATTTCAAATGGAGGATGATCCCACCTCATTTGAAGAAGCAATGAGAAGCGAAAATTCTTCAAAATGGCTTGAGGCCATGGAAGAGGAAATGAGGTCCATGAAGGCTAATAAAGTCTGGGACTTGGAAATTATTCCTAAAGGAGCCAAAACAGTAGGCTGTAAATGGGTCTACAAGACAAAGCTTGACTCCCAAGGGAATGTAGAAAGATACAAAGCGCGACTTGTGGCAAAAGGCTTTACGCAAAGAGAAGGGATTGATTACAATGAGACCTTTTCTCCAGTCTCATGTAAAGATTCCTTCAGAATCATAATGGCATTAGTAGCACATTATGATTTAGAGTTACATCAGATGGATGTAAAGACAACATTTCTTAATGGGGATTTGGAGGAAAATGTTTACATGGCACAACCGAAAGGTTTTGTCGTGGAAGGAAATGAAAGAATGGGATGCCGCCTAAAGAAATCGATTTATGGGTTAAAGCAAGCTTCAAGACAATGGTACTTGAAGTTTGACAGTACAATAAGAAAATTTGGGTTTAAAGAGAATGTAGAGGACAACTGTGTTTATGCAAAGTTTAAAGATGGGAAGTTTATCTTCCTAATCCTGTATGTGGATGATATCCTACTGGCTAGTAGTGATGTCAGTCTGCTACTGGAGACAAAGAAGTTTTTGTCCTCAAACTTTAATATGAAAGATCTTGGTGAAGCTTCGTTCGTTCTAGGAATCGAAATCCACCGGGATAGAAACAAAGGGATATTAGGACTGTCACAAAAGACATACATAGAGAAAGTCTTAAAGAAATTTGGTATGCATAAATGTAGTCCTTCACCTGCACCTATAGTCAAGGGCGACAGATATGGGGATTATCAATGCCCCAGGAACCAGTACGAGCTCGATCAAATGAAATCGGTTCCATATGCTTCAGCTGTCGGAAGCCTGCAGTATGCTCAAGTGTGTACACGCCCTGACTTAGCGTTTGTTACCGGGTTACTTGGCAGATTCCAGAGCAATCCTGGAATAGAACATTGGAAATTGGTAAAGAAAGTCTTGCGTTATTTGCAAGGAACAAAAGGCCTCATGATGACATACAGAAGATCAGATTCACTCCATATAGTGGGGTATACAGATTCTGATTATGCGGGAGATGATAGAAAGTCGACATCTGGATATGTGTTCACTCTCGCTGGAGGAGCTATATCGTAGAAAAGCTCAAAGCAAACCGTCACTACATCGTCCACAATGTATGCCGAGTTTGTAGCATGTTATGAGGCTACGGGGCAGGTGAACTGGCTAAAGAAGTTCATACCCGGTTTAAAAGTGGTTGACGACATCAATAGACCACTTAAGTTATACTGCGATAATGAACCCGCAGTAATGTATGCCCACAACAATAAGTCAAGTGGTGATGCCAAACACATTGACATAAAGTACTATGTTGTGAAAGATAAAGTTCGGGATCAAATTATAAGTCTTGAGCATATGAGTACCGCAAAGATGTTAGTGGATCCGCTTACTAAAGGCTTACCACCCAACGTGTTCAGAGAACATGTAGCCGGCATGGGTTTAAGGGAAAGCCTATGATTCCTGGACTAAAAGATGGCCCAAAAGATTAAAGTAACTATTTCAAGAACAGAGAGGTGTATTGTAGCTGTTAAATCTATCGGCGATTGACCGTGACGATGAGACATGTTCTATGCACTAATCTGTGATGGAATGAGTAAAGTCAAAAGTAATTAAAGTTAAAGCATAGACTGAGATCAAGGGGGAGAATGTTAGATTGATCTCAGCCGATTAGCCCAACGGCTAATCGGACCTTGATCCGCGCCCTGATCGGGGGCGCTTAGCCCAACTCTTGGCTAATGGGCCCCCGTCGCGCTGCGCAATAAATAGAGGGTGGGGGCCGGCGGCTCGACTAACGAGGTTCGCCTGAGCCGCAACCCCCCCACCGACAAACCCTAGACCGATCTAAAGAGGGACGTGCAGTCAGCGGCGGGAAGCTCCATCGCCGTCCTCGTCGCCGGATCTCCGCCGCCGTCACCGACCTCCTCTTCCCCAACCGTCGCTGCCCGTGCGCAGACTTCACCGACGAACCCGCGATGGCCAGCTCCTCCTCCACGCAATCGGACGGTCGGTACCCCTAACCCTAATCCTCTTCTCTCTCGGTTCCGAACAAGAACCCCGCTAGATCTACAACTAGATGATCCTAAGGACCTAACAGAGCGATCACACGATGTGCGCTAGAAACCTTATTGCCGCTCATGTGCAAGTCTTAACAGCAGCAACAACTCGGGAGATAGCGCTCCACTCCTTCACAGAGCCATTTACCCACTGTTAACTAACGCAATTAATCAGCTATTTACCCACTATTAACTATCTATCATCAATACCCAATAAAGTCTCAAATTCAAACGTTTGAATCTCATTCAGACAGAGAGATGCATGGTTCAACAAAAATAAAGTAGATTTGGTCTATGAAATTGCACACCACATCATAAGCCACACGATTTACCACACAAAAATACACAAATACACGCATGTGTGCGTGCACGTGTGTTTAGACAAAAGCCTCTTATGCCATGTGTCCCAAGCTTTTAAGGAATGCCAAGAATATTATCTTATATTTTGGTCTTCTTTACTTTATTTTAGTAATATGATACTAAACTATACTATGTTTTAGATTTATAGAAAATAAGTCGTACACTCATATATGCCTGATTTTTTAATAAAAGAGGGACAATTTGGCAAAAGACGAGAAATCTAACAGGAGTCGGAGACCCTTGTGTTCTTATCCAACGGTTTTGGTGACCAATGTGAGCACATCAAGCCGTTGTACTCAACTTAATACGCCCGCGTAGCGTATACGTAGGAGGACAAGGTACTAATACGTCAAGGAAGTAACGATGAATCCGATTTTTTTGTATTTAAGCCCTTTTTTTGAAAAATATTCACATTTAGACCCCTGGTGGTTTTAATTCCGTTTTTGGACCCAGGGAGTTGGAGCCGTGACCCACGGCGCCGAGGTAACACGTCTCGGCGCCGTGGTCCACGGCTCCGAGGTCGCAGGCCCACTCCAGCGTGGCGGCCTGCGTGGCGCTGACGTGGCAAGAGCTCGGCGCCGTGGTCCATGGCTCCGAGCTCGGAGCCATGGACCACGGCGCCGAGCTCGGAGCCATGGATCTTGGCGCCGAGCATGCGGCCTTTTCCTGGGGCACGGCGGGTCACGGGTGCAGTTCTTTTCCTCTGTCCGCTCTTGCCCGCCTCCGCGCCGCCGCCTCCCCTCCCCGCCGCCGCGGACGCCCGCCTCCCCTCCCCGCCCGCGTCCCCGGCCTCCCGCCGCCGCCCCCTTTGCCGCCCGGCCTCCCGCCTCCCCGCGTCTGCGCCCGGCCGCCGCCCCGCGTCTCCGGCCGCCGCCCCCTGGTGCCACCCGGCCTCCGGCCGCCTCCCCGCGTCTCCAGCCGCCCGCGTCTGCGCCCGGCCGCCCGCCTCCCCGCGTCTGCGCCCGGCCGCCGCCCCGCGTCTCCGGCCGCCGCCCCCTAGTGCCGCCCGGCCTCCGGCCGCCCGCCTCCCCGCGTCTGCGCCCGGCCGCCTCCCTGTGTCTCCGACCGCCTGCACGGATCCTCCTCCCCTCCCCGCAAGGGAAGGAACTGCCGCAAAGGTAGATGCCCGTCAATCCTTTCCTGCTCTTCTCTGCCTTGTTTTCTGTACAATGTGACCTTATGCTTTGCTTAAGAGTCTTAAGGACTACCAAAGCCATTCATTTGACAGAAACTAGCTAGACATATGGTTCTTGGTAGAAGTTCAATTCAACCACAACAGCTTATAAACGCTAGGCATGTCAATGACAATGTGTTCTTTTTGGCCACCGGTAAGGACTAGTTGGAGGAATTCGAAGAGCTTCTTGATGTGTCCCCAATGCAAGTTCATATGAGCTGTACTGTAATATTGGTGTGATTAATACAATATGTAGATAAATATTGGTGGTTCTGTTTGACTCCAAAAAAGACATTGTAGGCTGCATATTATAACTGAAAATCTCATGTGACTATATCTGGATCCTATTAGATATATAGATGTTTGAATGGGAAAGGGTTCATTTAGATATTTTATTGCTTAAACAAGTATGCATGTGATTTATCCAAAATTTCGCTTAAAGGTATTGAGTTTGGTTTTGTGTATGAACTAGATGGACAACGTAGTGACCCTATATCATGGAGGCAGTGTGACAAGTGATGATTATGGAAATGTTCAATTTGTTGAAATGCAAAGGGTGCCTCTGATGTTCAGTGATCGGCCGTCGTTTAGTGAGTTGGTTGCTAGGGCCCGGGAGAAGCTACATTGTCATGGAAACGAGGAGAGCATCACAGTTGAGGGGTTACTTCACTTTGGTTCGAAAGACACAATTCTCAGGCGGTTGATCTTAATTGGTTGTGAGGATGTGTGGGACAAATATGTCAAAGTGGTTATGAGGAATGAGTTAAAATGTTTGGACCTTGTTGTGCGGAAGGTGTCTATTGAACCAACCCCTCACGGTTATTCACCAGAACTAGGTGATCAGGCACCATTTGACCCTCCGTTACTGGATCTTGCGGTGGATGTGGAAGAAGTGCCTGAGGTGCCCGATGCTCTATCTGCCCCGATCGAGGTTCAGATTTCTCAACCAGTTCGAGTTGAATGTCGGACTGATGATGTCGTGGCGGCCCCTCAGGAGATGGGATTGACCCAGAATCATCCCAGTAAGTGTCGAGCAACACTTTAGCGTTTTGTCGTCATTGCTTTTTTTGTCTCAATTCCATCGTTTTCGTGCTTATGATGCAGGAGACATTCCTGATAATGTTGGTGTTCCTCCCGTTGCTCCATCTAGCAACGTTGAAGAAGTCTGCAGGGACTCCAATAGTGTGGATGATCTGCAGCCTTACGAGATCGCAAGGGCCGTTGAATCTGACGATGACCGCCCTTTTGGAGAGCTGACCGAAAGTGATATTGAGCTGATCAGGCGTTATTGCCCTGGCCGGGATCCATCAGTTCATGAATTCAGCGATCTTAGGCATTCTCATGGGGCTTATGCAGAAGGAAGGGATGACGAGCTGCTAGATGCTCCTGAGGCCGGTTCAAGCATGACAATTGAGAAGGGCATGATGTTTGAGGACTTGTCTGCATTGAGAAGGTGGCTGCAGGAGTATTCAGTGATTCGTAAAAGGCCATTCAAGGTGAGGCATTCTTATGTGGAGCGGAGGTACACAGTTGTGTGCGAGAAGGAAACATGTGAATGGAGGGTTTGTGCTAGGAAACAGAAGGACACGGGAAAGTTCAAGATCACAAGAATCGTTGGCCCACACACTTGTGCCGAAGCAGAGCTCAAACAGAAGCATCGGCAGTTGACCTCTACCATTATTGCCAAGTCACTGTGTCACATAGTAAAGGGAGAACCCAATATGAAGGTGAAGACACTTGCTGGGATTGTTAAGGAGAAATTTGGATACGAGATAAGGTATGGAAAAGCATGGAGGGCAAAGCAACGCATCTGGAAGATGATATATGGGGACTGGGAAGATGGATACTTGCAGTTGCCAGCACTCTTCAATGCAATCAAAGCGGTTAATCCAGGCATGCATTATGAGTACGTGCCGAAACCAAACGAATGGACTCAAGATGGGATGCAGATATTCTTCCGTGCTTTCTGGTGCTTTGCTCAGTCCATCGAGGCCTTTCGGCATTGTCGTCCCGTCTTCTCCATTGACGGTACGTTTCTTCTTGGCAAGTACCAGGGCACACTTCTGATAGCCATTTCGTGTGACGCAGACAACACGTTGGTTCCTTTGGCGTTTGCTTTGGTTGAGAGGGAGAACAAAGACAGCTGGGGATGGTTCTTGCGGCTCGTTCGGAGGCACGTGGTCGGCCCTGGTAGGGAGGTGGGTGTCATATCTGATAGACACCAGGGTATACTTGCTGCCGTACAAGAGCAGATACCGGGGTATCCACCTTTGCACCACCGTTGGTGCACTCGGCATCTTGCCGAGAATCTACTCCGTAAGGATGGTAGGAAGGATAACTTTCCTCTGTTCGAGGAGGTCGCTCGAATGCTTGAGGTCAAGTTCTTCCAGGAGAAGTTGGAGCAGCTTAATACTGCAACTACCGCAGAAGGTAGACAGTGGTTGTCGGGATTGATGAGAGATGTAGACAAATGGACAAGGGCTCATGACGATGGTGGCTGGAGGTACGAGTTTCAGACAAGCAATATGGCCGAATCCTTCAATAACTTGCTTAGGGGTATACGTGGTATGCCCGTCAATGCTATAGTATCATTAACCTTTTACAAGCTTGTTGCCTGGTTCAACGAAAGACACACACATGCAATGGCGCTACAGAGTAAACAAGAGAGATGGGCGCCAAAACCGAAGCGTCACCTTGAAAAGGCAAAGGCGAGGGCTGAGGCACATGAGGTACAGTGTTTTGACAACTCCACGGGCACTTACGAGGTTGTAGAAAGGGGTGGTACAACGACCGATGGAGAGCTCCGGCCGACGAGGAGGCATAAGGTTGTCCTTATTGATTTCTCATGCACATGTGGTAAACCGAGGCAGTACCACTTCCATGTTCTCATTATGTGGCAGCAGCGAGGCATCGCAACTTTGACTACGAGAGCAAGATACCTCGGGAGTTCAGTGTTGACAACCTTGTGCTTACGTGGTCTCCCCGTTTCGAGCCTTATCGGGATGAGGGAGAGTGGCCACCGTACACCGGGCCCAAATACATTGCGGATACGGGTAGCCGTTGGAACAAACGTGGAACCAGGAAAAGGACGAGGCACAAGATGGTTATGGATCAGCTTCAAGGAACAACGAGGCGAGGGAGAGCAACCCCCTTTCTTACTAACCCCGAGCAGAACCAATGTAGCAGATGTGGTAGACTTGGCCACAATTCACGCACATGCCATTGGCCACTTAGTCAGGTGCGAGTGCTTGTTATTCGTTATGTTTCATAGTTCGTCTAGTTATTTTTCCCATATGCAATTTGCTATGTTTATTGTTTAATTTCTTATTCTTTCCATATTTTATGCATGTTCAATTTGTTGTTTACTTATATGTTGGACTGACAAATTCAATTTTTATTGTAGGATGGCGCAATTCCACCTGCTAGACGCGCACTACGAGGAGAACCACCGAGGACGGCTCACCGCGGAGGGGATGGTACTGGCTTCATCACTTCTTGTACAATTAATTATTTATGTTGATGCATTAACAAAAAAAAGTGTTCTATTCTATACAGGAGCTGCCCATCCTTCGTCCTCGAACCCATGACGGGTTCCTGGACATGCGGTACGACGAGAGGTACACCCCCTTCCTGGAGAGGGCTGGCCTAGACGCCATCTCTTACCAGGTTCGCCGTGGGTTGCCCACCTTCAACCCCCCGGCCATCACTGCACTGATTGACAGGTATTCTCCTAAACCATTGCTCCACTTGCATGTTCATTGTTGGTCGGCTATGTGCGTCTCAAATTCTCTGACATATACTCCTCTTTTTTGTATCGTGTAGGTGGAGGCCGGAGACTCACAGCTTCCACCTCCCTTTCGGTGAGATGACTGTTACGCTCCAGGACACTCAAAAGATACTTGGTGTCGCCATTCACGGCCGTCCAGTGATCGGACCGTGCGTGCCTGCTGGTTGGAGAGCCCGAGTAGAGGCGTTCCTCGGGACAGAGCTTCCTGCTGAGGCAGTCCATCGCACTTCTGGAATTCTGATCACATGGCTCCGGCAGACTTTCGCAGAGTGTCCTGCACACGCGGACGAGCAGACAGTTACCTACTACTGCAGGTAGGGGTGGATATCGAGCCAACTCGTCGTCTAATCGAGCTTTTTGCTAAAATTGACATAGTTTTATTTAATATCATTTTACATGTAATTGCAGGGCATGGATACTGCACTTGTTTGCCTGCGTTCTCTTCCCCGACGGCACGGGGGACAGCGCGTCGTGGATGTACATCCACTGCCTCACCGACTGGGACACGGCGGGGCAGTACAGCTGGGCTTCCGGGGTGTTGGCGTTCCTTTACCGCCACCTCTGCGAGGCGTGTCGTCGGAGTTCGCCGAACGCGATAGTAGGTGGTTGCCTCTACCTCCTCCAGCTGTGGATGTGGTGTCGTCTACCAGTTGGTCGTCCCACAGTTTCGCCTCCTCGTCCGTGGTTCGCAGAGGTTCCTCCTCGTCGACGTCCGACACTTGCATATCTTTGGGACCAGGTCTCAGTGCCCTACGCCCGGACGAAGAGGGCCTACCTAGAGTACACGAACGAGCTAGATGCGCTCATGGCCTCTAGTGTAAGTTAATTCCATTTGGTATCGTGATTTTCATTTGTTAGGATATGACCTTTAACGTTAAATTGTTTCAATGCAGGTTAAGTGGGAGCCGTACGCCGAGCAGGAGGTGGAGGCCGTTCAGTTCAGCGCACTATGCAGCATAGACGAGGCCCTCTACAGGAAGAGGTGCTCTCTTATCTGTTTCTATGCTGTTGAGTATCACCTGCCACATAGAGTTGCACGCCAGTTTGGTATGAGGCAGCTGTGGCTAGTAGCGCAGTTCTCCACGTCTGTGGCCTTGCACAAGTAAGTGGCATGCAATTTCAATTCTAACCTTGGATTCCAATTGCACAGAGCTTTTTCTATTTTTAACGTTTGGTTTACGTGACATGCAGATTTGATCGTCGGCGACAGAAGAAGGTCACAGACTTCGAGCAGCACCACCACGTGTACGTTGAGGAGTGGGGACACTTTCAGGACCACGTGGACGACAACGACGAGCCGCACAGCAACGAGAACTTCCGGCGGTACCAAGTTTGGTACCAGCGTGCGACGCGGTCAAAGCTTAAGGGCCAATGGACTCAGGATGACTACACCGACATTGCGTCCTCGGGCGACGAGGACACGCCGTACGACCAGTCGACTCGCCTTGGGACGCAGGTGGAGACGGCACCAGTCCTAGACCGTGTGGTAATGTTCAATCTCATTGCTTATTTTCCAACAGATATAAATATCACTATATAGCAAATTATCCATTCTTTTGCTTGTTTGCAGGGCAACACCCTGAAGCAGTCCGTACAGGACATAGAGCATTTCTCCAGGACAGTCGGCGACGCCCGGACGCTTACCTTCCTAGAGGTAAGCTTCGACAAAGCCACTTACAAAATTAGTACGTAATATCTTCGTATCTTGTTGGTTAACAAAATGTTGGATGACAGAGGCTAGCAGGTCGGCTACGTCGTGCGGCTAGTCGTTGTGGTTGTAGCACCGGCGCGGGGAGGGACGTAGACGTGCCTACGACACGACTTTCAGACCCGACGCGGCGAGGGTCTTACACGGCACAGAGCTCATCCCCCACGAGCGACACTTTCCCTGACGAGGGGGTGAGGACGACGACGAGGTGGAGCAGCAGACTTACGATGAGATAGGCCTGTCTCAGCTCGTAGGCGCTCCTGAGACTCAGCCTTCACAGCCTGTACCACGCAGACGCCGCCGGGAGCCTAGCCGTTACACTCCAGGCACCGACGCCCTTGGTAAGGGTAAGGGTAAGGCTAGGAGGCAGTGATATTTATGTGTAGGCTTGTGGGTCGTGTTGTAATGAGCTACTTGTTTGTATGTATGTGTATATGTTATATTCATGTGATATTTATGTGTACTTTGCAATGAATTTATGTTTACTGCAAACGACTGCAAATGATACGAACTATGAATTTTTTGCTTATGAATTTATGCTTCCTGAAAAAGCACAATCGGCTGAAAAGGCTACGACCTAAAATAAAACAGCTTTGCCCAGTCACAACACGAAACAACACATAGATTGCACGTACATAAAATATAGCAAGTACTACAACCATCAACACAGCAACGACGGTAAACATGGAGGGTACCAAAAAATGACAACACAACCAAGTACTACAGCCATCAACACACCAACGAACACAACAACTAAAACACAACACAACCATACACCTTCTTACCTACATGCCAAACGAGCCTCGTGGCACCCACATGGAGAAATGCTGAGGGGGTCGCCTCGGACGTGGTTGTCCATCGTGGTAGTGGCATGCACATATGCAGCTCGGGTTCGCGCAGCAACATGTGGGATCATAAGAGCTTCCTATATTCACGACCTCCTCGTTGCCCCTCTCGCGTTGCATCTGTTCGCGGAGGACGTTGTTCTCCTCAGTGAGATTCTCCATTCGGTACTCCAAGTCCCATATTCGAGCCCATAATGTACCCACATAACGATCAACATACCGTTCGTGAGGAGGGTCGATCCAGTGGGAGAAGTCGCATTTGGCCATCTGCACAAAAAATGACGGTAAACTTCGAGGGTCCATAAGCAATACAAAATGTAACATTACTAATTTGTACCCCGGAGCGTGAGCATCGGAAGAAACGTCGCCCGCCATCGTTCGGGGAATCCAAGATCTGGACGACCGCGTACTCATTGTGTCTGCATTTCGGCCACGGTGGTTGAGCACGCCGGCTTGGTATCAATCGGTACTGCGGACCGAACATATCCCTCGTTTCTAAGGGAATATCGTCCTTCGGTGACCCAAATCCCACTGGCCCCTCGACTTCAGACATGGTATGTTTCACCACGAAAGAGAGGGTACTACTTTGTTCGATTCACAATGTCATGGGACCCCAACCCTGCTACTTATAGCAAAACGGGGCAGCTTAATGCAGTGACCACCAAAAAAAGAGGCTTTTGCTCAGGGACATGACAACACGCCCCTGCTTTGCTCAGGGACATGACACAAGAGGTCAGCTTTTGCTCAGTGAGATGACAAAAGAGGGCAGCTTTGCTCAGTGACATGACAAAAGAGTTCAGATTTTGCTCAGTGACATGACAAAACGAGGCAGCATATGCCAGCTTTGCGCAGTGACGGAGTAGGCCTTTAGCCTGTACACATATAGGGCGTAGGTCTTTAGCCTTTACAGGAGTAGGCCTGTAGGCCTGTACACATATAGGGGCGTAGGTCTTTAGCTTTCTAGGCTTTGAATGGTCCAATCTCTGAAAAGGCTACGAACTATGAATTTATTACGAGACTATAGTCTCTGAAAAGCCTACATAGGGCCATTTATTGCTACACTGGAATCCAGGAAAAGCGAAAATATCCTCTCCATGGACTATGCCTACTGCACCAGATAACCTGCCTACATAAAGGCCTCCCTCCTATGTCTTCCATACCACATCTCCTCCTCAAGGCATCACAATACTACTACACAACAATGTCTTCCTGGAGGTCCGACCCATTTGGAGTGCCGGAGTGGCATGAGCGCCCGAAGTGCCATTGCGGCTTTAGGACGATGTTGGGAGTCTGGACTGATCGAGTACAACGAGCCAAATACGGCCGTAGGTTCTTCAAATGTCCTGACCTGGATGACGACTTCGTGGTAACGACCACAACTAAATCATTTGTTTATCGTTATCTTTTTTCAACTTGATCGATGACATCTACCACGCCATACATAGGCTTGCAGGTTCATCGAATGGGTGGATCGGGTGTCGCCGGCATGGCCAAATAACCGGGCAGTGGAGGTGGAAAACAAAGCACAATACTTTGTCAAGATTAGGGATGAAAACGGAACGAAAATATCCCGTACCGAACCGCATCGTTTTCTACATTTGACCTGATCGAATTCGTATTTTCGGACAAATTCGAATTCAGTTCGAAATACGGAATACCAAATTCGAAAACGGAGCGGAAACGGTTTAGGCGTTTTCCGACCGTTTTCTACTTTTCTACATTTTATTCGGAATATACCGTATTGTAAATTCGGTTCGAAATACGGAATACCAAATTTTTTTGTTCAGATTCTAAAATGGTTGGATCAATTGTGAGTGATCTTGAGGTTGAGGCTTTGGCTAATGTTGTGGCTAAACTGAAAATTGAGGTATGTGTATGTTTATTGACTGCTTGCTCTGAAATATGCTATTGCTATATCTAATTTTAATTCACTTTGCAAACTTGTAGGAAAAGGACAAGGAGGGGGATGAGAACTCTGAGGAGGACAATGAGGAAGCAAAAGATATGGAAAGCGATCCTGACCTCATGGATGATGCTGATGAACTGTAGATGTTCTGCTAGCTGTTACTTGCTTGTTCTAGACTTGTATTGTATTTGTATTTGTGTCGGCTATTGTGTTAATACTTAAGACCAAGGGTCATGCACTTGTTAATTATTATATGCACTTGAACTTGATCATGTACTTGGTAATTGTTATGTACTTGGTCACTTGTTAATTGTTATGCACTTGGTCCTACAGGTCGGTATTCCGTATTGAATTTTCGTATACCGACCGTGTTCGACATAATTCCGCTCGAATTGGTTCGTTTTCGAAATTCTCGATATTCCGTAAGTTCGCGTTCGTTTTCGTGTCCGGCTTTACCGCTTTCGCTTTCGTTTTCGTATTCAAATGTAGAAGTAGAAAACGGTTGAGGAGTTTTCCGACCGTTTCCGACCGTTTTCATCCCTAGTCAAGATGACTCAGGCTCGCGAGGTGGAACGACAAATGCGGCTTGACCAAGAGCGTCGCGTGAGGGTGGACCAAATCCGTCTGAAGGGCAAGGAGGATGAGCTGCAAAGGAGGCGGGAGCAGTTAAGTCTGCGTGAAGATGCCATCAAGCGTCAGGAGGAGGAGCTTCAAGCTCGGGAGGCAGCTCTCAAGACCAAGAGTGACAGGAAGAAGGATGCAGCGGAGCCATCTTCAGGGCGTGACAAAAAGGGAAAACAACCACGCTATACCCAATAGACAAAATGTAATAGACCCAGCAAGTTATTTTTCCCTAAGGCATGCATGTTAGGACTAGTGGTGGAATTCTGAACATTAGAAGTACAAAGTTGCACACATGCCACATGCCTGCCATGTCAAAATATCACTCACCTTCGAAATATCACTTACCACTATATGCATCGATATTTCTACGCTCAATCCTTCGGCAAAAAAATTTAGCTTAATTTGGTTTGCATGTCCAACCTGCAATGAACATAAATTTTTATTACGACTTCATCAGATTCGTTCCCATATTACAACTACAAAATTACCAAACCTTGCAAAAACCACGGGAATTGCAAACCCTTAAAACATATCAAACCTTAAAAGACACTTACCATTTTATATATCGACCGTTCTACGCACAATCGTTCCTAAAAAAAATTACCATATTTTTTTATGCATCTACAACGAGCCAATCAACATAAACTTGTTTTACAATTTTTTCAAATTGTTTTGTAATTCACAACTACAAAATTAACAAAACTTATAATCATTACAGTTCAAATTAACAAAATACAACTAGTAATTCTTTTTGCGACAACGTAAAGCCTGATCGGTGCAAAGCCTAGACGCCGAGTGTCTGCAGACGTGGCAGGGAGCTCGGCGCCACGATCTACGGCTCCGAGCTCGGCGCCACGACCCACGGCTCCGAGCTCGGCGCCACGACCCACGGCGCCGAGGTGCTGCCACGTCAGCGCCACGCAGGCCACCAGGCTGGAGTGGGCCTGCGACCTCGGAGTCATGGACCACGGCGCCGAGACGTGTTACCTCGGCGCCGTGGGTCACGGCTCCGACCCCCTAGGTCCAAAAACGGAATTAAAACCAGCAGGGGTCTAAATGTGAATATTTTTCAAAAAAAAGGCTTAAATACAAAAAATTCGGACGATGAATCACATCGTATCGCTTCTGAAAAAGAAACGATGAATCACATCGTATCGCTTCTAATACGTCAAGAACCGTTGTCCTCGGGACTGTCATGACAACACGATGAGCCAAACAAGCGCACCTCGTTTCTCCCTACACGTTGCGGCTGCCTCCTGCTGCCTGTAGCTGCACACGTCGCCGAACCCACTCAACTTTGTCCGGACTAGAAGGGCCACCAAATATTCTGTACGGGATACTGACGATGAATCGGGGTTAGGTACGGCAGATCGTGGTCTGCCAGATAGGCCAGCTCATATCTTTATAGAAAAACAGCCAAGATCATACTATATTGTACCAATCGCAATATGGTATTAAGGGTGGATTATTTCGGAATAACATCCCGCTCATTTTAGTTTGAACTTCTGATTTCTGACTTATTTTTTACTATTTATAAATTTTATTTTTTTTCTGAACTTTTGTCTTTTTTACTGGTTCTTTTTTCCCGTATTCGTTTGTGTTGTCTGTGATGAGCTAACATATTTTCTATTTTTAAATTTTTTAAATTTAATTACGCCAAATAAGCCATCTTCAGCTGCAGTGTAATTTCAGCTAACTACAGTGCAATTTCAGCCATAAACCACTATTTTTCAGCCCAACCGAGCGGGGCCTAAGATTTATAGCTGTGTTTTTGAATTCTAATTTGTTTGTTAGAGATAGTACACAAAGAAAAATATTCACATACGATTTTGACAGTACAGCTGAACTTGGTACAGTTTGTACTACAATTTACCTGTAGACACCGCCTTAAAAAACACACTGTTTAACGGCGAGTTACTATAGAAATAAAAACAAAAGTCTAAACATAAGCCCAAAAGAACTGAGCCTAACTCGTCGTGGTGTACTCTACCGAGTGGTTGTATAATTGGTGACCTAAAGTGGTTTTGCTTAGATTATTCTGTCTTTGAACAGTTTCGCCGTTCATTGGTTTGTGAGACCCCAACTTTCGAGTGCTAACTCAATACATCTGCAATTCAGTTGTGTTCTTCCTTGTTCTTGCCTGTGTTCTTCGATTCGCAGGCGAGGATTAGCCTCCTTGGCGAGGTCAACCGGGCTGCGCAAGGTTGATAACCTGAGGAGACGTGGTGCTGCGATTGCGGGGTTCGGAACGTGTTGTTTGGAAGCTAGAAGCCGGATCGATTTGTGTCGCGCCTCCACCAAATCGAACATATCCAGAACCTGTTGGAAGATCGGGACCCCCGTTCCTATCAAGTGGTAATCAGAGCTTCAGGTGTTCCGTCAGGTTCGAGTTTACCCTACCTTTGTTGTTTTCAGTTTCATCCTAGAGTCCAAGAAAAAGCCCTACAAAAAAAGTTGTAGTCATAGGTTGTTTCCTGTCCCAGATCTCGTTTAGCCTTTTGCACAATTTGATTTCAGAGTCCGTAGTGTTGAGTTTGTGTCCTTAGTCGAGTTGTGTTGCTGGTTTAGATCGTGTTTTGTTTCGGGTTGTCTTGCTTTCGCTACCTCCCATACAAACCTGTAACATCATGAAATTTTGGAATTTGAAAACGTGAAGTTTTTGAATTATTTTACAATATATTTCTCTTGAGATTTGAATCTTCTTTGGGGTTTCTTAAATTGTGGTTGAGGTTTCAAGAATTAATGTCATGAAAAATAAAACTAATCTTAGTAAGACCATAAAAGATATATGCAAATGATAGAAACCCAAACATTCTAAATTAAAATATGAAAGTGTGGTCCACAAAAGGGAGGAAGAAACTTGAATTAAAATATAAGAATTTAAATTGGAAAAAAAATATTATAAAGGGTGGCAAAAATAACTAGAACCAATACAAGTATGTATACAAAGGGCCTAGAAAGATGAACAAGACATAAAATGTATTTATACAAAAAATATATATGGGCATGAAGGAAATATAAACATGTATATACAATGAATGTGCAAATAAATAAATAAATATATATGTATATATATAAACAATATATATATATATCTGTATACGCATATACACACAATAAAAAAAAGAAGCGGGGTCAGACCGGCCGAACGGCTCGGCCGTCAGCCAACCCCACCCCGCGCCCGCACTCCTTCCCCTTTTTCTCCCCTGCGCGCACGCCCGCTTCCTCCTTTCTTTTTCACTTCTTCCTCCTCCCTTATGTGGCCATGAGCCCTCCGCGTCACCTTCTTTAATCCTTGTGCTCCGCTTCCTCTGGCTTCGCAGCACGCTCACGACCATCATTACCGTGTGCTCGTCTCGTCTTGTCGCCCTGCCGCACTCTGTCGCCGCGCCGAGCCCTGCGCCTCCACCGAGCCCCGCGCCGGTCCTTGCCCATCGGACCCCCCGCGCCGGTCCTTGCCCATCGGACCTCCCCCATCACTCGGTTCCGCCCGTGAGCCTGCTGCAGCGCCTCCCCTCTCCACGCTATAAGTCACCCCGGTCTTCCATTGCTCTCGGTGCTTCTTCTCACTTCCCTGTTACCGCGTTGCGCACCAGCCACCACCGTGCCCGCGTGCGATTCCGGCCATCCGTTGAAGCTTCGACCAGGATGACCGTGTCATATCGCATCCCTGCTCCCCCTCTACTTCCTATCCGAACTAATTGGATTCTCATGCACAGGAGCTCGTATATCGCTGTTCTTCCCCAACCCCGGCCGTCGCCGCCTTCACGGCCGCCAATGCTCCATCGGGGCTTCTCCGGCCGATTCCTGCGCACTGGAGCTCCGCCATGGCGCCGCGAACCTCCTCCAGCTGCCGGTGGAGTTCCTCGTCGCCCGAGCCCTCCCCTCCATGTAAGCCTTCCCGCGCCGCCCACGGTTCTCGTCGTCGGCGCGCCTCGCCGTCTCTCCGACCGAGCTTCCACCGCTGGTGAGTTCCTCCTAGTCGACTCTCACTCGTGCTTCCCTGTCCCACTCTCCCCTCCACGCCGGCCGCCGCCACCCCCTTTCCACCCCCGCCGCCGGCCGCTTTCGGTGCCGCCAACCCCTCCTAGCACCGTCCCGAGCCGCGCCACCCCGTCCACCGGTTTCCCCACCTCCCCCACATTCCATTTGGCTAATCGCCGCCTTTCCCCTGGCCACCGCCCATCGCCGGCGACGATGCCGCCTGCGCTACGCCGGCATGCTCTGTTTCGGGCCTGATGTCCCGACTCACGTCTTCTACATTGAGTCGCCATTCCAGTCAGCACGGGCCAGCAGCCCAGCTGGTCATCCGAGCTATGCATCACACCACAGATCTCGTGTTCGAGTCCCCTCGGTGCACATTTTTGATTCATTTTTTTAGCACATTTTAATTAGAAAATAATTAGGAAATAAAACAGGGGAGCTGAGCTAATTGACTTGGGTATAAATAAAATCTATACATACGCCAGGACACAGGGTTATATGCATATTGATAGTTAAGTAGTTAGGAGAGTTAAAAATTTAATTCATGAGAGCTAATAAAAATTCCTTAAGATGTAAATAAGATTATTTAAAATTTAGCATTGGAATAATTACTATATAAGAATAATAGTGCCTTATTATTTAGTCTAAATCTACTTATTAGTTAAGGCTATTAATAAAGAAGATTTTGGTTAAGTGTCCGAATTTAATAGGAGTCCCAATTGAAAATACATCCAAGTTAAACCTAAGGGAAATAAAATTGATAACTATAAAAAAAATGAGGTTTTAAATTAAAAAGATTACCCTCAATTGTAATTAAAAGATATGCCCTAACATTTAACCTGCCGACATTAGATGGATCTCAATAGTAAATTTACTTAGATAATAAAGGTCGCTTCATAAAATTTAATAACCGATAGAGCGTGACCATAAACATTTAAATTAGAAGGTCTTAATAAAATCCTCGCCATTAGCACATCACCAATAAATAAATCTTAACGATGAATTTAGTGGAACGAAAATTGGGTATATCAAGCTCGGTCCTAAGTAAATAGAAGTTTAACTAAAACAGGCAAGATACTAATGCAGAGGATAAAGTAACAATGACAGTCGGTCCTCAAAGTATAACCAAATGAAATGTAATGTCAGTATATAGATGCTAAGGTATAGTAGCCCTAGGTCATCGGACATTGAGATAATCCCACAAACGAACCATCGGAAGAAACCCATAATATTATGACCAATAGCAGTAGATGAGTAGCAAATAAGAATATACTAAGGGTTCCTATTAAACATCAATGAGTTAGGTAAATATGCACGTGCGACACTGAATCGTTAAAATTTACTATTAGGGTACACCTTGAATAATTAGTAAATAGAATCCCGTAAAATACCACAGCCTAGACTGCTAGGAATATAGGCTCTAAAGATTGATCTAATAAACCAAACACATATGTCTGCCCGTAAGTCTAACCTAGTTCATGGAACTTCCTGGATAAATATAAAAATAATAAAAGAAACTGCTAATAAAAGACCGAGTCATCGTTTTCTACCACTGGCCTTGCCTCAAATCACCCAAATCACCCCTTTAACCCATAATAAAACTAAATTGATTTTATTCGGATTTATTTGGATCTTTTAAGTTATTTGTCTTTATTTGGATTCAGTCGTTTGTCGTGTAATTAGAAATTGGGACTCGTGAAGATTCAATGGATCCAGCGAGGTTAAGCTCGAAATGAAGATAGAGACCGGAAGCTCAAAAGAAAGCAATGTGTGAGCTCAAGACCACGGTAAACCGCGCCAGGCGAGTCAATACTTTGATCATGTTGAACCTACATTTTCTGCAAATTACTTTTGTTTAAATTATCAAATTGCATGCTGTTATTTTATATGCAAATACATGTTTAATTTAGAATTCTAGTTAAATGCCTATTATCTAACTTGATTAATATTGCCACTCCTTTGGAATATTTGAACATGAGAACCTTGTTGCCCTAACAGAAATTATAATAGTAGCCTTTTGAAAATAAGTCCGTAATTATATGCCATGCTTAGTATTGCTTAGATACTCATGGGTGCAAGAGCGCCCAAGCATCACTTTTAATCCCGAGGAAAATTGGTTGGGCAGTCATGGTGGTAATGACTGGAGTATGTTGGATATGGTTATTTTATGCTCCCAAAAATCTCAAATTGCTTATTTATCTGGGCGGATGGTTCGGGGGTATGGTGCAGGTGTGCACGAGAGTGTGGTTTGTGGTAGAACCGCCCAGATAACCCTAAGGACTGAATCTTGTCATGACCTCCTATGTAAAACAAGTACAACCACAAGTCTGTAAAGTACAACTTGGCTTAGTAGATTTACCGGACCCCGAAAGTCATCGTCATAGGTGGAGGAGGTGAGGTAGTGCAAGTGGCAGTCAGTGTGACGGCTTGAATGGGGCATCCGAGGAGGGTGAAGTTCTGCTGTGGCGTGCTAACAGTGTGGGTAGCCAGCTGCTAGGCGTTCAGAAGGAGAACATCCCGCACAACCTATGAGACCTGCCGCAAGCGGGCCAAGCTCATAGGGGTGAGATGATGGAAGGGGCGAGGTACTTTGAACGGTGACTGTGATGGTTTGCTCAACCGCACGTCTAAGGAATCGTGTGGGGCAACGAGTAAACTGTCTCTTGTGGGTAAAGTGTGCAAACTCTGCAGAGTCAAAACTATTCAAATAGCCGTGCCCACGGTCAAGGGCGGACATGGGAACTTAACCAGATATAGTTCTATTTCAAAAACTTTGTGAATGGGAATGGTAAAGTGGAGGGCAGAGAAAGGCCCTGATTTGAGTTGTCCTGGGTGTCGTCCCAGTGGTAAGTTAAGCGGCTATAACGCTGAAAGGTGTTATACGGTGTGATGCCATATGTATGGCAACATTATGGTGTTATTAGGCATATGGTGTGATGCCATATGTATGGAAAATCATGTTAATATTCCTTGAACATTATGTTTTGTGCCAAAGCTGCTAGGTCTCAGGAAATTTTATGTATTGTATTTCAAATAGTGGCATTTCTATTCTTACAAAATAAAATGTGGGTGGAATAAACAGGGTCATGAGTAAAGGAGATGGAAGTTTGTGGTAAAAACATACAGATATTGGTGGACTCAGGTCGATTATAAAAAGGAAATGATAGTGTGGGATCTGGGAGAAGTAATTTGGTGGAGTATAAATGAGTATATAGGTTAGATAGATGATTTAAATGATTTTTGGAGTATTAGGGATGCAAAGGTAATTGCGGGATTACAACACCGATAACTAATATAAATTCTTGGAAGATGATGGCAGTAATGGGATTAACAGGATTGGATCAAATACTAGATGGATGAATTAAATTTCTAGGAATATTGGAGGAATGATAACAATTATTGGATTATAATCTTGATCAATGATATTCTTGGTGGATGTATCCTAGCGAGTCGTAGACTTAATCATTGATATTCTTGGTGGATGTATACTAGTGAGTCGTAGACTTGATCATTAATATTCTTGGGGATGTATACTAGTGAGTTAGTTAGAAATAGATAGTAGAAAATAAGATTAATTATTGGGAGAACAAATTATGGTTTTGGATCAATAACAAAAGGATTGAATTATTAGGAAGTCCCGATACGAAGGATTTCGGTGGATTTAAAAGCAATTATGTTGGATAGTCATTAGAATTTAGAAATGAAGAGTTGATGATTAGCAACCACAAGATTGGATTTTAGAATGCAAAAGATATTGGTGGATCTAAATAAAGGATGACTCTCACTGCTTGGAGTCTTAGGCAGCAATGAGGGCATGATTGGTGGATTATATAAATGATGATATTCGCTGTTTGGAGTTTTAGACTGCAACCAATACAGAAAGAATATGATCGGTGGATTGAATAGAGGATGACACATGTTGTTGGGAGTTTAGAGAGCACTCAATAAAGGAAGTGTAATTTCGGTGGATTAAGTCAATTATGGCAATCGCTGTTGGGAGTCTTAGACAGCAGTTAAAAAAGAGCGTGAGTCTTTGGTGGATTAATTCAATGATGTCATTTGCGGTGAGGAGTCTTTAGATCACAAAAACAACAATATGGTATAATAATAGAAATGCTACTAGCCGCGTTTTATGGCGAATGAAACAACCCGAGCCTCTCCTTTGTTAAGACATGCATACTATTTATTTGCATTCTGTGTATTGGCTCGCGGAGCACAGGGTTGGAGTGCTCACACTCGCTTTTGCGACAAAATTCAGAATCAGGAATCAAATCACCTCGTCTCAGCAACAAGATTGGACAAGTTGGCCGAGAAGATGAAGATGTCAAGGGCTAGGTCGCGAACCTCCAGTTGGCTGCCTGTGGGCATGTCCTGAAGGTCCCACCTGTGTGCTTCATTTCGCTGCTGCAATTTATTGATTTCGGCCTAATCGGCCCATGAGTAAGTCTATTAATTTACTTTAGCTTCCGCATGATATGAAATTTGATATCCATTACTGTAACTGTGAGCACTATCTACTGATCCAGGGAATAGTGCGGTGGAATCGCAGAGGAATCCGGATTGAAAAATCTGGGTGCCTAACAAAACCCTAGCCGTCAACTTTTGTTTTCCCACCCATATCCCGCCCTCTGTTTTTGAGTCATCCATCGCGTCTCGTGATCACCCAGCACCATCCCCCACCTTTCCCCGAGCTTTCGCCCCCAATTTCCACCAATTTCCTCCGCCCGATTTCGTTTCGGCCTCCACAGCAACCATAACTCGGAGGCCCTCCTTCAAACGGCCGTAACTTTCTCATACGGACTCGAAATCAGGCGAATTTTTTTTCAAATTGGGTGAAATTGAATTGTGCATCCGAAACTCCCCAGCTTTGCTGGATTTGGCGAATTTATTTTGCCCAAATTCGGCCTAAAAAGTTCAGTACTCGAGCTCCGAAATTTCATCACAGAATTTACAGCATATTCATCATTTTCTGTAGGCCACACCTTACATCAGATTGAGGTGAAACTTTGTGTGGTTCCTCTTTCTGTGCTCTGCTTTATGAAAAAAAAAAGAAAAAAGGAAAAAAAATAAAAATTTCGTCACCTAGGGTTATAGTGCTGAGAGTGCTATCCGTGACAAGAAAAACAACTGTGACAGAGCACAGTTTTAGGTGACAGAGCTTCATTTGTTTTGTGCTTATGCTGAATTAAGTTTCTCATTGCCTGGCCATCTTTGTTGCTGTCTTTGCTTTACTATTCTGGTCTTGACTCCTTGTTCATCATATCATAACTGATTTAGGACACATTTAGACCAGCAACTAGGACCAGTGCTTTGGACATTTATTCAGCATCACTATCTGTCATTGATTTGTGTTCCACTAACATATTTGGCCTGCCAAGCTCCATATACCTACTTCCGGATAGCACAGGTTTTTACCCTTGCAATCGCCGTATCACACTCTCCAGGTATCCTTTGCCTTGCTTTGGTAAGAACACTTGTAAGAGCTTGGTAAACCACTTCCTTTGCGGGTTCCCACTGCCCTTACTTTGTAGTTGATAGGGATAATCCTTTTGTTTTCCCTGTGTTTCCACTAACCATGGCAGGAGACGAAGGGGACGGGACATCGGGCGATTTCAACGAGTGTGTTAGTCGCGCCCAGCTACAAGCTGTGCTCGACAAACAAAATGCTTCACTCACTGATCTCGGCGCGAGAATGGACACCATCGTCGCTGCCATTGCCCAGTTGAACACCACGGAAGGCATTGAGCGCGTGGAGCGGCAGATGGCTGATCTCACTGGTCGGATGGACACATTGGAGGCACACTCAGGCCTCGCTAGGCGAGCCAGAGTTGGTGCAAGCTAGAATTGCCATAGCTTATGGTTAGAGCAATAGGAAAGGGCCCAACAGAGAGAACAGTCAGGATAACAAGCGAGAAGCCCAGTTGGCAGGCGGCAGGAGCAGCGAGAAAGTGCTTGTTTAGTAGGCCAATAGCCCTGTGAACCAAGCGAGGCACTCGACGAAAGGGAAGCACACTGAGCAAGTATGAGAAATTGGCCCACAGAGCTTTACAAAAGAAAAGCAAGGACCACTACAGGAGGTCAAACCACGGATCAGAGGTAGTAGAACGTGATTCGCACTAGTCAATTTGGGATTAAACAATAGGGGACCATAGCACGAACCTTTTTTAAAGACAATCTCAGTAGATCCTCCACATGCTAGGCATACCATAGTTCTTCTGTGCGTCTTTATCGTGGCAGAAATAGAACAAGAGGGAAAGACTCGGCTAACTTGCCTAGGGCTCGAGGGCGAGCCATATGAGAGTGAGTCAAATTCTGTTTACGTTCTCGATTTGGTTCGGGCCCCTCTAGATCTTTTGCATATAAGGGAAGGGGGAAGGAGTCTAAATCTATGGACATTAATGAACCACCATTGATGGACGGTGCACATGAAATGATCAATTTGACTCGATGGTCTGGTGCTAATAGAAGTCGCTTAGTCTCTGTCTAGTGCTAGGACAGGGCTTTTTTGTAGTAATAGTGGGCTTGGTGGGTCTCATGAGATTTCATCTATGCTGGCCATTGGAATCAAACGAGGGTTGAAGGACCATTCGATTCATTAAGGGGGATGACCCATTTGTAAGGCGAGGGAGGTGATGGACGACACCACCCAGCCTCCATTCTTTTGCATAGTTTGGAGGCCAGCCACAGTAGAGCTGTGGGGCATAACGGCACCCTTGCTTGGCGCCATTCTCGAACCTAGCAGCTGCTCCTATCACGTACCTCAAATCCGTCGCTCATATATAAGAAGGCCTATAAATTGTCTCATACAAAGAACCCACGTATCTAGAACACACTCATCCAACCACAACATAGCTGACATGATGAGTAGCTCAAGGTGTGGGAGGGGACAAATGGACACAGATTGAGTTTCAAGGTCGTGAACTTTACCTGGAAGACACACATCTACGATCCCCTGGACCTTGACCCCTTAAGCCCTGATTTACCGCTCGAACTTAGGGAGACATACACTCCTAGAAATCCCCTTTACAACTACCCATATGCCCCCAAGCCTTGGCCGCCATACAAGCACAAACTTGACACGGTGGTCCAGGTTTCCGATGATGTGGAGAATCTATAATGTTTTCGCTACCCTCTATTTATGGTAAACAGTTCATTTTCTATCTATACTTTCATGCATGCATCACTTATAATCACCTCATCTTCCTTGCAGACCGCATATTGAAAGTTCATTGAGTGTATCGATCAACCGTATTCAATACCTGCCTAGACTCGAGGCTCACAAGCTGCTCGAGTTTAACTCGCTCTAGGCTTGATTCAAGCTCGGCTCAAGCTTCAATGAGCCGAGCTTGATCCCGAGCGTGCGATCTTCAACGAGCCAGCCTGCACCCCTAAGTCTTTCTCTTTCATATTTGTTCAAATTAAGATATACATGCTATTATATTGTGAGTTGCGATAATTTTTTATTCTAACTTATTGAATATTACTATATGTTAATTCTTATCAAGCTTAATCAAACCTAAACTTTTCTTCTTATTATTAAAAATTAATATATATTAAATTATCAATTATTATCGGGAGCCGCCTCGAACTTGAACAACTTTACTTGAACTGAGACAAGCTCCTACCTCAGACCAGCTCGACGTCCACCCACGCGCGCGCGCACGTAAAAGCGCAGGCGCACGGCAGGTCACGTCGCCTCTTTCCAAGCCGTGCCTTGGACGCTTCGCCCTGGCTGTCCCCGTCGGCCGCCATCGTCTTCGCCACTTCTCCCTTGTCTCCACTGCTCCATATCCGCTTGCCTCCGCCCTCGTCTGATTTGACCCCGACTTGCCTCAAAATAGCAGTATAAGTATACTAAACCCGAGTGCTCCCATCCAGGGCTACAAGCCTGCAACTACAAGGCGCCCTGCTCTTGGAAATTCCAGTCGGTCGCGTCGTGTCTGCGTCTGCGGTCGGTTTAAGTGGCGGCGGGGGCTACTCGTCAGTGCCGCAGCAACTGAATCCTCGGGGGATTGGGATTCGCCGCCCGTGGAGTGGCGGCCGGTGTGAGCTCACTTCCTCTCCATGGCCCTTGTTCACTTTTTCGTCTCCTGATTTGATGCTAATTGGCGCGATTTGCTGGATCAGGAAGTTGGTTACGCGGTTATGTTAGGGTTTGTGCGTAATTGATGCGGATTTGTTTTTGATGTTGTGCTTCCGTGAGGGAGATGCCTGTTAAGTTGTACTGTTGGCTGAGCTTAGCTTGCATCCTGCCCAAGACTGTTGGACTGTGCTACTCTTGCTTGTTTGGTGAGAGAATGGATGGACTTGTTGCTTTGTTGTGGCGTTGCTTGTGGAATTTGATGTAGTTAGAGCGTTGAGGGGGTTGCTTGCCTGTTGGGTGATGTTGCTCTGGCCGTTTTAAGCAGTGTCCTCTCGAAGAGGATTTGTAGTGCAGGGCGTGTGCTTAGGCCTAAATGATGCAATTGCAGTACGTTCTTCCCCCATCTGTTTGGCTGGCATGCTCTTGTGCCATGATAAGATGGACAACATAAATTTCTTGATGCCCAATAGGTCTTGTTCATACTATGTTCATGTAGAGGAACACAATGAAATAGTATTGCTACTGTTACTGTTTTGCAGAGAAAAAAATGTCATGCTCCCGTTTCGTTACCTGCTTGTATAGTTTACGCCTCTTCCTTTGCATCATTATGCTATAATGTTTGGCGATTTTTTAATAGTCTTTCTTCTCTTTTGCAGTGTGTAGTTAATTCATCATTTTCGCGAGATTTTGGACTTGCATGAGTTGATTAACAGGTCCATTCCCTTGTTCCTGATGGAGGCATCATCTTGCTTGCGCTACCAAGTTTCTGGTTTTGGTTCACCCAGGATATGGCTATGTCTTCTTCTAGTTCTTGTTCTTCAGAATTGCAGCCAGGCACTATCAGACTCTCCTTATTTGGTCGGCATGGGGAGCTATGACATTACGGGGCCTGCAGCAGATGTTAACATGATGGGATATGCAAATGCTGAGCAGATTGCATCAGGGATTCACTTCAGGCTAAAGTCACGTGCGTTTATTGTTGCTGAGCCTAATGGAAAGCGTGTTGTGTTTGTGAATCTTGATGCTTGCATGGCATCACAACTTGTGACTATAAAGGTGCTCGAAAGGCTAAAAGCAAGGTAAGAGTCAATTCGCTTGAATGTAATTATCAGAAAATCCTTACATGCTCGTTGCAACTGCGTGTCTGATGTCTGCTCATAGATTGTGTATAAGTTAGCATGATCCATCATCCTTTGCACATTTATCTTTCCCAAGATGTTTACTCATTATCAAGTTATTCATTATACCTAGCTTATTTTCTTGATTGTTTTTAACCATCATTAACTCATAGCTGTCTTCCTGTGTATTAAAGACTATTCAATTGAGACACTGCCTCTGAAAATCCTTAGCCATTTTGCAATGCACAAAGTACAGCAGGGTCCAGATGCACCCAGCAACATAATCTTGTTGAATCTGCTTTGCCTTTTTTTACTTGGGTTCTGCCTTGCATGTTCATGAAGTTTGAGTTGACTATGCAAACCTCAATTTGGCAGGTATGGTGACCTCTATAACGAGAACAATGTGGCTATCAGTGGCATCCATACTCATGCTGGGCCTGGAGGTTATCTGCAGTATGTGGTTTATATTGTCACTTCTCTTGGGTTTGTTCGCCAATCATTTGATGTAGTTGTCAATGGCATTGAGCAAAGCGTTGTTGAAGCTCATAACAATCTCCGTCCTGGGAAAATCTTTGTGAATAAAGGTATATGTTTTTTGCATTTCTTGAGACTAGCTAGGTTTTTCCATACGCCGTTGGAACTGACCTCGCATCTATCTAACTAAAAATCATTTGTTGGTATTATTTGTGATTTCCCCCCATCTCATTCTAAATATAAATGGCATTAGTTTTAACTTTTAAGTAGGCCTTGAAATGTTATTACTTGAAGTCTGGTTGAATTATTTCTTTGTGACCATTCAGAAAGCTTTATAATAAACAATGTCTAATTTTCGATGCTCTACTCCGTATATGATGCCTGCTAAAATGAGATTTAGTTGCTGCAAAGACTTTGTTATCAACACTACAAAACTTGATTTTCAGGTGACCTCCTTGATGCTGGTGTGAATCGCAGCCCGAGTGCGTACCTAAATAACCCTGCTGACGAGAGAATAAAATATCAGTATAATGTTGATAAAGAAATGACCCTCGTCAAGTTTGTAGATGATCAACTGGGTGCAGTTGGAAGTTTTAATTGGTTTGCAACTCATGGGACATCAATGAGTCGCACAAATTCTTTGATTAGTGGTGATAACAAAGGAGCAGCTGCACGCTTCATGGAAGACTGGGCTGAACAAAATGACTTTCCAAAGCATGCGGCTCATACAAATTCTGATGATTTGGGATCTTTGCACAAGACAACTGGACTTCCGCGAAGAGTCTCTTCAATAATTCCTGAACCAAATGAGATAAGTATGTTCCATGCTTCTTTCCCTGTTTGGATAGTGTATTGAAATGAATCATGTTTGTCTCTGGCTAAACCTTCACTTTTTTCCAATTGCTTTTGTCAGCTGATGACTTAATACAATTGGCATCATCCTACGAGGCCTCAGGCGGCAGACGGTTGGCAGGTTCAAGTATCACCAGGCGCATTAGAAGTAGTCAAGAAAACCAAGCTAAATTTGTTTCTGCATTTTGCCAGTCAAATTGTGGAGATGTTAGTCCAAATGTCCTGGGAACATTTTGCATAGACACCCATCTTCCTTGCGACTTCAATCACAGCACATGTAATGGGAAGAATGAACTGTGCTACGGACGAGGCCCAGGGTATTCACCATGCCTGACAAGTTAACAACCTTTCTTGCACATTTGCAATAACTAATTATAAATGAGGTTTTCAAATGTTGCTGTCTTGCAGATATCCTGATGAGTTTGAAAGTACCCGCATAATTGGGAATAGGCAATTTCTCAAGGCTGTAGATCTCTTTAATTCAGCTTCTGAAGAAATACAAGGCAAAATTGACTATCGGCACACTTATTTAGATTTCTCACAGCTCGAAGTTACTGTTTCTACAAGTACAGGAGGTCAGCAAGTGGTCAAAACATGCCCAGCAGCCATGGGGTTTGCCTTTGCTGCTGGAACCACAGATGGCCCTGGAGCTTTTGATTTCAAACAAGGAGATGTCAAGGTTGAATATATCAACGAAATACTTACTTCACAATTTTAGATAATGTACTCACTGGTTGCTACCACCTCTTATCAGGGAAACCTTTTCTGGAAATTAGTAAGGAACTTCTTAAAGTCACCAGGGAAGGAGCAAGTTGAGTGTCAAGCTCCAAAACCAATATTGCTAGACACTGGTGAAATGAAGGAACCATATGATTGGGCGGTATGACTTCATTTTTTCAATAATCATATACAGGCTTACAAGTAGTTTTCTCTGGAAATGTCTTATTACACTCGGTACCAAGGTCACCATTAATAAGGAGCAACCATTTCTGCATCAAATCAGGACTGCATAGGCTTATATAACATAATTCTCTGAATGGCACATTCCTTAATTTTATGTTGAACTAATTTGAAATTTTTCACAAGAGTTGCTTAGTTTCAGAGCTTAAATCATAGCCAATATCAAGTTACCAACACATTTATGGCCAACACATTTTTTGTGGTAGAGGTGATGAGATCAAATGGGTTGTCTTGTCACTTGTGAACCATAGGCCACTTGTCGTGAGTAAGCTCCATGATATGTCAACCAAGATCTCTAACTAGAAACCAACTTACTGAATTTACACATATTTTTGTGTGTGTTAGTCCTGTATTGACTTGTGTAGTCTTGTGCAGCCTGCAATACTTCCCATTCAGATAATAAGAATTGGCCAGCTGGTTATCTTGTGTGTTCCTGGAGGTATAGTCCCAATCGTTCACTCCTTGGATATCTGCCAAGCTAGAAGTTCATGTGATATCTTAATCTATTGACATGCGTTATGACTTCCCATGCTCATGTCATGCAATGTTTGATTTCTCTCCCCCCAACCCCCCAAAACCCCACCCAACAACAACAACCCTAAATTTCATGGTTATATTTTGCTACAGAGTTCACGACAATGGCCGGTAGGCGGCTACGTGATGCTGTCAAAAATGTACTTACAAGTGGCAGCAATGGCGAATTTAATAACAATATTCATGTTGTTCTTGCGGGGCTGACAAACACGTATTCTCAGTACATTACGACTTTTGAAGAATACCAGATCCAAAGATACGAGGTGTGTATATTCCGAGGGCATCTTTCTTTCAGTTGAGAACAAAATATGAAATGGATTTAAGAAAATAGCTTCATGTTCCTTGCACAGTTTATTTGTGGTTATGTACATAGATATTTTAAACTGCATTCCCAGGTTCCTTTCAGCATTCATCCTATGTCAGATTTACACCAATAGCTTGAAATTAAGACTTTTTGTTGTCATTTTTTTCACATCCCTTCTCAATCTAGAAATATCAGAATATTAGGCCTGCATATCAGGGTCCTAATCCATTTGTTTGCAAGCCTGCATTAAAATTTAGTATCCTATTTCAAATATGTCCCTGAGATGTCTTGCAATACCAGTTCTTTCAACCACATCCATTTCGCATGGTGCAAACAAAAGAGAGAGAAAAAAACATGTTTGTTTTGTTTTGACTTTGCACGATTACATCAGTTGGTTTTTATTGATGTGTCGTAGCTGAGGATCTGATATTTCTTTAACCCGAATCTTCAATGGTCTTTCTGGCAAATATGTACAGTTGGATCACGCGGGATATGCATCGGTGCATTAACAATTTATTGGAATGAATACCTTTTCACAGGGAGCATCAACGTTGTATGGCCCCCACACCTTGAGTGCATACATTCAAGAGTTTGAGAAGCTTGCTACAGCCATGGTTGCAAACAAAGAGGTCCCAACAAATTTCCAACCTCCTGATCTCTTGGACAAGCAAATTGGACTACTCCCAGGTGTTGTGTTTGACTCGACTCCCCCTGGTGTCAAGTTTGGAGATGTCAGCTCGGATGTTCCTGCAAACTCAACCTTCAATAAGGGCAGTACTGTGAACGCTACATTTCATTCAGCATGTCCAAGGAATGACCTCCTTACTGATGGTACCTTCTCACTCGTTGAGAAGCTAGATGGCAGCAATTGGATTCCTGTCTATGACGACGACGATTGGTCATTGCGTTTCAAGTGGTCAAGGCCTGCGAAGTTGAGTCCAAATAGTTTTGCTACGCTGGAGTGGACCATTCCTGAAGATGCTGCCTCAGGTGTCTACAGATTGAGGCATTTTGGTGCCTCTAAGCCATTATTGGGGTCCATCAAACATTTTACTGGGACCTCTCGCGCATTCGCGGTGCTTTAGGCAGTACACCGTTGCTATTGATGGCACACCTATCACAGTTTACACCAGCCACTTTTTTTTAGATTGAAAACCCGCCACTGCACCTACACGATTTCCTCCCTTGGTTTATAACTATATTGTCCATATATGTGAACATGGATCATATGATCTCTTGTGAGGCATAATGGCGGTAGATAACTCCATATGCGCTGATGTACGCACTGTCTTTGCATCTGTGTGAAGTACTATGATGAATAAGCGTGCTGCTAGAAGATTAGTAATCTGAACGATGCTAGTCGCTCAGATGTGAACTTTCCAGTGCCTGGGCCGTCAGAACGAGCCAAGCCATGCTGCCCTACGGGACGGAATGGAAACGCTCGTCTAGTCTTTCGAGTGCTGAAGATAGTCCACCCGGTCGAATGGCTGAGCACATTCAGAGCCCTTCCCCCGTCGAAGGTAACAACATGATGTAAAAGTGCACATTCTGTAGCGGCAAAGTAACCAGAAAATCCAGAAAAACCCAGCCAAATTTCAATTATCAAATTTTGAATTTAAAGCCAGTAACTGGAAAAACCAGCCGTTTACCACCCAAAAACCGGAGAAAAACCATTAAAAACCAAAAACCGGAGAAAAACCATTAAAAAACCAAGGAAACCGCTAAAAATTGGTTTTTCAAATTTGAAATTAGAAATTCCTAAAACATTCATGTCAAAAAGTATGAAATCAAGTACGAGAGGTAAATGCATCTTCCTAATGCATTCTATTAGGGTTAAACAATATAAATATCATTAGGAGAACTAACTTTTATATTTCAAATTTTAAATTTAAATTAAATAAAAATTTACTATATTTTATTCTATCGATAACCACCGATAGAACCGGTTACTGGCCAGTTACCGCTGGGTGTTTGAACCCTGGATGATAATATATGTCGTGGAACAAATAACAAAAATTGACCTCCAAACTCGCATGTTTCATACCTAAAATGAAATGTTCCACGTATTATTTTCTAATGTTCTAGTAGTGCATGGACGATGTTCTATTATGTTTTTTTAATTGATTAGGGAAACAAACTGGTTTAATGTCGAGTGTTTCTAAAGTTAGAACGAAACGTTTCACGCTTTAATTTCGAATGTTCTAGTAGTCAAACTAAACGTGCTCGTGGAACAATAAAATACTATTAGTAAAACAAATAAAACATGCGTGTGGAACTATTAAGACTACTAGTGGAATAAATCAAAGCTATTACTCTATTAGTGAAAAACACCGAATATACAAAAGTGGGATATTATTTCAAATATCTTGTAATAAGAAACGCAACGGTTCAAACGCCGAATATATGAAAGGGGGTCTTATTTCCAACTTCAGTTTTTAGGAGCACCTTCGTCAGCTATTTCGTCTTCTAGTGCGGCTGCAGTGGGCCAGGCCCATGTGGGCGGCGGCTGGTCACTAGCTTTCCCGCCGTAATAGTCTTCGGATGGGTTGGCCTAGCGAACTCTTAACTAACCGGAGTACCAGGCTCGTTTAAGCTTTCATTATGGCCCATCTACCGTACCACGTTGGAAAGCGCCTCCTTTAAGAAGCCTGGCCCACTTGTATTATCCCCACAAAATTTTTATACTTGATAGTAACTAGGTTAGTACTAGTGGCAATGAACTGGATAACTCTTTTAAAAAGGTGAACTGGAAATCGCTGACATATGCTGGTACGGGAGAAGGGACCCTATGCTCGTTCAGGATCTATTTGGAACATATGAACTAAATTTTGTAGAAATTTGCAGGGAATACTTCGATTCCTAACAGAATTTGGGAAAATTCTCCAAATGTGTGTTTGGTTTTCAGTCAGATAGAATTCACGGCGCACGATACTTAGGGGGTGAATTGTCAAGGCAACATATCATGTGCACAAGAGCTAATTGGTGAACATACGCACGGATTCATCCGGAGCCATCCGATCAGAAATGGCCGGCCCAAATCGCAGGTACCCCTCCGCCGCCTCCTATTTCGGATGCGCCCTTCACTAGAGGCTGCTCTGCACCCGAAAGCGCGCGAGAAGAGGCACACGGATGGTATCAGTTGCTATCTGTACTCAAGCCTATTTGTAGTCACTTTGGCATGTAATTTTATTTTATGAATCATATTGATGTATGTGAGAAGTGAGAACCATGTAATCATTTCTTTATGTCATGTTTTATTATCTCCTGGTATTATTTCATTTTTATGCATGATTTTCTTGCTAACTTGTTCGTCTCCAGATACAAGTAGCAACTAGCACCAACATGTTGCAAGTACTTGAGTGGTATGCTTGCTGCAGCTGTAGCTAGCAGCACAAGTAGAAGCTACCTGTTTTCTTGCAAATTCACACTGGTACTGTTCACAAATACAATGCTTTCAATAATTCATTTGAACCAATCTCGCACTTGTTTTCATTTCAATGATATGTGGCATGCCATGGTATTTTGTCAACGAAGTAATTTGAGGCCTGATACTGTTGCCATCCAACTTGAAATGGATCAGTGAAACAAAATCACATAAATGGCTTTGTACAAATTCACATACATGAGGCTCCAATGTACTTCTGGACCGAGTTTGTCCCATAATAAGACTGCAAGATTGATTTCATTCATACATCACATAACAAATTCAATTGACAATTTATCATAATTTAGCAAAAACAAAGCTGCATGCTTCCATTCAGACATGCAACAAAGAGACATAGTTGATATAACACAGTCATACATACATCCATGATGGAACTAACAAGAAAATATAGCTGATAGAATTACAGTGGAAATTTAGTTGCCAATCTTCCCAATACACGTTCCTAACAGCAGGAAATAAACGACAAACACAATTGATTTGTTTATCTGTGCCAATGAATTGTTTACATCAGCTACTTCTTGGATCAAGTTGGGCCAACAACTAATCATTGATATGGCAAACAACATCCTTGACAGCCCGTGCATTGCTCCACTTAAACACCAATTTCTGCAACTCTCTCCTTTTCCAGTAATCCCTTCTCCCTCAAAATAAGACATGTACCAATCTTTCAACATGTAATCATCACAACTGCCGGAATACATCTGCAACCAAATGAACCACAAATTGCCAGTAGAAGTAGAAAAAAACTCAAATTTCAGCATCCAAATCATGAGCACCTCACAATTAATCGTAGGCATGACCCAACAGTTGAAGACCCCGACGACTAGGAAGTGCACTTCGTGTGGGCCTTCTTCTCCATTCTGCGCGAGGTGGAAGCCGTAGATGAGGGTGACGACGCACCACAAGCTCGGCGGCCGAAACCTTAGCACGAGCTCAGTTGATTTAGGCGGCGGCTGAAATCCTACCACGATTTGCTCGAGTGATGGAGCGGGAAGAGGAGAGCGGCACAGGGATGGGGGCACCAAAATCCTAGCGCTAACTCGGCGATTTGGTCGGGAGAGGTGCAGGGGATCGTGCTTGGATTGGGATGACAGTGGGAGCGACGGGATGGAGAGGAGAGGCACGCGAAGGGCTTTCGAAAAAGTTGAGTTTTGGACATTTATAGAAATTCCAAATGTAGCCTTCTAAATCCAAAAGTTTCATTTTTAGCCCCCTTTTCCAACCGCGGGACTTCGGGATGTCGACGCATGTTAGTCGTGCGGTCACAGACTGCACGATTAACACTGTAGCTTAATTGTGCGGTCAGGAACCGCACGATTACACTGTAGCAAGAAATCGTGCGGTCCCGGACCGCACGATTAAGCCGCACGATATACAAAGCAGAAAAAAAACAGCCGTGCTACAGTGTAATAGACCGCACGACTAACACGTATCGGTGTTCCGGAGTCCCGCGTTCAGAAAGGAGGCTGAAAATTTAAATTTTTGGGCTTAGGGGGCTATATTTGGAATTTTTAGGGTACACAGTACTACATATGTCCAAAATTCGAAAAAGTTTCATAGCAGAACTGTGTAAGTCGACTCTACCTCTGATTTGGGCCGCACATATCTAATCGAACGGCTCCAGATGAATTTGTGCACATGTTCACTAATTAGCTCTTGTGCACCTGATATGCTGCCAATTGTTAGATCTGCACATTTATCCTTGTGCAATGATCCCTTTCCTGGGTAAATTAGCATCTTACTTGCAATCACAAATTCACACTCATACAAGCACACGAAACGCACGGATTGACTGGATTTAGCTTACAATCCAGTGACCAGTAGTACATCACTCGCGACCAAATAACAGTTCTGCTAAGGACTAATGATTGGGACCAATCATTGACCACCCCCCAAAGGCCAAAAAACCACTCCTGTAACTGTAACACATCCCAAAAAGAAAGAAAACGTTCATGTTTACCTCCCTCCAGAGGAGGAGGGAAAGGATGGAGCCATGGAAGCGTTGGAAGACACAGTGGGAAAGCAAAAGCGAAGGAGGACCCCCCCCCCCCCCCCCCCCCGCGGCACACACACAGAGTTCATTTTTCTAGGCTGAAGGTAAAATGCTGCCTCTTGTTCTTTCATGTGGAGAACAGAGGCACGGTTGCTGCCTTTACAAGCCATACAGCGTAGGTGCCATGGAGTAGCCGTGTAGCATTCCAAGGAATCTGTGAGCAATTTCTTGGCTTTGGGAAGACTAGATCCTCTTATCATCTCGATTCCAACCTTGTCCGTGATTTAGAAGCACGTTTGATATTTACAACTTGCCAATATTCTTGCCCGATGTGACGTCTGTTCATGCACCTCTGAAACCGCAAACTGGGTCTCCTTGGAACAAAGGTAAAATAGAGAGAATTTGTCGGCTTGAAATCTTATGGAAAATTTTCCTATGAGCCCCATGAGAATAAAGGAATGATCTCCTAAATCTCTATGAAATTCCTATAGAATAGCTCAATCCATAAGGATTTTGGAGGAAATCTAACATGCGGTCGAATCTCATGAAAATTTTCCTCTGTCTCTTTCTTCAAAATCTGTACTCTTTTTCTACGAAGCATCCAAACGATACACTTGAACAAATTCTATTCCAAAGGATTCAAAAGGATCCTTATTTTTCGATTTCTACTTTCCAAAGAGGTCCTAAACAAAAAACGTAGAACCAGACAGTTAGTTACACCAAGATGCATATCCAAGGAGGCTGCCTGTTGTTTGGTAACAGTAGCCGTCTGAAATTTGCGACCGTCGTGTCTTCCGGGTCCTGTCGAGGACGCGCAAAACGCAATTCATGCACGGTAGCAGGATTGCCTGGAACGCACGCATTCACGAATGAGACAACACTCGCGAGTCACGAGATTCATTCTCGGGCGTTTTATTTTCAGTCCTCCTCTAGAGATACGGGATTAGTATCCTCTGCCATTGTTAAAAGCAGCACCAAGAGAAACGTGTATGCTTTCGCCATCCGTTTGATGCAAAATCGACGGTTCAGATCAAATCGCACTGGGTGTTCTGCTGCCTGATTGAGCAGTAGCAGGGTTCCCCTGCCTCCTTGCAAACGCCGTGATGGCCATGTTATGTGCTCACTATTAGGATTTGGATAGGCTATATTATCATAGATTAAAATTTTCTATCACGTAAATCAGAAAATCATACAAGTAAAAAAATCATAGATCGTTACTATTAGATGAGCAGTACAACGGAAGTAGAGTTGAAATGGTTGGTTCAACGAAGCGTGCATTGGTACAATGGAAGTAGCTGATTGTCCTCTGGCCAACCGTCTCCTTCTTGCGATCGTCCCGATCAGCGTCATAGTCGCAGCAACATCTCTACCGAGATCCACATATCCAGAGATGGAATGCCGTGTGTCGGTGTGCTAACACCAACACGCACAACGGGGGTTATAAGAGGTGACAGCTAGAGTTTCGATGGGTATGTCTCGGGATGCCTCTCTCAACCTCCGCACTTCCCTTTATATAGTCTCCAATTCGGATTCTTATCCGATACGATCAGTTATCGTATCCAACTCGGAAAGTCTTAGATTGGACCTTTATAATTCCGACCCGTTAAGTGTGTGACTCTGTAGGTTCATGTATATTTGCCCATAGGCCAAAATTTTCTTTCTGGTCCATAAGTCGGTAGCGGTCCATAGAAATACATAATGACTCCTAAACATACATAAAAATCATATTGGACGAACCTATATAGCACTTGTGTACCGACCCCTTTGCCTTATGATACTAGATTGAACTCAATGCGAGAAATGTGCTATCCTATAATAGCTCGATCCTTCACTCAAATCTGTAGTGGATTACTCAGTTATGATTGACTCCTTAACCACATTCAGTATGACCATGCACTTTCTTAATCCAACCACATCAAGAGGCCCAAATATCTCTCCCGTTATATTGGTGAGGCAAATTCCATTTGGATCGCTTATATTTCTCCACATATTTCATAGTAAACTCGAAAGCTACCTTTATGACCACCCAGTTATATAGTAGTGTTTGGTAACTCCAAAGTAAACTATTACACATATAGAAAACCATGACTATCTTAGATCTAAAAAATCCTACATATACTATGTATGAGACCAACTGATAATACTTAAGAATATAACAATTCCTGTAGTATTTCATGGTAGGTCAATCCAACACCATATTCTTTAACATGTATCCACATTATTAATTTGATACATCTATATCCATGATTCGTGAAACATGATCATCGATCAATACATATGCTGATCTGTAAATTATAATTGTTCCGCATAATGACATAAGATCAAGGATAGAATAACATCAAAATATGAATAAAATAGTTCCTAGAATAAATTACATACTTGTTGATCAATATGAAAGATATTTATTTAATAGACAAAATAGCATATCATTAAAAATATCATAAATATAGAAGTAATATAATCGTCTCCATTATTATCTTTTAAGGCATACCAATAATACTCACAGTAAGTGCGTCTTGGACCAAAAGGCGGGAATTGATTGCCCAAGTACCCCTGTAGTCCTACTACAATTCTACAGCCCCTATCGAAACTGAGCAATGCCTTGCTCTCCAAGCAGTCAAGATTCGCAAAATCCTACGCATCACATTTCATCATTGCACCTGCAAGTTTCTATAGGGGATGCAATTCATCAGTAAAAGGCAAGGACAAATAAAAAAGCAAAAAACTTCCATTTCACATCATAAGATACTAAGAAAATTTTCCATGGTGGCTGTGGCCCCACATTGTGGCCTCAAGCCATCCACAACACAGTGCTCCGGTCAGGAGCCCCGTAGAGCCACCTAGGCTCGGATGTCACTGTGGAAGCGAGATGCTGTCTCGTAGGGTGTCAGAGTTGCCTGTAGAAGCTGTAGGTGCTTGGAGGAGAGAAGGTATGATCTTAGTGGAGAAAGGAAGAAAGAAAGAGCAGGGCACCTGTGACACGACAAGCGAGGTTGGCAGCGGCTGGAGCTGGGCGAGTGAGGTGTGGGTGCGGCAGTGGTGTAGGGAGGAAGATGCGGACAAAGAGGGAGGATTTGGGGTTGATGTGGAGGTCCTTGGAGGCAACACTGTCGACCACAAAGAAGGTCAGGTTGGCTAGTGCCATGGCATCATCCGGGCCACATGACACCCCGAACGCGACCGCTGCGAGCGATTGGAGGCGGTGCTGGAGGGGGGAAGATGCGGACAGAGAGGGAGGAGTTGGGGTCGATGTGGAGGTCCTTGGAGGCGACATATTGGCCGTAGAGAAGGCCGGGTTGGCCAGCGCTGTGGCCTCGTCCGGGCGGCAGGACACCCCAAAAGCAGCTGCGTTGTCGCCAGCCTTCGCGGCTATGGCGAGCGATTGGAGGCGGTGGTGTAGGAGCTTGAAAAGTACGTTGTAGATCTTCACGCTGACGCCCACACATGGCTTGCCACCCCCGCCCTTACCTAGATCCATGCATCACGCGATCGAATCCTTCCAATGCACCCGCCGCTTGAATTTGGGAATCCTAGTGCACTCTGGACAAGGGTGGTAGTGATGGTGCTCAAGGAGTGCGGTGGGAAGTGGTTGAGTGGGACCAACTGAGTAAAAAAAGGTAGAAAGCTAAACTATATAATTGAAGCTACCACTTCAAACCATCATACACTGTGAGAGAAAATTTTATGTGACGGTTTAAACTGATATGGTGGTATTCTCTCTCACAAGACCATCACCTTATGGTGGCCTCCAGTATGGATGCCCTCATATGCACGCTAGGTGCGGCAGGCAAAGCCGACGGAAAGCTCCTGTTTGGATTCACTGCTAATGTTGACGACAGTGCACGGCGTAAGTCACGTAGCTTTTGCAAATTTTGCTTAGTCTCACTGCTAATGTTGACGACAGTGCATGGCGTAAGTCACGTAGCTTTTGCAAACTTTGCTTAGTGCCCGCTCAGTTGGGTTGAAAAAATGTGGCTTATGGCTGAAATTGCATTATAGTTAGCTGAAATTACTCTGTAGCTGATAGTAGCTTATTTGGCATAATTAAATTTTTTAAAAAAATTAAAAATAGAAAAAACATTTTAGCTCATCACGGACAATGCAAAACGAATACGGAAAAAAAGAACCGGCAAAAAAGCTCAAAAAGCTAAAAAGTCAGAAAAAGATGAAATTTAGGAATAGTGAAAAATAACCCAGAAGCCATAAGCTTAATGTTGGAACTCACAAGGTGGCAAAGTACTCAATTTTTATGTGGCATACACACACATACATATGAAGCTTATGCTAACAAACTTCATTGCATCATGGCTTACATATATGGAGATAGTGCTACTCTCATCTGATTACATGGGGGTATTACAAGCTTTTATAGGTTGCTGAACGGCCTGAACCGACAAAGGGTTCAGATATTATGCACTACTACTAAACTGACTTGAAGTATATTAGTTTAACTTCCTACTGGCTACAACTAGCAGAACATGTTCAGCCAGTTTTGTTGACTGCCATTCAGTAGCCGTTGATAGCTAAAAAACTGGATTAATCTGGAGGTCTCCAGCCACTGCTACTTGTTATTCACAGTCAAATTGATAAGTTACAAAAATCTTCTGGCTTAAGTCGGTTAGTAATTTCCTCACATGGGATGTGTTCATACTTTAAGCTAAGTCAGCAATAGCTAGAAATCTCTCCAAACTCCATTGCTATAGGTGTGTTTGGTTGAGCTGTGGCTTCTGAAAAAGCTGCTATGAGCTGTGGGCTGTGGAAAAGCTGCTGTAGATTGTGGGCTGTAGAAAAGTTGTAAGCTGTTTGGTTCAAACAAGTATAAAACTTACCTCCTATCTCTATTTTCCTTGAAACAACTGTGAAACAGCTCTCTATTTTCACCATTTCAAAAAGCAGAAAGCCAAAAGCAGAGTCCAATGTGCTTTCAAAACTATACTACCCAAAAGTAGCTACTTCTGAAAAAGCAGCTTCTGGTTTCCACCCTTTTAGTTGTCTTTTGGCTTTTTGGAAGCAAAAGCAGCTCCTAAAAGCTCAACCAAAAGCACCCATAGTGTCTCATACTCTCATGATCCATCTAGAATTAACTAGTCAAGGCTAGTTTTATTCCTTAGCTTAGTAGAGCACTTAATAACTCTGAAAGCTTTAAATACACATTGCTATTTTTTAACACTTAAGCCAAAATAAACAGAACCTTATTTTCGCGACGGCTTTCCTGTCCTGTCCTAACCATGACGAGATTAAAGGCTTAAAAGCCAAGCAAAGGTCAGACTAAACAATGCTTTCTCCGAGCTCGTTTTTCCTCTCAGGGCGTCGTCAAAGCTAGCGTCGCGATCTTTGTCTCCCATGCCTCGCAAACAAACAGGTCATGGGTCGTGGTAATTGGTAAACGAAAGGAACAGCAACAAAAAAACACAGGCAGGGGCTGGGGAGAAAAAGGAAAGGCTGCTGCGACGGGAGGGCCATGGAGTGGCAGCGGGTGCTGGCGATAAACAAAGCCGAAAGAAATGGGCGCAGCGCGGTTCCCCGAGCGGCCGAGACCCCTCATCAGAATCATGCACAGATCTTTGTCTTCACCACCCACATCGTACGTACGCGCATCACTCATTGCTCGTCTTCGTCTCTCTTGCTAGCTCCACCGGCTCATCATGGCGCTGCAACGTGAAGGCCCCGAGCCTTTTTCGAGCTTTTCCGAGATCCCATTCCGTCCCCCTCTGCTTTGCACAAGCCAAGAACTAACCAGAACGCGTACTTCTTGCAAGCAGCGGAGATGTGACAATAGATGATACAGATTTGTGAAGCCATGGCATTCTGGCCATAGCAATTTTTTTTTTCAAATCCGGCACAAATCCAGCTCCTCCGTGACCGTGGCAGCTGCCGTGCTGTCTCACCGTGCCAATTTGGCAGGAGAGAAAGGAGCGCAGCAGGCGATGGGTAGCACCGGCCTACCGAGCTGGTGGAGCTCGGCAAGAGTTAGTGTCAAAACCACCAGCGTGGCAGACGAGCACTCGTTTGATGCCTGCCTAGTTGGGCTTAGATGATGTGGTTTTACAATCTGCCATGGTGAAGCTTTGCGACAGATAATATATATCACCTAACGCTATTACCATAATTATGAAAGAGACTAGATTTACAATTTTGTACACACAACTATCAGAATTTTAAAAAAGAACTGCTACTGGACCATTTTGTGCGATAGATTCCAGATTTGTAACATCTTATGCGTTGTACAGTTCAGGTCACTGGCTCACTCACTGACCGTCTTCTTGTTATGATGGAGCGATGAAGATGGAACGAGCCATCATGCACGGTAGAATGAGCATGTGCGAGGGTGCGATCGAGTCAAAGCAAAGAATGTTGGAGCGCCTAATTACATACAAGTCGTGCTGCAAGTCTCTTGTACATGGCAAACGGAAAGATGGAAAATGAACAAAACAGATCTAACAGACACAGCTCCACGCTTGTCCACGAGGGAGGTGGCTAAAGGAACCTAAAAGGAGCTCTTTTCCCACGCCTAAAACCACAAAAGAACTCTCTCATACACACAAATGAAGGTTAAAGATCTCTAGCTTGCTAAACCACCGCATGTTCTTGAAGCTTTAACAATTTGTACTTGAAGATTCCTCTTCTTTCCCTTCTTCCTTTCCGAAATTCAGAGCGAAGCTTTAACAATCGTCCTTGAAGATTCCTCTTCTTTCCCTTCCTTCCGAAATTCAGAGCGAGGCTTCGGTCTCGCTTCCTCCAGAACTGCGAAGCGAAATGGTAAGAGCATGCAAGTGCAAAAGTCCAGTCGACTACGCCGCCTCGGAAGTTACGTTCCTGGTTCACTCCGCGACCGCAGCAACGACAAGTCGCGCTCCGACACGGACGCTGCACAACGCGAGCCACGCGCATCAGAATTCTGTACTGCTTGGAGAAAATTAATGGAGGCAAGACCGCAAGAAACGAAACGGACGGGCGCGTTGAGGCGTGGGGGATACGTACCACGATGGAGGGACTCCTTGCAGTGCGCGATGGCGCTCGCGATGCCGTCCTGCTTCTCCAGGAGCGAGTCGTCCCGGCGTGGTGGTGGCGACTGAGCCGCGCGGGCCGCCGTCTGCGCCGCGGACGCCGAGCGGCTCTTCCGTAGCCGGAGATCCGTGGCCGCGGCGGCGCCGGGCACCACCCTCCGCAGCCGCCTCGAGATCTTGCTCAGGTACCGCCTGATCACGTCGCCCGAGGGCGCCCTCTTGGCACCCTCCTGGTCCGGCGATCCGTACCCGTACGCGGCGAAGAGCCTGGCCGAACGCGCGCTGTTGGAGCTCCGGGAGAAGCTGGTGCGGCCGCCGTAGAACGCGGCCTTGGCGGACCCGAAGCTGAGCGCGCGCAGCTTGCCGCGCCTGCTCGCGCCGCACCGCGCGGCAGCATCGTTCGGCTCGGAAGAGCAGAACTTAAGCGGCGGCGGCGCCGCCCATCCGCCGCCGCCAAAGAAGAGGCGCTCGTAGGACGGCGACGAGGAGCGGCTCCGCTGCAGTGAGACGACGAAGTCGACCTCGCCGGCGCACGAGTCCTCGGACTCGGAGCCCGACTCGCCGCTGGACGCGGGGGCGGAGCAGCATGACAGGTCGAGGTCGAAGAACGGGCCCTCGTCCTCGCCATAGTCGCACGGGGTGGCCGGCGCCGTCGCCGCCGCGGTGATCGTGGACACGGCGCGGCGGCGGAAACGTCGCGCTGCGAGAAGCCGGAGGACCTGCATGAGAGCGCGCCCGTGCTTGTGTGCCTCTGTGGGTGCGCGCTCTGCTCTGTCCGGGTGGGGTGGGGGCAGGTGAGCTCGGCGCTTGGGTGGTGGCTTTTAAACGGGGAAATTTTACTGTATAACGTAGTAATTGTTAAGAAACCTGGGCCTGGGCCGGCAGCCCAGGGCCCATGGTGGGCACCTCATTGTAGTCTATAAATAGAGAGCCATACCTCCTCATTATGTACACATGAATGAAAGCAATAAAGAAAGATCAGGAGTTCTCTCTATCTCTCTGTGTGTTCAATCTATTCTTCTGTGATTCTGTGATTGATTCGTTCTTGTTCTAAACAGAGGAATCGCTCGGACTGGTCGCCAGCGACGGTTTCTCAACACGTTATCAGCACGACTTCGCTCCGGTGAACGAGGTAATCATCGAAGCACAGATTGAATTTTCTAGATCGCTTTTGAATCTGTATTTTCTTTCGCGTTCTAGATTGAAATTCTACGGTGCAAATCCGCCCTAATCTACCGCGAGCAGACTTGAAGTCGCCGGCACAATGCCGATCGGTAGATTGTGAAACGGGGTAGATGTTGATTGCACTGTAGATTAGAAACGATGTAAATCCGCCCTAAATCTACCGCGAGCAGATCCGAAATCGCCGGCACAATGTCGATCGGTAGATTGCGAAAAAGGGGTAGATGTTGATTGCATCGTATATTAGAATCGAAAAAAAGGAGGAAATCTGTATGTTTTTGTTCTGTAATTGCATCTTCTCTGCACAGTCATTGCATAAAGTAAAGAGGTGGGGAACTTTTGGAACAGGCGGCTCTGTATGGCCGCCGCATGCAAGGCTGTCGCCGGTCGTCAGCTTACCACTGACTAGCACCACCCGGAGCAATAGCCGGCCATGGCCCAGCGCCCGAAGTGCTGGCTGCCGCCCCTGCACGGACGGCCGCCTAGCCCTGCATCGCTGCCATGCTTGCTGACACGCGCCTCCCAAGGTCGCCCGGCCCGAGGCCGAGCCCCCATGGCTGCCGCAGCTCGTGTTTGAAGCCGGCGCCTTGCGCCCGGATACCTGGCCCGCAGCCACCGCAACCAGCCGCCTTGGTACGCCGCCCCATCAACCTGGCTCCACTGCGCCCGCACGCGCACAGTCGCCCACCTTCGGCCCGCAGCCAAATCGGCCCCGCATGCCGCCGCACCGGCTGCCGGCCCAGAAGCCGGCTCTTCCTCTTCCGCATGCGCAGCTCGAGGTCCGCGCCCACGTCGCCGCTTGAATCGGCCGCTGCCCGAGTTGCCATGCCGCCCGGCCGCCTCGCGCCGATGGCTCCGGCCACCTAGCCGCTTGGCTCGTAGCCCCGGCCACCCGCACCACCTAGCCGCTGACCGCCGGCCGGCAACCTCCATCCACTCCGCTCGGGCCACCAACCCGCTCCTCGCCTCGCCCGCACGAGCCCACGCCCGGGCCTTGGCCACTGCTCGGATTTGAACCAGCGCCGCCGCCGCCATTAGGTGTGAACGGGGTAGGGTAAACCCTACCCCTTCCCCTCTTTTCTGAACCGGCCGTGGGCCATATGAGGCCGGCTGATGAATGGGCCGGAAGCAGGCCCAACCGGAGGGAGTGAAAAAAAAGGGGGGCCGTGGGGAGCGCCGGAAATTTCACAGAGAGCCCCCCGAAACGCTATGAAATACCGACAGGCCCTTGAATATTTAATTTAACTCCAGAATTTTGCAGAACAGGCCTCGTAATTCCGAAAATTGCGAATAAGCCCTCAAATTTACGAGCGGATCCAGAATTTTTCAGAAAACCCCCCTGTTAATCAGAAAATTGCGCGAATTTTTCTCTGAACTGGAAATTTGCGTAAAAACCCTCTGGAATTGCATAATTTGCTGAAATTTCATATTTTAGCATAAAAGGGCCTCGGGAATCCGAATTTTACATTATTTTTAGCTTTTGAAGCTTATTTATTTATGCCATTACTGTTTTATGTATTTTCTGTATTTATTTACTGTTTTGGTTAATTGTAATTGTTTAAATTGCTTTTAATCACTGGAATTAGCAGTAAAATTATAGAAAGTGCACAGAAAATTATGAAACATTGCGAGAATCTTTTGTACCATTTATTTACCTGCAGTGAATTATTCCATGCATGTCTACCTGCAGTAGACTTATACACATTTAGATGACTAGCATCACGAACTGGGAGTTCGAGGAGCTGGCCCAGCATGGCCAAAACTATCTGACGTAGACATCCGATGTCGATATTGTGCTTGGAGCCAGGAAGCTCCGCGCGGCTATTGGGATTAGCGGACTGAATGACGCCCAACCCAAATTTGAGGAGAATGATCAGGCATTTCATTTTCTCAGGCACCACCTCTGCCTCACTCTCAAGAATGAGTATATGGCGGAGAAAAGCGCGCTAGCACTCTGGACCGCACTCAAGAAGTGGTTTGAGAGGCTGAAGTACACCATTCTTTCTCAAGCAGAGCAGGAGTGGATCAGACTGAGGTTTGTCGACTTTAAGACGGTCGGGGAGTACAATTCTACCTTGCACAAGATTTGTACACCAATATAGAAAATTGAGAAAATCCTTCCACCCCAATGTAGCACAATCCGCACGCAACTATCGTCAAGATGGCTATGAGGAATACGCCGAATTGACTGATATGATGCAAGTTGCGGAGGCTCAGGACAAAGTTCTTCGTAAGAACTACGTCATTCAGCCACCTGGGAGCTCCGCTGGCCGTGAAGCCAACGCTGGGAGCTACAAGGTGCGAAAAGCTCTTAATGAGAGAAGGGGAAGGAAGGACAAGGCCGCAGCCAAAAAAGGCAAATCAGATGCTCCACGAGAGAATAAGACCAACAAGCCAAAACGGGATGGCAAAGGGCAGGATAAAGCCCACTTTGCATCGGCTGAGGGGGAGAGTTCGGAGTAGCTGCCTGCACTGGTGAAGGTTGAAACCATCACGATAGCAGCAACCCCTTTTGACCTAGAAGCAGCCGACGCTATGTTTTGTCTTGAAGAGAATGTCAACCCCGAGAAAATAGCAGAAGAAGTCTGATGCACTGAATGCATTTCGACTTTAATTGTCATTTATTTTGTGTGGAAGAATATGTTAGAATTTGCATGGATGGTACTTAAGAATTGTTATTTTCTCGTGATGGTTGGATGATATTTGAAGAATTCATTCATTTATTCAGTTTATGATGGCATGATATGTTCTGATATTGGAGTATTTTATCTATGTGTTGATTGTCTTCTCATGCATATTAATAAAATACCCTATATTAGAACACGTGTAGCGCCCTATGAAGGAAGTGTGCTTAGCCAGCAGCGGCACAACGCATATCATCTTAAGAGAGATTGAGTATTTTCAGTCGATTCGTAAGAGCACTGACAGCCTTACGACAATCGCCAGAAGTGATGCATGTATAACTGGTTCGGGAAGAGCCACAATGGGCACAACTTTGGTCATTGAAGAAGCCTTATTGTACCCAGAATCGGCTAGAACTCTCCTAAGTTTTAAGAATATTCGCGCAAATGGTTTCCACGTTGAGACTGACGAAGAGTACGGTAAGAAATACCTGCTCATCACAAAGCGCGAAGAGAATGGCAAAAGAATATTAGAAAAGCTCACTTCACTTGAAACTGGGCTATATTATACCACAATTAAAGCGCCTGCAGCGTACACTATTCTGAAAACAGTGTTTAGAAGCTCTGAACTCTTCTGTCTCTGGCATGATAGATTAGGCCACCCAAGTCTTAGGATGATGAGAAACATAATAAATAACTCACATGGGCATAATATTAATGTGAAGAATTTCCCGTATCATGAAGATTTTGTGTGCCCTGCATGTGCCACCGGGAAACTAATAACTAGACCCTCCACTCTGAAAATGAAGGATGAAGTCCCTGCATTCCTGGAACGCATCCAGGGAGACATTTGCAGTCCCATTCAGCCCGTCTCAGGGCCGTTTAAGTATTTCATGGTGCTCATTGATGCTTCTTCAAAGTGGTCATATGTGGGTTTGTTGTCCACAAGAAACCACGCCTTTGCAAAATTGATCTCGCAGATCATTCGCATCAGAAATGTGTTTCCAGATCATCATATCAAGTCCATCTGAATGGACAACGCCGGAGAATTTACTTCAAAGGCATTTGATGATTATTGCATGGCGATGGGAATTGCAGTTGAGCACTCGGTACCGCATATCCATACCCCGAACGGTTTGGCAGAGGCTTTAATTAAAAGAATTAAATTTATTGCCCGACCCCGTTTGCATAAAAGTAATTTGCCAGCTACATGTTGGGGACACGCAGTCCTTCATGCAGCAAATCTCATCAACCTTAGACCTTCGGCCTACAACATCCACTCACCTATGCAACTAGCGCAAGTGTCACCACCAAAAATTTTCCAACATTAGGGGGAGGAAATCAACCCCTTGATGATGAATGTCGGGAACTTACGTGGCAAGCCTGGGGAATCCATGCAGATGACCCGCGCACTAGAGAAGTCTAGAAGACAATAGAAGTCCAGAAGACAAAATAGATTTGCAAGCATTAGCAAATCAGCTGCCTGATCACTTTAGTGATTTGAAGAGCGTGACTAAGTCGCATGTGCCTGCACGCACTGCACCGGAGAGGGTTGAAATACCAAAGAAAGCAGAAGGTATCCCTAATCTCGTCTAGAGGCCTCAGAAAAAAAATGAGGACGAGAACTCCGGTTCCTCGAATCCTTAGTAACCGGGGACGCCTGGCGAAAAAGGATAAGCGGGATTTATCACAGCCGATCACTGAAGTCCCCCAGAATGAGAAGGGGAGCCAGTTGAGACCTGGCACGAGTATGACACCTTCCGAAAAAGGGCATACCGGATCTGAATATCCCCATCGGCATGGATGTGTGCGCACACATCCATGCCAAAAAACTAAAGGAACTTGCCACCGCAATTGAAAGAAGCGATGCGCAAGGCGAAGCTTCAGAAGAAGCAACTCATGAAGAAATAGCTATAAATTATGTGCACACGGGAGAGTCCCTGAATAGGACAACAGCTAATATCGATATCTACTTCGCAAAGAAAATTACCACCATCATCGATCTTGATCCCGAGCCTGCATCGCTCGCTGAATGTAAGAAAAGATCAGATTGGGAAGATTGGAAGAAGGCAATAGCAACTGAATTGCTATCTCTGAATAAAAGAGAGGTGTTTGGGCCCGTATGCCGCACACCTCCCCACATACACCCCGTTGGGCACAAGTGGGTATTTGTTCGAAAGAGAAATGAAAGAAATGAAGTAGTGAGATACAAAGCAAGGCTGGTAGCCCAAGGTTTCACTCAACGTCCTGGAGTTGATTATGAAAAAACCTACTCCCCAGTCATGAGTGGAATTACCTTTAGATACTTGATCTCAATGGCAGTGAACTTGAATTTAGAAATGAAATTGATGGATGTTGTGACTACATACCTTTACGGTAACTTGGATTCGGAGATTTACATGAAAGTCCCTGAAGGAATTCCTCTCCCGAACCAAGATAGAGCAAATAGAAATCTGTACAGTGTGAAACTCAGAAAGTCACTGTATGGACTGAAACAATCTGGAAGAATGTGGTATAATCGTTTGAGCGACTTTCTCTGCAAGAAAGGCTACACAAACAATGAAGACTGTCCTTGTGTATTTATACGGCGATCCCAGAATGGATTCTGTATAATCTCTGTGTATGTAGATGATCTGAATATCATCGAGACAGCCGAAGACATAAAAGAAGCAAGCTCCTACTTGGAGTCAGAATTTGAAATGAAAGATTTGGGCAAGACCAAGTTTTGCTTAGGCTTGCAGCTTGAGCATGTTCCTGAAGGAGTCTTGGTACATCAGTCGACCTACACCCAGAAGGTGCTTGAAAGGTTTGGCTTCGAGAAGGCATTTCCCTCGAAAGTACCGATGATCGGTAGGTCTTTACAGCAAGAAAAAGATCCTTTCCGACCAAGGGAAGAGGGGGAGGAAGTCCTGGGACCGGAATTCCCATACTTGAGTGCAATGGGAGCACTCATGTACTCAGCAAACTGCACTAGACCGGACATTGCATTTGCCGTGAACCTGTTAGCAAGGTACAGTGCAGAGTCCACCAAAAGGCATTGGTAGGGCATAAAGGACATCTTCCGATACCTCCAAGGAATGAAGGATCTTGGATTGTTTTACAGAAATAATCAAGATCTGAACTTGATTGATTATGCAGATGCTGGGTACCTGTTAAACCCGCATACCGCAAGGTCACAAACAGGCTATGTATTTTCTGTGTGGTTGAACTGCAATTTCCTGGAAATCGTCTGGCAACGCCTTGTAGCTACTTCGACGAACCACTCAGAAATTATAGCACTGTATGAAGCCGCACGAATGTGCGCTTGGTTCCGATGAACGGTTCACCACATCCAGCAGTCATGTGGAATGAACATTGTGCAAACCCCCACAATTATCCATGAAGATAATGCAGCTTGCGTTGCACAAGTGCAGACGAGCTATGTAAGCATATCAACCCCAAGTTCCTCTATGCTCATGAATTGCAAAGATGGACAAGATTAAAGTACTGCACACTAAGTCATGTAGACTTGTTCACTAAGTCACTCCCCGCATCTAGCTTTGAAAGGTGCGTGTGAGGGATTGGAATGATGAAACTTAGAGAAGTGCAGAATTCAGGGGGAGAATTCTCTCAAGCCCGTTATTAAATCTTGATCATGAAGATTAAGTACCCAAAGGAATAAAGTCCTGAAGACCAAATGAAATTGGGTGAATTGTACTCTTTTTCCCTTGACGAGTTTTCCATGAAGTTTCTCGACAAAGGTTTTTAATGAGGCAATTCGTGCATCGCAGCATCACATGTATCATGTGCTCTTTCTCCAAATTTTTCCCACTGGGTTTTTATGGAGTTTTAGTGAGGCATGAACGTGTCGGATGAGTGCCCAAGGGGGAGTGTTAAGAAACCTGGGCCTGGGCCGGCAGCCCAGGGCCCATGGTGGGCACCTCATTGTAGTCTATAAATAGAGAGCCATACCTCCTCATTATGTACACATGAATGAAAGCAATAAAGAAAGATCAGGAGTTCTCTCTATCTCTCTGTGTGTTCAATCTATTCTTCTGTGATTCTGTGATTGATTCGTTCTTGTTCTAAACAGAGGAATCGCTCGGACTGGTCGCCAGCGACGGTTTCTCAACAGTAATCAACTCTGGCCTTCGATTTCTCACGGAAATTATAGACTTTTGAATGTCCATCGATTAAGAAAGCGTAATTTCAACCCTTCTTCTTGCCCTGATCAATATGGCTTCAGCTTCTGGCTTCAGCTTATTTTTGCACTATTCATAAATTTCGTCTTTTTCTGAACTTTTAGCTTTTTTTGAGTTTTTTTACCGGTTCTTTTTTCCTCGTATTTGTTTACATTATACGTGATGGGCTAATATGTTTTTTCTATTTTTAAATTTTTTAAATTTAATTATGGTAAATAAGCCTCTGTCAGCTACAGTGTTTTCAGCCATAAGCCATGAGGCTTTCAGCCAAACCGATCACCACCTTAATCCTAAGGTCCCACTCGTTTCGGCTTCAGCTTCTGACTTCTGACTTATTTTTTACTATTCATAAATTTCATCTTTTTTCTAAACTTTTAGATTTTAATTTTTTTGCCGATTCTTTTTTCCCCATATTCGTTTGCGTTCTCTATGATGAGTTAGCATATTTTTTCTATTTTTAAATTTCGTTAAAATTAATTATGCCAAATAAGTTATCTTCAGTTACAGTGAAATTTCAGCCGCTACAGTGCAATTTTAACTATAAACCACAACTTTTCGGCCCAACCGAGCAGAAATCTCCTTGCAATCAGAATAACCGCATTATCTTAACTTAATTTCGGGAAATCAACGAAAAGATCTTTTCGTTTCCTTCGTTGGCTCTCTCCTTCACCTCAATGCCCGTCCCCATGACACTGTTGGATTGCCGGCGCCCAACACATCGGCATAAACCAATGAGCAGATAATAAAAAAAGGAATTGAAATTGAATACTTGATCGTATTGTTGGCTAAGTACAGACAAAACAAGTTTGAGTATAATTACAAACAAATCGATCAAATGTAGATACCAGTTCGTTCTTGACCGCTTCTGCCAAGCCCTCAAGATTAGATCAATTTATGGTTAATTAGGTGCTCTGATGTAAGGATCGATTACGCTCTCTTTTTTTTTTTTTTTTTTTGTAATCATGCACGTTGCATGCTGTGATTTCACAGGAACACCTCTCTTCTTTGCTTGCGATTTCCTAGGTAAGTATAGATAATAGATTGCCTGTTACGGATTTGCGGTCACTGAGGCTGTCAGGCATGCAGCACGATTGCCTGTTGCAGACCTGCAAATCAAGGTTGGATGCGATCAGCGAAGTTTGTTGCGACGTTTAAAGAACGGGATAACAGGTCAATCCAATTGAGTGGGGTTTTTTTCTTATAACTTATGACTTAAAATTTTAAATTCTAACAATTCACAAGGGATAGTAACGAATTTAGTATACTTTTTACCGCAATCTTTTCATTGATCCTGTATTAAAAACACACACCATTTTAGTTACTTTAGCATAAGCCAAAGTCACAAGTCATAAGAAAAAAAACACAACCAAATCTTACGCTTGGTGATGTAGTGAACCTAAATTCTAACTAACCACTGAATTGAAAAGAATAAACCGTTCGTGGGTACGGTGTACCGTAAAACAGCTCTTTAAGCAAGAGCGACAAAGGTAGTAGAACGGAGGCGGGCGCGAGTAAGATTAAAGAAAGGCTCGGTTTTTCTTTGTTTCGGTGGTGTTTGCGCTGTGACGTGGGGTCTCGGCACGGGGATTTGCCCATTCGGCCGTTCCGTCGCGACCCCGGTGCGGGCCGCGTTGTGTGGTGCGGCCCGTGCGGGGTTGGGATGCTTCGCGTGCGCCGCACGGGCCGTGATTGGGCAAGCGGAGCGCGTTGCGATCGAAACGGATGCGAGTGGATATCACTTGTGAAAGGGAATGCTGTATGTTAAGTCAAAACCGTCTTGCAGGGCTGAAATGTACGTGTGTCATCTTGCGTATGTTTGGATCGCGCGTTTCCGGAGGCAAAACGGAACGCCGCTCTTAAAATGGCTACACCAACAACAATCAGAAGCTCACAGCAACGCTGCGTGTGATTTTATAAGTATCAGTGGGCAGGCATGTCGATGTTTTTCGTGTTGTTAATTAATCATGTTGAAATCTATAAAGTAGTAGTGCTAACAACTTACCAACAAATTAAGCAAAGTGAATATCTTCGTAGACGTGTCCGATCCAAGGTTCCAAAAACCGGAACCGGAAAAAATCCCGGTCGGAGGCCGGTAACGGTAACCGGGCGGTTACCGGCCGGTTACCGGAAAACCCGGTAAAAAACCGTTCACAATTTAAAAATCAAAATTTGAATTTTGAGATATTTTGAAACCGGTAACCGGAAAAACCGGCCGGTAACCGGAAAAACCGGCCGGTAACCGGAAAACCGGAAAAAAACCGGCCAAAATTCGAAAAATCAAAAAATTCATACCGGCCGGTTTTTCGGTTACCGGTCTCCACCGGTAAAACCGGTAACCGGCGGTTACCGGCCGGTAACCGCCGGGATTTTGAACCATGGTCCGATCACACGCGCACTCTGAACTCCTTGTCGACCATTTTGAATTTTTGCTCACAAAATATTCATTTTCTTCTTTCGGAAAAAAAGGTGAAGTTCGATGTTTATAACTCTTCACCTCATGATCGATACCAGTATCAGAGTTTGCTAGGATATACTAAGTGTAAATTAAAATTTTTTATCGTGTAAACCAAAAATCCATATGAGTAAAAGATTATGAATCATTACTGATAGATACATAATACAGTAGAAGAAGAGTTAAAACGGCCCGGTTCAACGTAGCGCGTGTTGATGTAGTGAAAATAATCGATCAGCCAACGTCTTTGGAAAACGATTATCTGAAGCTGACCGTCCTCTAGCGGTAATCAATCTTCGTAAATTGATTATTTTTCCGTCTGATCGTCCCGATCAGCGTCACAGTTATAGAAGCGTATCTACCAAAATCTATATGTGAGATAAAAGGTTGTGTGCTAATGGCTGGGTTCGAATGTGCGTTTGTTTAAGCTTAGGCTTAGGTTTGTAAAGTAACTCGTCATTAAATGATGTGTTTTTTTTAAGACAGAGTCTATAGAAAGACTGTAGTATCTATAGGAAGATTGTAGTATAAATTATATCGAATTCAACTGTACCAGGAAAAATTACATGCGATTATTTCTTTTTACGTACTGCCTCTTACGAATAGACTAGAATTAAACAACTAAAGTCCTAACTATAAGCCATAACACGGAAGAACCCATCCAACATTCTAGTACCAACGTATACAGCACAACCTGTTGAGGGATGGTGACTTAAGGCCCCGCTCGATTGGGCTGAATAATAGTAGTTATGATTGAAATTGCACTAGCTGAAGATGGTTTATTTGACATAATTAAATTTAAAAAAAATTAAAAATACAAAAAATATGTTAGCTCATCACGAACAACACAAACGAATACGAAAAAAGAGCTGACAAAAAAGTTCAAAAAGCCAAAAATTCAAAAAAAAAATTTCTGAATAGTTAAAAAAAAACTCAAATCAAAATAAACGAAGCGTAAATTTCCAACTTTCCATGGTGGTGCGTGAGATCTCTCTCCTCTGACTCAATGCACCCTTACTAGACATCCATAAGTTTGCGAAGAGACAGTGTGAGCAGCAATGGGAATTGACGACTGCTACAGGGTGCTACAGCGCAGCCGCAGACGAAGCGCAGGCCGCTGCACTCGATAGTCCAAAAGTCCATGGTGCAAGCTTTTTACAGCCTTTTTTTTACCTGTGGTCTTCCTTCCCTTCTCTCCTCGTCTGGTCCAACCTATCTACAGTAGTCCCGGCGGTCAAAAACTGCAATTATTTGGCTTGACCGACCCAGTCGTGAAAACGGCCAGCTCTGCCATCGAAGAGGTCTAGAATAGGAGGATTCTGTACAGTAGTACACTAGCACTCCGGTTCTACTGTGGAAATGCCTTACCGCGTCTAACCCCACCATTCTGCTAACGACGCTCTACATCTCCCGCTTGCTACGGTAAGATGTGACGTGATGGCTCGTCGACGGTGACTTTGAGCTGTTGATTTTGGCATTCTGCGTCGGGTCAGGTGACCCCCGGTGCCAGGGCCCTTGTCCCGATTAGAACGGAAACAGCAGAGTCATTGCTTAAGAGGAAAAATAGAAAAATCCAACCTGGATTCGGTGGTGCGCATGTGCTTCACTGAAATAGTCTAATCACCGGAGCATAAAAGCGTCCTCGTTCGTTTCCTGCTGGATCCGCGCAAGTGCGGTTAGTGTTTTTGGCTGTGCTGCTTCTGCTTCTGCTGCTGCTTCAGAGGCTGCGGGGGTGTTTGGTTGTCAGCCACAGTTTACCACGTCTAAGGTTAGACAAGTTTGACCAACTTTGGAAGCTGTTTGGTTGCAGCTACAGTTGTAGCAAGATTCCCTTCCAGCAAACTAGGTCCCACACGTCAATAACTCAAAAAAGTATGGCAAAATTCTCTTAGGCTTGCTAAGGTGTGACAAAGAATTTGAGCACCTCAACTTAGGCAAGTGTGGCAATTTTTATTGGCAAAGTGTGGCTAGCAACCAAACAGCCCCTGCATCGGTGAGACGGTACTCACAAAAATTTGAACGGATTTTTAAATTTTTGTTCTTAAATTCGGGCACTGTGAACAGCTCGAACGGGCAGGTGGTACGTCTGAAACCGATGGATCTTTTCCCTGGAGAGGCAAGCAGAGCAATAATAGATCCAAGGACGAATGGCATACCGTTCAGATCAAAAATTGATGGTTCAAAAAGCTCGTCATCCACTGAAGCACGAAAAGGTTTTTGCATAGCAGTACTAGCAGTTACTCCTGTCAGTTAAAACTGTTAGTTAAAACGGTTAGTATTTACTTACCATACGTAACAATGAACTTTATTATAAACAAAACATACAAGCCTTATAGTCAAGTTTACAATAACACAGCCATAAAGCTAAATATGAAATAAATCAGTGAAGGATATTATAGAAGCAGCTCATCCTGCCTGTCCACAGGCGAATGACTGTAAGACGTGGCATATTCGTCACAATCTTCACCGTAGTCGATGAAGTCCTTCTCTGGCAACAAATTTAAGTAAGGTGAGTATATAAAGTACCCCACAAGTTACATAAGGAGAATTAACAGAATTGATGCATACATGGATATAGTCAAAGGAAGGCATAATAAGGTTGTTTGTGCGGAAAAGTAGAATTGAACTAAATACTATAAAGTAAGTACAAAAATTGAATTTAATACAATGTAAAGAAACAACATTTTAATTGAAATAATATCCTTAGTGTCGATACCAACTTAGCACCAACCTAACCATGGGTATCCCACCTAGGGGTGGAAATGGATCGGATACGATCGAATAGTCTCAAATACGAATATGAATCCATATTTTAAAACGAACATGAATACGAATTCGAATATTCTCAAATATGGATACGATTATCCTCGAATTCGAATATGGATTTTCTCGGATACGAATATCGGATAAAACGGATTCCTAGCGGTTTTGCCGATTTTTCACCGGTTACCGGTTTTAAACCGCTTAAATTCAAATTTTGAATCACAAAATTCGTATGGATTTTTCATGGGTTCTAGAAACGGATCAAATACGAATACGGATACGAATATTCTCGAATACGAAATACAAACATTTTCGAATACAAATTTTGTTTACCACATTTGCGTTTTCTCGGATACGAATATCGGATAAAGCGAATTATCCGTTACCATTTTCCACCCCTAATCCCACCCAGACCATGTTCCTCCAAAAAGAATTTCTTTCTTTCATCAAACCTCTTTCTGTAAAACGAAAGTCTAATCTGTGAAAAAATATACTCAGATGTCCTTGACCGTGGACACGGCTATCCAGGATAGTTTGTTACTCTGCAGAAGTGTACAACTTTACCCACAAGACTTGTCCTCTCATTTTGCCATACGATTAACACACTGCCTTAAGTGTGCGGCTGAGAGTTTACAACAAGGCCTTTACAATGTTATGTTGTTAACTTAGTTACGCTGACACTAAGGTTTCACTACAACATGAATCCACAAGTTACAGACCCCTCTTGTGCTATGTGAGACTTCTCGTGACCTACGCCACGCTCATATTCAGCCTATAACGAAACCAAGTTGGAACTTCACAAATTACTTAGTCAGGTCTGTCCTATACCAGACTTGTAGTAGTATAGTGTGACTTTGTAATAGTAGCTCACAAACCGATCCTTACCTTGACTTAGGCTCGAACTACATACCCCTTGTGCCTGACAATCAACATTATATCACCGAACAACAATGCATGCCGGCACCCACCACCTAACAATTAGCCTAAGTCTAAACCAAATTTTATATGTTGTTTTTATCAAAATTTTATAAACTTTCTTGACTAACCGAAGTTAAGAATAGATTAGAAACTATTATTTTGTGAAACAAATATTCTCACCTAGCAATTATTCTCAGTATGGCTAAGCAATTCTATAAAATTCCTAGCTAATATTAATGTATTAACTAGGTTTTGATCTAGGGTGACAAGGTGTGTTTGTGTTCAATGTCAACTTTGGCCACATAAAAAGGGATTACTATAACTAGAATTTAAAACAATTTTAAACTAAGTTTGAATAAAAGTACACATGCATAATAATTTAAAAATAATATAAATAATTCTAATTACTGGGAGCAACATGATTAAATGTGTAACTTGCCTTGCTCGAAATCTTGGTGTTGCGAATCGTCAATATCGTATTCTCCGGAATTGTCGTTGTCTACACGCGAAAAACCAAAAAATTAATTAAAAAAATTCAAATAAAATTCAAAAATTCAAAAAGAGTCTAGAAATGGGTAATTTTAGGATTTTATAAAAATTTAGAAATTTGAATGGGTCCAAACAGAGTTAGGATGAAGGAAAACGACTTCTAGAAGTCTAAAACTAAAGAAAAAGAGAGGAAAAGGGTAAATCAAATTTTCATGAATTATTTTTGTGAAGGATAAGTGGTTGGAGGCTACAGTGTTTAGTGTGTGGTCGGTGGCTGAAGTGCTCGAAACCAGTGTCGGAAGGCCATGGTTGGAAAGCACCATGTGGTCGGATAGTTGTGGTCGTAAGCAACCATGGTCGGATAGCTGAGGTGGTCGAAGAGTCGTGATAGGATGGCTGAATATGGTCAAAATTCTACATGGTCAGTGGTTGAAGTGGCTGTGAGTGGTTGGTGGTCGAAACGTGGTCGGAAGGAGTTGTCGAAAGGATTGAAGTGGTCGAACCCGAGTGTGGTTGGAAATGGCGGTGGTTGAAAGCAGAAGTGGTAGAGGTCGGCAGCGGTTGTGGTCAAAAGAGGCTTCTGTGGTCATGCACGGTTATGGGCGAGTGCGACCGTGGTTGTATTTGGTGGCATATGGGGCGGCGTGTAATACCCCAAATTTGCATAAAGGAAAACATTAGAGATAAACAAGGTTTTGCTGTCAGACCCATCGACCTTTTGGAGTGTCGATCTAATATCACTCGCAGAGGTTCCCAGACCACCCCGGGGTAGTCGGCACCGTCTAGAGAGGCGAGTAACGCTCTTAGAGGTTCTCGGACTACCCAGGGACAGTCGGCACCATCTCGTGACGTGGGTTCTCGTCATCCGGCAAATTTTTATGCTTACCTTTTTACCGACTTACCCCTGAAATAGAAACCCCCAAACCAGCATAGCCTTGGACCAAAATGCCCTTGGGCAGTCAATTGTATGAGAGAGGATTGGGAGGGCATGCCAGTCATTTTAATGCAAAGGGCAGCCCAACCAAGCTCTTATAAGAGCCATCACATTTTAACAAGCACATTTTCTCACCTCAATTTTCAGCCAAGGAAGGAGCACAGCAAAGGGAACAAAGCCAGTAACAGCACACTCTCCATTCTTCTCACTGCCAACCGAGAAACCAAGCCTCTCAAGCCTTTCATTTCTCTTCCCTCTTCTTCCCTACTAAAACAACCACAAAGCCACACCATTCCGGCCAGCACCAGGTAAGCAAGGTAAGTTCCCAATCAATGGAACACTACACATGCATCCCTCACAAGCTTCGCAAGCATGCACATAGGGTAGGAAGGGGGAGTCGAAAGGGGGGGCATGGCGCCGGCCGGCTATGAGCCGCGGCCGGCGAGACAAGGAGGCCCGAACCGAGGGCTGTAGGGGGAGAGGAGTAGTAGGCTGGGGGGCAGCTGGTGGAGGGGCCGCGCGCCACCGCGCCGCTCTAGCTTGAGCCCGCCGTGCGCCGTCGCGCCACTCGGGGAGGGGCCGGATGCGAACGCGCGCGCAAGGGAGAGAAGGGGAGAGAGTGGGGGCTGTGGAGTAGAGAGCCGGCGACGGCCCAGTGGCCGGCGGCGGGGGAGGGGACGATGCGCCTGTGCACCGTGCACCGCCTGGAGGGGGAGCGGTCGCTCGGCTGAGTGCACGAGAGAGAAGGAGAGAGAGGGGAGAGGGAGGAGAAGGCAGGGGGCGTGGCGGAGGAGCCGCCGGCGACGGGCTCGTCACGCGCCGCCGCGTCGCCATGGTGAGGAGAGGCCATTTCGGCCGAGTAAGGATGGGGGAGAGAGAGAGAACGGGTGGGGGTGAGAAGATAAGGCCCTTGTGGCCATTTGGAATGAAGAAAGGGGAGGAGAGAGAGTGGCATGGGGAGGTGGCCGTTCGGCCAAAAGAAAGTAAGGGAAGGAGCCGGCCGGGTAGGTGAGAAAAGGAAGGAATAAAAATGAAAGAAAAGAAAGAAAAGGAAGAAAGAGAAAAAAGAGAAGAAAGAAAAGAAAATAGGAGAAAAAGAAAAGAGAAAAATGGGTTCGGCACCTGCACGACAGGCCCCTCAAAGACCCGGGCGTTTACGCCAGAGATCGGGATTTACGCTTAGAGTTGTTGATATCCGTTGAAGCTTTGGATTTTTTGTTTTTGCCGTTGAGTCGGGTTAACGTGTACGCAGGTGGAGGTCCCGGATCGGAGCCGTCCACGCGTCATTCCCGAGGCTAACCAGGCAAGTGCATTGTAAAGCGGTGATTTCGGGTAATGTTTTCGGTTAAATGAATGATGATGCGTGACTTACCATGTTGGGGTAAGTTAAAGATTTTCGGTAAGCAAATGGAGAAATGAGGGATGTTGAATCATGACATGATAATACGCAAAGTCGGAGTACTTGCATTGCATGTATGTCATGAAAAGAGATAGTGTTGGTCCACGTTGAGTGGACGCTCCACGGGAGTGGATTTTGAGGTCCCCGTATGATAGTTACGGGCTAGGCTACTGAGGTCCTCGTATGAAACAGGACGGGCTTGAGATCCCCGCATGAAACAGGGCGGGCCTGGGTGAGCATCGACGGGTGCACACTCTGCTATACCGGTATAGGCTAAAGAGTTGAGAAGGAAGAGCATGTGCATGATGAATAGTTCGTCGGAACGTAAAATGGCTAAATGGAAAAGTGGTTAATGAAACTGGCATGAATATGGTCTAATGAAGGAGCCTGTTAATTGCTGTTTTTCTTTGTACTTGCTGAGTCGGTGGACTCACCCTTGCTTCGTTGTTGTTTTTAGGTGACCGTTGAGGACGTCATGCATGGGCGGGAGTAGCACATGAATAACCGGCACGAACCAGCAGCACTTTTGTACCACTTTTGTCAGTGTACTTTAGCTTTTACTAGGCTAGAGTAATCACTAAATTCCTATGATGTATCCGAACGCAGCAATATAAATAAATCTAGTGTTGGTTTAAATTCTTCTAGTATTGATGAATTGGTAAGAGTATGCAGAGGTGGTAGCATCTTGGCCCAGAGAGTGGGCGGGGTGTTACACGGCGATCACTAGCGCTCCGTCGCTATGCAGAGGTGGTAGCATCTTGGCCCAGAGAGTGGGCGGGGTGTTACACGGCGATCACTAGCGCTCCGTCGCTTGGCAGTGGTCGGTGGGGGGGGGGGGTGAAAAAGAGAGAGAAGATGCCGGGGAGTTCTTTTATACCTTGTGCAAAGGCTGAAGATGAAAGGAGGTGGTTGGCGGTGGTGGCAATTCCTCGTCGGAGTCGCTCCAAAGACCACTCGGCGAGAAGGAGGCGCTCGGATGCTCAGGAGTAGAAATTGAGAACAGGAGGTGGTTGGCGTGGGATGCACCTGTGCCGAGGGCACCTTTATATAGCTTGGGGGAAGAGGGAAGGGACGGGGTTGCTTGCCAGAGTTAAAACGGCTGAGCGTGGCCCAACGGTTAGCGGGGAGTTTAAAGAAAGTGTTAATGGCAAGATGAGCATGGAGTAATGAGAGGGTGATAATGGCGCACTCGCCTAGGAAGAAGAACGGGTGGAGACCAACGGGCGCGAGCTCTGGACGGCGGCTGGGCGCGGGAAGAAGAAAGGTTGGGGGAAGAAATGACACGGGTCCCACTGGTTGGTGAGAGGGGAGAGGAGGAGAGAGAGTGAGCGACGGATGAACGCCACGTGATGCACGGGTGAAATCCGGCTTTCGGGTGGAAAGAGATTGGTTAAGTAGTGATGAACGCATGGGATGCGGCCGGGTGGAAATGGGGGTAATCCGAGCCACACACGTGTCAACCTGAGGAAGAGTTGGATATTTAAGTTAACTTTTAATTTTCAGAAAAGCTAAGCAACTTTAAAAACACTTAGAAAATAGCAAATAAATCCTGAAAATTCTAGAAAAATTCACAAAATACTATAAATCTAGGATAACTCAGGGAAAATAAAATCAACTAATTTTGGCCTTTAGAAGATAAACAAAATAAGTTTTCTTGCTATAGGTTATGGAGTAAATCCAGATAAATCTAAATAAAATACAAGTAAAATTTTGGAATGTTACACCATAGTTCCACACAAAGGACCGAAGTTTTTGGTTTTGAATTCATGGGAGAGATGGATGGTGGTGTGTACTGAAAGTTAGCAACTAAAACATGTTTAGCACACTGGACTTTCTGGGTTTGAGGTTTCGACACCAACAGCTTCGGTTTCTTGCTTCTTTCACTTTCGGTCAATCGAGTCTTACATTAGGTGTTCAATACCTTTGTTTTGTGTTTCTAAAAATAGTTTGTTTTGTGTTTCTAAAAATAGTACTTTGAAGAAAAATCTGTGCTGACTAATCTAACCTTATTCCTAGTCACCTCCTCGCAATCCTACGTACATCCACATGATCTATTTTGGCTCAAATTATTGCTAATTGGTGCATTGGTAAAACTATATTGGGCAAAAAAGCAATATGATACATACCAACCTTGTATTTATATCAACCATATTACATACCTCTCGGTCTCACATTTTACAGGCGTTTTGCCATGCTATTTTCCACGTACCTCCTCCACCTGGCAAGAGGGTAGCCCAACTTAAATGAGATACGATAGCTTCTTTATGGTCTAACATTCTTGCAAATACAATATCCTTATTTTATTCTGGATTGTAATCTCTAATGAAAAAATAGCTCCATCAGCAAAAGCCCATGTCACAATGAACCCTGCAATATATTGGTGATGAGTACATAAAGCAGCTTAAGTGGTAAAGCCTTGTGTTGTGACTGAATAAGCACACAAAGAGTACATATGTTGAGCTACTAAGGAGTAATAGCTCTAAAGAAGCTATAGCAAGACCCAATTGAAAATAAATCAAATTAATACCTGAAGAGCTCTAGATCTATTGGAATTCCCTAGTATAGCCTCACTGAGTCACTGAGGTATACAAATACACTCAACATAGTAATCGAGTTGGGAGCCAAGTTCACCAACTCTACCTCGACTTCCTCGCCTAATGGCCACTGTTGTTCGATCGCACTTTTCCACTTCACCAAATACTCATCCAAGATTGTAACATCCTGATTTTAAAGACTTTTTCAAGATTTCAAAATAAAAATAACCATTTAGATTTTTTGGAATTAATTAAAGCTTAAATAGATTTTTTTACAAATTAAAAGGATTTAATTTGACTAATCTAAACTTTAATTCTTGCTGAAAGTATTTTATTTGGGTTCTTTATGCTTCAAGTAATTTTTTTATATTTTCTAGATTTTTTTATTCATTTGCTATTTTCTAGAGCTCAATTGATTTTCTTTTAATTTTTGAAATTAGAAAAAACCTTGAAAATCCTAAAATGGCCATTGGGTCAAAGCCCATTAGGCCAGCCTGGATTTTCCCACACCTCGGCCTAGCCTAGTCCACAACCGTCTCGCACCGCCGATGTTGGCCACATGTCGTCGCCCGAGCCGTCTGAGCCGCTGCTCGTTCTTAGCTGTTGGATCCACTGTTGTCCACGTGGCAGCCAGTGGGACCATCGGTTACTATTCATATTCCTCACCATAGCTGCGCCGTGTTCATCCGGGACTTTGCCTTGGCGTCCACGTCATCTCCGACACGGAGTGTCGGACAACTCGGCCTTTGTGCTTAAATAGGCCAGTCGCCCCCTCAGTTTCGCTGCATCTTCCGAGTTGTGTCGTCTCCACCCATGTGTCGAAGCCACCGCTACTATTCCTACTAAGCTCGTTGTCACCGCATTGTCGTTGTTCGTATTTTGGCGAATTTTGTACACATCTAGACCCCTAATCATCCGAAATTCCTTTTTTGGCCCCCAAAGCAAAAAAAATTCCGTTTCTGGACCCCTCCCGACCACGCGTTCACGAGCTTGCGACACGTGTCCCGGTCGTGCGGTACCAGACCGCATGACCGGCCTGCACTTCGCTCGGAGCGCGCGACCTCTCGCCCAAGCACACGACCGTTGGCCCGAGCGCATGTTTCGTCTGCCGACCGCACGAATCTAGGCCCGAGCACACGTTTCGTTTTTTGACCGCATGACCCTCTGTCGACCGCATGATTCCATGCCCCGACCGCACGTCTCTGTCGTGTCCCGTCCGTCCGCCGAAAGCAGGAAAGGCCCCCTCTCCATGACTACTTTCTCCCGTCCGCTCGCACACGCGTCTTCTGCGCAAGAACGGCCCCCTCTCCATGAGTGCTGTATGCACACTTAAAAAACCGGAACCACAGCGCAAGGGAGGGAGAAGAAGTGCTGTCGAAGCCAGAGAGCTCATTTGAAGCTGAAGTGAAGATAGAGCGAGGGAGAAAGTGAAGGGGAGTGAGGAGTGAAATAAACGTAGATTTGAGTTGGTTTTGTTTGGAATCAGCAGATTTTGCAAGTATAAAAGTTGTAGATCACGTCGTGAGCTTCAAGAAGAGGTAAGTCTTGTGCCCGCGAAACTAAATTTTTATGTATGTCATTAGTCCATAATTAGTCCGTTAGCACAAACCATCGTTTGGTAACGTTATTTTATGTCAATGTTTGATACGCCATGTCAATATTTGGTACGTTATGTATTTGTGGCTAATCTTTATGTGAACATATGTATTATAAGCCAATGTGTCATAGGGTGTGTATCTGTAGGTAAAAATCCACTTACGATGAATGCTTTATTGTAGTGTAGATAATGTCGTATTTTATGTTGAAGTTACGTATTGTAATATAGTTAGTTTTTGGTGAACATATGTGCTTACATGTGTAGGTCTTGAAAAAGTAAATATTTATATTGGAGCATTTGTAGGTGATAGGAACAGTACTTAGATTAGAGACAATTTGGATAATTAGTAGGCTTAGTGAATGCCCGTAGGCAACGTGTAAAATTAAAATTGGGAATAAATTTAGATTATTATAATAGAAACACCAGGAAAGTAGTACGAAGGTATAGTAAAAATAAATAAACTGAGGACATGAAATTACAAGGATTTATTTTGCTGATTTATGTACAATTTTATAAGTGAAAGCCGCATTAGGAAGAAAATTAAGTAATGGAAATTTTGCAGTAATCGGGAAAAAATGGAATTGAAATTGGTAAGTGGAAGCCGGTGTTAAGTAAAATTTAACGAAAGAAATTTTACGAAAGAAATTTTATAAATAAGACCAATGCAAATAAAAATGAAATGAAAATGTAATTTGATGTATGTTAGAATTTGTTTAATGGTACGATTGTTATATGCTGTGTACTAAAATGGTTGATTATGCACTTATGGTAGGTACGCAATGGCTGACATTCAAAAAATGTTCGTGTTTTATGGGAGTGGTCTCGTACGTGATGGGCCGTATGGGGCGGACCTGTCAAATTGCGAGCGGACCGTGATCCAAGCACCCGGTCTGAGCGCCATGAGCTTGTCTGAGCTACGGAGGTGTGTCCGTTCGGCGTTCGATCGACACACCGCAAGGAAGAAGTTACGGATCGAGGCAGTCTATGCCTCAATGGTGGGTGATGGAAGGGAGAGCATATGGCAACTTCTGAAGGTGACCAATGACGCCTCATGGGCGAACTACATGGAGGTCGTGTGCAACCCTGATGCTGCGATATATGCCAGGCCAATGGTGTATGTCGAGTTCGTGGAGAGGGTAGAATCATCCACCATGGTTGGTTCTGATGCCGCTGGTGTAGATGTAGAGCCTGGGTTCATCTCCGGCGGTCATGAAGACGCTTCTGCGGGAGAACATGTGGGCGAGGATGGGTGATGAAGACCTCAGGAGGCGTGCGGAGAATTTCCAGGCCAACGAAGGTGTGGATCAGAGGTGGTGGGCCGCCCGTATTGACTGTCATGAGTATCTTGGGGACCAGGTGGAAGAAGAGGGCAGCGAGGAGGACGAGGAGGTGGAAACAGGCAGTTCTGGAGAGGACGAGGATGGCGAAGGTGCAACTGGAGGGGTGGTAGGTCGTGTTGTGACCACGGACGGTGTGTATGTGTCGTCCAGACTGGACGACAACGCAGCGATAGCCCTAGTTCTGCCACAGGCGGAGGGGGGAGAATGGGTGTTCAGCGAGGGCGCACTCTTTTTGGGGCAGTGCTTCCGTAATAAGAGTGCTGTCCAGCAGGCTATTGCTAGACATGCTGTCAACATAAGCCGGACATATCGGGTCCACAAGTCAAAGCCGGACACGTACGTTGTGAAGTGTGTCGACGGGTCCTGTCCTGGCAAAGTTCGTGCACAACGGCACAAGGGCGTTGGCACAGAGTTCCGGATAACAGTGCTGTAAGATCACAGTTGCGAGCTTGCGGGGCCAGTACATAGACATCGCAACATGACATCATCGTATGTTGCGGAACTGGTCACGCACCTCATCCAGGCGGATGTGTCCATTGCCCCGAAGGTTCTGATGGCAGAAGTAGCGAACACGGCGGGCTTCGAAGTGAGCTACAAGAAGGTATGGCGGGCGAAGCGAAAGGTGCTGCACCGTATGTATGGGACGTACGAGGAGGCGTACGACTTGGTCCCAAGAATGCTGCACCAAATTGCACAATCAAACCCAGACACGTACATAAACAAGCAGGAGAGGGTTCATCCTACGGAGGGCCCGAATTGTTTCATTCTTGACAGAGTGTTCTGGGCCTTCCACCAGGCGATACAAGGTTTCAGGTGGTGCCGTCCAGTGCTAACCATAGATGGGACGTTCCTATCCGGCAAATACAAGGGTACTATTCTCACCGCAGTTGCAGCCGATGCAAATGACCAGTTACTCCTAGTGGCATTTGCAATTGTGGAGAACGAGAATACGGATAGCTGGCTTTGGTTCCTTTGCAATTTGAAGCATGCCGTAGTGCAAGAACGCCCTGAAGTGTGCCTTATCTCCGACCGCAATGCAGGCTTGCTGTCTGCGTTGCGAACGTTGCAGAATGGGACGCAGCCCCCCTTCCAGTGGAACGATGTGAAGAACCGTTGGTGCATGAGGTATATTGCAGCGAACTTCCACAGAAGGTTCCGTAGCAAGGAACTAATGAAGATGTTCAAAAAGCTATGCATGCAGAACCAGAAGCGGAAGTTCGACACCTTGTGGAGGCAGCTCGATCAGGAGGCTACCAAGCATGTGCATACAGAAGCAGGGGCCGTGGAGGGGGCTCCACAAGAGTCGGGGTATTCACACAATGGGTTCAGTCTAATGCACCTGACTTGGAAATGTGGTCTTTGTTGCACGACACCGGTGGGGCAAGGTATGGGATCATAACGACCAACATGTCTGAGGTTTACAATGGTGTCTTGAAGGGGGTCAGATCCCTGCCAATCACGGCAATCGTGGGCGAGACTTGGAACCGTACCGTCGGGTACTTTGTGAATAGAGCCATGATGGCGAAGAAGCACCTGGATGAAAACAAGCAATACTCTGAGGTCATGCAGGCCTTCATGGACAGGAAGATGGAGAAGGGTCAATCCCACATTGCTCAGCCCATTGATGGCTTAAGGAGGGAGTTTGAGGTTCGCCTCAGGCAGAAGTATGTCATGGGTCATATTAGAGGGGAGCGCAAGCAGGTATGCACGATTGATGAGAAAACATATTGCACCTACAACAAGCCCCAGCTTCTGTACAAGCCATGCTCCCATGTGTACGTGGCCTGCGCTGTATGGCACCAGGCGTCGGCACAGTACATCTCTAGGTACTACGACATGCAGCACTTGTATGCAACCTGGAGTGCAGAGTTCTATTCCTACGGGGTAGATATGCACTACAGGGAATTATGGCCAGGGGAGATAAAGTGGGTGCCCAACGATGCACTGAAACATGTCGGTGTTGGAAGACGACAAAGTCGTCGCATCCGCAATGACATGGACGACAGCCAGCGAGGGGATCGTGTTTGGCGCCCGAAGTGTAGGCTATGCAAGACGATTGGCCACTCCCTCAGCCAGTGCCCAAACAGGCCGGCATCAAGCAACGCTCCGTAGTACCAACCACAATGTTTTCTTGTACGCATTGTTGCTTCCATGTGTTCTGTGCGTTGCGATGTACCCTGCATTATTCAGGAGGTGTACGCAGCACCACCGATGCCATGCGTGGTCGTCGGGAGACGCACGAGGGCCTCCTTGCTTCGTCCTTAGGGGCCCCCGAGAGAACTGGCATCTCGACCAGCGGTACATCCCACTACTGCGGGACACCGGGCTGCTGCCCATTGCCCGCATGTTGGATCTACCGCATGCGTTCCAGTATGATGCGCCGCTGCTGTCTGCTCTCGTTGATTGATGGAGGCAGAAGACTCACACCTTCCACTTTCGGTGGGGGGAGATGACGGTTACTCTGCAGGACGTGACGATGCTTACAGGTCTACCCGTCCGTGGTGCTGCTGTAGTGCCACCCCCAAAGGCAGCAGATTGGAAGGTCCGTCTGGGTCACCGGTTCGGTCATCCGATCCCAGACAACGCAGCCGGTGTGCCACATGGATGGCTTCGTCGGTACATGACCTGCCCTGGACATGCAGATGAGGAGGAGGTGCGGACGCACTTCGTTGCGTACCTGCTATATCTGTTCGGGTGGGTCTTCTTCCCTAGCACCACTGGAGACTCCTTGCAGCCTAGCTACATACACCTAGCGGAGTCATTGGCGGATGGCTGGCCTGGTCAGGTGCCACAGTATAGCTGGGGATCAGCAGTTCTTAGCGCCACATACCGAGGCTTGTGTGACGCCTCACAGCGTAGCGCGGCCAACGAGCCGGTCCTAGCTGTCTGCTACCTTCTCCTTCAGTTGTGGTCATGGGAACACTTCCCCGTTGGCAGGCCTTCCTTTGGTCGTGTTGTGCACCCTTATGACCTCAGCCCGCAGTTCTACGGCTTCGGTGGTGGCGACGACCCCGTAGATGGGCCCACAATGGGTACACGTTGGACACATGGTTCGTTGAGGTGGGCCAGGGACAGACCGAGACGTGCGTACACAGATTTCCACAACAGGTTCGAGATTTTGGGCCAGGCCGATATAGTCTGGTGGCCATGGACTCCACGGTTCATTTTTGACACGCCCCCACGCGTTGTCATCTCAGTGCGGGCAAGATCACACGTACTAGTTGACGACCTGCCACTTGGTGTTCTCGCACTGCGTCGAGCCATACAACCCACACCGAGTCATGAGGCAGTTCGGAATGTACCAGCATGTCCCCCCTGCCAGGACGCCCTCTTGCAGACAGCACCCACCGGTATGTCATTACACCTTAAATTTAATTAATGCATTAGTTTGTGCCCCTACTAATTGTGTAATGTCTCAATGAACTTGTAGGCAATCGAGGAGAGGGCGAGCGACAGAAGACTGGAGAGCCACACAACGACCGTGGACAGACATGTGGCGTGACCAGGCAGATACGATGGTTGTGGACGAGACACGGCTGGACGACCCCGCGACGCATAGGACATACGTTGAGTGGTACGCTCCACGCACACGCACTAGGCTTACTGGGGAGCCGCCACAGCGTCCACTCGAGGTGGTTCACGAGGCCGCTATACAGGCAGGTCCAGACCGTCATCTAGCGGCACGGCACGACCAGACGGTACGAGATTAGTATGTCATTAAACAGTGCAGGATTACGTTTTAATTGACTATTTGTTTCACTGCAGTTGGACCACCTGCATCGTATCGAGGACGAGGCTGCTCATGCTATACACCGTCGGAAGTCAAATACGACTGATCGGTGGGTCACTTCGATGCGCAGCATCTACGATGACGCCAGGGCTGCGATACGAACCTTGAGTTGTGGTCACCACCGAGATGACGTTGTTGCTACACGCGGTGGCGGACGTGACCAGGGACCACCCCCCTCCGCCCCACCGTCAGCACCACCATCAGCACAGCCATCGTCGTCGCGTCCATCCCAGTCCGAGAGTCGGCCCAGCTACGCTCGCTCGGCCTCCACGCGCTTCGGACCGGCGGTTGGACAATTGCCAACTATTTGTTCATCCACTCATTTACCATTTATGTCTAACCACATGTTCGTCTTGCAACAATTGTGACAGGATAGCACGTTGCTACGGGCATCGTCATCACGGAGGGCGACGGAGGAGCGACCGCGCTCTCCAGGCCGACGGGGGCCCACTCCAGAGAGCGACCCTGACTCGCCCTAGCAACCAGAGGGGGGATGCCCTCGTTCACCCGTAGCGTGCAGTCCAACCTAGAAGACCGAGACAGGTGGTTTGGCCAGACCTATCAAGGCTTCACATCGCAGGAGTGCATGCACCCGTCGACATCGTCATTTCGACAGCCACATACCCCGGTATGCACTAACGTACTAAGCTAAACATGTCTATTTCAAAGCCATCTAATCGCACTCGCAAAAAATGCAGGTTTACTCGGAGCAACAGGGCCATGACATTCACGGTGGGTCATCCGCTTTTCAGAGTACCCAGGTAAATGCCTTGTGATATTAAGATTCATTACAAACATCGCTGGCCATGTCCTAATTGACCTGTACCATCTCAGCAGCCCATGGACCCCTCGTCGACCGAATGGCTCAGCGCTATTTTCGGGACGCCAACGCAAGACCCCACGCAGCCGTACGCAGGACCACCTCGGACGCAGGCCTCCCAGTATGACCTTCGAGATGCACCGCACTCGCCTACCCGGTTCACCTTCTCGGAGGATCACATACGGCGTCCGACGAGACGACGACGAGATTGATAATGAGTTCATTGTAATGAAGCGTGATTGTCAGACTGGTGATGTTTTTTAAGTGCTTGATGGTTTGATGTTCAAAGATGGTTTCCTGTATAAAAGGGTTGCTCTTAGTTCTTTGATTTACTAGGGCATACAACCAACAGAGAGATTACAACACGGGACAGCTTTTTCTATGTTCGTACTGTACTGTGCTTATGAAATTACTTGAACTACAATTAAGGCTTCATTCCACTATGACAAGTATGCACGCATGTGGTCACTTTACCTCACAGCATGCATTACACATACATACATTAACTCTCCAGTGGGAGAACACACGATAACAACAAACGCAAGGTACAACATAGCATAAAACATTAGCAACATACATTGCACATACATGAAATGTAGCAAGTAGTACAACCATCAACACACCAACGAACACAACAACTAAAATACAACACAACCGTACACCTCGTTGCCTATATGCCAAACGAGCCTCGTGCCACCCAACTGGAGAATTGCTGAGGGGGCCGCCTTGGACGTGGCTGACCGTCGTGGTAGTGGCACACACATATGCAACTAGGGTTCGCGCAGCAACATGTGGGATCATACGAGCTTCCTATGTTCACGACCTCCTCGTTGCTCCTCTCGCGTTGCATCTGTTGGCGGAGGTCATTGTTCTCCTTAGTGAGAGTCTCGATTCGGTCCTCCAACTCCAATATTCGATCCCATAATATACAATAGAGTGCAGCTTTGCGCACGGACATGACAAAACAGGCCAGTTTTGCTCAGTGAGATGACAAAAGATGCCAGCTTTGCGCAGTGCCATGACAAAACCGGGCAGCTTTGCTCACTGACATGACAAAAGAGGTCAGCTTTGCTCAGTGAGATGACAAAAGATGCTAGCTTTGCGCAGTGCCATGACAAAACCGGGCAGCTTTGCTCACTGACATGACAAAAGAGGTTAGCTTTGCTCAGTGAGATGACAAAATAGGGCAGCTTTGCTCAGTGACATGACAAAACGGGGCAGCTTTGCTCAGTGAGATGACAAAACATGCCAGCTTTGCGCAGTGACATGACGTAACGGGGCAGCTTTGCTCAGTGGGATGACAAAAGATGCTAGCTTTGGGCGGTGACATTACTAAAGAGGGCAGCTGTGCTCAGTGACATGACAAAAAGAGGTCAGCTTTGCTCAGTGAGATGACAAAACAGGGAAGCTTTGCTCAGAGACATGACAAAACGGGGCCTTTTTGCATTCATATCGCAGCACTCCCATCTTTACTCACTGCTACGACCACACTGTCGGAACCTGGAGCAACGACTACTGGATCCTCTGTGTAAATCGCACTAGTCCAGGATCAGCTAGTGCACACAGCGTACAACAAAGATAAATATCAACCATAATGACATTTATTAACTGAATATGGGCATGAATGCCAAAGTTTACATCAACGGCACATAAGCCAAAATTAAGTAATAAGCAGCGGAAGAAAAACCGAAGCGGAAGAAGCCCACTGAGCCTGCCCACAGGCAAACGACAGTAAGACGCGGCCTATTCGTCCAGATCTTCACCGTAGTTGACGTCTTCCTTCTCTGTGTGGAAAAAGCAACGTGAGTACAAACTTGTACTCCGCAAGTCACCCGGGAAAATGCACCATAATGATAAAGGCTTCAAAGGAAGGCTTATAGGGTTAGTTTGCATAAAACAACATTTAAGAAATACAATAGATAGATTGAAATCGCAGAATTTAATACAGTAAGTAAAAACAATACTTGTAATTAAAAATAATACCGTCAGTGCCGGCTCCGACCAAACACCAACCTATCCACGGGCATCCCACCCGGACCATCTTTTCCAAAAGATCGCGTATGGATTCCATCCATCCACACGCTTTCACTGCGCAACTCTGATGAATTCCATCCATTCACCAGATTTCAATCTCTCACGGATTCCATCCATCCGCAAGGTTTTCATCTCTCGTGGATTCCATCCATCCACAAGGTTTTCAAAAGCATTATGAAAAACAAAGTCTAATCCATGAAAAACTTTTACTCAGCATGCCCATGACCGTGGGCACGGCTATCCAGGATAGATTATACACTCTGCAGAGGTTGTACAGCTTTACCCACAAGACACGATCATCCTTTTGTGCCACGCGAGTTACACACTTCCTTAGGTGTGCGGCAAGGAGTCATGACAAGGCCTTTACAATGCAAAGCCTTCAACCTGGTCGAGCCAACTCTAAGGTTTCACCCCAGTAAGGAATCCACCAGACCGGGACCCCCTCTTGAGCCTAGACGAGACTTCTCATGGCTTAACCACGCTCGCCCAAGTGAGACTTCACATGGCACCAACCACGCTCACTTTCAACCTACGACTCGACTCAGATTGGGACTTCACAAATTATTCAGCCAGGGCTGTCCCATACCAGCCATGTGGTAGTACGATTAGGGCTTTGCAACAGTAGCTCACAGACCGGTCCTTAATTGACTTAGGTCCAACCACATACCCCCGTGCACGACAATCAACCGCTGTGGCTCCAACCAACAGGGCATGCCTGCACCCACCACTCTAACCAATTGCCTAAGTCTAAACCAGTTTGATATTTTGTTTTCAAAATAGTTCATAAACCTCCTTGACTCACCAGAGTCAAGAGTACATATCATTTTATGTAAAAAGGATCATCATTTTATGTGAAAGATATCCCAAAACAAATATTGTAGCTAAGCAGGTCTAAGCATTTAATATGAAATCTCTCTAGCCAATACTATTGTACTAACTAGAGTTTGATTCTAGGGTGACAAGATATTGAGGAATTCAAATTCAATGGAGGGATTAACAAGTAGGCAATAACTAAATTTAAAACTGTATTGAAATACGTTGAATAAAAATATGCATGCAATATAATTTAAATCAACATAATTTTATTTGAAAATCTGGGATCAACATGATCAAGGAGGGTGACTTGCCTTGCTCTTCAACTTGGCTTGAATCTTCGTCGAAGAAATCTCCCGAATCGCCGAAGTCTACACGTCAAAATAACCCACCAAATTCAAATAAACTCAAATTAAAATTCAAATTGACTTCAAACATTTGAATTGAGGCCAGAAATGGATAGAGGGGAATTTTTGATGAATTTAGGAATTTGAATGGGCCAAATCGGAGTTAGAACGAAGGATAACGGGCTCCGGGAAATTTGAAAAGAGGGAAAATGGAAAAACAGGATTTTTGGAATTATTTTTCTACTGAAAAAGGATTTATGGCATCAGCCTTGCGTCAGCCAGGGAATTTCTGAATTTCGGCCGATTTATTTTTGTATTGGAAAAGAGACGGAGGGGCTGACATGTGGGGCCCCTGGTTCATGGACCGGGCTCACGGCCGAGGGGAGGCGCTGAGGTGGCGGGGTGGTGACGTGGCAGACGACGGGGAGAGAGGGGCCGAGGTGGCGCCACCGGGCGGGCACGCGGTGCCCACGTCAGCGCCATCTGCTGACGTGGCTAGGCCGGCCGGAGGGGATTTCGGGCCCGGGGGCTCGCCGGCGAGCGGCGGCCGGCGGCGAGGCGGGGAAAGGGGAGAGGGGCGCACGGGGAGTGCGATGGTGGGGGCAGGTTTTACCGGGGGCGACCGGAGTTGAGCCGGCAGCGAGGACGAGCGGCGACGGCACCCGGGCGGCGACGGCGAGGGAGCTCCGGCGGCGGAGAGGTGCGGGCGAGGGGCAGCCGGGGTGTGCGCAGGCTCGGTGAAGACGGCGGTGGGGACGGCGAGGCGCGACGAGGCCCAGGCCGGCGGCAATCGCTCGCCGGAGCCTGAGGCGGCGGCGGAGGCGGGGGCGCACGCTGCGGGGGCAAAGGAGAGCTCGGGGAGGGGGAGGAGAGGCGGAGCGAGGCGGAGCGAGTTGGGGCGGCACTCGGGGCGGCTTTTATAGTGGCGGAAGGCGACGGAGGTGGCGCGGATTTGTCGCCGGAGGTGGGTAGTGGGCGGCGGCGGTTGCGCGGAATTGGGGGAGGAGGTGGGGCGAGGGGAGCGGGTCGTGGGGGAGGCGGGGCGTGCGGCGCACGAAGGGTCCGGGCGACGTGCGCGGGAAAAGAGGGGCGCCGGGTAGGGCGGAGCGGCCGGTTGCGGGCGGCGGCGGCGCAAGGAAGGAGACGGGGTCTGCGCGGGAGGGATGATGAGTGGGGCCGGGGCGCAGTGAGAGAGGAGGGCGCGGGAGGCTGCCGGGTGGGGTCGGGGCGGCAGAGAGACGGAGGCGGGGAAGGCGCGCCGACATGTGGGGCCGGGGAGGAAGAGAGAGAGAGGGAAGCGGGAGCGCTGACTGGTGGGGCTGGGGCGCAGAGAGAGAGAGCGCGGGCGGCTGCGATGGAGGCAGGGAAGATTGGGCGGCTGGGGGCGCGGATGGCCAGATGGGCCGGGCGCACGGGGAAGGGGAATTTGGGCCGCACGCGTGGCAGCCGGGTGGAGGGGGAAGGCGGGATCCGGCGGGGCAACGTGGCTGGCATCCGGCCGTCCACGTGGCGGCCGGAGGAGGGAGGAGGGGATTTGATTTTTGGAAATTGATTTTGGATTTTCAGAAAAGCCTAGAAATTCCATTAAGCCTCAGAAAAATACAAAAATACCTCCAAAAATTCCAGAAAAATTCTTAGAACCTTCTGAAGACATTTTGGACTTAAATAAAATATTTCTAACTAATGTTGGTATTTAATTTTCATACTTTGAAATACTTTTTAATTTCAAAAATACATTTTTAAACTCCAGAAAACTCAGAAAATCCAAATAACTCCAAATATTTAATTTGACATAGAATTTTATAGAAAATCAAAATATCATTTTATTTAATAATACTTTTAGGTTTTTCTGAAATTGCTTTTCAAATCCAGCTTTTTCAAAAGCAGAAATTCAGGGCAAAACCAAATTTAAACTCTAGGCACAAAAATACTTATTTTAAATTAAATTTTATTTTATTCTATTTTTATTATTTATTTAATTATTTTTATTTTACCAAAAATTTGGGCTGTTACACTGCTACGACCACACGGACCAGTTTTACATGTACGAGTAGAGACAAAACAGACCCTATAAATTGGTGTGCATTCCATTTCCCAGCGAACATTGCACATCCAAACCCCATACTACATCGCGCTTCTCTCACCCAACCGGGATGGACAAATGCAAGAAGCAATGGGACACGATGGTGAAGGATTGAGAGGAGACCCGTGACATAGCACGGTTAGCTGCCGCCCGCGATGAGAAAATAAGGGCTATACAGGCCCGGGTAGAACAAGCCCATCGTGCTACGATGAAAGGTCCCCCCAAAGAGCGCCCGCGTAGCAACAACCCCAACCCGGACGTCCCCACCGAGCGTTCGCTACAACTACCACCTGAGGGGGAGACACCTCCCCTTTGTTGGTGCGGGGACGTGTGCAAGTTTTTCAAGTCTAAGGACCGCATCAGCCTAGGTATGCGTTACTGGGGTTGCGCAAACTACTCCAGTGACTACCCCAACCGCCGTTTTGACACCGCAGCTATCGGCAGCCGGTAACGATCACATGCACCATTTTCCCCTACCTTTTCTCCTTCACAGCACGCACTAACAATATCTCCCATGTATTTGCAGTCTCCGGAGCCCCTGTGTGGCTACCGCAAATGGATCGATCTTGAGATCCACCCTGAGGACCAATGGACACTCGACTTCGAGGAGTGGAATGTCACACAGGACAAGGAGTTGCTGGAGGAGGAGCGCCGCAAGCACGAGCACACCCTGCATATACAGCGCGAGACGCAAGCTCATCTTGAAGCGTGCACGCGTAGGGAGCGGGAGGCTCGCGAGAGGGAGCGCGAGAGAAAGAGGGAAATTGCGGCTAAGGCAAAAGAGGCCGCGGAGGAGTTCAACGCCGAGCGGGCAAGGAAGGAAAAGTGGCCCCGGTCCACACAGTAGGTCGTACAAGCAGTTGGGTGGGTTAGTCGCATATCATGCTATATGTTATGCATGTAATAAAAATCTATGCGGCATGTTACTCCCAACTGTATTATGAAGTTTAATATCTCGTCTTTTCGCATTCCATGATTCACGTAGCACCTCATTTAACAATATTAACATACCGCTCCTCACCGTACACGAATTCTCACTAACCTTCAAAATATCACTTACCACTTTATGTATCGACCGTTATACGGTCAATCGTTCCTAAAAATTTTTTACCAAAACTATTTATGCATCTACAACTTACAATGAACATAAACTTTTATTACAACTTTATCTGATTTTGACCCAGTTTATAACTACAAAATTGCCAAAACTTAAAACAATCACGGAGATTGCAAACCCTAACAACACACCAAACCCTAAAAATTCACTTACTACTGTATGTATCGATATATATAGACATAAATTTTTTTTATAAATATAACTTTACAAATGCATAAATATATATACACCTAAATTAAAACAGTAAACCCTAAACAGTTAACCTAGCAACAAATGAATCATGCGGTCGGGCAAACAAACGCGCGCTGGGGACTCGGTCGTGCGGTCAGGCCAGGGATCGTGCGGTCGGCGCTCGGTCGTGCGGTGAGCGAGGGCGTTGTGCGGTCGGCAACGGGGTCGTGCGGTGTGGTACCGCACGACCCGTGAACAGTGCGGTCGTGCGGTACCACACCGCACGACCGGGGGCACATGGCGCTGCGAGGCGAACACGCGGTCGGGAGGGGTCCAAATGCGGAATTTTTTGCGTGAGGGGGCTACTTTTGGAATTTCGGGTGTTTAGGGGTCCAAATGTGTCCAAAATTCTATTTTGGCCGAGCCGTCCCGTGCTCATCCACCGCCCGGTCAGCCTCATCGCCGTCCGTCGGTCTTCGCCTGCAAGTTGTCCATTCGCGCCGCCTCTGCCGTCTGACTGTTCTACCTCACTCGTCATTCACTATCGCCATCTCGATTTCCACATTGCCCGTTCGAACCCCAAAAGGCTACCTCAAGCTGCACACCCGATGACATCATAGCCGATGCCAGCCGCACCCATGCCAACGCCGTTTTGTCTTCCCCGTGGCCCCAGTTCACGGTGTGTAAAGCCACTGACTCCATGGCCCACAATTTAGTCATACAATGTCAAAGACCCGTAAGCCATCTATGTCAGCTAGTCCACGTCAGAAGCTAAGTCAAATGCCACCTCAGCCCTAAGCTTACGTGTCAGCCATGATGTCAGTCCACATGGGTGTCATGTCAGCTACCGAGCTGAGTTGCAATGCCACATTAGCTGCCATGTGTCACGCCACGTCACTATGCCACCTCAAGGGCCATGTCAGCCCTATTGCCATGTGTCATGCCACGTCAGCCCTAGAAGCCCAGTCAGCCGCGACGGCAGCAGATGACATCATAATCCCTATTTTCCATTAGAAAAATAATTCAGTTGAAAAAAAAAATTGTTGCTAACATCATAATTAGGATTTTCCTTTAGAAAAATAATTTTATCAAATCTTATTTTCCTTTTTCTTTAGATTTAAATATTTTGAGAGCCCGTTCTTCTCCGTCCTATCCCCGATTGACCCGATTCTTTTTTCCTAAATTCATCCAAAATTGAGCTCTATCTTTTGGTTCTAGTTTTATAGTTTTTATAGTTTATTTTATTTTTATTTGATTTTATTTGTGTTTTATTCATTTTCTCTCTCGTTAGATAACGTCTTCGAAGGAGTAGAAGTAGTACCAAAAGACCAAGAGTTGGCAACTGAGCAAAGCCAAGACAAGTCGTATCTTTTGATCTTATTGAACCTAGTTTTCAAATCTATTATCTATTGTTTTGTTTTAAATTATTATGTATTGCTATTTTAGTATAAACCTTTTTACCTGGTAGTTATCGCCCAACTTGATTAATTCCACCTTAATAATTTGAATGCCATGATCCTATTGTTACCATAGGATGGGTAATTATATAGTGATGCAATACTAGTGTCCACATGGGTTGTACGTTTAAATTGCTTAGCCATGCCTATAGTACGCGGAGTTCATCATCACATGTGATTAATTAACTAATTTTGACTTAATGAGATATTGAATCATGGTTTTAGCCATAGATATAAAATTTGTGTGCCATGACATAGGTGTGTCATTGGTGGTGGTTATATAAAATGGTTCTCACCTGGGTGAATGATTGTGCAGTAAAGGGGGAAGTGTGGTCAGCACTTTTGAGATGTGGATGTCTCACTTGGGTAATATCTAAGGACTTAATTTTGTGACTATTGATCTGAGCGTTATCGCACAACTATATGTCTAGTACGGGATGGACCTAATTGATTAATTTATGATGTTTCAATTTTGGTTCTCACATTGGGAAGAATGCGGTTTGGTCGTAACCATGCATCCACATTGGCATAAGGGGACGGGCGGAACTAGGTTGATATTGAGTATTGTAATGGTCTTGTGATAATCACTTAGTTGCACGCCCAAGGAAGCGTGTATTGGCTGGCATGATAAGTGCATTATTACTTGTGGGTAAAGTTGTGCAACCTCTGCAGAGTGTAAAACTATTTGAATAGTCGTGTCCCTAGTTATTGACAATGCTCAGTGATTTCACACGAGGGGTAGAGCTTCCATAAAATCCTGGTTGGGTTAGGTGTGGAAGTGAAGGGTTAGCAGTTTACTTGTGGTTTACTCAATTCCTTTGACTTACTTTTTTATTATTTATTTTCAAAGTTCACTTTCAATCTATTTATTGTATTTACTTCAAATTCTTTCTTGCTGCAAAACAATCACTTAGCCATCATTTGGTAAGCCTTGCATAATTATGTTACATATTGTTACAAATGACTTGTTGAGTACTCTATGTACTCACAGTTATATCCATATTTGCTCAGTTGCTATAGAAGAGCCATAGCAGACCGAGAAACTTCGCGGATTAGAATCTCGCTCTCCAGTCGATTGCCTATGGGCATGTTGAAAGGCTACTATGTTTTTTTCTTTTTTCGTTGCTAGTTTCTTTATACATTTAGGCTATTATTTGTAAGCTTAATCATAAGGTCGCAACTGTGACAACTATTAATATTTGTATCTTTTCTTAGTAAATTGTGATGTGGTCGATATTTTATCTATGTTTACACTGCGTGCAATAGGATGATTCTGGACTAGTGCAGAATACACAGGAGAGTCTGGATTTGCATATTCGGGTCTTGACAAGGACCATGCCCTTTGCTACCAAATTGAGAATCTTTTTCTTGATCATATCCTATTCTACCCACTTGGTTTGTTCCACTACTATTACTTTGGATTTGGTTGAGATTTTAGGTTTTGAGATCGAAGGTTTGGAATTGGGGTTGTAAAGAAGAGAAAGAGAGCTAGGGGAGGTGAATCGATTTAGCGGAAGTAAAAACCTTAAGTTTACCCCCCGGTGTCCTATTTATCTATGCTTGCCCATGGTGGAGAAATTGAGAGAAACCAATGGTTTGTATTTTCTCAGGAACCATTCTTAACGAGTAGTAATTGAAGCAACCGTTCGCATTCCACTTCCATTGACACGGTGGTTAATAAAATAAATTTTACAACTCAAATGAAAATAACTTCTTTAACTAAGTCCTATTCCAGTAAGAGACACCCTGGCCAGGAGTTTTTCTCTGACCAGTATCTAGGGCTGTTCAGATTTAAGTCAAACTGAAAAAACCAGACCGAAACAACCAAATCGAATTGGTCAACTCAGTTTGACCAGTTTTCAGTATTCAATTTGGGATCTAGGTTTTAGCTTTTTTGTGTTTGGTTTTTTGGTAAAAACCGACTGAAAACTAGAAAATCCAACCAAATCGAATTGGTCAACTCAGTTTGACCAGTTTTTAGTATTCAATTTGGCATCTAGGTTTTAGCTTTTTTGTGTTTGGTTTTTTGGTAAAAACTGACTGAAAACTAGAAAATCCGAAAGAACTGAAGTACTATAGTGATCCTTAAAAACCTGCGCGCCACAGCGCCTGTACCCATAGGATTCGAACCCACATCCTGGGGTTAAGCTAAGCCAAGTGGCTACCGACCGAGCTAGGATGGCTTGTTGTGATGTTGTCTATTGAATGGATGCATCATATATGACTACATTATGTACATCTTATGTTATGTGTACCAGACGACAGACGCTTGGTCCTACTCCAGTACTCCTACTCCTATAGACTGATTGAGCATACATATATATACTGCCAATCTGCCATACATTGAAACACATACTTGTAACATCCTGATTTTCAGAGCCTTTTTAAAGCTTTTTAAATAAAATTCATCATCTGTATTTTTCTGGAATTAATCAAAGCTTAATTGGAATTTTTATTAATTAAAAAGATTTAATATGGTTAAGTTAAACATTAACATTTGCCAAAAATATTTTATTTGAGTTCTCTGTGCCTCAAGGGCTTTTCTGGGATTTTTCTGGAGTTATTTGCTATTTTCTAGAGCCCAAAAGTATTTATTTGAAATTCTGGAAAAGGAAATAAACCCAAAAACCCCTAAAAACCCAGGTGGGCCAAAGCCCACCAAAGCCGGCCTGCCTCGCCCCTTGCCACGCGGTGCGCATCCGCGCCCACGCCCGCGCCCGCTCCCCTCCGCTAGATGGCCCACATGCGTCGCCATCCGTGCGTTCACCTCCGGCCGCAGCCGATCCCGGCCGACCGCCGCCTACGCCACCGACAGGTGGGGCCTGCCTGTCAGGGTCGTCCCCGACCCGGACTCTGTCCCCGTCTCCGATCGGGACGCCGCCGTCGCCGCCGTGTCCTTTGCGAACTCCGCCGTCGCTTGCCATATCCGCCGGGGACTCCGAGCCGTGCACGAGCCGGCCATCCTCGGGGACCGGGTATAAAAAGGGGTCCGACCCACGGGGTTCTCCTCGTCCCGCAGCCACCGCGTGCGCTGGACATTTTCGCCGAGGGTCGCCGGCCAGCTCGTCTTCGCTGCCGTTCGCCGCCGTCCGTCGCCATCTGCCGTCCCCGCGGCCGTCGTTGCTGTTCGCCGTCGTCCGTCGTCTCCGCCGCCGTCGTTGCCATCGCTGGTGAGCCCCGCTGCCGCTTCGCCTTCCCGTGCGCCTGGTCCGCTGTGCGCCGAGCCGTTGCCAAGTGGGACCCACCCGTCAGCCGTGAGCCGTAGACCGAGCCACGCAAGCCAGCCACGTCAGCCAAGGTTGCACACGTGTCACCACGTGGCCGCCACCTCAGCCCTAGCCACCATGCCAGCCGTCCGGTTGCCCACACTATTCCGTGAGCCGGGATCACGGTAGACTGCTTAATCCATGAGCCGGGTCCATAGCACAGTGTAATTTCCGATTTTCCAGCCTTTTTTCGCAAATTAGAATTTTCAAGAGCCCGTTCTCCCTCATACGAACTCCGATTGACCCGATCCTTTTTCCTAAATTCATCTAAAATTGAGCTCTACCTTTTGGTTCAGGTTTGGAAGTTTTTTAAGTTCATTTGAATTTTATTTGAATTTATGTTGTGTTTCGATTTGCTTTCTCTCTCGTTAGATCACACGTTCGAGGGAGCTGAAGTTGGATTCGAAGATCAAGAGCCGTCAACTGAGCAAGGCCAAGGCAAGTCTTGTCCTTTGATCATATTGAACCCAGTTTTCAAATCTATTATGTATTACTTTGTTTTAAATTATCATGCATCGCTATTTTATTATCAAACCCTTGTATTGGTAGTTAATGACCTAATTGATTGTTTCCTCCTTGATAATTTGGTTGCCATGATTCCATTGTCACCATAGGTTGGGTAATTATTTAGTGATACAGTAATAGTTGTCACATGGGGTGTACGTTTATTTGCTTAGCCATGCTTATGATTAGAACGTTGGGTCTATCATCACATGTGGTAATTAACTTTGACCTAATGATATACTTGAACGTGGTGGTTAACCACACTTGTAAAATTTGGTGCCATGACATGGGTAGTGTCATTGGTATTGGTTATGCAAACTTGGTTTTAACTCGGGCGAATGATCGTGCAGTAAAGGGGGTGCAGGTTGCACATGGGATGTGGATGCTTCGCCTGGGTTTTACTTAAGGACTTAACTTTGTGCGCCATTGATCTGAGCTTTACCGTGCAAACCACATGTCTAGTATGGAATAGACCTGGCATAATAATTTGTGAAGTCTCAACTTTGGTTTCGCTACTGGTGTTGTTGTGGCGCAAGGGGGGCAATTATCGACTAGGGGGGTACCCTACTCGACGGCGAAACCTTAGCGAGTGGGATCAGGTTGAGATGGATCATTGTAAAAGCCTTGTTGTGATTTCTTTAACGTGAAGATGATCACATCGTGTGGGCACAGTTGTGCAACCTCTGCAGAGTGTAAAACTATTCGAATAGCCGTGTCCTCGGTCATGGACAATGCTCGGTGATTTCACACGAGGGGTAGAGTTTTCATGAAAACCTGGTGGGTTAAGCTGGGAAGTGAATGGTTAGTTCACTTGTGGTTATCTTCAATTCCTTCGATTATTTATTTAATATCATTTGTTAAAGTTGCTTTCCAATCTATTTATTGTATTTACTTTAACTCGTTGCTTTATGCAAAATTAACCTTTCAGCCATCCTTTGTTAAGCCTTGCATACTATATTGTATCTTTGTTACAAACGACTTGCTGAGTACTCTATGTACTCACGGCTTCATCCATATTTGCCCAGTTGAGGAGGAAGGACCAGATCAGCAGGAGCTGCTAGAGGGAGGATATTTCGAGGACTTCGCTCCCCAGTCAATTGCCTATGGGCATGTCGAGCGGCTACTACGCTTATTTCTGATTTTCCGCTGCTAGTTTCTTTAAGCCCTTCAGGCTATTAATTGTAAGCTTGGCCATAAAGTCGTACTCTGATATTTATCAATATAATTTGGATTTTCCTTAGAATATCGTGATGTGGATGATATTTATCTTTGTTTATACTGTGTGCACTAGCATGATCCTGGACTAGTGTAGAATACACAGGAGAGTCTAAATTTGCATATTCGGGTCTCGATAATACTGGACCGATGCATAAGAGTGCTTATAAAGTTCTAATTCTATTGTCAGTAGTATATATATTATCGTCTACTTGTCTCACTAATCACTGTATCATTTGTAATTCGCATCAACTTTGGTAAATATGGTATTCACTGATACTATATCAAAATAAATTGGGATTTACCAATACTGAACCGTATTTTTTTTTTAAAAAAAATACCGTATTATCGAAGTAACAATATCATATTTACCGTATGTTTCGTATTTATCGAACCATATTTCCCGAAAAAACTAAATGAACGACCCTACTAGCATCTCTGAGTACTTCTCAAGTAAGCCATTTTCACTTGAAGTTGGGGGCTAGATAATGAGGATTAAATAATCCATAATAAATAGACTTAATATCTATAGCAGTTGTCAGAATAAAGACTTGTTCAGATAGCCTCCACATGTACCCATAGTCGGGGAGAGCATTCTCGAATTAATTCGGGCATCGATCACCCCTTGTTGGTAAAGCACATCATTAGGGATGTGGGCCCCTCTTTTCTGACCGGATAGCATGTCTACCGCAATCAACCATGTGCCATAGTAAAAAATAAAATGTGTGTTTGTGTCTCTCTGACATAACCACACATATTTATCCTTTGTGTCTGACAATAACCACTCAACTATCATGCACAGAGGGAGTCTTGTTGACAATAACTACCATCCACATACGAATTCAGGGAAGCGACACGGCGCCTCCCAACAGGCAATATCTGCCACCCCTTCGACACTATATAAGGAGTTATGCTGGACAATGGAGAAATGTTAGATCATGTGGTGGTTGTGCATTCAGTAATGATGAATAATTGGTATTTGGGTTCCATTGGAATTTGCGTTTATGAAAGTTCTGGTCAATGTGTTTGTGTTGATAGAGTATCCAAGATAGTAGGTCTGGATGGCAAGTCAACCACGGCAGATGACCACGGTAGGTTGGCAATGGTAGATGACCAAGGTAAGTCGACCACGGCTAAATGACCAGGGTAGAACGACCACAACAGAATGACCACGACAGAGAATCGGTAGGCTTTGACCTCACACAGTGAACTAATCGCAAGATACAATGGACTACGATTGGTAGTTGGTATGCTTCCACTAGGATGGTTGGGGTTGTGAGCATCAGTGGACTAGTCGAAAGTGACAGTAACCAGTCGGTGGTCGTTGCTTCAATACAGGTAGGTACTCAGTGATCATTGCTATAGTACCTAGTCGGTGGTTTTGTAACTGGTTGATGGGTGGTAGTTGTAGGCTTCAACTACTATGATGCTTGTGATTTTTGAGTGTTCTGAGTTGTCATAATTCTTGAGTATTACGGTTTTCGAGTACTCACTAGCCTAGCAGTTTGATTGGCTTGTGCATGGCGGTCATACTGCTCGTAATAAATGGTCTGAGATTGATTTATGGAAAAGCATGGAAATTGTGGTCATCACTAATTTGGTTGATGTTGATGGGTGAACAAAGGCGTGATATGCACGTGTGGACTGATGTCGATCAAGTTGGAAAGAATTGTGCTGAAGGAAAATGTTCTTTGGTCTTTGCATATACAGGTTGTGCGTGAAAATGGTCATGGTCACTTGTTTGTTTAATTCATTGTTCTCAACAATAAGCTTAGCATCATATAATTTAACATTACCATGATTTGAATCAACATTAGAACTACATCGCATGGCAAGTAAATCATCACAAGAATTAGATATACTAGTTTTAGCAATTTTTACGTTAGACATTTCATTTAAAATATCACAAGTAATACCTATGCTAGTGCACGACTTGCTTGAGTTTTCTTGGAGAAGCAAGTCATGGGTTTTCTTTAACTCCTCATAAGAATCTTTAAGAGAGAGATGCTCTCTTTTGGCTTTTGCTTTCTAAGATATTCATTTAATTCTTCTAGCATATCCATAAGTTCATCATAAGAAGGTTCTTCATCATCAAGAGATTTTACCTTCTCTCATTTTGCCATGAGGCACGTAGGAGATGAGAAGAGAGATGAAGCTTCTTTGAAGGTGATGCCAACAAGTCCCTTCTTCTTAGGGGACTCATCCTCATTGGAGTCGAAGTCCATGTACTCATCATCAGAGTTTCACTCTCCTATGTGGGCTTCATTTTTTTCCATCTTTGTGAAACTTCTTGAAGAGCTTCTTCTTGCCATTGAAATCCTTCTTCTTGGATGACTTGCCCTTGTCACCTTTCTTCGTAAGGCATTGAGAGGTAATGCGCCCCTTCTCATCGTGCTCATAGCAATGGATGTTGCTATAGTGCTTGTTGTTGTAGGAGGGCCCATCCTTGCCCTTCTCATGGCTCGCACTTCGGTATGAGTGCCTCTTCATGAATTTCTTCATCTTTCTCACAAGAAGAGCCAACTCCTCCTTGGAGTCCTCCTCATCATCCTCGGACTCATCACTTGATACCACTTTGGCTTGAAAGCGGTGATCGTTTTACCCTTAGAGGAGGATTGCTCCAAGAGCTCCTCCTTATCCTTCTTATACAACTCGTTGGTGATGAGATTCCCCAAGAGTTATGTTGACGTCATTTTTGCCAACTGGAAGAGTTGAGGAAGAGTGTCACAAATGTCTCATGTTTCTCCAGTAACGCCCTAAGTATCTTTCTTACAATATCAACATCTATTAGTGATGTGCTAAGGCCCTTGAGCTCATTCACAATGTTATTGAGGCAAGAATACATTTTATTTATATTCTTATAAGGCAACATTGTGAAAGTCTCATATTTGATCTGAAGCCTATGCAATTTGGCTTCTTTAATCGTGGATGTTCCCTCATGGATTTTCAAGAGGGTGGTCCAAATATCGTGAATGGTTTCCAAATTGCTCACTCTATTGAACTCATCCACGTTTAAAACATCAAATAGAGCATTCATAGCTTGAGCATCTAAATGAGCATTACGCCCCTCTTATTCCATGGGATATAGTGGATCAAGAGGCATGACATAATCCTCATTTACAATTCTTCATATGCTTGGATTCATAGCCTTAAGATAAGTAGATATTCTAATTTTCTAATAAGAATAATTTGAACCATCAAAAAAATGTGCCTTTCCTATATCAATCCCCTCACTAACCATCCATTTCTCTCTAGACGGTTAAGTTTAATAATTGAGAGACCAAGCTCTCATACCCCTTCCTCCGCTCCGAAGATGATAGACATCAAACCACTCACAAGTCGGTGCCGGGCCTCTTCACAATCCTATTGAAGAGGTTACCTCGCAATCTCCCGCCAAGCCGTCTAGGTGCCGGCAAGCACCAAGAGTAATAAACCAAGACTTCACTTGACGGCGATCAAGTGCCAAAGGATTAATCTAGATGAATGCACTTGATGTTGGCTCAACTATCTCAAATGAATGGAATGAAAGTAATCGAGGTGTGAAGTGAGTGCTCTATGCTCAAGTATATTTCAATGTAGTTTCTGATTTTGTCCTTGAGTAGGTGGGGGTATTTATACCCCCAAAAACCAAATATAGCCGTTGCAATGCAATTCATGAAAACATTAGGCTGAGCGGAAGTACCGCTGTTCATCAGCCGGTACTACCGCACGTGTACTGTAGAAATAGTATTGGCTATATTAGAGTGTCAAAACTAGCTGTTGAAAGTCGGCGCGGTACTACCACCGTTATAAGCGTGATAGTTCCGATATACGAAAGTTCTGAAATTCTGGCGCGGTACTTCCGTGTGCTTCAAAGCCAAAAGTTGGCGCTCTTTGGAAGAAACGTACTGCTCGGATTTTTGGAGCTTCCGAGCTCCGAAAGTACTGCTCAAGGGTTGTGATACTACCGTTCTGCGGTAGTTCTGCATTAAAACTCTGGTGCTTCCGTTTTCCAGAGAGACAAAGTGATTCCACATGCGCTCTCTGGAAAAATGTTCCGCTCGATTTGCTGGAACTTCCATAAAGCAGAAGTACCGCCAATTACACTCCGATACTTCTGATATTTCTGAAAGTGCATAGTTTGACTATCAATTTTAATTTTAAGTGCATTGTAACAACCCACGTCATTAATTAACCCTAACTGGCGAGTTACAACGTTAAATAGGATTAATTATGCAACTAAAGCTCTAAAATACGGGGGAATTTAAACTTTTCTACGCAGTCATATAAATTGAACTCAACGAGCAATAAACAATTGCAATACACTTAGCACTTCATCGGCGAGGACGCAAACAATTTGTAACATTGCGCAAGAGCCTTCAACTTAATTAAAATATATAAACAGTTCGTAGTACAATAGTAATTAATTACAATCCATATATGGAAAAATCAATAACATCCATGGGGCGACAATCAGAACTTATATCAGGTCAAATAAAAATATTACAATTTGTATTACATAACCATGACAATACGAATTACAACAAATATACAAATTCATGTCTCAACAAGATAACCATCTCAAAAACTAAGCAATTGCAATATAATTGTATTTAGTCATGAAGTGCATGATTTAATTTACACCAAGATTCATTTCATACATATTCATTTGTATCCGAATTAACAGAGAATAGAAGTTACGTTTAGATAACATACCGTATCATTTATACATCCATATTAAGAGAAAGCTGGAATACAATTAGGTCATCTCATATATTAGAGACCGTCGTCAAGCTGCCACCACACCGCCATTCCATTTGTGAGCGAACCAGCAATTGCAATACCGAAAAAACAGAACATAAGAACGAATAAAATAAGCAAAGTAAGGAAAAAGGATAGAAGTTGCCGTCAGTGCCCTTGGGCTGCTAGGGCCAATGCGAGAACGTCTTAGAGGCTCCCAGACCGTTCGGAGGCCAGTCGGCATCTCTCACAACCTTAGAATCATCACTCGGCAATTTTAACAATTACCTCAGCCCAAAACCCTCAAGTCGTGCATTCCTTCAGCCCATTCTTTTCAGCCCAAAGCCACCATCATATAAGTCTTTTTAGCCCACAAAAGCCCACATCAATTCTTTCCAGCCAGCCCACACTAAAGCAACAGTGTTTAGTTTACCCTTTGGACCAAAGGTCCTTCGACACAAGAGAGGAAGACCTAGAAGTGGATAAGCGCAAGGATGGCCAGCTGTAGCCAGGCAAACGCAGACCAGCAGGGAGTGGTCCGAAAACCACCTCCCCCAGTGACTCAAAATCCCGGCCTCATTACTCTGCATTCACAAGAAATCACAAGAGTAAGCATAGCTAAAGAGCAGACAGCCACATACATTGCAATACAGCCACAAGCCAAATATCCTACGCAGCCAACAAAGAAGAGAGAAGAAACACCATGGCAGAGCCAGCCCCACTGTCTCTCGTTCTCATCCCCAAACCCTCAAACCATCCGGCCACTGAGCAACTGCCACCACCAGCACCAGAAAGCACCAAGCCGCAGCAAGAAAATATCAAGAAGCCAGACCGCAAGGCGAAGGCTAGGCGTGCAGACGAGAGGCAAGGCGACGGCGATAGCTAGAGACCAAACCACAAGCCGTGAGATCGTCAACCGTAGGAGGAGGTCACCATCATACGGCATCCACACAACCAAGAAGGTGACAACCACCAGCAACCCCGATCCCCTTTCCCAGAGCAACCCCTAACCCTAGACCGGCGAAGGTAGGCCACAAATCACTCATAGTAATAGCATTCATCTCAATAGTAAATCCGGACTAACTCTATACAGTAAGCAACCCATAGTTGTCACCAAGCCCCACTAGAGCATCAGAGAACCAACACGGAGCGTGTAAACCGGAGATAGAAGAGAGTAGAGGGAGTAAGCAGGACGGGGTTTACCGTAGACGTAGACCGGCGTGCGGGCGGTTCTAGCCGGCCGTGACTAGCCCGGGGAAACACACCTCCATACCTATCATCGCATAAGCAAACCCATTAGAACTAAACCAAAATAGCCACTAAATCAACCAACCCGGGTCAGACTCGAGGGAGGAGGCGCCAGATCCGGGCCGTAGGCCATAGATCCAGCAGCTGCAAACCGGCGAGGCGAGGATGGTCGCAGCCGACGGTGCCAGGACGGCGCGGCGCAGCGGGACCGGCGGCGTGAGGGGAGAATCGCGCAAGAGAATAGAGGCGCCAAGGGAAGGAGGAGGCGCGCGAGGGAGCCGACAGTAGGAGCGTCGCAAAGGATGGAGGAGCTGAGGCATTGGAGAACCAGAGGAGGCGCCAGGCCAATGTAGATCGGAGAGAAAGAGAGGGAGAGGGAACCGCGAGAGAGAGGAAGTGGAGGGAGGTGATGAGGCGTAGGTGGAAGAGCAGAAAAGGAGGCGGGGGTAGGGAAGCGAGGCGTCGATGGAAGAAGAGAAAAAGAAGCGGAGGAGCCGAGGTGTCGGCGAAAAGAGGTAGCAGAAGAGGCGGAAAGAAAAGAAAGATAGAGAAGAAAAAGGGAAAAGGTAAAATAAATTAGGAGAAATAAAAATGTGCAGGCTAGACATGCCAGATATAGGGACGCTCATAATCATGCATTGTAGAAACCTTATTATAACAGAGTTGTTGAGGTTAAATAAATTAATTGAATGTACTAAAGAACCCCGTAAATGAATATTAGCCGCAGCAACGGGATAGACATCCTTGTAGAAATGAGCTGAGAATTAATACGACCTTCGGTGTTAGTGTAATACCTTAGACTGTTGTGCATATAAGTATCGTTGAGCTGATTATAAGTGAAGCGAGAAACTGGAAACCCCGTAAGCATACGTGGTAGGATCTACTCAAGTAATTAGGCCTTGTTATCTCATTGACACCATAGATTAAGTCAGAAGCCCAAAATATTTCTCAAGTTCTTATAATAAAGGTAATACCGTTAATGGATTAAAACTAGTCTGCGTGTATATGAGAACACATGTATTGCTATTTAAACCGCTCAACGGCATATTTAATTACTCAGACAATTTAGTTAGTAGCATTTGAATTATAGAAATCCACCCCTAATTACTTTGGATCATTAGAACAAATTAATTGCAATCCGACGATTTAAAAGATACACGTCAATTAAACTTGTACGTGTACGGATCAAATTAAGGGACTGTAGGACTATTTTGTTGCGAGTTTAAATACCTAGATAGTTTGGTTAAGTCCAGCTAAATAGTAGAAAACCATTAAGCAGTACTTGCCATGAATAGAATAAATGCATTGTCATCTATTGATTAAAACGTAGCGTGGACCGATTTAACTTGGATAGTGTTAAATTCCAACACTTCCCTAATAAATATTCTTGGATATTAAAAATAAATTTTATGATGCCCATAGGCTGGTAATTGCACACATGCGAAGTAAAGGATCATAATTTCATTGAGATCACTGTTGCGCATTTAAATGCTTAGTTAATTTTGTAGTCGATTATGAACTGTAGAAATCCACTGATAAATATTCTGAATTGTTAGAATGAATTCATAGCTGTTAGAAGAGTTAAAACTGTTTGCGACGATTAGAATAGCACGCGCTGTGTTAAAATAGTAATCGTCAAGTTAAGATTACGAGTATCGATTAAAATTATACGCCGTGATTTAAATAGCAGTTAAGCTGTAAAAATATGCAAAGGACTAGAGTAAAATTTATGAATCCCATAAAGACGCCTGAGTATAGTTTAATTAAGAAATTAAGTAATTGATTAATTAAGGACCCTTTTCTTTTGAGTAACCTTAAGATCTAAAACGGATTAGAGAGGTGAATAAATATATACGAACCTTTGAGAAATTAAATGGGGCCTAATTGAATATGCGAGATTGGCTAGATTAATATTCGCTGTTATAATTGTACATGCAATTAGTTAATCCCGAGTAATTGAAAAATTGCTAGGAATTAATAAAATACTGAGCATACCTACTAGATCAACCATATCTCATGACGTTAGTGCGATGATATCGAATGACGAGTAGTGTACCGAAATTAACCTCGATTACCGTGATTGGGTTAAATGGAGTGACGCCTTACCTTAGGAGCACAAGCACATCGACCCATCGTATTTTATTATATTTTTGTAAATTAAATCGTAGTCGACATATTTAATTGCAGGCGACAATCCAAGCTACGGGAATGACTTCACTTGACTCTACTTGAATCCGAGTATATGGTTAAAGTTTAGGCAAGCTCATTTTGACCATGCAAATAGTAATGTTAAATGTATGTGGTATTTTCAGCAATGTTAATAACTCTATTTAAATGCATGAAAGCTATTCTTTTAAAAAAAGAGACCAGAGAATGATGATGTTTACGAAGAATGAGATAAGAAAAGAAAAGTTAATAGTCATGGTACTGCTGAGAGGAGCAGCGGGCCCACAAGCAGAGATGTATACAGTGGGTAAAGGGGTTCAGGGAAAGGATGCAGAGTGGCTAGGCGGATCCCTTTACATAGGGCTATAATATAATGACTTACCCCATTTTCACTCGGATAGGGAACCCTAATTATCGTGCCAACCATCTCCTCGTCTCGAACGGGCAGAAATTAGTATCCCATTACGTTAACCAGTCCACCACATAGGGTAAGTACTTATGTGTGAGTAAAGAGATGGATGAAGCTCAGGACCAGTAACGCAAGTCTGGAAGTGAGTAAGTCCTAGACGCTATATGCGTTAGGTGGAGTGTTGGGCCGGGAGCCGGTCCAACCAAACACTATTGGAAATCGGTGGAGTCCAAGTGAGTGACTTGGTACACCGATGGATAATAGATGGGTTGGTGGATGGAATAATGTAATCGGAGAAAGGTTATGTACTTTGAGCCGGATTCCACACCTAAGGCAGTGTGGAAAACCTAGTTCAGAAGGTTCAAAGTAGCTTGGGTACAGTGGTACAAGTCTGCGCAGTGCTAATAAAATCATGAATTCATACCAGTTCACTGAATGTGGACTACGGTGATCACTAGGGGTCGTACCTTACTGGGTGAAAAGTAGAAATTGTTTTGATAATTAAAAGAGGGCAATTATTTTAGCAAAGATTAGTTTCAGAATAAAGAGATTAGAATCTGGACTTAAGGGTATGAGAGCATACCAGTGCATTTGTTATTATTACGCTTGCTGAGTACTTCTGTACTCACCCTTGATATTATCTTCCTTTGTTTAGGAGTATGTCAGTTCAGTCTGGATGAAATATCATGGACTCGGATTACAATGGGTACAAGGCGGACATCCCGTGTGAAGATTGAGTGAAGAATGGGATATTCGAGCCCTTGAGGCTTTGTAATAAATTTTAGCCCTGCGTGACGATATTTTTGTAATATCGTGTTTTGTCTCTAATTATTATTTTGCTGCATCACTCTGATGGCTTATTATTTGTTAGAGCGATGTTCTATCGGCTAAAACGAATACTAATCCGTTGACTAGCGTTATTACCCCATGATAATAATGTGGGTCGTTACATGCATGTATGTTCCTAAATTAGTCCAAAGGTACAAGAATATACTATCAACTTACTAACTATGATCTCTCTTAATAGCATGGCATTTATCCTATAATCTGGTTTATCACCCTTTCTCCTTAGTCCAGTAAAAACAAAGGAGATCCTAGATTACTTATACTTTTGTCTTGAGCCACATTGATCTTCATGATGACCCTTAGCATGCATCTCACATTCATCATTGGGACTGGACCTTTCAAACACTCAGTAAACATATTAGTCCCGTATTCACATAAAATCATTAATTACTAAAACTATTTTTAGGAACTTAGATGCTTTCAACAACGCAGGTAGTAGTTGATCCAGGTAAGGTCATTGGTGGTGTTAAGCACCAGGTTGTAGGGGAGCGCCGGCATGCTGATGCGCACGAATATGATGTACATGCCATGTGCATGATGTTGATGGTGCTCCACATTGGCAGCTCAAACATGGACGTGTTGGACATGATGTCTGGCACCTTGGACGACTCCCACGCCTGCTTCCTGCCTCCCATGTTGCTGCCATGCTCCATCGTGATCTACTAGTGTTGGAGTTGTTAGATTGATCTCAACCGATTAGCCCAACGGCTAATCGGGCCTTGATCCGCGCCCTGATCGGGGGCGCCCAGTCCATCTCTTGAATGGTGGGCCCCCGTCGCGCTGCACAATAAATAGAGGGTGGGGGCCGGCGGCTCGTTTCACGAGTTTGGCCTGAGCCGTACATCCCCACCGACACACAAACCCTAACCGATCTAGAGGGGGCGCAGTCAGCGACGGGAAGTACACCATCGCCGTCGACGTCGCCGGATCTACGCCGCCGCCGCCACCGTCCTCTTCTCCGACCGTCGCTGCCCGTGCGCAGACTACACCGACGAACCAGCGATGGCCGGATCTTCCTCCAATGGTTCCGACGGTTAGTACTGCCCCTACCTCTTCCTCTCTCTCCCTCAGATCTAGACCCCAAGCACAGAAAAGATCCAACAATGGTATCAGAGCGGGTCTTACGGGTGGGGGCCGCCGCTGTCGCGCTCCGTGTCGGGGGCCGCCGCCCTGCGCCGCGCCGCGCTTGCACGCCGCCGCCGTTGAGCCGCCCCGGGGCCGCCGCCGCTGCCGCTTCGCGGGCGCTGCGAGTGCCGCCGCCTTGCCGCTCCTCCTGCGCGCGGGCTGCCGCCGCTCCGCCTCACGCGGGCGCCCTTGCGCCGCCGCTCCGGTGGGGCTGCCGCTCGCTGCTCCGCGCCCCGCGCGCGGGAGCCAGCCACTGCCGCAGCTCGCGCGCCGCCGCCGCTCGCGGGAGCCCGCCGCCGAGGCCCTGGCCGCCAGCTCCGGGCGTTGCGCTGGGCTCCGCCGTCGCCGCGCCTCCCCTCCCGCGCAGGCACCCTAGCGCCAGCCGCCGCCCGTGGGCCGTCTTTTTTGGTGGGCCGGTGGGATTGATTCTAGGGTTAGGGTTTGTGGGGGGTGCGGGTTTTTTGTCCTGGCGATTTTTCCTCCCAGCCGTCCGATGAAATCAACGGCCATGATGAAAAGAGGCTGCGGGCTGAGTGGGCCGGCCTGTGAGGGGGAGCGCGCGCGCTCGGGTGCGCTGCACGGGCCGGCTGGGCCGCGGCCGAAGGAATGGGCCAAAATGGCCGTTTGAACAGTGTTTTGTTAAATGAATTTAATTGTTTTCAGAAGCATGAATTTGAATGAAATTTGACTTAAAATCTCTGTAAATTTTGCACCAACGTGTTATTTTTCAGAGATTAAAAGTGTACAGTATAATGCTTCTGTATAATGAATTATTTTAGAATAATTACAGTTTCCGCTGCAAAAGTTAATGTTGATTGTTTTTCATTATTAAATTCGAACCAACGGGAGAATTTAATTTTGAAAAAATAGATATAAATCCCAGATAATTATGATATTGTTATTTTCTGACCAACGTTGATAATAACAGTATTATAATTTTTAATTGATGATTTTATGCATTATTTCTAATTCTGCCCAACGGTGATGTAGATTTAATGTATAGATAAAATTGTTTTAAATTGTATGTCGTATTTTTGACCAACGTTGGAAAGAAGACATATAATTTTCCTGTTATGTTCTCACTTTATTTGAAATATTTTTCAGGAGGATACAGCTTGATGAGTTGTATCAGAGAGATCCCCACTCTTAAAGGAGGTAATTATGGAGAGTGGAAGAAAAAGATAGACTTAGCGTTTATCTTGGCTGAGGTGGACTGGGTCCTCACTACAGCACGTCCCACTGAGCCTATGGCACCAGTGAGGGATCAAAATGAGGATGATACTGCTTGGCAGAAAAGACAGAGGGATCATGCTCCCTTACAGATGTCTTATGACCTTGAGCATAAGAAATGGACCACAGCCAACAAGAAATGTATGGCTGTGATAAAGAACACGATTGAGCCTGCTATTGTGGGCTCAATCGCAGAGTGTGACACTGTCACAGAGTACCTTGAGAGAATAAAGAGTCAGTTTACTGGCTCTTCAAAGACTTATGCTACACAGCTGATCAAACAGCTTGTGACAGAGAGGTACTCTGGTGGTGGTAGTGGCATAAGAGAGCACATACTGCGGATGAGCAACTTGGCATCCAAGCTTAAACCAATGGATTTGGCTCTCAAGGATGAGTTCCTTATTCATTTGGTTTTTGCTTCCTTGCCTAAAGAGTTTGACACATTCGTTGTCAACTACAATATGCAGCCCGAGAAATGGGACTTGAAAAAGTGCATAGCTATGTGTGTGCAAGAGGAGGAAAGAATTAAATCCTCACATGGTGGATCTATCAACTATGTGAAGGATAACAAGAAAAAGAACTTCAACAGTACCTCCTTCTCAAAGAACAAGGGAAAAGCCTCTGTCCATCAGCCTCAACAGAATAAATTTGCTGTAGACAAAGATCAGTGTCTTCACTGCAAGAAGACGGGACACTACAAGAAGAACTGTCCTGATTATTTAAAGATGATAATGGCAAAGAAAGGTGAGAACATTATTACCTTTATAAATGAATCCCTGTATGTGCAATATTCGAAATCCACTTGGTGGATTGACTCAGGAGCAACTATTCATGTTGCTAATTCTTTACAGGGATTCCGTTCGACGAGGACTACGCAAAGAAACGAAAGATGCATTAAAGTTGCAAATGGAGTCCAAGCTGAAGTTGAAGTCGTTGGTGATCTTTCATTAGAGTTAGCTAATGGCTTCAATCTTTTACTTAGAGATGTCCTTTTTGTTCCCTCTTTACAGAGGAATTTGATTAGTGTTTCAAATTTGGACAAAGATGGTTATGATTGTAATTTTGGAAATGGCAAGTGTGAAATAATGTTTAATAAAGAATGGCAAGTGTGAAATAATGTTTAATAAAGAATGTGTTGGTCTTGCCATCTTACAGAATGAGCTTTATTTGTTGTCACTTCGTGAAAATGTGAATTCCGTATGTGATGTGAATGAGCGTATATCCTCGCCTGTGAATGCGAACAGAAAACGAAAGAGAACTCATAATGAATCGTCGAAATTATGGCACTGTCGTTTAGGCCATATTTCGAGGGGGAGAATAGAAAGACTTGTTAAGAATGAAATTATTCCTCTATTAGAATTCTCAGACTTAGAACAATGCAGAGAATGCATTAAAGGAAAATATGTAAAGAAAATTAAAAAAGACGCTAAAAGAAGCACAGGAGTTCTACAAATTATTCACACAGATATTTGTGGTCCTTTTCCTGTGAAAAGTGTGGATGGATATGACTCGTTCATAACATTCACGGATGATTACTCCCGTTATGGATATATTTATCCAATCAAAGAAAGAAACGAAGCCTTGGATAAATTCAAGATATTTAAGGCTGAAATTGAAAACCAACACGATTTAAAGATTAAGATAGTCCGATCTGATCGTGGGGGAGAGTACTACGGTCGACATACCCCATATGGACAAGTTCCTGGACCTTTTGCAAGGTTTTTACAGGAAAATGGAATAGTGGCCCAGTATTCTACACCGGGCGAACCTCAGCAAAGTGGAGTAGCTGAAAGACGCAACCGTACCCTGATGGATGTGGTGCGAAGCATGATGAGCTATTCCACACTGCCATTGAGTTTATGGATGGAGGCGTTGAAAACCGCCATTCATATTCTCAACAGAGTACCTAATAAATCGGTGCCCAAAACACCGTACGAGATGTGGACGGGAAGAGTTCCCTCACTAAACCACTTACGTGTGCGGGGGAGTCCTGCTGAGGCTAAAGTATTTAACCCAAACCTTGGGAAACTTGATCCCAAAACAGTAAGTTGTCATTTCATTGGCTACCCTGAAAAGTCAAAAGGGTTTCGTTTCTACTGTCCAGATAGATATACAAAGTTTGTAGAAATGAGACACGCTGTCTTCTTAGAGGATGAAATAATGAGAGGAAGTATGGTAGCTCGTGAGATTGATCTTGAAGAGAAGCGGGTGTATGCGCCCACTCCAATGATTCAAGAGCCATTCTTCACACTACCTGCTGTCGCTGCACCGACGGTGCAAGACACTGTGGTGCCAGCACCTTTTATTGTTCCTCCTGTGGCAACAATGAATGATAATGAGGAACCTGTTTTTCAGGATCCTATAGAATCTATTGCCACAGATGAGGGGGAGCAACAGCAGCCTCAAACAGAAGATGTACCAAATGAGGAGGCCCCGAGGAGGTCTCAAAGAGTAAGAAGATCAGCTATTTCTGATGATTATCAGATTTATCATACAGAGGAATTTCAAATGGAGGATGATCCCACCTCATTTGAAGAAGCCATGAGAAGCAAAAATTCCTCAAAATGGCTTGAGGCCATGGAAGAGGAAATGAGGTCCATGAAGACTAATAAAGTCTGGGACTTGGAAATTATTCCTAAAGGAGCCAAAACAGTAGGCTGTAAATGGGTCTACAAGACAAAGCATGACTCCCAAGGGAATGTAGAAAGATACAAAGCGCGACTTGTGGCAAAAGGCTTTACGCAAAGAGAAGGGATTGATTACAATGAGACCTTTTCTCCAGTCTCATGTAAAGATTCCTTCAGAATCATAATGGCATTAGTAGCACATTATGATTTAGAGTTACATCAGATGGATGTAAAGACGGCATTTCTTAATGGGGATTTGGAGGAAAATGTTTACATGGCACAACCGAAAGGTTTTGTCATGGAAGGAAATGAAAGAATGGGATGCCGCCTAAAGAAATCGATTTATGGGTTAAAGCAAGCTTCAAGACAGTGGTACTTGAAGTTTGACAGTACAATAAGAAAATTTGGGTTTAAAGAGAATGTAGAGGACAACTGTGTTTATGCAAAGTTTAAAGATGGGAAGTTTATCTTCCTAATCCTGTATATGGATGATATCCTGCTAGCTAGTAGTGATGTTAGTCTGCTACTGGAGACAAAGAAGTTTTTATCCTCAAACTTTGATATGAAAGATCTTGGTGAAGCTTCGTTCGTTCTAGGGATCGAAATTCACCGGGATAGAAACAAGGGGATATTGGGAAAGTCACAAAAGGCATACATAGAGAAAGTCTTAAAGAAATTTGGTATGCATAAAAGTAGTCCTTCACCTGCACCTATAGTCAAGGGCGACAGATATGGAGATTTTCAATGCCCCAGGAACCAATACGAGCTCGATCAAATGAAATCGGTTCCATATGCTTCAGCTGTCGGAAGCTTACAGTATGCTCAAGTATGCACACGCCCTGACTTAGCATTTGTTACCGGGTTACTTGGCAGATTCCAGAGCAATCCTGGAATAGAACATTGGAAATTGATAAAGAAAGTCTTGCGTTATTTGTAAGGAACAAAAGGCCTCATGATGACATACAGAAGATCAGATTTACTCCATATAGTGGGGTATACAGATTCTGATTTTGCGGGAGATGATAGAAAGTCTACATCCGGATATGTGTTCACTCTCGCAGGAGGAGCTATATCGTGGAAAAGCTCAAAGCAAACCGTCACTACATCGTCCACAATGTATGCCGAGTTTGTAGCATGTTATGAGGCTACGGGGCAGGTGAACTGGCTAAAGAAGTTCATACCCGGTTTAAAAGTGGTTGACGACATCAATAGACCACTTAAATTGTACTGCGATAATGAACCCGCAGTAATGTATGCCCACAACAATAAGTCAAGTGGTGTTGCCAAACACATTGACATAAAGTACTATGTTGTGAAAGATAAAGTTCGGGAACAAATTATAAGTCTTGAGCATATAAGTACCGCAAAGATGTTAGCGGATCCGCTTACTAAAGGCTTACCACCCAACGTGTTCAGAGAACATGTAGCCGGCATGGGTTTGAGGGAAAGCCTATGATTCCTGGACTAAAAGATGGCCCAAAAGATTAAAGTAACTATTTCAGAACAGAGAGGTGTATTGTAGCTGTTAAATCTATCGGCGATTGACCGTGACGATGAGACATGTTCTATGCACTTATCTGTGATGAAATGAGTAAAGTCAAAAGTAATAAAAAGTTAAAGCATAGATTGAGATCAAGGGGGAGAATGTTAGATTGATCTCAACCGATTAGCCCAACGGCTAATCGGGCCTTGATCCGCGCCCTGATCGGGGGCGCCCAGTCCATCTCTTGGCTGGTGGGCCCCCGTCGCGCTGCGCAATAAATAGAGGGTGGGGGCCGGCGGCTCGTTTCACGAGGTTGGCCTGAGCCGTACATCCCCACCGACACACAAACCCTAACCGATCTAGAGGGGGCGCAGTCAGCGACGGGAAGTACACCATCGCCGTCGACGTCGCCGGATCTACGCCGCCGCCGCCACCGTCCTCTTCTCCGACCGTCGCTGCCCGTGCGCAGACTACACCGATGAACCAGCGATGGCCGGATCTTCCTCCAATGGTTCCGACAGTTAGTACTGCCCCTACCTCTTCCTCTCTCTCCCTCAGATCTAGACCCCAAGCACAGAAAAGATCCAACAGGAGTAGGTCCTTGGCCTCCATGGCGTGATAGTGCTCGCGCCGTTCCTCTGCGGAGTCCGGCGCCACCAGTGGGGAGACCTGGAGGTGGAAGCTATTGGCCTCGTCATCGGTGGACAGGGCCAAGCCCAAGCAGAGGAGGTCATGGAGGGAGAGGACCAGGAGGAGGATGGTGACGATGGCGGCGGAGTGGCCTTGCATCTCGATAGATGTTGCTTGTAATGAATTAATCTTGCTGGTATGTGATACGTACGACTCTTTTCTTTTTAATACGAGCGTTATAACTTGGATCTGTCAAATTAAAGGTTAAAAGTTTTGCTTTTTTCGAGAATTTGTAGTATATTTTTCTTTTTTCTTAGCAACTCTAAATGACCTGTCATAAACTTTTAATAATAAATGGATAACATCGTAATATTGTAAAAAGAGAATTGAATTTCCCTCGTATTATTTTGGATATTGTCAAAGAAGCCTTGCCTCCCAGTTGCTTGTAATGCTTTGCAATATAAAGCCTAGCGCACATACTTCACGCACTAGTTCGCTAAGCACGGGAAACTTATCCTCTCCCTTAGTGCCTCAAAGGCACAAGCAAATAGTAATCGAAGGGCACAGCAATCGAAGGTACTTTTTTTTACTGCAGCTGTATTATGTCGTAGCGTTTTACAGTATATATGCGTACAGTAACAAGTTCAAGGTGTTCTGATGACACACTTTTTAACGGAGGAAAAATGAAGCTGACGACTTTTGCCCTATTGATAAGCAAGTGAAAAAAAAAGATAAAACTAAACAGAAATTTCACCACTCATGATTGTGTTTGATCATAGAGAGGGCATTCCTAGATGTAGCTGGGCGGTTAGGAATGGGGTATAGGCCACCCTCACCGGGACCATGAAGGAGCACCTTCTTTGAAGTATATTCTTAATGAGAAAATAATTATGATGAAATTCAAAACATGTCTTATTATCAGCCATGAGTTTATAAACAGATAATAGATTTTTATTTGTGTGTGGAATATGAAGAACATTATTTAGGAACAAGAGTTTATGTGACGTATGAATTTTAGAAGAACCAATATGAGCAATTGGCATACTTGAACAATTTGCTGTGTGAATATGATCTTTGCCAGAGTACCACTCGTGTATCATCAGTTTGTTCAATTCTCCGGTGATATGATCAGTCACCCTAGTATCCGTGTACTAGGGCACGTCATACCCTGATCCCGTGGTGACATTTGCCACCGTGTGCTCCTCCTACTAGAACGCATGATCGAAACGCTTGCAGCATTTAAAATCTACATGGCTGATCTTTCCATATAATCGGCAGATAGACTAATTGTCAGACCCCTTGTTGCCGCCATGATGATTGCCGCTGCTATGATGGTTGCCATAATTGGTACCCTAGTACTAATACTGTCTGCGGTCACCACCTCTGCCGCGTCCACGCCCACCACCACCGCCTCACCCACGTTTTCCTTGATTGCCCCCAAGACATCATATTCGTGAAGGGCAGGAACATGAGATTGCTTTGCTCATGACGCATCTCATATTCTAGCATGTGTGAGTAGAGATCAGTGAGGGTGATTGACTCCGTTCGAGTGGTCGCAGATGTCACTAGCACATCATAGGAGTTGTCGAGACCGGTGAGAAGATAAATGATTACCTCCTCCTCTTCGAGTGGTTTGCTGACGGCAACGAGCCCATCAGTAAGGCTCTTGACTTTGTTGAAGTAGTCGATTATCGTTATATCCCACTTCTGAAGTGTAGCTAACTGCCGTCGGATTTGCATAATACATGCCCTAGATTGAGTCACAAACTTGCGCTCGAGGGCATTCTAGACTGCAGTCGATGATGATAGAAACAACACCTATCCCAACAGCTCCAGCGAGAGGGTAGATAGCAGCAGGCTTTGGCACATCTGATCTCGCTTGAGTCAGACGGTATATGCAGGATTAGAAACCTATGCGGCTCCATCATTTGTCGATGCCGCGATTAACTGGGGCGGCGCCAGATCAGTTCCTTCTGCAAGACCAAGCCACTGTACGCCGCAAAGGATAGGAAGAACCTGCGCCTTCCACAACATGTTCTTGTCGTGAGACAACTTCACATTGGTAGGATTACCAAAGGATGGGTGACCAGTGGATATCAAGCCGACAGCTTGAGTGTTGAGCGATCCTGAGATTGACAATTCTAGGCTGGCAAATGTATTTGCAGAGGTTATCATTAGATATGAAGAGTAGGTTTTGATACCATGTTAGAAAATATCAAGAGAATGGTTTGCAACTGGTAGACATTTGATTTCTATTGATCATCTATTTATATATAAATACATGAGTGTGAATACTCTCACGTGTGAATACTCTCACGTGTGAATGCTAAGCACTAACTCCAGTGGAAACATCAGCACTAATATGAATCCTAAACAACAATAAAAACATATACTAATGAAAATACTAATAAGCAGTGAAAACACAACTATTCTAATTGTTTAACGGTACGAAGAAATTTAACACACAGAGAAGACCAGAGTACCAGGAATGTAGCTTTGCTCTGCTCTGTAGAAATTCTATGTTGTTCGAGGTGAAACGATCCATTCCCAAAACAAGGTTCAACATTATTACTCCAAATTAACACAAGGGAATGCCCGAACTCAAACTCCAAATTAATTATCGGTATAACGACTACTCCCAATTGAATAGCCTCCAATGAATCCACGGAGCACCGCTTGCAAACATTCCTCTGCTTCATCACCAAGCGCAGGTACATCCAGGGGCCAAATGCCATCCAGCCTCACATACAAGTATATACAAATCTGAATCCTTCCCTACAAGAAGTATGTCAGTTGCTCCTTCTTTCTCGACCCGCCTTTGCCATATAGGTCATTCCATTGCTTGATCTGATTCATGACAGCGCCTTCACTAGCAAAGCTTGCGGCGACCTGCATAGTGTCAAAAGCGCAACGGTTTAGCACACTGTTTTTTGTGGAGATAAGGTTTATTAGTAGAAAATATTGTGTATGTGTAGAATGCAAATGGAGTCACCAGCGACTTACTTGATCCTTTGCCTGCCTCAAGTCATCCATGGTTATCGGCCTGAGGGCAATGGTCTCTCCAGCTTCGCCTTTTATGTCTTTCTCTGATTTGTCTTTCTCGGGTTCTGACTTGTCTTTCTCGCCTTTCTTGGTTTCTGACTTGTCTTTCTCGCCTTTCTTGGTTTCTGACTGGTGTTTCTCGCCTTTCTTGCTTTCCGAATTTTCCTTCCCGCTTTCTTGATTTTTGGGGTTCTCTTCTGGTTCCTCCTTCCCTCTCACTGCATTTTCTTCATTCTCCTTATCCTGGGGCATCAAATTATCATTAGCCAATTTTAGATGATGATATGATTGGTTAAGCTACCTAATCAAGCAAACCAATGATGGAGTTTGCAGGTCTCGTTGGACAAAAATTACATGAAAAATGGCAAAGCTACGGATCATCAAATTTGGTTAAGGGATATGTTTCAGTTGGTTTTACCTTCTTCCTCTGTTGTTCTTTCTGAAGTAGTTCTCTGACAGGGCAATAAGCAGCCGCCACGCAAAAATTCTGGAAAAAAATACAGCTTTAGTGTTTCAGAGAGTGACCACTGAATAGCTCCTACTTCCTAATACCACAGGTTCAAAAATCAAAACAGTGTACAAACCTTCAGATCACTGCCACTGTATCCTTCAGTCATTTTAGCAAGCTCCTTGAAGTCAATATTTTCAACCTTCTCTTTCGACAACAGCGTCTTCAAAATCAGCTGTCTACTCTCTGAAGTTGGGAGGCCGACCATGATTCTGTTTGACACAACAGGATACATCAGCAACTCATCTACAGAAAGCTAAATTTTCATTAATACAGTTTTTTAAAAGCACTCATTCAAACACACCTGTGCTCAAACCTCCTTATAATCGCTTCGTCAAGGTCAAACGGTCTGTTTGTTGCAGCAAGGACAAGAATCCCTTCGTTGGACTTCGTCAAGAGTCCATCCCAGTGAGTCATGAACTCATTCTTGATTTTCCGCGACACCTCATTTTCGTTGGGATGATCACGACTCCCTAACATGCTGTCCACCTCGTCCACGAAAACGATGGCCGGTGCAATTTTAGCAGCCAGACTGAACAAAGCCCGGATGCTCTTCTCGGTCTCTCCATACCATTTCGACGTGATGGTGGACATAGAGATGTTCAAGAAGCTAGCACCGGCTTCATTTGCTATAGCCTTAGCAAGCATCGTTTTCCCGGTTCCAGGTGGTCCAAATAGTAAAATTCCCCTGCATTGCTTCAGGAGACCACCTTTGAAGAGGTCAGGCCGCTGCAGTGGGAGCATGACAAGCTCCTGAAGTGACTCTTTGATATCAGCCAGTGCTCCAATGTCATCAAATGTCACTCCTATATCACTGGCGGGTATAACCGACTGTCTAATCCGCTTTTCGTATTCGTTGTCTGGAATATCCTGTAAGTTGGGATGGCAAAACTGTAAATAATAAGTAATTACATTGGTAAACTGCTAAAGATAACATGTTGCTAGTTGAAAATATGGGATACCTTCTTTGCCTCATCCTTTGCTTCCACTGTATCTTTCCCAACGTTGCTCTCTTGGAAAATGCTTAATCCCTGAGATAAGCTGTGAAATAATCATGTTAGCAAAAGCTGGGGATAGAGCTAACAATGGATCGTCATGATAAATTAGCTAACCTCTTTGAAGAAATAATGAGCTTCCCGTTTCTGTATTCAGGGTCCATGTCATTCATCAAATGGTAAGAGACTGCTGGGACCATAATTTCTTCTATGTAATTTGCAATAACTTTAAAATCATCATCTGCATTGATTGAGTTCAAATCATCACACTCCAGATTGTTTGCTGAGAGCACCTCTGCAATGTGGTTTCTAACTTCTTGACTCTGGACTTTCATCTTATCTTCTTCCATTTGGGTTTTCCATTTCTCAAGATGGGTCTCCTCTTTGGGAGGCTTAGTCTCCAGAATATATGGGAATAGAGCACTGACACCCTCATCAACATCGTCGCTATCTTCATCAGATTCAAGGAAGTATGAACCAATTATCAACACTCGTCCAGATAGTTTGTTCAACATTTTCTGGAACATAGAATATGCTCTCTCTGAACTAGCAAGGAATTGGTTGACATCCCTTATGTAAAGAATAACTGGATTGCATTCAGAAATGGAAGCTATGATCTGCAAAAATGATTCCAATATCAGATCACAATACAAGTAATGCACGTCAAATTCGATCAAGCAGCTGAATGCCTGAATTACCTTGTAAAGGGACCGTATGAGAATTTTCTCATCTAAATTCCAGCTTTGTCTACATGAATCTGCATCAGAAGAGGACCCGTAAGTAACTTGCACATGCAAAATTGTGACTTTGTACCTGCACTATAAATCTGTGCAAAAGAAGAGACAAGGTTGGCCCACAAATAGCTAAATAGACTAGGACAAGCACATTTTAATTTAGCTTCCGAATTTCAGCTGGATGAACCAATATGAACAGACACATTTTAATTTACTGGACAATGAGGATGCTGGGTTGTCTGAAACTAGTCGAAGCTGGCAACTATGCCTTACATTTGATCAACGCACACGAGAAATTGTGGCATAAGTGAACGAGAATCTTGTTGAACAGAAATAACTCACCAAATTCTTCAGAAGATTCTGAGTCACAGTCCTTCGCACCAGGTAATAAAGATACCTGAACCCGAACTGAAGGTGTGTTGTTAGTACAACAATCGCTGAAGTGGTAGAAAAAAGTTATTAGAGGCTCAATAGAATATAAAATGATTAGAGGCTCAATAGAATATCTTTATCCGAAGCTTAATATCCTCACAGATATATGTTACCTCGTCCTTAAATCCAGAAGGCCCATTTCACGATTCAGTGATCCTGCATTAGTGTTTTAGGAAAACACAATCAGAACACCACAGATATTGTAGCAAGGGCGTTGCATCACATGCATGATTAAGGGAAAGAAGACTCAAGTGACAAGCCTGAAAGTTGATAGGCAGAAGCCGTGCGAAAACAAAAAAGAGCAAACAGCAGGCAGGGCTTGCATAAAGATGGACTTACAAAAAAAATATTAAATTGTTCTAAAAAAGAAACTGATTAATGCTTTGAAACCTTTTGGTTTATCCTTCTTGCGAAACCAGTTGAAAGATCCAACCAAACCAGACACTGTATCCAAGGCTGTCCTGGTTTCGGATCTTTTATGGACCTGCATCAAGAACAAATATCAGATCTTTCATAGCAACGCCAGTTTTACAAAATAATAGACGCAACAAATGTTCCTATGCTGTAAAAATTGTACATTCAGGATCTCTACTTTCTCGAATCGTTCAATGTGGACATGTTAGTGTTGTCCTTACTCAAGGAGCCCATGGTTTCATTCGAGGACAACCCGTTTCACATTCAAGTTTTGTTTCCTGAAGGAAAAAAATGGCCAAAAACCTGATCGTGGAAAGGCGGCGATACAGAGGCCCTCAATGTACTGAAGAAAACATTTGCAGGTCCACACAATTAACTGATGAACAGTACTGAAAATCCTGAATTTTGCCTTCCCCTCAAAATATCAACCGAATGTACCATACAAAATGAAACTACCATCTATATGCATAAGGCGGAATTAGGATACCAACCAGAGTATTGCTTGGGCTGCCGTACTTGTGCTGGATCTGCAATGGCATTCAACGACAAAGAGTTCAGGAACATAGCAGAACAGGGTGACAGCAAAATTACAATTGCCCGAATAGTTTCTAACTGACCCGGCGCGAGAATTCGGCGACATGGAGCGGCAGCAGGCGAGCATTGAACTGGTGCGCCAGAGCCTTGGCGAGTGACTGCAGGTACAGCTCTGCAACAAAAAGCCGCGCCTGTCAAAAGATGATCGTTGCAATCCAAAGGATTCACATTGTGAAAGTACTGATCACTGATGCGACGCGAACCTGAGGTGCCGCAGAGCAGTATGGTGCGGCTGGTGGCGGAGAGGACCCGGATGTGCTTGGGCAAGTCCGCCTGGCTGAGGTAGGCGTACGCCGCGCTCGTAAGCGCCAGCTTCATCTGCTCCCTGCAAACAAGCCATGGAGCACATGCCTAATTGTTAGTTTCAGCTCAACAAACACATTCTAATTTCTATTGACGGAACAGCACCTAGAACACGACTCGTGTTGATGCGATCACTAAAGAAATCGCCCCCGATCCTACCCACAGCATGCCAGCAAAGTCATATATAGTAATCGCTTCTCGCTTTTACTACAAGTCAAAAGACGGGAGGAAAAAAAACGATTTTTTTCTCATTGGATGGGGTTTCCCCACGGACCTGAGGTAGTACGGGAAGTCGTCGAAGGAGACGCCGCTCTCGCGTCCGTCGACCACCAGCCGACGCAGCTCCGACTCCACCTCAGCGACCGAGGCGCCGCCGCCGCCGCCGCCTGGAATCGGCGCGGTCAGCCGCGCCGACACGAGGACGAGGCCCACGCCCACGCCCACGCCCACGCCTAAGGCCGACGCCAAGAGGCTCCTGTGCTCCATGTCTCTGCGTCACCTACCGCCGCCTCACGCGCGTGCGCTCGACTACGAACAGAGGCATGCAACTCTGGGTCTGGGCTGGGCGAGGAGCGGATTCGGAGGCGATAAAGCCACACTGAAGACTGACGAGGGTGGGGGCGACGGGGCTGGTATTTATTTATAGAGGGGATCGGGTGGGAATGGGGGGTGCGGTTCGGTGCCGTGGAGACCACGCGTCGTCGGCAAGTCAGCGTTACGGAGCGCGGCTGGTTGGGACGCCGTTTGCGTGGAGACCACGAGTCGACGGCAAGTCGGCGTTACGGAGCGTGGCTGGTTGGGACGCCGTTTGCCTAGGCGGATTCGGCAAAGATGGTGAATGGGTGGTGACTCTGCCGGGCTTGAGTTGTGGTGCCGATTGGCGGCTGGGTTTTGTTACCTGTTTCGAGCTTGGTTTTAGTATTGCAAGATTTGATTTGTGTAATTTTTTATACACCTTAGGTAACATCGGTATACGAGTATGATTTAACTGAATGTCAATGACGTGCTAACAGTAGGTCACATTGTAATGCATGCGATTGACAAGAGCAATGATATCCAGGAGACCCCAGACACGTGTGATGGGCATCAATGGACGTGCGCAAATGCGTGAACAAACCACAGATTGGAACCACTGTCTTTGATCTCTTCCCTTTCTTAGTGTAATGCTTCACCATGAGTAGAACTTGAAACTGGTGATCCTATTGTCTATCCTCCTTTTCACTCTTAGGGTTTATTTGGGTATCACGACAATAATCCTTGGAAAAATGAAGCATAAGAGTGATTTTTATGGTCAATAGACATCCCTGTGGGATGTAATCTAGTGTGACAATTAACCCTATCATCTTTTGGGTACATGAGAGATGGGTGAAAATCCCTCCCAATCACAAGAAATAAAAATCAAAAAAATTCAAAAGGGGTAGTCCATCAAGCATGTCCGCTACCTAGGCGCTGTCACGGTGGCAACAACTAGCAGCACATGCGAGCGCAATGACACTTGGCTGGGTGCAATCCATAAGAGCCTAAACACGTGTAGTGGGCACTAATGGTTGAGGGCAAATGCATGAAAAAGCCTTAGATTGGGACCGCCATCTTTCTTCTCTTCTCTTCTCTTTCTTAGTATAACGCTTCACCATAAGTGAAACTTGAAACTAGCGACGTTGTTGTCTATCCTCTTTTCCGCTATTAGGGCTTGTTTGACAATAATTCCTAGGAAAGTAAAGCCCAAGGGATTTTTATGGTCAATAAGGATCCCTGTAGGATGTAACCTAGTGTGATAATTAATCCTGTCATCATTTGGGGACATGGGACATGGGCGAAAATCCTCTCAATCACAACAAATGAAAAATCAGTAAAATCAAAAGGGGCAATCTGTTAAATACGCCAGCTACCTAGGCGATGTCACGGGGTGACAACTAGCGGCAAGTGCCAGTGCAATGACACTTGGCTATGTGCGATCCATGAGAGCCTAGACACATGTAGTGGTTGCTGATGGATGAGGGCAAATGAGCGAACAAACCATAGATTGTGATCATCGTCTTTCCTTTCTTCCCTTTCTTAGTGTAACGCTTCTCCATGAGTGAAACTAAGTGGCGACTATGCTACCTATTCTCTCTTCCACTCTTAAGGCTTGTTTGGGTGTCATTAGCAGGGACAATAATCCCTAGGAAAATAAAGCCCAAGGGGATTTTTATGGTCCATAGGGATTCCCATGGGATGTGACTTAGTGTGATAAGTTTAGGGACATGAGACGTCGGTGAAAATCCTCCCAATCACAACAAATGAAAAATTGAAAATTCAAAAGGGTTGGTCCATCAAGTACGTTCGCTACCAAGGCGACATTGTGGTGGCGACAACTAGAGGTGCGCGCAAGTGCAATGACACTTGGCTAGGTGCGATCCATGAGAGCCTGGACACCTGTAGTGGGAACTGATGGATGAGGGCAAATGCGTGAACAAACCGTAGATTGGGACCACCAGTCTTTCTTTCCTTTCTTAGTGTAACGCTTCTCCATGAGTGGAACTTGAAACTATTGACGTTGTTGTCTATCCTCTCTTCACTCTTAGGGCTTTCTTGGGTAGCAAGTACAATAATCTCTGGGAAAAGGAAACCTAGTGTGATAATTAACCCTACCATCGTTTGAGGGCATGAGATATGAGTGAAAATCCCTCCCAATCATAAGAAATGATAAATTCAAAATTCAAAAGGGGCAGTCCATCAAGTATGTCCACTACCAAGGCGCCATCGTGGTGGCGACAACTAGCAGTAGGTGCGAGCGCAATGACACTTGGCTAGGTGCAATCCATGATAGCCTAGACAAATGTAGTGGGCGCTGATGAATGAGGGCAAATGCGCAAACAAACATAGATTGGGACCACCGTCTTTTCTCTCTTCCCTTTCGTAGTGTAACGCTTCTCCATGAGTGGAACTTGAAACTAGCGACATTGTTGTCTATGCTCTCTTCACTCTTAGGGCTTGTTTGGGTATTAGGGACAATAATCCATAGGACAAGAAAACCTAGTGTAAAATAAAATTGTCATCATTTGGGGACATGCAACATGGGTGAGAATCCCTCCCAATCACAAGAAATAAAAAATAAAAATATTCAAAAGGGACAACCCGTCAAGTATATCCGCTATCTAGGTGCCATCGCGGTGGCGACAACTAGCAGCGAGTGCGAGCGCAATGACACTTGGATGGGTGCAATACATGGGAGCCCAGACATGTGTAGTGGGCGTCGATGGACGAGGGAAATGCGGTTACAAACCATAGATTGGGACCACCATCTTTCCTCTCTTCTCTTTCTTAGGATAACGCTTCTCCATGAGTGAAACTTGAAACTAACATTGATGTCTATCCTCTTTTCACTCTTAGGGCTTGTTTGGTTATCAAGGACAATAATCCTTGGACCCTGTCATCGTTTGGGGACACGAGACATGGGTAAAAATCCCTCCCAATCACAAGAAATGAAAATAAAAAAAATCAAAAGGGCAGTCTATTAAGTACGTCCACTACCTAGACGGCATCGAGGTGGCAACATCTAATAGCGATTGCGAGCACAATGACAATTGGCTGGGTGTGATACATGGAGCCCAAACATACTTAGTGGGTGCCGATGGATGACGAAAAATGCGCTTACAAACTATAGATTGGGACCACCATCTTTTCTCTCTTCCCTTTCTAGTATAACTCTTCTGCGTGAGTGAACTTGAAGCCGGTGACGCTGCTGTATACCCTCTCCTACTCCTGGCACACACCCCTATCCAGTGCATCCCCTGGACACCAGATGGGCATGATCAACGAGAGCAAGAACACATGTGCAATGGATGCAATTGATTAGCGACAAACGTAAACCGGTCCATATATCTTGGATCATTATCTTTCTACTCTACCCTTCCCTAATGACAGCCTTCCACCACGGGTAGACCTAGTAACCAAAGAGAGTGGATCATTGCATTTTTTCTCTTGGCACACAACACTGCATTTCTCTAGTGGCTTTATCTTTCCTCTCATATCGTACAACACCACATTTCTCTAGGGCGAAACTATCAAAGGAAAAGATGGATCACCATATTTTTCTCTCTTAGTGCACATCACAACATATCTTGAGGTGGAACAAAAACCACATGAGCGGGGATCACTTTCTTTTCTCTCTTCCCTGCCTTAGTGTGTAAATTCTTCTCTGGGGCTGGAACCAAGTTAAAATCTAACAAGAGTGGACCATGTTTTTACTCTCCTCTATGTTTTAGTGTGAGACACTTCTTAAATCTAACAAGAGTGGATCATGTTTTTCCTCTCCTCCATGTTTTAGAGCACGACACTTCTTTAGGGGCACAACCGAAAACTAACAAAAGGGACCAATACTTTTCACGTCTTACCTCTCTTAGCACACGGTGTTTCTATTTTCTACATATGTTACCTCTCCCCTTCGATGCACCCCTTTGCTCTTCTTCTCTAGTGGCGAACTAGCAACTAACAGGAAGGACAAACTAGCATAGCTTCCTCACTCATTTTGGTGTTGATTTAGAAACAAGTCTCTGTTCATGAATATTTGCATAAGTTCACGGGGCGAGGTGGGGAGTATCCAATTACATTGACTGGTCTTATATTCCATTCACCCCTATGTTGTTGTGGCCGACGCCCTTCACCTCATAGATTCCTGCTTCTCGTTAGTGCTCTCCATCTCAACCCATCCTCTTGATTCCCTCTTTGGTGGAATAGAAATATTTTCCCTTCTTATACATGACCCAAACATCAATGTTGAAAAAGCTCAAATTTAATTTGTGGACTTTTGGAAATAGGACACCACCCAGAAACCGGCTGGTTTTCGCTAACTAGTCATGGGATGAGATTTTCGAAAAGAAAAGAAATACGAAAAATGAATCCTAGGACCAAATGATACTAGAAAACGGTGTAAGATTTGCATGCAAGGTAGGTCACTGATGGAAGGTTCTCATAAAATATTTCAAAGCGTACACATATCCGTGTGTCACTTCAGAGGACCAAACTTATCCACCGCCGTAGACCGTACAACAACACTATTCTGTAGCACATTCTAAAGACAATACAAGTGGCAATTGTTGGCGCACCGAACTCTGATGTGGCAAAGTCGGCATGCGGCAACCTTTTCCCTCCAGTTGTAACCAAGTACAGTGAACTCCAACATGGAAGTACGAGAAAGTCGCAGAAAAAAGTTCGTGCAAACATGCGTCGTCTCAATGTGACAACGTAGCTATCTGAATCTGATGCATCCTTTTTCTCGCATTGTACATGCTACTTTCCAATCTTCCTTTTTATTCCTTACTGGAATTTTCAAATGCCCTGCTTTTTTTTAGCACCATCGAGGCATTAACAGTCCAATTTTGTGAAAAGTGAAGTTATCACCAATTTTTCTACTATATCATGACTACCAGTTTTTCTTCAAAGTCATGCAAAACTCCATATGTAGAGCTTTTGCCTCCCATCCTTTTGTACCAAAAGTCTAAGCCCCGGCCCGTTTATATAACCTTTTAGTTTTAACTTTTGGTTTTGATTTATAAATAGTGATAATTTATAGTGAAACTTGTAGAGAGAGATACTTGCGTGTAATTTTGGCCGATATAAATGAAGTTACTACAATGTGTACTATAATTAACTAGTAGACCCCGTCTTAAAAAAACATTCCATTTGAAAACTATGTACTATAGAAAAATAATTTATTATAGAAAAATATATTTTAGAAGCTAATACAAATAGAACCTAAATGACTGGATCCTATTAGATGGCCAATTTTGTAGTGGACCTCACTTGTCTTTTTTTTTTAAAAAATAGTTATAAGCTCTAGCATTCACTAAAGAAGTATGTAGACACCCAAGTCGGTCCTAGAGCTCAAACCCGAGTGAGCGGGGAGGTTAAACAGCCTCCCTCCACTGGACCACTGGTCTATTCCTACCTCCCTTGTCTGTCTTGATTGAATCTTCTTGCTATGGACAATTCTTCTCACTTGCCTTGCCTTTGGTGTTAAGTTACTTTGAAGAAGAACTCAGCCACATTCACTTGTTAATGTACCATTTGTAGAACTAGTAAGGTGGTCGCAGGAATCATTCTTAAAGTATGTTTAAATGATTTGGTAATACATATATAATTTTGCTTTTTGAAAAATAGATCGTTACATAATTTCATTTGTGATATTTTAATATTATATACTATAAGAGAAAATACCCACTCTGTTTCGCAATACTTGTCGCTCGTGTCTAAAACTTTCTCCCTAGATACTTACATAGCAAAATAGTAAACATGGCATACCATAACATTTTCCATTTATATCATCATCTCTTTCTTTCATTACTACAATACTTGTCTATACTACATACTTATAATGCAAATCGCATAGCTAATATTAGTATAGTCAAGTGAACACTCGTTAATATATCACCCTCTCAATCCCTCCATCCTGTTGATCCACCAAATAAATAGTCCAATTTTTTTTAGAATTTTTAGCATATAATAGATTTTGATTCCTAATTTGTTTATATACAAATTAAATTACTTACCTTATTTTATTTTTCTCAAATTAGCATATTTTTGGGATTTCAATTCTAAATAAAACCAAATTTACTATTTTCATTTAGTTTGGAATTAAAAAAACAATTGCTAATTTATTTTGATTTTTATTCTGAATTAGCATATTTATGGATTGTACTTCTTATAGACTTTATTTTTAATTTTAGTTTGGAATTTTTACATAAATCTAGTTGGTAATTGTTATTTTGAATTTATACTATGTTTTTTGTATTATGTGACATGAACTCTTTAGTTTAATCTAAATTTTACTTTTATTTCATTTTTAATTTCACTTTTAGGTTAGAATTTGTACAAAAATCCAACTGCTAATTTCATCTAATTTTTATTCTAAATTTTAGCTACGTAGGGTTTTAATTTGGAGTTTGTACGGAAATCAAAATGCTAATTTGCTTTTAATTTTATCTGAATTTCAGTTATTTTTTGTTGTTATTTTGTATTTAATTTTGAATTTTAGTTTTAGTTTACAATTTATTTATAAATCTAATTGTGAATTTTTATCTAATTTTTATTTATAATTTAAGCTATGTAGGGGTTTTAATTTAGAGTTCATATGAAAATCATATAGCTAACTTTCATTTATTTTCCATTCTGAATTTATGTAATTTTTTGTGGTTATTTTTATTTAATTCTAAATCTAAGTTTTAGGTTAGAATTCGAATACAGATCCAACTGTTAATTTTTCATAAAATTTTATTCTAAATTTTAGCTATATATGGCTTTAATTTGGAGTTCATATGAAAATCAAATGGCTAATTTTGTTTTTTATTCCGAATTTCTATTATTTTTTATTGTACTTGGCATGGACTCTTTCTTTCCACCTAAGTCGTTATAACTCGGGTCCGCTAGATGGATGATTATGTGTTTTTCTTTAAATAATAACACCCAATAGTTATTATAGTTCAACTTAGTTAAGGTCCACCAGATTAACGGCCAGATGTTTTGCTTTTTGTGAGAATTTCTAGCCTATTTCTCTTTTTTTTCTTAGCAGTTCTAAAAGATCTACCATGAGCTTTTAATATATAATAGATAGATGACAATGGAGGTCAAACACATGCTATTCTCTAGACTTTGAGCATGCACTTGTTCCTCCAAACCCATTGATATAGACTCACTTCAGCATTTCCTAGAAAACAAGATAAGCCTCTTTTGCAAATATAATTGGGAAATCCTCATTTGAAACTCCTAAAAGTGATGCATAGCGGCTTCAATAATGGAAAATAGAAGGCCTGGACTTTATCATCTAAAGCCAAAAAAAAAAATCTAAAAGAAGCATGCTATTGTTTATAGCATGAGAACGCCGGTAACCCCCTTTAAGAATAGAATTTGTCCATATATAGATCATCCAAAACACAGGATATATTTTCCATTGCCTATTAGTTGTCACGCAATAGCCCTAGATATATCCAAACGTTTCAACACCTCTCTCCATCAGGAGGAGCTTTTTCCACTATATAAGCATGAGGAGTACAACTTTTGTCATATCTTTGCCACAAGAAGCTACATGACGTGGCCATGGGACATCCTTCTTATTGTAGAACTTGCACAAAAAATCTCCGCCACATTTTTTGCCTTTGTTGCCTAGGCCGCCCCCACTGTTTGTCTAGGCAAACAAAATTTATTCCATGCCACGAAATATGCAAATGGGATCCTCTGACGTAACTCCCCGTCACTGATGCGTGGGGCCACGCGGCGAGGGGGCTCACGCGCAGTGACCCAACGTCAGAGGGAAGTTACGTCAGAGGAGTTGATTCCCGAAATATGAACCACCCTGCACAAAAAGAGTCAAACAACAATTAAAAGAAAAGACCTCTGATTCTGTCACGAACCGAGATCATTTCAGCAGGCAGCAGAGAAGTACTCATTTAAGACAACGGAAACGAGCCCAGCAGATGGACGCGGCTCACATGCTGGGCCCCTGCACGGCCCAGGTGGGTGACACGTGTCTCCAAAAATTAAAAAAAATCCGAAAAATTCAAAAATATACTTAAAAAATCTGAAAATTTGTTAAAAGTACTTTTTAAAAAATACTTTTATTAAAAAGTATTTTTAAGTACTTAAAAATACTTTTTAATAAGAGTAAAAATCAAAAAAATTTGAAGTACTTAAAAAATATTGTTTATACTTAAAAAAGTATTTTAAATAATTTTCGGATTTTAAGTATATTTTTGAATTTTTTTGGTACACGTGTCACCCACTGGGCACCCTTGCACGGCGCTTAAGTGCAGGGCCCAGCATGTGAGCCGCGTCCCCAGCGGATAAATAGCTTGCTTAGAGTAGTCTGCTTATACATCTGTCAACTACCCCAGCAAAGTCCTGAACCTGATGTGAAATTTCCGAGTTCGTACATCTCAATTCTCATCACACAGATAAGAACCCGGGATGATGTTCTCTCTCCGTCGTCTTCAGGCTTCATGTTGGCCTGCATATTGTCGGCGTCCCCAACTAGCCGCCCTGCTTTCTGGCTCTGCTGCTTCTGATCCAAGCCAATCAAGCTAAGCAAAAGGCTCGTCTCTACCGTCCCACTATGTCCTTGAGTCCATCTGTATTCAACATGGGCGGCGCTGACTTGGCTGTGAGTAGTCAATACAATAATACAAGCATCGCTGGAAAGAAATGGGGTAGGGAGAGAAGAGGATCCAGCAACAGGCAATGACACGGTAATTCACCAAAACCTGCCTATATTAAAGATGAAACTTCTTTTTAGCGAAACAAAGACGAAATATGTAACTACATACGCTCCATTTTTCTTTAAAAAATATCATATATACATTCTGGCAAAATATGATAGTACCAAATCTTTGGTGCTAGTGTATAAGTTTATAATTCCCTTCGTTCATTTTAATTGACGTTTTTCATTTTTTTTATGGTCTCCGATATATAACTTTGATTGTTACTCTTTGTAACTTTATCTTATGATATACTAATAAAATTATAATATTATGAAAGCAAAGTTTGACCGCACGATTCTAGGGTGTCACTTAAAAAAGAACGGATGGGGTATTATACTATGTGTTAACAGTTATTATGAATTATAAGGTAGCATGTCAAATTCTGAAAGTACGTGTGCCAGTTTTTCGACTTTGAAAGTAAACTAGTACGGTGACCCACACACTTGTGCGGACATAGTGAGACTACTTTTGGAAGTATCAATATGATGTACGACTACCTTGGAAGTGCAATAAGTCTGTATTAGATCTAATCGAATCAGACCGAGAAAATTCGCAAGGCCGTTGCGACAATCAAACCCATTGCTAGCCAATATAATCCCGCTTATTTCTTTCTGCTCTACCGGAATCTCGGGGTCGAGATTCTTTTTAAGGGGGGTAGATTTGTAACATCCCGAAATTTTAAATTTGAAAATATGAAGCCCTTGAGTTATTTTTGTCAAATATTCTATTTGTGTTTGGATTTTCTTGGTGTTCTTAAATTTTGTTTGAGCTCCCAAGAGCTAAATAAGTTCAAGAAAGACAAAAAAACAAAATCAATATTAGTAATGCCATACACGGGAATATGCAAATAAAAGAAAATATGGAAGTAAAAGAAAATTGTAATTTTGAATTTAAAACTGAAACTACAAACCAACATAAGGTGGGATAAAATTAAGATTAAAGTATAAAAATTTTCTTATTATAAATAGCATTATGAAAAGGGCAACAAAAATAAATACATATAATTTATATGAAAACATGTATACAAAGGAATGTGCAAATAAATATATATAAGTATATATATAAATAAAATAGGTATATACATATACATATACAAGAATAGAAACAACTAATAACATATATACATGTAAATACATTTGTATATACATATGCAAACATATACAATAAATAAATAAAAAAAGAATTGGGGTCAGGCCGACCGGAACAGCTCGGCCCAACCCCTGTTCTACCGCACGGCCCAGCTCGCCCCCGGCTCTCTGCGCGCGGACCCCGCGCTCCCGCCCGTGCCTCCCCTCTCTATTGCCGCTGCGCCGCTGGCCCCTTCCTCTCGCGCCCCCGGCTCTATGCCTGTGGACCCGCTGCCCCGCCCCGTTCGCTCTTCTTCTTTCTTCCTTCCCCACCGAGCGCCTGTGTTTTCTCTTTCTTCTCTGCCCGCGCGTGCTCTGCTCTCTCTGAACTTGCAGCGCACTCGAGCCCCGTGCACGCCATGTCCCGTCGCCGCTCTCTGCTCTCTGCGCCGCACCGCTTGCCAGGCACGCCGTGCACCGAGCCCCGCGCCCGGGCAAAAACCGGCGGTCCCTTCCCCGCCGCCCGGTCGGCCCCACCTCCATAAGAAGGAGGGCGTGCCCCCAACACTTCACCCCATCTCCCTTGTCCTCCCACCGCAGGCAATCGCGCTCTGAGCGCCTCAGTCGCCGGCGGGACTTCTTCTTCCCCGCGGCTGGCCACCGAGCTCCCCGTCGATCCACGCCAAGAGAGTCCAATTCCTCTCACCCGCACCACCCCCGGAGCATTGCGGAGCTCCTCCCGACCTTCCCCGAGTCTCTCGTCGCCCGTGCCTCGCCGGCACCGGGCACCTCCCCAACCCGCCACCGCCGCACGCCGCCGGCCCGTTTCAGAGCCCCTTGGTCTCCGCCGACGCTTCCACCAGCCTCCACAGCCTGTGGGCAACGCGTTTTAGCCACCGCCTTCCCCTCTCCGGCCACCCCGCGCCGGCGACGACACCGGCCGTACCGCCCCCGAGCTTCCTCTGCTTCAGCCTCCCCCCACGCCCAGCTCAACTACGTTCCTTCGCTTGCTTCGGTCAGGTAAGACCCGAGCCCGAGTGGCTAGCAGTGCGCACGTTCACTTAGGCGACCCGGGTTCGATTCCATCTGGCCGCAACAAGGTAGTTAGGATTTTTACCCATTTTGCCGAAAGCTACGGTGAAGGAGAAATTAGGGGGAAATCCAAAAATAATTGATAAAGGGTGCAATAAATAAATAAAAGGGTACAGAAAATTAACTAGAATATAAATGAGCCTCTCAACTATTTTAATCATGAATAATCATCATGTGCTAGCACATAATATGCCTTGACTATTTATTTTAACCTTAAATTAATAAATAAAGGTTTAGAAGGAACATTGCTTAGGATATGCTTCCAGGGAGTGATGGGTTAACAAATGAGGGTGGTCTAAGGAAATAAATCCTAAGCCTTCGCATATTAGTGAATATGATTGGATTGACCATAGCATGGTTTAAACCTTAACCATTATTTCTATACCCTAAGCAATCAGGAAAAACCATTTTTGACTATTTAATGATTTGGGAATAAAGCCACTAATATTTGGACTAGTTCTGAATAATTAATGTGGATTGCATAAATGAAGTAAAAGACTAAATATTAATTGAAGGCAATAATAAAGAAAATTTCTTTTGGTTAAAAGTTCAAACTTAATAAAGATTACCACTACTCATAACTAAAATCTTTGCCCAGTATTCCACATTCCTCCATTAAATAAATTTTAGAGGTAGCAAATATTGAAATATGACCTTGTATGCCAAGCTTTGTCTAGATAACTAAGTTTAACCTAAAATCAGAAAAGAAGCTAAACCTAAAAGTAGCTAAGGTAAATGCAAGATAATAAAATAAAGTTATTAATGGACAGATCGTGTCATCGTATTCTACCATCGGTCTTGCCTCAAACCACCCGAATCACCCATTGACTCATAACAAAGCTAAATTGAGTTTGTTCTGGTTTATTTGATTCTTTTGAGTTATTTGCTTTTATTTGGATTCAGTCGTTTATCGCGTAATTAGAAACTGGAGTCCTGGAGATTCTATAGATCAAGCGAGGTCAAGATCGAGGTCAAGATAAAGACCAAAAAGCTCAAGACCATCCAATAAGAAAGATTTGAGTGAGCCCAAGACCGCGGTAAACCGCGTCAGGCGAGTCAATACTTTGATCATGTTGAACCTACATTTTATGCAAATTACTTTTGTTTAAAATATCAAATTGCATGCTGTTATTTTATGTGCAAATATATGTTTGATTCGAAAACTTTAGTTATATGCCCATTGTTCAACTTGATTAGTATTACACCCCTCTTTGGAATATTGAACATGTGAGCCTTGTCACCCTAGTGGAAAAATTATAATGGTTAGCTTTCGAAAATAAGTCCATATCTATACGCCATGCTTAGTACTGCTTAGATAAACGAGGGCACCAAAACTGCCCCAAAGCATCACTTTGAATTATGAGAACTTGGTTGGGCAGTCATGGTGGGAATGACCGGTACATTTGGTTATGGATATTTTATGCTCCCAAAAACCTCAAGTTGCTGAATTATCTGGGCAGATGGTTCGAGGGTGTGAGTGTGTGGTGCAGTGGAAGCACAAAAGGGTTAGTGGTAGAACCGCCCAGATGCCACTAAGGACTGAATTTTGTCATGACCTCCCAAGATACAACAATACAACCACAAGCTGGCAAAGTGTAGGCAGAGTTTACTAATTTGTGTGGATCTAAGGTGGTTACGTGAAGGTATGACCACGAGCAAAGGGATGGATGGTCTCATCCCCGCCTTTGCCCGTGATGGCTCATGAGGAACCCTTCCTGAGGGATGTGCGCATCCTACGGAAGATAGACCTTAGCGGGCGTAACCACAGTAGGACTATGCAATGTAACGATCATGTGATAGTCTACTCAATCGCATGGCTAAGGAATCATGTGGGGCAACGAGTGGATTTATCTCTTGTGGGTAAAGTGTGTAAACTCTGCAGAGTCAAAAACAATTCGAATAGCCGTGCCCACGGTTAGGGGCGGACATGGGAACTTAATGTCAGACCCAGATTTTATAATCTGGAATCTACTGTGTTTAGCTGCACTATTCCCTGGATCAGTAGATAGTGCACACAGTTACAGTAATGGACATCAAATTACATATCATGCGGAAACGTAAATATAATAGCAAACTTACACATGGGCTGATGAGGCCGAAATCATTAAATTGCAGCAGCGGAAGAACGAAGCACACAGGTGGGACCTTCAGGACATGCCCACAGGCAGCCAACTGGAGGTTCGCGACCTAGCCCTTGACATCTTCATCTTCATCTTATCTGCCAGCTTGTCCACTCTTGTTGCTGAGGCGAGGCGATTTGACTCCTGATTCTGAATTTTGCCGCAAAAGCGAGCGTGAGCACTCCGACCCCGTGCTCCGCGAGCCAATACACAGAATGTAAATAAATAGTATGTATGGCATAACAAAGGAAAGGCTCGGGTTATTTTATTTGCCAAAAATTTGCTTTTAGCGGCATTATTGTTCTTAATTAATCAAAGTTTTATTATTACTACCTAACTCCACACTACAATTACCAAAAATCGACTTAATCCACCGAAAATGTACTCTATTTATTGATTGCTGTCTAAAACTCCAAACAGCAAGTATCATTATTTATTTAATCCACCGATCATACTTTGTACTTTGAATTATTAATAATCCAATCCTGTCATTACTATTCATCAGCCCCTTACCTCTGAACTCTAATGATTCTCTAACATGATTACTTTCAAATCCACCGATATCATTTGTATTCAATCCTTTTTGTCATTGATTTCAACCCATAATCCAATAATCCATCTCATTTTTTTTCATTATCTAACACTAGCTAATCCTTAGATATACCTCCACCAAAAATTCAATTTACCAAGATTATAATCCACTAATTATCATGACTCCTCTAATCTTTTCAGAAATTTAATTCGTCCATCTAGTAATTGATCAACTCCTATTAATTCCCTATATTGACAACATCTTCCAAGGATTAACAATCACTATTATATATCCATCAAGAATATCGTTAATCAAGAATTATAATCCAATACTTGTATTATTCCACCAAATCCTCAAAAATTCATTTGATTCATCTAGTAACTGAATCTATTAATTCTAATATTGACATCTCCCAAGAATTTATTTATCAGTGTCATAATCCAATATCTATCTGTACAATTCCTAAATCTCCAAAAGTCATTTAAATCCTCTATCTAGCCTATCATTTAGCTAGACTTCACCAATTTATTTCCTCCAGAACCCATACTATCATTTCCTATTCAAGATCGACATGAATCCACCAATGCCTTTATAGGTACTCTACAAACATTCCTCTCTTTTACTCGCGACCCTGTTTATTCCACCCATATTTTATTTTGTAAGAATAGGAATGCCACTATTTGAAATATAATACATAAAATTTCCTGAGACCTCGCAGTTTTGAGCGAAAACATAATGTTCAAGGAATATTAATATGAATTCCCATACATATGGCATCACACCATATGCCTAATATCACCATAATTTCTCCATACCTACGGCATCACACCGTATGACATTTTTCAGCGTTATAGCCGCTTAACTTACCACTGGGACGACACCCAGGACAACTCAAATCAGGGCTTTCCTCTGCCCTTCCACTTTTCCATTCCCATTTTTCAATATTTTTGTAAACAGAACTATATCTAGTTAAGTTCCCATGTCCGCCCTTTACCGTGGGCACGGCTATTCGAATAGTTTTGACTCTGCAGAGTTTGTACACTTTCACCACAAGAGACAATCAACTCGTTGCCCCACATGATTCCTTAGTCATGTGGTTGAGCAGACCATCACAGTGACTTTTCAAAGTACCTTGCCCCTTCCATCATTTCACCCTATGGGTCGCTCCCACTTGCGGTGGGTCCCATACGTTGTGCGGGATGTCCTCCTTCTGAACGTCTAGCAGCTGGCTCCCCGCCCCTGCTAGCCCGCCACAGCAGAACTTCACCCTACCCGGGTGTCCCATTCAAGCCGTCACTTAGACTGCCGCTTGCACTATCCCACACCTCCTCCTGGAAGGATGACTTCTAGGGTCCGGTAAATCTACTAAGCCAAGTCATACTTTACGAACTTGTGGTTGCACTGTTTTACCCGGGAGGTCATGACAAGATTCGGTCCTTAGTGGTATCTGAGCGGTCTACCACTAACCCACTTTGTGCATCCACTGCACCACACTGTGCGTCCACTGCACCACACTGTGCATCCACTGCACCACACTCACACACCCTCGAACCAATCCGCCCAGATATTCAAGCAAGTTGGGGTTTTTGGAAATATAAAATAATCATATCCAACATTTATCAGTCATTACCACCATGACTGACCCAACCAAATTTTTCTCATAATTAAAAGTGATGCTTGGGCGCTCTCGCGCCCATGATTACCTAAACAATACTAAGCACGGCATATAAACTACGGACTTATTTTCGAATGGTTACTACTATAATTTTGCTAGGGCGACAAGGTTCACACATTCCAATATTCCAAAGGAGGTGTATATTATTCAAGGCAAACGATAGGCATGTAACTAGAATATCAAATTTAGCATGTATTTGCATAAAAATAACAGCATGCAATTTGTTAATTTAAAACAAAGTAATTTGCAGAAAATGTAGGTTCAACATGATCAAAGTATTGACTCGCCTTGCTCACAATGGTCGGGTGCTGGATTATCCGGATCTCCTAGTGCTGCTGCCTCGAATTCTTCCTCCTGAGCTTCGTAAGCTATTGTAATCGTGCGCGAAAATTTGGATAAAAAGAAAACACCAAATCAACAAAATATCACCAGAACTTCAAATGAACTCCAAAAATTATGATTTCAGTTCCATTGGACAGATCTTGATTTTAGATGATTTTAGAAATTTGTCCCACTCAATTTGGATTTAAAATGAGAAAGTTATGATCATTTGAAGTTCTCAGTTCAATTAATTCCTAAAATTATGAAATTTCTGACAGTGGGACCCACATGTCATTTTCTTTTTATTTTAATTCTTTTATTGCCGTGCCGCTAGCGAGTGGGTCCAGGTACTGTTCATGGGGTCCATCTGTCAGCAGGGGCTCTGTGCGGATGTGTCACTGACCGATGGGGCCCAACGGTCAGCGGCTGCTCCAGCTGCACAGGCCGACAGGCGGGGCCCACCTTTCAGCCCGAGGGAAAAATCAAAAGAATTGCTCAACCGCACGCGCGGAGTCGGACTCGAACGCGCGACGCGGGAGCAGAGAGGGAGAAGAGACTGACGCTGGTAACCAAGTGGGCGGGGAGGCTTTGCCTACCCCATAAGGGTAACTCACCCTTTTGAGGTGGCTCTCGGAGGCGGCCGGCAGAGGAAGAGGAAGGCGACGGCGCCGGCGGCGAGTGGTGGCCGGATGGGTCCGGGTCGTGCGTGGAATATAATCCCCGAGCGACGGGGAGTCTTCTGGTGCCGACGGCCGGGGTCGACGGTGGCCGGAGAAGGTTGGCAGCGTGCGACGGCGGAGGCTCGGGCGGTGCTCCGGCGACAGCGGGCTACGGGCCCCGGGAGGTGCGGGGGAGACCGGCGTCAGCTTCACCGCGCTCCCGCGAAGCTCCAGGAGCTTGGGCTGGCTTCGGAGGCGGCCGGAATCGGCGGGGAGGGTGGCGCCGGAATTGGGGAAGAAGGAGAAGCCGGCGAGGAATTGGAGGTTTCTCGGCGCCATTGCGGGCAGAGAAGGAAAAAGTGATGCGTTGCGGTGCCAATGCAGCTCACGGGGGGGGGGCTTTTTATAGCTGGAAGGGGGAGGCGCGTGGCGAGGTAGCGGCGGTCTCCGCCCTGCTCACGTCGACGAG